>JAPWIX010000023.1:907500-1507500 GCA_028751805.1 Podosphaera xanthii
TGGCAAAGAGCAACAACCGAGAGATGATCGTGACCTGGGGTTGTGGAAGATGTATCAAGAAGACAGTGTCGCACTTCATCTTCGTCCAGGGAGGGTGGCGCAGGAATCTCTCGCAATGCGCAGGTAGGGGTGTACACGGAGACATCCGGCTGTCTGATTAAGCGGGCAAGCTTCGTGCGGAAAAAGATGTCAGCACGCTCAGTCGGGGTACTGTACGTGACTCCTTGAAATAGAATTGGAGGAGGACCGAAGCGACTGGAGAATCTTCGCCATCCAACCGCTTTATGGGCCTCCAAAATTGAAGACACACTATCTAGCTTAGAGCGCTGGTACTCTCGTTTGGTTCGCTTAACGGTTTTGCGGAAGTTACGGTGTGCCTCGCTGATAAGGTCTGGATCACCACTGTTACGGGCATTAACATACCGGCGGCGTTGGTCAGAGCATTCTTGGTTCCAATAATCCTTACATGGCACACACGCGGGCCTCGGTGGGTTAACTGAAAGTAGAATAGCTGATAAGGCAGCGATGCCCGAGGAAGCTGCCGAATCTAAGAGCTGGGGGGTAGGTTCCTCGAAGGGAAGAACAGGAGGAGTAGTGGCTATGAGTGCTTGTCGGAACACTTCTGTTTTTTCGGGGGTAAGTTTAGGCAGCCTCGTTGACGGGTAGCGCCTTTGAGCTGAAGAGAGATGAACTAGGCCAGATATTGTCTCGTGATCGGAAGTCGAATGAGACCCGGGGTCCACGCGGGCCAAGAGTCCGTCCATGTTTGTTAGAACTAGGTCAAGGACGTGGCCAGCGCGATGGGTAGGAGCCCCATATGGTAAAGCCGACCTTAAGGAATGATTATCAATCCAGTCGACAAAGCTGCCAACTCCGGACGAGCGAGATACATTTGGCTCCCATAACTCATGATGAAGATTAAAATCTCCCACGATTATGGAGTTCGGCTTGACCGGCCACCTTAGGAGTGGGTCCAGACTCTCAGGCATATGGGCTTGAGGCTGCCGATAGACATTGATAACCTCTATAGGGGGAGAACATTGAAGAAGGAGGGCTACAGTGTCTGGTGAGGGTCCGCTGTCCAGCTGGATAGGACGGAGGTTAGATTTTTTCCGGACGTAGGTTAGTACGCGTGGACGCGCAAGCTTCCAGTCCCGATCAGGAGGAGTAAAGATAACATATGCCGGGTGAGACTTGGTAACATTTTTGAAGTTTATAATTTTAGTCCAAGGCTCCTGGACAAAGATGACGTCGTACTTACCCTGAAAAGCGGCTTGTAAGAGAATAAGGTGCGCAGATCCACCACGTCCAACGTTTGCCTGAAGGAAGCGAAGACAAGGCGGGGGGGTACTCCTAAAGTATGCTCTATTGTTCATGTAGAGTATGACTAAGAGTATTAATGGGAGCTTGCTCTTCCGAATCTACATCCATAGATCCAGAGGAGGAATTTTCGAGGGAGGTAAATCTATTCTGACTAGCAGAAGGGGTGGTGTTGCCAGGGTCGGAGGTAGTTGAGGCAGCTGTGGCAGCAGCAGTAGCAGCTTCAGCCCGCCGTGTCTTACGGAGCTTGTTGCGGTTGTTTGTGCGAAGTTCAGTAACCTCTTTATCGGAAAGCTGAATAAGTTTGCCCTTGTAAGGACGAGGGCGAATGGGGCAGGTGTGATCATCTGCAGGATGTGGTCCTAAACAGTTAATGCATCGGCGATGGTGAGAGCATTCTCCTTGGTGGCGGGGAGTGCCGCAGAAGGCACACAAAGCCTGGATCCGGCAGCGAGAGGATTGATGAAACCCGAAACAAGCTTCGCACTGAACTACCTTGGGGTTGGGAACATATCGCCGGGATGGCGCGCTGTCAACTATTCGGAATGTAGGAACCTCCTTTGGGAAGAAGATGACCGCCGTATGAAAAGGATCGTGGCTATTTTCATGCTGCGACCAGTGAGCACTGGATGGGGCGACGCCCGTCTGTGCCTGGGCAATGGTCTTGACGTCATCAAGGGTTGAGGAAACCAGATTGGACACGGGATTCCAGATGGTGCGGGGAATGCGTTTGACGACATATCCATACCGGTCCTCTACCTGATGTAAGGCTTCTGAAAGAGAGGCCTTGATGGAATCGGCATATTTCATCGCAAGATTCAGCGATTCCTCGGATGAAAAGGTCATGCTGAATCCGCTAGAGTTTCGGGAAACGGAAGCGATACCGTCTTTAAGGCCAGGGACGATTTTTATGAAGGCAGCTTTGACTGATGTTACGTCTGCTCTAAGGAGAGGGGCATCTTCAGTCAGGCGGAAATTTGCTTTAGGGCCCTTGGACTTCACAGCAGGTTTTTGGACAGCTGTGCGAGTGGGTCGATTTTTGGTACTAGGTTGAGCTGGAGCCGAGGGTAATGAGGCGGGTGGGCTTGCGGCGGTCGCTGCCCAATTTCGAGGTTGATTTGTGATTGGAACGGGAGGTCGGGAAGGAAGGTTATGGCTGGGTTTGGGTAAAGAGCTCGCCGGCTTGGGCTGTCTCGGTGTGTCATGCCGCATAGGTTGCCCAGAAGCAACTGCGAAGAGGAACGCGTCCATCTGCTCGCGCACGAAGGACTTGATAAGAGGGTCAGCTTCTTCGACAGATGTCCAAAACTTGTTGTGGAAGTTTTGAACCCAGGTAGCTCGACCCTTTGCCACGCGCTGTACAAGCTCGAGCTCTTCAGCGACGCGCTGGGCCAGGGGAGGTGGTTGTTGTGATTTGGCCATCACGAGCGCGATGACCAAACTAAAGTGCACTTAATGGATATAAACTTAGTGGGATCGAATTGTAGGGAATGTCAGAAGCTTCAATGAGAATGGTGTGTTTCTCCTATTTAGAGTCTTTCTGAAAATGTGCTTGACACATTCCGAATGGATTGGAATATGTTTGGGTACGACAACTCACGTGCACTCTTGATGATTTATAATGCGCGGAGAGGTGGAGCTCTAGAAAAAGCCGGACCCTTTTACGAAGCCGGAGGTGTAAATCAAACCCGGGACCCGGAGGATTTAATCGAATCTTTAGATCGAATTTATTTGGATTCAACTCGGGTGTCTCAAGCTAATTTAGACTTACATTCAATGAAAATGAGGGAGAGTGATCGTTGGGCTGATTTTTTTGCCTCTTGGTCTAATATGCCGACAGAAGCTAGGGGCGACTTCTGGCCCGATGAAACTAAGATCTCCATGCTGCAGAATTCGATGAACAAAAAATTAACGAGAGCGCTAGCTGGAAATCACCTCCTTCCGGATGACAATTTTAGAGAGTGGGTACAAATTGTAAATAAGGTGTCACAACAAGTTGAAAGGGCAGAAAAGAAGACGGCTTGGATTCCAAGGCACAGAGGATCATACAATGGTCAGAAGCCTGACTTTGTGAAGGTAACACTAGTTATCGATGGAACTGCTGATTCCATTTCCAGATACCAAGCACCGAGGAGATCTGAAGGACCAATAGTTTAGGGTATGCAATGTCACAGTCTAGACAAGAGCGCTTGCGCAGCTAAATGAATAGAGGTAGTTTATATTCAAATCTATCTGAAGAGAAAGTAATCTATCTCGTAGTCCTACAAACATATACAAAGCTCTACTCACCGTAGATAATACCATAGTCCTGACATCAATGAGGATTCCTGAAATAGAAGTTTGCCACGGAGCTGAAAGTTGCCGCATACCAGGAAGCTCTTATGTCCTAGCTCCATGATCCATCTATTTAGAGGATCCTGTTATAGAATATTCCATGATGTACAGGAACCACTACCTTTATCTGCCAGTGCACAATGCACTACCCCTGTTACACCTGTGCACGCCTATGTATAACATAGGCTACAGGAGTAATCCAGCTTACCGGCTGTTACATGCAAGATGCAGCCGTAGATTCTTCTGAGGACACTATTATGGGAGGGATTAACGCTGCAAGCGTGGCCAGGAATATTCAGGGACGAGCAAAGTGGAAATCAAGAGCTCAGCTTGGCCGGCTCAGAGAAGAGGGTAGATGTTTTCGTTGCGAACGTAAAGAATGTGTTAGTCGAGCTTGTCCCCTATTACCAGCCCAAAGACCAAAGAATTCGGGCCCGAGAATAAACATGGCAGATCTTCCGGAAATTGATTCTTGTTTTTATCCCTCTGGATAATACAGAGTTACAGTCAAGCGTCTCGAAAAACTACACGCTCCTGAGAATAGTCGCTCTCGGGAGCCAAAGGCAATAGCTAGTCAGAATTTCAATTTAAATACAGCTCCTTTTTTGTTTAATGCGTTAATTAATGATAATCTAATGGTACAAGCGTTAATTGACAATGGATGCCTGAATTATGGAATTATCGATGAAGCTCTCACAACTAAGCTTAAGTTGCCGCGCGTATAAATTTCCCCTAGATATCTCCAGGCAGTAGAAAATTCAAGTGAAGATAAACCAATTGTTGAGGCTATAACTTTTATCTCTTTGGACCTAGATGGGTACTTTATGCCGAAACTATGGCTATATATTGTACCTCGAAGCACTCACCCTGTGATATTAGGCAAAAAATGGCTTGAAGATCAGGATGCGGTAGTTCATTCCAGGGAGCAGCGGTTAGAACATCGAAATGGTGGAATTTCAGTATTCAGTGTCAAAAAGCGGCGGCAAGGGTTCAGGAATATTCCTTGTCCTAAGAATCAGTCCGCAGAATCAATGGCAACAATGATGGGAATGGTTCCAATTTTAAAGACGTCTATTCAGGATATAAGCAAGGCATTCCGCCGGAAGCCAAGACTAACTATTGAGGAAGCAAGAAAACGCTTACCAGATCAGGTCAAGGACTTCGCACATTTATTTGCAGATAACAGTGGGGCAGACGACTTACCCCCGTTGCTTGGTCACCTAGATCACGCTATCAACCTTAAGCATGAAGAGGGAAACCCCTTATCAACACCATGGGGCCCATTACATAATATGTCCCGCGAGGAGTTATTGGTTTTGCGAAAGACGCTCACAGAACTCACGAACAAGGGCTGGATTTGTGCCAGCAGCAGCTCCAGTCCTATTTGCAAAAAAATCTAACGGCGGACTACGTTTTTGCGTAGATTACCGCGGATTGAATGCTATCACTGTTCCAGATCGCTATCCACTACCCTTATTTAAGGGGACTCTAAGACAGCCTTGTAAGGCCCGATGGTTCACAAAATTGGATTTCAAGTCAGCATTCCATCGGATTCGAATAAGAAAAGGCGATGAGTGGATGACAGCTTTCCGATGTAAATTAGGGCTTTTTGAATGGTTAGTGACACCATTTGGACTGGTAAATGCACCGGCAACGTTCCAGAGGTACACCAACGAAAACTTACGAGAACACCTAGACTTTGACGCTACGGCCTATATAGACAATATTCTGGCCTACACAAATGGAACAGAAGAGGGACACTGGAAGACTGTCCGTAGTATTCTTACTAAATTAGAAAAGGCGGGGTTGTACTTAGATATTGATAAATGCAATTTCCTATGTCAACAAGTTAAATACCTTGGCTTTATCGTTAAGGCAGGAAAAAACATCTCCGTGGACCCGATTAAAGTAAAAGCTATTCGTGAATGGAAAGCTCAAACAACGATGAAGGGCGTCAGGTCATTCTTAGACTTTGCAAATTTTAATAGGTGCTTTGTTGATAATTTTTCGGATGTCGCGGGGCCACTGATTCAGCCGGCCAAGAAATTCGTACCATGGCGATGGGGAGAGGAAGAGAATAGAGCGTTTGAGAGATTGAAAAATATCTTTGCGTCGGAACCAGTTCTAGCTCAGTGGGACCCAGATCGTGAAGCTCTGTTAGAAGCAGATAGCTCTGGATTTGCTTTAGGAGGATGCCTTTCTCAGGTAGATGACCAAGTTAGACTGAGGCCTGTCGCGTATTACTCTAGGCGACTAAATAGCGCTGAAGCAAATTATCCGATTTATGACGAAGAAATGCAGTCTATTGTATCTTGCTTACAGGAATGGAAGGCCGAACTACTCTCTAACGCTAAACCCTTCACCATCCTGAGCGATCACAAAGACTTGAATTATTTTTCGTCAAAACGTCTCTGAAACGAGCGTCTGTTAAGGGCTGCGCCCTGGATGTATGACTGGTCTGGTGACTAAGCCCAGTCTGCCCTAATCAAGGAATAACTATACGCCGTTAAATATGTATAGTTATACAGTGCTGGTCTTGGTTATGCTTTATGCACAAGTCTGCAGGTTTATGCAGTCAGTCCACGCTAAGGAAAGGGGTTGCGCTTAATCCTTCAGTTGCGAGTTAGAAATAGCCAGAGGGATTAGGTGAGGAGTGTACGAGCGCAGGTATACGAGCATGCATACGAGCTCATGTGTACGAATTCATCTACACGAATTCATGTATACTAGTTTATGGGCACGAGTTGTTTTGTACGGGGTTTTTTTTTTTTTTTAAATCATTTTTGCGTATGCAGCCTGAGGCTATGACGCGAATGATTACGGCAGATATGTATGTGACGCAGAATAACTCTGTTTGACGTTTGGAACACTCATACTCAGATTTCATTTGCAGATACCACTACGAGAATAACGCCTTACGACATGTACCCTCTTCCGTGAATACCCACCACAGGGAAAAGCGGGAAAAACCTGTGGCTATCTGAGCATGCTTTCGTCATTCTACGAATACAGTATCACCCCGAGAGAAGTGGTGTAAGGGTCTTGCTGGATTCGAACCAGCTTTCTCCTGTCTCAAGTGGGGCATGTGTCCAAGCTACCCAGACTCTACTTAGAAGAACGGCCCGGATAGTGTACCACTGCACCATCCGACCCTTTGTACGGCTTACAGGTACGAGTTCATGGGGATGACTTCATGTATACGAGTTTGGCATATCACGGAGTTGGTGATAGAGGAGGGATAAAATAGCCCATTCCCTCATACATTTGTATCTACATAGATAGAATATATACAGTTTGTGGCACTCGCTTGTCGTGCAGTGACCGACGCTAGTTACCCTTCACAGCGTCAAGCGGGATCCAACGAAGTTATGAGCTTATAGACTGGTGCCAAGGGAAGTTAAGGGTGTTAGGAAGATCTTTTTTTTAAATGTATTTAAATCTCTTGTCATAGCTAAATGGCTGAATACAATATGATTTAAAAAAAAGTCTCTATCTGGGTAAATCATGTACAGTGAGATTAAGGGAATGGAAGCCGGTGGAAGCTGCTGAATATTCCTGGAGTGGATAACACTCGAGGTTTCTGGAATTAGATGTAGAATTATTCGTAATTAATAAATGATTAATAATCTTGTAAGCGAGTACAAGGTCCTTCCTTGTTATAGTCGTTACTAATACAGTCGTCGCTCTCTAACTCGATAGTGGGTTCCGGTATAAGTGTTGAAAATATTCATTGTAACTTGGACTTTTATATTTGCAACATTTACCCTTACAGGTCATTTTGCGTGCAGGGCTAAGTATTGCAAATGTAAATGGTTGAATTTCAATGAATATTTTCAACACTTATACCGGGACCCACTATCGAGTTAGAGAGGGACGACTGTAACCACCCGTGTCGCAAATTTGCAACTACCCTAAGGTGTTGGTCTGCCTTGACATTTACTCTGATACTACGGTATTAATCGTGTATAGGCGCTAAAATTCGACTTTTACAGGGTATATAGGCTTTTACTAACTTGAATTAGCATGACGATAAGTAGATCTCCCCACCTAAACTTTAAATTTGTATGGCAAAAATTTCACAACGAAATATTCGTTGGTTTTGCTTTTTTGGTCCATTATAGCCCTCTATTCACTTTTTAATTCATTAATACATTTCATAAATAAATTATACTTCTATCTAGCTAATAATTTACATATCCGCCTTCAGCTTCGTAAACGGCTCTGATTCTTCGGGGCATCGAATCTATCAGTTTCTCCAAGTCATCCCCATTAAACCCCAGATCCCACGCCTCGTTCACTATTTGACGAAGATGCCCTTGACTCCGCTGCCCCCCTTGATCCAACGCTGGATAAAGACGCTCCCTGTACGCTTTCATATAACTCCACAAAGTTTCTATCGGATTTAAATCAGGAGAATATGGCGGCCACTCCATTAGAGAAATATTCCTCCTTTCAAACTCACGCATAGTTTGCCTCGACTTGTGAGGAGGGGCGTTGTCCTGCATCACATCTAGTCCTGGTTCCCGAAAGACCACACTCTCTATGAGAGGCACTATCCTCTCGCAGTAACTGGCCGCAGTGATATGGCCCCACTCCTTCTCCCAAATCAGGCAAGGCCCCTTCTGTCGTCCAAAGAAAGATCCCCAGAACATCCACCCAACTCTCCTCCGCGTCTTGGCTAGGACACAGGTATCTTCGTACTCTTCCCCAATCTTTGACTTAAACTTAGCTCAAGGGAACTCTAAATCTTAGGAGCCTTTAAGGGACTACTGACCTTTCTTGTGACCCAACGATCACTTTGCCGACCATTCATAGCCCAAGTCTCGTCGGACCAGAGGACTCTCATCCAATGTTCCTTCCGCCAGTGGAGATGTATTCTGGCAAACTCATATCTCTTCAGTTTGTTGACTGAAGAGATAGGAGGTTTTAATCGTGCAATCCTGCGTGCATATCCCCTCTTTGCCAGTTCACGTCGGATCACATTCTCGCTCACACCAAAGTGCCGAAATATAAAATGTGCAAGTTGGAAAAATGACATCCGACGATTTTCCGATGATAAACAGACGAAAAATTCTATTTCATCGACCTGGGAACTACTTAGAATAGGTGGCCTACCACTGGAGTACTGAGGCTCGGTATTTTCAACGCTCATGGTGTATTGTACCTGTCGCCATGTAATCCCAAGGCGTTGAGAGATTTTGACGTAACTGTGTCCCTCACGGGCCAAGGTTCTAACCTGCACATGTTACTCTCTTAACCTTATCAATTTGTAGATTTCAGACTTACTTGAATACGTTGAGTTTGTGTTAGGCGTTTTGCATAAGTAGGAGATGCTGATGATGGAGAAGGTTGTTGAGGTGAATCCATCTTTGCGGCAATCTAGTACAGTAAATTAAAATCTTCTAAAGTAGTTGACTTAAGGTTCAGATGCACTCACATGAAGTAAAAATTAGATAGATGAATGAAATAAAAGT
Source organism: Podosphaera xanthii (assembly GCA_028751805.1). Taxonomy (NCBI): domain Eukaryota; kingdom Fungi; phylum Ascomycota; class Leotiomycetes; order Helotiales; family Erysiphaceae; genus Podosphaera; species Podosphaera xanthii. Next base: position 916,629 of record JAPWIX010000023.1, read on the forward strand.
ATGCCGTTGAGCAAAATAATAGTAAATAGCTGACAATGATTTAAACGAAACGACCTCAGGTGTGCGCGAGTGAAGAAAGGTGCAGGCATGAAGGTGGGCGTTGGACTTCATATACAGATGCATATCTCTTATGCCTTAGGCCATAAGATTTTAAAATTTGAAGCTAACAGGGATACTGTGGATCTATCGTGAGGTAACCTGGAATATCACCACTTTATCTCCACTTTATCCCCGCTTTAACCCCTGTACCCTATAAGAAGCGGATCAACGAACAATACCCTATCATGAGAGTAGTTAATCTTCCGAATCAAATTAATGTAAAAACAGAAAATACTCAAGACATGAAACTAGCAAAAATCTCTTAATATGTGCTGAGGATATAATAAAAAATATAAAATTGGTGTATGATTAGTACTTGTTAGATTATGAATCTTGTAGGGTCGTCTGGAAGTGGAAATGGTTAAGTATTTGGTTGTAATAACGTGTATAATATCTAGTGAAATTAACACTACAATACGGGCCACGGGCTCCTCTTAACCATCTCAAGCTGGCCTGTACAAAATAGCTTGCAATAACAAATAATAATACAGGGTATATATATCAAAAAGACGTTCGCCCAACTCCTTTCTCTCAACCCTGTTGAGATTTGTAACTTCATCTCGTTGAGGTTAACTAGCTAGTTGTGCTTGACCAACAACTTTCATAATTTTTCAGTACTAACGTAGATCACCACCGAGCGGCCACCTCCGAACGGTTTTACCACCCTCTGTCTTAGAACTTGTATAACTCTCAACACAATGCCAGTACAGACTACAGACGAATCTCAAATCCTTCTCGCACTTCAGGCGCTTCGTAGAGACCCTTCTCTTTCCGTACAACGCGCTGCATCGATCTATAACGTATGGCGTACTACTCTCCGTCGACGCCGGCAAGGTATTCAATCGCGACGCGATAATCTACCTAACTCACGTGTTCTCGACGATCTAGAAGGGCAGACGGTTCTTCAATATATTCTCGACCTAGATAGCAAAGGATTTCCCGTACGACATTCGCAGGTTCGAGAAATGGCTAATCGGCTTCTCGAGCTACGCGGCGGTCAGCCCGTCGGGACTAACTGGATCTCACGGTTCGTACAGCGACACTCAGAGCTTCAAACGCGATTCTCTCGCAAGTACGACTACTCAAGAGCTCTCTGCGAAGATCCGAGGCTTATCCGACAATGGTTCGACCTCGTACGCGATACTGTGGCGAAGTATGGCGTCGACACTGCGGATATCTTCAACTTCGACGAGACAGGCTTTATGATGGGCGTTATCACGCCAACCGCAGTCGTCACGCGCGCCGACTGCGGAGGGTATCCAAAGCTAGCCCAACCTGGGAATCGTGAATGGGTAACAGTGATTCAGGGTATCAATTCGCAGGGGTGGGCGGTGCCGCCGTTCATCGTCTTCGCGGGCCAAAATCACCTCGCCAACTGGTACCAGGATCGCGCGATTCCCGGCGACTGGGTTATCGCGCTTATTACTAATGGATGGACAGAATATAGCGGAGGAAAGAGAGGTTGCGCGGGTAGCAGAGGAGGTAAGGCGCGCGGTGGGTGGTCGGAAAAAGCGGGTTGAGACGAAGGAAAGACGCTGTAGAAAATGCGGCAACACTGGGCATAACGCGCGTACTTGTCAAGAGGGTACAGATAGGCCCACTGAGTCAGATAAATAGTAGTTTGAATGAATATAACCTGTTGCGCGAGTTTCCGTCCAGTTGGACGCAGAATTAGTGTGGTAGAGTGGCCGCTCGGTGGTGATCTACGTTAAATGAAAGTGCACGTATGTGCATCATTAATAATGTGGGACTAGATATTTACAACACATTCAAAAAATTCGGAGGGGAAGGTTTGAAGATTCAGAGGTCTATATCTTAGGTTAGAGCTGATTAGAGAAGTGGAATCGCCGGCAAGATTAATCCCATCAAACTTATCAGTGTTTGCAAAACTCGTCTTATGCCAACTCTGGATGAAATGGCAAGTCGGTCTGGCACCCCTTCCGGAGACGAAGAAATTTTTTAGTAAGTTAACGACCCCAAATATACTTCGAATGCTACCAGAAAGTGGCTAGATCACAAGGCAGTGAAGACCAGGAAATAGCCAGATCAACCACTGATTTTACACCATCGAGCATTTATGAGGTATGTTAAGGGTTAATTTGGCGAGTATCCGACGCCACCAACCAGTGTTCATGAATTTTGGGCAAGAGTTGAAGAATTTTGGAAAAATTTTGATGTGAAGCTTTGTCAATTGTTAAGAGAAAGATGCTGTCAAAAGTTTTGGTTCTGTTGAAGGCGATAAAGGGTCACATCAGATTTTGAAGTGGTGCCCGCAATAGTGTACAATAAAAATGCCAAAACCACCACTAAATTGACTAATCTTTAATCTCAGATATAATAGATATAAAAGATACTATAACGGTGGAAAATGATCGTATGTCAATTTTGTAGCATCAAGGATCAATTATTTCAAAGTTCATGTTGTCGACTTATTATTAGATTCATGAGATATTTATTAAAAGGGTCGCTACTAATACGTAACACTCGTGGGCGAGTGAAAGTAGTACAACAACAGTAAAGATAACAGAATAATTCTCATGATAGCTTCTTATCTGGATTACCACCTGACGGTACCTTTCAACCCATGACGCTCTGCCCTAGAAATCACGAAGAGGAATACTACAAGTACATGTCCAGGTAAAGAGTGCAGGATAGCTGTGGTTTTCATCCAACTAATCCCTCATAGTAGAATATCTGAACGCCTTATTAGCAGTCCCGGTGGGATTGCAGCCTATGTAATTTATCCTCTTCAGACCACCAGCATGAGATGCTATGGATCCTATTGTGTTAAAATTATTGCGATTTATTTGAGCATCTTCGCGGGTAAGTGACTAGTGAGGGATAATCACAGTAAATGATACTGTGTATGATACAGCTATAATAAAAAACTGCCTGTTGCAGATGGTCACAGGGGAAAAAGAGGCTGTGTATGAAACAGCATGAAGAGACTCTGGAATAAGAATCACGTCAGAAAAGATATGCTAGGTATGATCTAGCGGAAAATTGGGCTCTGTAGTTGAAGAGTCTTGAATAACAAGTACGTTCTAGTTGTCTAACGTCCCAACTCTCCCTTCGGTCTCTTATATCAGTCCTATGTTCCTCCAGAGGAAAATCTAAGATCGATAGTCACCGGTATCATATGAAAACAATAAATCAAAATTCCACGATAACGGTTTCAAGAAATCCAAGCATGAAGTTGTCATTGAAACCTCTGAAACAATACAACAAAAAACATCGACATTTTAGACGAAAAATGTAAACAAGCGAAATGACCACGTGAAACACCTAAGCTAGAGTGGCTTGTAGAAGCATTCCTAAGATCGCCATGAGTGAAGCGCATATTGTTGTACAACGGGCTACTATAGATTTATGTCCTTATATTAAATCATATTATCATTAATTCCTCGACCGGAGTCCTTCCCGATCTTACTGCCCTATCATGAGTAACGATAAGTGCGTCTGAGCATTGCCATTAAGTGATCTCTCTTTTTTTTCTAGAGCCGGCTTCTCGTGGAGATTGCTGTTTACAAATATGCCCCTCTACTAGTTTGATACAGCTGTTTGCTCTGGATGTAAGCGTTTACTGGGCGCCTCTTTCTTGACCAAAAGACTTGACCATTTAATTCTTTGGCAAATGTGCAGAGCTAGACTTATGAGATAGCCCAGTCACAAAAAACCAGGAGTGACCAATAGTGGTAACTTGTTTCGTACTTGCAAGCGGCGAGAAAATAGTGTTTTACCCACAAACAATGTACGTCAGAAGATCTCACGTATCTCGGAATTTTAATTAAGACATCTGTTTCTTAAACTTTAGCCCAATACGTAGAGGATTTTATCTATTGTTGTTATTGAAGTTCGGAACACTACTTTCATTATTTTGTCAGACACTTTGGTGTTAGAGATTTAGATTGTATCAAATTTTACATACCTATATACCTAACATCTCTGAAATATCATACAGGTTTTGCTCGGCAAGATTTGGGCTGCTAAATTCTAATTAATTTTGATGAATTCTGTCAATCAAGAGAAAAACAAGGCAGGAGATTCTTGTTTATCCATGTGAAGGCACATCTACTGCAAATTTTGTTAAGCTAAAGGCCAGGAAGAACTTGGTTTCTGACAAAGCTCCTCTTGCTACTTTGCAAAACCTTCGGGTGCCTTTGGATGTGGGTCCCATTTCCAGCTCGTACAAAATCTATATATGTAGTGAATGTTCAAAGTATTTCGTGGTTTACAAGGGGCTAATCTTAACTTGTCCATCTTCTGGGGGATCGATAGTTTTTTTGAAAAAAATAGGCAACAGCATACTTAACTTAAGATAGAGAAAATCCATTGGAAAATTTCCTCGTCGTAATTAATAATATGATAAAACATGACAATAGCCTGTACGCTTCCAATTCAGAATTTTGATAGCGAAGGCCAGTACGATTGAGGAAATAAAGCTGGTTTGAATTATTCAGCTAGAATTAATTGCGACTCAAGTTAATAGTCCTTAAAAGAAGGCACAGTCAGATATTCGTTTGAACGTCAATGAACTAATAGCCAAATCAGTCAATCAGAATTGATTCTTAGAGTAAGTTTGAGCGTACGTTATAGACCTTTTATGCTAGCATCCATTTAGGTTTACGGTATAAAATGATTCATGTTATACACCAATCAAATAGAGCTTTGTCTCGGTCTATATTGAGAAGACAATAGTTCTGTACTTGTTCGGATTCAAATGCAGAAGAATGTCCTCAGATAGATTGTTTTAAAACTTGTATGATAATAGTCCGAGTGAGTCATCGAAAGGCCATTGAATTTGCCCTAGACTTGGGCTGAGCTGGGTATTAGTTATGCCAAAATATACAATGCTGCGCTAAAGCTTTGACCTTGGTAAGTACTAAAGCCAGACTAGTATGCCGGTCTAGTCTGAAATTCTAGAAGTGTTGAATTGTAACGTTGTGAGCGTGATAATCCTTAGTGGCTTCACGCAACTCAGCCTCCTCTATAATCTCTTCCTCTTCAGCTTGTAATTTTGCCTTATGCTCTTCGTAATTGTTGATCGAAAGCTGGTAGTCACTGCCATGAATGTCACGCCAGCCATTGTGTTTACACTTTTTGCGGGGCTTCAAACAAATTGAGATCTTCTGGTCGCTCATCGTGTTAGGCTCAGGTATAACTTCACCAGGAAACTTCATAGGCGTAACGATGGACAATGTGTCTTGAGTACATGGACCAAGCACTCCAGATGAAAAAGCTTCTTGTCCTTCGACAGAGTTCTTCCATCGGACAAACTGAGCTTCATTCATAGCAAGTCGATTATCATATCCACATATATCTTTAACTTCAAGATTCGGAATCGAAGCAAGAATCTTTGACTGTTCATGAATCATGAGTAGAAGTTTCTTCTGCGCCTGTACGAGTTCAATTTTGTCCTCAAAATAATTTTTTTGTGAATGAATCCACTCAATCCGCTCTGCCTCCTCGCTAGTTATATATTCTAATCCAATAGGGCGCCCTGGTGCGACGTTAGCACATAAGGTAGTTTGGCGATAAGGTAAACTTACTAGGGCTGGTGCTGTTATTTGGGTCAAGTTTTGGCTTAGTTCCTAATGTATACCATTCCTCACGGGTCTCGAAGAACTTTGTTAACGAAGCAACTTCGTCCTGAGTCAAAATGCCTCCGATAGTTGAAGATGAGCCAGAGCGAAATTTTTTGATTATATATGTCCAAAAGTCTCGCTTGTGTTCCTCACTGCAGTACATGCTGGGGGTCGGTTTTAAACCAATTCGAGCGACCTTTCTGCATCCAGAGATATTGAAGTAACGACACATGGGCTTGTAAGTAGTAAATAGATCATCATTGGAGCATTTTGGGCAAATGTAACGATCTAAGAGCTCCTTGGCGTCTTCAATGTCAATTCCAAGACATGAGCAGTGGTACCAGTCCCTGCAGGGGCCTTCACAGTTGACCATCATTCTATGGTCATCAGGACCACGACAAATACAATATTCACCACCATCATTACTATCAGAGTCTGAGTGGCCCGTAACTTTCGATGGATGATTTGAACTTGATGGCGATAGGAACGACTTATCTAAAAAAATTTAGCGACCAAGTAAGCTGTAGCCAAAATAATTATATGATACCTTCGTGTTTGGGCTGCCTGGCGTTTTGTCTAGGGCCCGACTTCTTGCCTGATAAAGTTATATGCCTCTTCCCGGTTTCCTTTTCAGCCTTGAGATGAGAAATATTGTTATTGATACCAGCGCGACTAGACACAGAAGAAGAGCGACCAAGAGCTTGTTGACCTTGATTCGAAATGGTTGTGGCAGATATTGCTTTACGATTACGCCCACCTTCGGCTTTCACTTTTTCAGATATACTCATTTGGGTTGCGTCGCCGACATGAGCAAGATCGCGGGGGTTATTTGAAAGCCCTCCCTTCGACAGTAATATCGGAGCATTAGTTGGTGAGACATGTGCATCTAAGCTTACATCTGTGTTGGATAATACTGGAGTGGAACTTCCATTTTTGCTCTGGACGAATCCAGCGAAATATTTACGCTTATTCTCTGCCAATACGCTCAGAGCGAGGATGCGGGTTTCGCCTGATTGACGAAATTTTTTGGAGTTGGCCGCATTTTTCCCATGTTTGTTGTAAAGCCGCGAATCTGCAGCGGTGAATGTACGGTTCCAAACCGTATCATCTTCGTTAGGTGGTGTTGGCCTTGCCTCCGGATACTTGTATTTAAAATCGGGAGCATTATTCGTGATCACGGCGAACGGACTCGTAGCAATAACAGCTGGGGGGTATATTTGATCAGATACAGCAGCTGGGCTGGGGATTGTAACGACTTCATGAGTACCCTATCATGATTTTAGACGTTAGCTGTCAGCTGAGATTTATCAAGAGCCTCGGCTCGCGGTGTACGTCTGGGGATTGCGATTTGCTGTTTTAACAGATGACCAAACGTACTGGATCTGTCTCAAGCAGACCTTCTAAACCTTCAGAAGGTCCAGCCGGCTGAGCGGGGCTTTCTTCCATGAAGTTGTCTGTGTCGATAGAGATGCCAAGATAGGTAGCTTAGTTGATAGGTATACTAATACATTGAATTTAGTGCCGGTGTACTTTTGATCGCAAATCATATCATATGAATAGAAATACTGGTAAACCATGGTCTCGTCGATGGTAGAATATCAATCTATCTAAATGTTTCATACGATTAGTAATCGATTAGTAATCAAGTTGTTATTTAAACACCATTTCTTTTGGGCTTTATCAAACCCGAGGGGCAAAGAAATGTTCTACTTGGCTCAGCAAACGAAGACACTCTTGGAAATCTAAGGAACCTTCTAGGAAGATCCAAATACTCTTAAATAGTGGTTCAGCTCCCAAACAACCTTTAATCGATTATATCCAAAAAACTGAAGCATCTCAAGTTGAAGAGGCCTCAACACCTCATGCTAGATCAGCACCGCCAGTACCTTTGCCCCCAACTCCCCTTTCGTCATCTCCTGGAACCTCCACTTAAAAAAATCAGCATCTTCCAGGCTGACCGGATAATCTTAAAACCGGCCCCTACCTCGAAACTTGCAGAGCCGCAGAGTCTCAATTCGGCCAATGATTTATTAGAAAGCGAGACTGATCAGGTTCCCGCATACCTACCCCAAAAAAATGTGGAAATAATCAAGTTCCGTCAACGCTGAGAGAGAGCTTGGCACATTCGGCATTCAAGTTGATCTGGTCTACTTTGCAATATTGACAGTACTATATCTTGCTACGACGACAAGTTAGAAAAGGAAGAGGCCGAAACTATCCGCAAGCACTCACTTCAGGTAATCGCTCATCTCGCCGCCTCAGAGAGGGCTCCGTTGCCTCCTGTTCCAACTGAATCCAAACCCCCTAAAGCTATGGTAAATACATTTAGCGAGGGAAAAGAACGAGGAAACCGGTACCGGTGGCCACTACGGCGAGAATTCCCGCTAATAGCTGAGCCAGCATTGCTCAAGCTCCAGGATCCAGCAAACAGCTTATCACAGCATTACTGACGGAGAATAAGAGAGCAACGGTAGGTCGTGACGGACACAAGAGTGCCAAAGTAACGACTGTTCTACAAACACTCCCATTCCAATATTGAGTGCTAGACACGAATCATCATCGTCTACGCCCCCGCCGAGACCAACGATAGACGTAGCAAATCCGGTGAAATATTTGATTACAGATTATCCATCTGCCTTCCTGTAAAACATGAATGGCGAAAACTTTCTCCAACTCGCCTCCGTAATGCAATCGTTACACGCACGTCAGTTTTGACCACCAGGGCTAGATTGATTAAACCCGTACGATCCGGCTTTGCTCTTAGTACAAGAAGTACACAACAGCGAGAAGAGTTATTTAAGGCCTCAGGTGTTAAGGGCTGAGCCCGGGTTGAAGTTGGTCTTGAGGACCACCCTGGTATTCAAGTAAGGAATAGGGACAAGGGAGGGGATCGGCGCCGGTTATCAAGGAACATGGATTAAAGCAGCAACCGCACCGCATCAAAGCACACACGGGTGGGAAGGCGAGCGTTATATCAGTGAGGAGCTCATTTTGTCATTTTCCCTTTCTTCCCTATCTAGATAAATATAAACTTATTTTTGACGGCTTCGATTACCTCGTTTATAACGGCCCACGAAGTCCTTACCATACATTTATCTATTTTTCGGAAATGAGCAACCCAGGGAGTCACAATACCAACGTACCAATAGCCGAAAACGTTAACAACCTTTTTGCGAGCCTATGCCAAGAGGAAGTACAAGAACTTCTCCAAGTCATCGAAAATCGACAAATCCAGCCCGCTGAAGCAGCCCCCCGCTCGAGACACGCCAGGAGACATGTTGCGCTGCCAAGATGGAACGGAAGGCCGCAGGACGTTAACTTTTACATTGGACGGCTAGAGACGCGAATCGAGAGTGACTTTGCGCCCTTTTTTGACGAAGTTTCAATTTGTCTGGATGTCATCGGCACTCTGCCAGAAAATCTTAGGTCAATAGTATCTGGTTGATTCGAGGCGCGTCGGCAGTCGGGACAATATTCCTAGGAAGACCTTATGGCCCACCTCAAATAAACTTTCGCTGATCGTCAGGCGCAATAATCGGCGTTTGAATTACTGGATAGGATGGAGCAGGGTGAACACCAATATTTTGCCGATTTTATGCATGACTTTGAGTATAGATTAGCACAAAGCGAGGGAGACCTGGCATATACCCCGCTAGACAAAACACAGAAACTGAAGACCGCGCTTAACAGTAGATCGCGAAGGGCTCTGATTGGTATCCGACTTTCCAATGTGGCGAATCACGAAGAATGGGCATCAGAGGTCAGAGTGATTGCTCTTGAACTAGAGGGCTGGCGGAGTATCGTTCTAGGGGGGCGACTCAGACTAGGACGAACCTGGGCGCACCAAAGAGCGGAATGACAGGTCCCTTGTTACAGAGACGACCTGACGTCGACTACGAGGGGGATACTAGGATGGGAGGCACTAATGCCATCTTAGCGGGTCTTCAACGATTGGCCCTAGAAGCTGAATATTTAGGGGTAAATCACGAGGACGGAAGTAAAGCGGCGGATGGGACAATTGTCAATGCAGTGGTACACAACGCGAAAAGAGCAAATTTTCCGGGGGCACCGTGGAGGTCTCCACAGGAAATTCAGAGGTTAATGGCTGTAGGTGTTACGGCACATTCTTTGTGGCCTGAGGCATATATAGATTTTCCGCATAGGGTTATCCGGATCTCGTTTGTTGTCCCATTAGTACATGTGCTAAGGATAGGATAAGTCCGCCGCTTGGGATCGAGTTCAAATCAATATACTCGCGGCACATCCGATGAACATGTGTTTGACTACAATATTAGATTTCACGCTTGCCACGTTGCCTGTTGTTAGGAGATCAAGCCAAGATAGTAGGACGATCATAATAGATAAGAAGTAGGTCGTAGTCTGTAACTAGTTCTTCAGCTTTACAATTTATATCATTTCTACTCGTTATTTCGTACTCTGTTTCTTTGACTCGTTCCTTGACCTTGCCTTCGAAGACGGCACTTCATATCCAACTTCCATTTACACCGTAATAGTGGGTGTGTGCGTGCATCGTGCGGGAAGTCGTCATTTTGCGAAGGATTATCCAAGGTATCGGAGGTTGCGGGGACCCGAGATAACGCATAACGGCGCGAGATTTACAGAGGGGCAGGGAAATGAGCCCCCTTGAGTAAAGTCTTACTCGGGGGACTGAACAAGGTTTCGTCGGATGTAGTTAGTAATAGTCATTCTGAGCCATTGTTGATAGTCGGACAAATAAATTCTTCTTTTGTCGTTAGGGCTATTATTTATAAGGGTTGCTCGTGTCTTTCAGTAGTGGAAGAAAACCTCGTGCGCGTCCATCAAATTTTCTCCAAACCTATCCCGTCGCGACCATTGCGGCTAGTTGACGGCAGTAGATTTGTGATAATTAAATGAATTGCGAGATATGTATTGACCTTCAACGGCCATACGGAGGAGTTGTGGTGCTACGCTATGCTTAATCTATCTTTCCCAATCATAATAGGTAAACCCTGGATGGAGAGGAAGCGAGTAATTTACTCGGCGGGAGGCTCCCCATCATTCAAAATCGAAGGTGAAGAACTATTGAAGCATAATTCCCCTTGTCAAATACAACATTATCAGTCGGGGGCGTGGAACTGCGGTCACGGGGACCCAGAAATACGGTCGGGGCGTTGGCTCAAAAAGACGTAGAGAAAGCACTAGAGAAAAAACAAGCGCCTTCAAGGATATAAATTTAAAGGACCTTCCAATCAGGTTAAGATGTTTCGCCAATTTATTTCTAGAGGATGGAGCGGAAGGCACTGACTCACTACCTCCGCACGGGACAAGTGTTGATACCAGGGTGGCAATGCAGAAAGATGAACCAGGTCGTACAAAGAAGTGCCTTGGGGGCCACTCTACGGAATGTCGAAAGATAAATTATTGGTACTATAAAAGACGCCCAACGAGCTTTTGGAAAAGGGATGGATCCGAGCCAGGAATTCGTCCGGGGGTGCACCAGGTTCCTTCATCGAAAAGCCAGGAGGGAGCCTTAGGTTTTGTGTCGATTGCAGGGCATTAAAAGCAGTGAGGGAACGAGATCGTTACCCTCTACCGTTGGTTAGGGAAACTATGCAGCTGTTGACCGAATCCACATGGCTCACAAAGGTGGACGTAAGATCCGCCTTTCATAGGTTTAGAATTGCGGAGGTGGATGAATGGAAAACAGCATTCAGGACTAGATTCGGCTTATTTGAATGGCTCGTAACCCTATTTGGCCTGGCGGGAGCCTCATCAGCTTTCCAGCGTTAGATTAATAAAGAATTAGGGGACCAACCGAGAGCCACCTGTTCTGCTTACGTGGATAATGTGGTAATATTTACACAAGATGACATTAACGATCACTGGAAGAAGGTAGACAGAGTCCTGGCTAGGTTGCTGAACGCCAGATTAAAGCTGGATCTCAAAAAATGTGAATTTGCCCGGAAGGAGATAAAATATTTGGGATTCATTATCAACGTGAAGGAAGGAATCAAGGTAGATCCAGAGAAGGTCAAAGCAATCGAAGCATGGGAGGCACCATCCAACGTAAAAGGAGTGAGTAGCTTCTTGGGCTTCGCAAATTTTTACAGAACCTTCGTTGCAAAATTCACCCAGATTTCAGCACCCCTTCAGAAATTGACCAAGAGGGGGACCCCATTCTATTGGGAGCAGCGTCGACAGCAGGCGCTCGAGAAATGAAAATCACTCTTCATCAATGCTCCCATTCTAGCATTGTGGAATGAAAATTATGAAACATTATTGGAGGCAGATGTCTCAGGTTGGGCCACTGGAGGTTGTTTACTATAGAAAAAACCAGGGGGGGCAGTTAAAAACAATAGCTTACTTCTCAAAAAAATAGTCTCCAGCGGAATGTAACTATGACATTCACGACAAGAAGTTGCTAGCTTTTCTAAGATGTTTAAATAAATGGAGAAGTGAATTATTTGGAGTAAAAGACCCGTTCTAAATCTTGACCGACCATCAAAATTTAAGAAATTTCATGACATCCCGTAGGCTATTGGTAAGGCAGGTCAGATGGTCGCAGCATTTATCGCAGTTTAATTTTAAGTTGGACTCTAGGGCAGGGAAGCTGGCAGGTCGACCAGAGATAGATATTTATGGATATAATCATTCTAAACACTTAGGCACTTTAAGCCCCAAAGATAATAGTATGATCGCACTGAACTGGCAATACAAGAATAGCAAGATTAGACCCTCAGGTCAACACACAATGTCCACAACTTCGAGATACCCGATCTCTACATATGCACTTCCCACAGTTACTCCTCCGACTCTAGACTTCTGTCCACATTGGCCTATCTCATAACACGTCGCTAGACTGTTCCATCTGATATTTGCCAAAACCCACATCGTCCTCCGGTGCCTGGCCGAGTCTCACGTCCGTAACTTGTCTCGCTTCATATGATCTAGTTCTTTGTGATACCAACCCAGCTGATTTCTGACATAAACGTGCCCTTCACGTTTGGCCGTTTAACTGCCAGACGCATTATCTCGACGAACGCAGATTGTGCCATCTTTATTTGAGGATCCAAGGTTGAAGGAAAGAGAATTCAAGTTATTAAAGGATGAATGGTGGGGGAGAATACCCGACAGTCAGTTATTTAGAGCCATCAGATACTACTATTTGTGAAAAAATTCCGGTGAGAGGAAGATTATTCGAGGAACCAGAACTTCAGCTAATGTGGGACAGGGCGGTATGTGAAGATGAGACTTTGGTTGAGCTGCACAAAACGGTGCAGGAAAATAGTCCTCAGTTTGCATCGGCCCTACGGCTTAAGGTATCAATCTCGGAGTGCGAGATCGACCCAAGAAACGCGCTGTGTTTCCGTAAACGCTTGTGGACACTGGACTGGGAACTGTTGAGAACAGCGTTAATTCAAAAGACGCACGATTCTTACCTCACGGGCCACCCAGGCAGAAATAACACTTTAGCAATCCTGGCTAGATCATTCTTTTGGGCGTCTATGATACGGAGATTTCGTAACAATTGTGATGTGTGCGGTAAAACTAAAGTTTAGCGGTCCCGAAAGCAAGGATTGCTGGTGCCCTTACCAATTTCTGAGAGGTTTTACAGAGAATCATCAATCGATTTTATGACAGACCTTCCGGCAAGTGACTGTGAGAATCCAAAGTATCTGATGCTAATCACTGATTATCTGCTAAATAGTGTCACCTTGGAGGCTATCCATACCATGAAGGCGGAGGATTGCGCAGAAAGGTTCCTAAAACGCCATTATCGGTTTCATGGCTTCCCCCAAGCGCTGACGTTAGACCACGGCTTAAACTGGGTTGGCGAATTTTGGTCACACTTGTGCTAATCAGCCCGGGTAAAATATAGACTATCTACGGCGTTTCACCCAGAGTCGGATGGGGCTACGGAAAGGATGAACCAGGAATTATTAGCTTATTTAAGAGCTTTCAACTCTTTTTCACAAACAGAGAGAGCGTTAATGCTACCGACAGTACAACTGGCACTGAATAATTGGGATAACGCGACTTCTAAGCTAAGTCCATTCTTCTTATCACACGAATACCATGCAGAGCCGATTCCTCTAAAACAGGGCTCCAAATCATGTACTTCAATCACTTCTAAGATGGCGGAAAGGTTTATGGACCGAATTCGGGAGGCGCAAGAATTTGCAGCTGCTGCGATGGCGGCGGCACAGCAATCCATGTAAGAACAAGCCAATCGACACAGATCACCAGCAACAAATTACCAGATCGGAGACAAGGTATGGTTAAACATCAAAAACATACAAACGCCGCAAATAAAAAAAACTGGCCTAAATTAATGCGAAGTATACAGAGGTTAAAGTCATATCTCCTTACGTAATGCAGTTGGACGTACCGACCAAGATTTATCCAAAATTTCATGTAGAGTTGTTGAGAAAAGCAAGCGAGGACCCGCTTTCGTCACCGAAAATAGATGATGAGTAACCACCACCTATTACAAATCCCAATGACCTGAGCACAAAGGCGGTGCAAGTAGTAGAAAGTATTTTGAGAGCCGAAAGAATGCGTAGGAGACGAGGTCATATGAGAACGCTGTTGATTAAGTGGAAAGGGCTTGCTGAACCAACATAGGAGGACCGCTGCCAATTGGAAGACAATGAAGCCCTAGACCAATTTGAGGCGAAATACGGTAACGGAGATGGGGTCGGGGAGGATGAAGGACCGAGGCAGGGACTTAGAAAACTCAAAAGAAATAGAGAAGTAAAAATGGGGGGAGATAAATATATGAGAATATAAAGATAAAATATGTATGAACAGTACTAGGCTCTCAGATAGTTCATACAGCCAAACTAATCAAGTATATGATAAGAGATAGAACAAAGCTGGGACTATCCAAATCGCGCTGGCCTTTTCTCGAAGGCGTACCTCCCCCATATATACTTATCCAGTTATGAACATCTACCTCACATTCTCTCCTCTCCTAACTCGTTTCCTTGATCGTCACTTTGACCCCCATCACGATCCGCTTCCATTCTAAACGCTCCCCTCACGCTGCGTACCACGGCCTATTGACTAACCCATCATCGTGGTATGGCCCTCATAGATTCCTCATAGCTTGAAACCTTTCAGGAATCACCGCGTGCTTGATTGCAACCTCGATATCCCCATATTCGTCGCATGCCCAAAACCATCGGCTTTAATAGCTTTGATGTATTATTCTTATAACAGTCTCTGTCTCCTTGAGACAATTGCTCTGCAGTCATAGGTTCTGACAAGAGCGCTGCACTACAATACTTTGAGACACATAAGGTGGTGATCAACAATCCTTAGCGTATCGCTTTGCACAGATACTTTACTGCGGGTAATATTAAGGGCTGTGCCCTGGTTGAGGTTGGTCTTGAGGACCAGCCCGGTATTCAGGTAAGGAATAGGGACAAGGGAGGGGATCGGCGTCGGTTATCAAGGAATAGGGATTAGAGCAGCATCCGCACCGCATCAAAGCACACACGGGTGGGAAGGCGAGCGTTACATCAGTGAGGAGTTCATTCTGTCATTTTCCCTTTCTTCTCTATTTAGATAAATATAAACTTACTTTTGACGACTGCGATTACTTCTTGAATAACGGCCCACGAAGCCCTTCACATCAGGTGATCTATTTTCATTGAGAGCTACCTTGGAGCCAGCCATCAACTGGGTGGGTCTTCTTGTGCCCACCATTCACAGAATCATCTATACCTTATCAGAATGCTAAGAAGTTGCACTTTGCTCACTGATGAAATTGAACGGGTGTCTTCGGTACGTCCCGCCGCCGTCAAACCATACAGCAGGAACAATCCAGAAGCTCCGCACTGCACATTTTTTTTTTTTTAAATCATTTTTGCGTATGCAGCCTGAGGCTATGACGCGAATGATTACGGCAGATATGTATGTGACGCAGAATAACTCTGTTTGACGTTTGGAACACTCATACTCAGATTTCATTTGCAGATACCACTACGAGAATAACGCCTTACGACATGTACCCTCTTCCGTGAATACCCACCACAGGGAAAAGCGAGAAAAACCTGTGGCTATCTGAGCATGCTTTCGTCATTCTACGAATACAGTATCACCGCGAGAGAAGTGGTGTGAGGGTCTTGCTGGATTCGAACCAGCTTTCTCCTGTCTCAAGTGGGGCATGTGTCCAAGCTACCCAGACTCTACTTGGAAGAACGGCCCGGATAATGTACCACTGCACCATCCGACCCTCCGCACTGCACATGCCTGGCCCTTTTGTCAATGGCTCCGCGACCGGGTTTTCGAGTTTTGGAAGAATCAGGTATCGTCAGGCCCTTCACCAAGCAAAGCCCCATGTACTTCTGTATACGTTGCAATGGACATCATCCCTCCAAAAATTGTCCTCGAGCTCCCTCGTGTGGTTATTCCAGCTCAACAATACACATCCAAGTCTCGTGTCTAACGGCTATTTTTTTTTTAAAAAATCATATTGTAATCAACCTCCGTATTCAGCCTCATAGCTATGACAAACGTGTGTGTAACGGCTAGCTAGCCTAAAGTTTCCTGTAGCCTGCACTGGCCAATGCAGGCTCACTACATGGGCTCCCTTGAGAGTCCGAGAGAAGACCCTAGAATATTTTTAATAATAGCACAGACTCCAAGAAGCTAATAGAAGCATCTGATACAGGCTGCGCCTCGCACATGAATTTGCGTATAAATCGCCGATGCATATTTTCAGTAATACGAATGAACGCTAATCCGAAGATGAATAATTGCCGATGAATACTACAGTACAATCTCGCTATAACAATGTGGGGCAAGACTTAACCAAGGGTTCTTATTGGACTATTCAATTGAATCCTCCAATCGGGAGCCTTGGTTAAGTTTTGCCTCACATTGTTATAGCGAGATTGTACCGTATCTGGATTATGAGTGACCGCCGATCCGGCGGATACGAATCGCCGATGAGAACACGTAGATTTAGAAGCGTTAATGATGTCCTATCCAACGGATAAGAATCATCCTAAGATTAGAGTTGCAAGTACATATAATCTTCAGCCTAATTAGAAACTGTTTCCTCGGTAGATAGGAAATAGACTGTATTACGGCCAGCTTACTTTGTTTCTATTGTCTTGGTGATAGCCTAACACAGCCTCTCGCACTAGCGATCTATAAAATAACTTCTTATGTACGTATTGTCAAAGCGCAGAAGCTTCTAGAAAGAAAGGATAGAGAAACTACTAGAAATTGCTAGAAATTACTAGTAGGGGAGGGCTGGATGGTGCAGTCGTACATTATCCGAGTCGTGATATACGCAGCCCCCCCTTTTGGATATGGGAAGTCCCCCCATGAAATCCCATCTCACCGCTTCTGAATGCCAAATCTGTCGAGCGGTGAAAATTAATTCTGTCACTAGTTACAAAAACTTTTAGTTTCGATGTTGCTATAGTAATGAATGATTGTGATCATCATAATATTATGTCTATGTACACTAATTACAGTTCTTTCCTACGCCAGAACTTGCAATAATCACAACCTTCACACGCACCATCAGAGACACAATCTCGTATTATTCATTCAATCAAAGTCCACGCAGTACCTCAGTCTCACACGACCAAGATTCCATACCTTATTCAAACCATCTTTGAAGTACTATCATGTGCGACAACACCTTTCTACTCTAAGCACGTCCATTGCGTGTCAGTATAACTAACTCCTATATAATTCCCTCTATCGAACTATATAAATGGATCCCTCACCTATTACAGCTCTTTCTGCTCCTCCTGCTGGTTTCTACGCTTCATTCAAAGCCTTACACGAGGCTGTACAAGGCTATGCCAAAGCTGCCGGATATGCTATCACGATTTCTAGTTCTTCGAAGAGGAAAGGCAGAACAATGAAGATTCTGATCTGCAAGAAGGGAGGTTGTTACCGCAGTGAGGTCGATGAACCTTGTCGAAAGCGACAACGACTCACTCGGAAGACAAATTGTCCCTTCAGGTGTAATGCTAGGGAGAGAACTGATGGCACATGGGATATTTGTTTTCTACAAGCAGAAGATGGAAGCATCGATACAGAGAGTATCAGTCATGATCATGAGCCCGCTGACCCATCGTCTTTCCCAGAGCATCGTCGTCTCAACGACGATGATATGGCACTGGTTCGTAATAACTTCAGCATGTGTATTCCGGCATCTATGACTGTAGCAACCTTGAAGAACCGGGAGCATGCTCCTGAGGTCAACCATCGTGATATCTACAACATTAACGCCCAGATATATCGCTCGAGCCAACACGGCCTTTCAACTCCTCAAGCATTCATCAACTATTTGACTCAGCAACGTGTCAATGGGAGTGTGTTCTTTGAGTATAGCCAGGACGCTTTAGGCCATCTCAACTACTTGTTTGTTGCGGATACACGATCCATCGAGTTGCTGAACGAAAGTCCAGATATCCTCCTCATGGATTGCACGTATAAGACAAACAAGTTTGGCATGCCTCTTTTGGACATTCTTCGTGTTGATAATCTTAACAGCTCGTTTACCATAGGATATTGCTTTCTGGACCGGGAAAACGAGCAAAATTATGACAAGGCAGTGACTCACCTCAAATCTCTCTACCTGCATAACCGACATCCATCCGTGATTGGTACTGATTGCGAACTGGCATTGATGAACGCAATTGATCGTCACTTTCCGCATTCTGAGACCAGCAGAATTATCTGCTTCTGGCATACATCTAAGAATTTGATGGTCAATTGCAAAGCCAGATTCGAAACGGAAGAACGGTGGAAAGAATTTGAAAGGTTCTTTTCAAATGTCGTGCACTCAATGACACCCGAAGAACATCTAGACAGAGTCGAAGAATTCAAAACAGAGTTCAATTACAACGAGGACGAATTGCACGAACTTCCGCCAGCCAATTCACCCGGTGATCTTGCTCGGCACACGACCAAAACCCTTGAGCAAGATGCTGTGAGGTATGCCCTTCAGCAATGGTTAGAGCCCCGGCACATGAACATCGTGCATGCCTGGACCAATCAGATCTTCAATCTAAACACGACGATAACCTCCAGGCTCGAAGGTGCACACGCTGTGCTCAAGAAATGGATTGGAACACCAACCAAGAAGCTGTCGCCTGTTTGGGCCTCGATCCAGCTGGCACTGTCTGATCAGATTAACGAGATCAGAATCAAACGCTCAAGAGCACTCGACAGCTTGCCTGCAGGAATTTCTGGAGAACTCTACTATGGAGTTCTGGGCAGAATTTCACACTTTGCTCTTCATGAAACCTGCAAGCAGGTCAAACATGCACGGAATGAGTAACTGCGAACGCGGAATGGACAGAGTTCCATTTGTACTGGGACATTCAATAAGTCGATGGGTATGCCCTGCTGGCACATCATCCAGGAGCGAATGTCCCAAAATCGAGGTATTTTAACATTAGGACCCTGACTTCTGGCCAGGTTAAGCTATTTCAATCGTTCAGGTCTATCGATCAACGATTTCCATCAACATTGGCACTTTGATCGTCCGCAGCCTAATTTCCGGCAGTTTATTCCTGATCCTCCGATTCTTGACCCTGTGATCCGGCAACAGCGTCGAACTGAGGAATCTGGACGCCGTGTCCATGCTAGAGCATACAACAGGCAGCAGGCCGCTCAAACTGGCCGTATCCTTTCCCAACACGAGACCTTGCAACCGGTATTACGACACTGCATTGCTTGTGTTGAGTTAGAACACGACAAGATAAGATGTCAAGGTTGTCGGGCAACAGGCCATACTCGAAGTCATTGCCCTAACATCTAAGTGGGGTCATAATCGTTAGGCTGAAAGACGTATTTTATGTTCGTCATAATTTTATGGGTCCTGTTTTCTTTTTCGGGGATTAGAGTCAATTTAACTTTTTATAATTAGAAAAAATCTATTCTTGTCCCAAATTTATCAGCAGATCAAAATAACCAGGCAGAATAGTTTTTACATGGGGGGACTTCCCATATCTACAAGGGGGGACTGCGTATATCACGATTCCATTATCCGGGCTTTTTTTTTTTTTTTAAATCATCTTTGCGTATGCAGCCTGGGGCTATGACGCGAATGATTACGGAAGACATGTACATTTCGCAGAATGACTCAGTTTGACGGTTGGAACACTCATACTCAGATTTCATTTGCAGATACCACTACGAGAATAACGCCTTACGACATGTAACCTCTTCCGTGAATACCCACCACAGGGAAAAGCGAGAAAAACCTGTGGCTATCTGAGCATGCTTTCATCATTCTACGAATACAGTATCACCGCGAGAGAAGTGGTGTGAGGGTCTTGCTGGATTCGAACCAGCTTTCTCCTGTGTCGAGCGCTGACGTGAATCTGGTGTGACTTGGGTGTGGACGTGACTTGGGCGTGGACGTGACTTGGGCGTGGACGTGACTTGGGCGTGGACGTGACTTGGGCGTGGACGTGACCTGGGCGTGGACGTGACTGATGGATTGATGTGATTAAGAACTACTGAGGATATTGACGACTAATTACTTGGGTGGAAGTAACTGAAGATACAAGACTCGAAACTATCTCACTAAAGTACAAGAAGCATGACAATAAATACAACTTCCAGGCCCCCTGCATGTCAAGCCCCCTGCATGTCAAGCCCCTTGCAAATACATGGAAACAAATCGAATACCTTAGAACGCCAGAATGAGTCCAGACCATCCAGAGAAGAACTTTCCAGAACATGAAAAGAATAGAAATACAGAGGAAGATACGGAAGGCAGTGGAAGCTGCTGGAACCTTGGTGGCAGTTCAACAAGTCACATGACCTTCATATTAGCTAAAGCCCTTATGATCCCTGACATTATCCCCCCCGCTGACGAGCCGAGCTCCTGCGAGGCTTGTTGTTATTTTGTTTTGAGAAAGGTGGCGGGTCAGAAGGGCGTGGCTCCAACGGATTCAGCTCATGAAAATTTTTTACCAAATCCTTAAATCCTTCAGCTTGAGACGCCGGGATGCTCCAGTCATCCTCAGGACCATATCCCTTCCAACGAACAAGATAGCATAATTGACTATCCTTCCAATGTGACCCGATTATCTTTTCAATCTCATATTCAGGGTCATCACTATTGGCTACTAATGGTGGAGGTGGGCCTGAAACCTGACCGGGTAGAGGATCAGACGCCACAGGGGTGAGCAGAGACACATGAAAAACTGGATGAACCCTGGCCGACTTAGGTATCTCTAATTTAAATGCATATTTACCGATGGGTTCAATGATTTTGAATGGCCCCCCTTTTTTGAAATCAAGCTTTTTTGATGGTCGAAGTGTTTTGATATTTCTGTAGTTTATCCAAACAAGATCTCCGGCTTTAAAGTTTCGGGCCGCGGTTCTATTCTTGTTGGCCTGTTCTTCGTATTCAGCGGAATGCAACTTTATATTTTCAACCACAAATTTTTCGACATTCTTAGCATTCTGTACTAAGTTTTCTGCATCTAAGCGCTCGAAGCGTAATGATGCTGGCACTGGGGAACCTGAAAGTGAGGGAGAAAGTTCATTTCCTGATCTAGGGTGCAGACCGTATACGGCCATGAATGGCGACACACCAGTTACTTGAGAATCATGGTTGTTGATGGCGAATTCAGCCGAGGGCAGATAGCGGGTCCAGTCATTCTGTGCGTAATTAACATAAGCTCTCAAGTATTGCTCGATTCGTGCATTCATTCTTTCAGTTTGCCCATCGGTTTGTGGATGATAAGCAGTTGAGAGGCGTTGATCTATCTCGAGAAGCCTACAAAGCCATTTCCAAAACTCGGCTGTAAACTGTGTACCGCGATCTGAGACAATTGAATCAGGAAGGCCATGAAGTCGAAAGCATTCCTTATAAAATAAATATGCCGTATTCCGTGTTGACAAATCATTGCAGGGAACAATATGTACCTGTTTTGTCATTCGATCAACTATCACAAGCATGGCATTGTACTCTTGATTATTCCAGTCTTTGCTCGCTGGTAAGTCCACAATAAAATCTAGAGCCACGTGACGCCATCTTTCCTTTGCCACAGGGAGCGGGCGGAGAAGGCCTTGAGTGCCTTCACGAGAGGGTTTTATTCTAGAGCAGGTGTGACAATTTCTTACGAATCTTTTCACTTGCGATAGCATTCCATGCCAAAAGAATGTTCTCGTAATTGTCGCGTAAGTTGCTGCAGCTCCTTGATGACCTGAAGCCGGCGAATCGTGAAATGACGTAATCAAATCAGTTGGTAAGGTTTTATCTTGATCGCACTGTGGTACTACTATAGCATCACGATAGTATAGCAGACCGTCCTTCCAAACACACTCTGAAAGAGTAAAATTTTTGACCCTAGGCGTTCCTTGATCTTGTAGAGCTTTAACTACAGATGCTATAGATTCGTCGGATAGGGCCACTCGACGGATACGCTCTACAAAGCACATTGTCTTCTTGGAATGATTAATAACCGCATTCTCTGTCTGGTCTGGCTCCACTACACTCTCATCATCCTCGATTAGTTCGTTGGTCATCAACTGAATGTCTCCCATTCCTGGTGAAAGATTTTCTGGTTTGAGGAGACGCTGTTCTAAGAACCCTTTTAGTTTCGGATCAGCGTCACCACCTGGTCGGGAAAGTGCATCAGCTGGACCGTTCTGGGCCCCCGGGCGGTAACAAATCTTGAAATTGAATCGCGACAAAAATTCGCTCCAGCGCGCTTGGCGACGGCTAAGTAGCCGTGACTTCATGAAATATTCTAAAGCCTTATGGTCGGTGACCACCTCGACTGAGTCCGGCGATCCTTCCAGCTCAGGACGCCATTCCTCAAATGCCTGGACAATTGCGAGAAGCTCTTTGTCATATATCTCGTAATTAGATTCGGCAGGACTCATCTTCCGAGAAAAGAAAGCGACAGGCTTCCAGTTACCGACGTCATCTGGCTGCAACAAAACTCCACCCGTAGCACGATCTGAAGCGTCTGTTTCAAGGCGGGCAGGCCTGTCCCAGTCAAAGTGCTTAAGAACAACATCCTCTCTAAATTTTGACTTAATAAGTTTGAATGCTTCATTCTGGGCCGGACCCCAAGAAAAAAAAACGTCTTTTTCATCAAATCCGTTATGGGCATAATTATAGATCCAAAATTGAAAATAAATCGGCGGTAAAAGTTAATAAATCCGACAAATCTAAAAATTTCCTTGGTGGTTTCGGGAGGTTTCCAATTCTCAATTACCTCTAACTTAGAAGGGTCCATTTTAATACCCTCTGTAGTAATGACAAGTCCAAGAAACTTGACGTGCTTTACATGAAATTCACATTTCCTTATATCTATCTGTAACCCAGCTTCCATAAGACGAGCAAGTACCTTTTTCACATGGTTTTGATGGTCTTCAAAGGTTTCACTAAAGATAAGTATATCGTCAATATAAGCTGTACAGAATTCGTCCAGATAGCCTTTCAATGTATCATTAATGTAATTTTGGAAAGAACTAGGAGCATTAGCAAGCCCAAACGGCATTACTAAATATTCATATAGTCCAAACCGGGTCGGGAAGGCAGTCAGGTATTCATCACCTTTGGCAATACGTAATCTGTTGAAGGCTGAAATAACATCTAACTTGGTAAAGAACTTGGCTTTCCCTAGAAGTGACAAAGTCTCTTGAATACGGGGTATAGGATACCGATTCTTGATTGTTATTTCATTCAAGGCCCTGTAATCCACACAAAATCTTAGGCCGCCTCCTGGTTTTTACAAATAAAACCGGTGAGGATGCTGGAGACGAACTAGGTCTAATGAATCCTTTTCTAAATTTCCCTGATATACTTTTTTAAAACCTCAAGTTCCTCTCTTGACATACTATATAATGGGCCCCATGGTGCCTCCGAACCTGATTTCAAGATTATACGATGATCACTTGTTCTGTGAGGAGGCAATTTATCAGCTTCGTCCTTGGAAAATACTGGCAGGTATTCGTGATAAATCTTTGGTAGCTTTTCCGATGGGTCAACCTTAGGCTTTTCCCTTAGAGCCTCCTCGATGTCCTCAATTGATATCGCCATGATAGTTTCTTTATTCTGCAGAACAGACTTGCTGAAATTCTCAGGGTCGCAGATCTCTGCTTGATTAATAGGGTCAAAATTTTTAGTAGAAGCCTCTCTTCGTAACCGGACATCATTTGGTGATAATGCGTGAACTACCCTTGACTGATTTAATATATGATTGACACAATTTCGGTCCTTGAACTGAATTGTCTCTTCGGCCCATCTGATATCAGGATTATGGTACTGAAGCCATGGTAGACCAAGAACAATATCAAAATACGCTAGAGTCGTCACGAACAACAAGATAATTTCTAAATGTCCACCTATGTTTAGTTCAACCTTTACCATATGTAGTATTTCACCAGATATGGACTCAGATCCGTCGAAAACTTTTAGGGTGCGAGGTCTCCTCAACGGGATTAGGGTTAAGTTATGGCTGCGCACAAACTTAGAATCTATAAATCCATATGCCGAAGCACCACTGTCAATGAGAGCGAGGGAAGATACTGGAGAAGAATTTTTATTACTAATTAAACAACTTATGACAAAGTGGCCTGTCTTCTCCCATGGCCTTCCCTTGACGGCTACGGATGATATAACTAAGTTTAAACTAGAGCTCCTTGGGCGACTTTTCAAAGAGCTGAGGCTTTTCCCGACTCTGTCATAGATCCCTCATCAAGTAATTCATCAGAGCGTCCCACAAACGGAGGACGTGACGGCTTTTTTGGACAATTCCAAGATTTATGCCCAGCTTCTCCACAATAGTAACAAAGGCCAAGTACTCGACGACGGTTTCTTTCTTCCTGAGATACTGAACCATTTCTTTGTAAGCCTGAGGCGGATAAATCCATCGGGTCACCAGCATCGGGAGCCACCTGGTTTGGACGCGGCTGATTGGGACTAGGAAGCGCCCAAGGGAGGCTAGGTGGCTGTCTGTTACCGTTGCGAGATAAAAAACTTGACAAGGTGCGTTGTCTGTTATCGATGTCCTGCAGTCTAGAAACTGCTTCATCAAAATTGAGATCATCGATATCTCTTTCGTGAACGAGAGCTTTCTTAAGATCGATGCTCATATTGTAAAACACCAGGTCTCGTAGTTGGAAAGAGTCGACATCATATCCAGCAATGGTTGCGTCCCGGCGTATCTCAGCGATCCAACTAGAAAATGGGCGGTTAAGTTGGAAGTTAGCATGTAGTCTATTGGCAGCGTCACGTTTAACATTGGGATCGCTAAAGATAATTGTAAGCTGCTCCCACATCTTAGCCAGAGACGCGAAAGTTAAGACTCCATCCTTCAGCCATGGCTGTAAATGAACCTTACTATTGGGCCCCAACTGTGAATAAATGTATGCCATCTTAGATTGCTCAGATGGGTAACAGGTGGCGTTCACATTAAGCTTTAGCATCACAGATTCTTTCCAAGAGGCAAAATCTTTCTTGTTTCCAGAGAAGGGCTCAGAATCACGTATTTCTGAGGTTCGCAGCATAGGCTCTTGGCTTCTTGATCCTAGTATGTCTACGAGCTTACCCAGAAGTCCCTCTGCGTCACGCGAAGACCTCTTATTGGTATTCTGCAAATTCCGACTCTCAAGTTCCTGGATGCGACTGTTGGCTTTATCAAGTTGATCTTTCTGTGAGATAAAATCGACATGGCGTTCGGATAATCTTTGAATTAAATCGAGCATCAGGGCAGGCTTGGCATTCACACCCTTAACAAATTGAGAAGGATCCGTCATTCCATTAACTTCTCTCAGCAATTGATCTAATTGATTGACTTGATCTGGAGGGTCAATTGCCATCTCAGACGACGACATGATGGGTTTGTAGAGAGTTTCGAGTAATGTCGAGCGCTGACGTGAATCTGGTGTGACTTGGGTGTGGACGTGACTTGGGCGTGGACGTGACTTGGGCGTGGACGTGACTTGGGCGTGGACGTGACTTGGGCGTGGACGTGACTTGGGCGTGGACGTGACCTGGGCGTGGACGTGACCTGGGCGTGGACGTGACTGATGGATTGATGTGATTAAGAACTACTGAGGATATTGACGACTAATTACTTGGGTGGAAGTAACTGAAGATACAAGACTCGAAACTATCTCACTAAAGTACAAGAAGCATGACAATAAATACAACTTCCAGGCCCCCTGCATGTCAAGCCCCTTGCAAATACATGGAAACAAATCGAATACCTTAGAACGCCAGAATGAGTCCAGACCATCCAGAGAAGAACTTTCCAGAACATGAAAAGAATAGAAATACAGAGGAAGATACGGAAGGCAGTGGAAGCTGCTGGAACCTTGGTGGCAGTTCAACAAGTCACATGACCTTCATATTAGCTAAAGCCCTTATGATCCCTGACATCCTGTCTCAAGTGGGGCATGTGTCCAAGCTACCCAGACTCTATTTGGGAGAACGGCCCGGATATTTTACCACTGCACCATCCGACCCATTATCCAGGCTATTCTCCCAAGTATAGGATGGAGTCGTGACACAAGCCCCCTCCCCTTTGAAATTTTGTCGCAACAGTTTTTTGATGCTGAATCCGTCGAGCGGTGAACGCAAATTGAATTACTAATCAAACTGAGTTTGATATCCGCGTCGCTACAGCAGCAGACGTAATCAGGTCCAGTAAAAGTATGTGCAAATTGTAATTAACAACCGCGTACAACGAAACCAGCGAAGGTTTTCTGGCTACATGCAACTCTTCAAACACTTGTCGTAACTTACAAGCCGATTGCAAGATGAATCAAGAAATAAAAAATATAAACAACCCACAAAACACATGTACTCCAGGCCATTTCCTTGTTCCACAGCCTCTCAATATCAAAGGCTCTATCTAGTAATCCTTCATTACTAATTCATCTTCTAACTGTTTCCATGTACGTTGTTATCAATTTGAGCGTAATCGACGTCCAGCTTTAAGACTAACAATGGCAGAATTACTTTGTCGAAATGGATTCTACCCGAATCTTACGTTTCTATTAAAAAAATTGTATGAGGCGGTCCAAAATTACGCTAGGTCTGCTGGACATGCCATTTCCAACAGCAATTCAGAATAGAGAAAAGGGTGAAGAATAAACTCCCAGCCTGTAAGAAAAGTAGAATGTTTCAAAGTGAAGTGGACGAGACATGCAGGAAACGACGTAGATTGACGCAAATACCAGCTGTCCTTTCAGAATTAAGGCCAGAGAGGGACCCGAGTCTTATGATAGTCATAGACTCAAGATAGCACGAAAAAACAAAACTTTACACATATTAGGGCGCATGATAGGCAGCTGGTCGAGCCTGTCTCAACACAAGACCATGCCAAAAGTTTTACGATATTGTACAGCTTGTGTTAATTACGGATACTTTAAAACAAGATATCAAGGAATAGGGCAACTTTACATTCTCATAGTTAATGGCCAGATAATTAGGGGCATTCGTCACATGAAATTGAAACGATACTTCGGAGAGAAATTGTTTTGTGTAATTCCATCGAACTTTGACCATGAAATAGTTTTATTTGATACTAAATACCCAAACAGTTCGTATGTGCAGCAGATTAACCAAGTTGATAGAGTATCTGATTTAATTTCATCCGAATGAAATATAGTCCATACATTGTCCAAAAACCCTGACGTAATAAATAGGCTGTAAACTTTTGAGATGTCGTCTAACAAAGATATACAAAAGTAATTGAGCACACATGTACTTGTACGTGCGTTCAGTATTTGTTTACAGTTTATAATTAGACAGTTTCTTCGTAAATGTTGCGGGGCTAATCGATAAATCCATATTTCCAGGCAGACTAGGTTTTTCAAGGGGGGAGGGTTGTATCACGACTCAAAGTATGGGTAACTCGGACACATGTCCCACTTGAGACGGGAGAAAGTCGGTTCGAACCCAGCAAGACCCTCATATCACTTCTCTCGCGTTGATAATGCATTTGTAGGACGAAAGCATGCTCAGATAGCCACAGGGTTATCTCGCTTTTCCCTGTGGTTGGGTATTCACGGAAGAGGGTACATGTCGTAAGGCGTTATTCTCGTAGTGGTATCTGCAAATGAAATCTAAGTATGAGTGTTCCAACCGTCAAACTGGGTCATTCTACGAAACATGCGTGTCCATAATCATATGCGTCATAGCCTCAGGCTGCATACGCAAGAATGATTTAAAAAAAGCAAAAAAAAACTAAATAACAATTATTTCACTAAATAACACCTTGCCGAGCCTTTTGTGCAACATTATTTTCTTACTTTGCGCACCTCCAAGTACCCACAGTGTTCTCCCATTACATGAGTATTGACACCCGAGTCACACATGTAACTCAAAAATAACAGTAGTTTCTGCACATCTGTTTCAGACAGGGTAAAACAAAGCACTTCCATTTTATTCAAAGATGTGACAATCCAATTTCTGTAGATCGCGTAAGAAAAGTAAAACTATGAATTCGAGATCTCAAAGAACCAGACGAGTTAGTATCACAGATTCAGTCGCATACTTATTGACAGGTCAAGGCGCTTGTCGATTCTGACGATGAGGGTCCGTCCCAGAGCACACAACGCCATCG
Source organism: Podosphaera xanthii (assembly GCA_028751805.1). NCBI lineage: Eukaryota > Fungi > Ascomycota > Leotiomycetes > Helotiales > Erysiphaceae > Podosphaera > Podosphaera xanthii. The sequence continues at coordinate 944,878 of JAPWIX010000023.1, forward strand.
AGCGCAGCCCTCAGACGATGAATCCGACAACCACGAGGTTAACTCTGAATCCCACGATCAGATTGTCAAGAAGCTTGTGAGATATGCTTTAAGCTGCGAATATCAACGACAAGTGATCAAGCGAGCAGGCATAACAGAAAAAGGTTGAAACCCAGACGCGTAGAGTAAAAGAGAGGCCACTAACGAAATAGTCATTGGTAAACAACGTTGTAATTTTAAACAAGTCTTTCAAGATGCCCAAAAACATTTGCGGCACAGATTCGGGATGGAGTTGGTGGAGCTACCAGTGAGACAAAAGGTCACCATGAAGGAGAAAAAAGGTAAGCCAAAACCTCTCCCTCAAAGAATCATTCGCTGACGTATAATAGCTGCTCAAAAAACTAAAGGAGCTGCCAAATCATCCGCGGCCTACATACTGAAAACCACTCTTCCACCCGAGTATAGAAAACCAGAAATAATTAACCCTTGCACTGACCCGAGCTCAACTGATGAAGCTGTTTATATGGGGCTTTACACTATCATCATCTGTCTGATTAGCTTAAGTTCGGACGGGCAAATGGCGAATCATCAGCTGGATAAGTATCTGAAGCGTTTAAACCTTGACTGTAATACTGGCCTCGGCACGACGGCAGAGCTCCTCTCGAGGATGAAAAAGGACGCCTACTTAGTAGAAAACAAGACGCAAGATGAAGACGGACAGACGTCTGAGTGGAGAGTGGGACCAAGAGGTGTAGTCGAGGTTGACAAAGCAGCCATCAGGGCCATCGTGACCGAAATTTATGGGGAGGGCGCGCCTGAAGATCTATCCAAGCGATTACAGCGAAGTTTAGGAGCCGATAAGAACAGGTCAGAGCCAACTGAAGAGGACGTATCCTAGTCAACAAAAGATGTCTACCTCGTTCAGGAGCCACGACGTACTGTCACATTCCATCAACCTCTTAATGCTTCAGTGTAGTTGAATGATTGTCTATAATCAGTAGATAGTTGTGAAATGCAAATATAATATTACACTAAATACGAGTATACGTATTGAGCTTTAATATCAGTTACATACCAAAGTAAATCAAGAGGTTCACAAGGTCCGACTAGCTTGAATTGTGGACATCAACCAGTCAGAATTTCTCGCTAAAGATAAACATTATTGATTTGTAGCACCCCATATTTGAAATGATCACAGAATCGAAATCAATACCATGGAAAAATCCGTAGTGGATAGCTCTTTTCGGTATCCCTGGCCCAATAGGGTGTCGAAAACCGCACAACTTTTGCATGTCTCATTATCCCAAAAAAGTGCGACAAAGAAAGCCTCACGGATTCTCAAATATTAATGAGAAAAGAATAATAACCCTTACGCTTAGCCTGCATAGATAGACAAGGTTGCAATTAGGCATTAAGCTCACTCGTTAAGAGGCTCAAAGAAGAAAATCGGTATTCCTAGACAATCTACGATAACCCTTTATCCACGAAAGAAATTCTTCATAACTCATCATTATCATTGAACACGTCCAGGCCCTTCAACCCTTAATATCCCGACTATTCTCGTTCCCTGTGGACAGAGAGAGAGAGAGAGTACACCTTTGAAGGTGCGACGCCAATCAGATGTACGACCTGCATAACTTCCGATTTTTGGGTTAGATTTGAAAGAGTCAACTTACGTTTATGATGTTATTCCAGCTGAAACACAAACTCGCGTATCCAGTAATAGAAATTTTGCAGATAAAGGCACGGAAGGTTTCTTTCGTGCGTCTATTTGAGGTTCGCCAGGAACGGTTCCCTTTTAGTTGCAAGGTGGAATGATGTTCGTCAAGCCCATGATTTGCCAATTCTTCAAGGACGGCAGCTTTTTTAGGACACGAATATCTTTGCAAAATCTAATTGATAGTTAAATAACTTGCAGAGAATATGGTATTTCGTTGAACGCGTGTCCGAGAAGAGAGTATATCGTCTTTCTTCGAGGGAATATCTTTTTTTAAAAAATTATTTTAGCGTATGCAGCCCGAGGCTATGACTCAAATGATTACGGACACGTATGTTTCGTAAAATGACCCAGTTTGACGGTTGGAACACTCATACTCAGATTTCATTTGCAGATACCACTACGAGAATAACGCCTTACGACATGTACCGTCTTCCGTGAATACCCAACCACAGGGAAAAGCGAGATAACCCTGTGGCTATCTGAGCATGCTTTCGTCCTACAAATGCATTATAACCGCGAGAGAAGTGATATGAGGATCTTGCTGGGTTCGAACCGACTTTCTCCCGTCTCAAGTAGAGCATGTGTCCAAGTTACCCTTACTTTACTTGGGAGAACAGCCTGGACAGTGCGCCACTGCACCATCCGGCCCGAGAGAATATCTTGAGTTCATGCCATTTTCTGAGTCAAGCCATATCCATTCCTTTGTGAAGAGAATATTCTTACACCGTTCATCGGATCCCTTGGGTTTATAACTACCGTTTAGATATATTTCTACCTACAACGCACTCCACAGTCACAAAATGCTTTGGGTGAAAACTTTTTTCCATGTAAGTCTCGAGTATTCATGGCTATGTTGGTCAAATGTTCTTACTCGGGTCTTTCAACATAGATTGTGATATGAATTATCGAAAATGTGTATCCCAAGGACGCTTGCTCGATGAGGAGATAGATCTGTTATATTTCCCTAACGTCGTTATCGTTATCGTTACTTGTACGAATAAAAGCAGTCTCGTCAACCTTGTGCTAGACACAATTTAAAGCCTTCCGCCGGCATCGAATGTCCTGGATCAGAAAGTATCACCGTGGAATATTTTTAGGCCCATCACGCAGAGCTAACTTTAGAAAACAGGCGCTAAGTCGATTGCTTAATTCTTCGAGTTGCCGGACGACGCAGTAGATCTATTGCTAGCTGACATATCGTTCAGTTTTCTTTTTTTCGCTCACATGTCACAGTCCGAGATCTGGGATGACGCCAAATGATTCGAAGCAAGTGTATTTAATAGTTTAACTGATTACAAAAGTAGATTAAAGAATAAAGAATCAATAACGGATGATGATGAGAATATTAGTGAGGTCGTGGGCGCCTATTTATACATGTGCGTGAAGAGGCAAACATGGGTGTGGACCCCTAAGGACGCATAGAGCATGTGACGCGACAAAGCAAGCAAACAGAGCAAACAGTGTCGTGTGACTGAGACCTGGCTCGGTTGGCCAACCTAGCCTACAGGCAATACCCTGGTCTACAGATCGTTACATCACAGAAGCGTTGGAAGCTTCGAAGCTATAACATGTGTGACAGTGATGCTGGACCGTAACGAACAATTCAATCTAGCTTGAGAAACTAGTACAGTAAAACTTCTCTAACACGATAGTGGGTCCCGGCATAAGTGTTGAAAATATTCATTGAAATTTATCCATTTATATTTGCAATACTTACCCCTGCGCGCAAAATGACTTGTAAGGGTAAGTGTTGCAAATATAAAAGTGCAAGTTACAATGAATATTTTCAACACTTATGCCGGGACCCACTATCGTGTTAGAGAAGTTTTACTGTATATTCAAGTTCTCATATGGGTCAGATGGGTGTGGCACACCGTCCGGGCCGCTATCCCAAGAAGAGTCCGGGTAGGCGAGGCGCAAGTCCCACTTGAGATAGGAGTAAGCTGGTTCGAATCCGGCAAGACCCTCACACCACATTTCTCGCCTGGTCAAGTATGTGACGATGACGAAGGCACAGAGGATAGTCGTAGATGGCTGAAATGCATTCCTACGGCAGACCTAAACGGTTGAGGGTTGAAAGAGCTGTAAGGTGCATGACCTTGAGTTAAGTCTTCAAATAATACAGTAGAGCCCCTCTTAGCTAATAGTGGGTCTCGGTATAATTACTGAAGAGATTCATAGAAATTTTACCGTTTATATTTGCAATACTTACCCCTGCGAGCAAATAACCTGTAAGGGTAAGTGTTGCAAATATAAAAGTCCAAGTTACAATGAATCTTTTCAACATTTATACCGGGACCCACTATTAGCTAAGAGGGGCTATACTGTACTCGGGTATGAGTGCCCCTCATATCTGTTGTAAATTGCGCTAGTTACATCATCTTTGTTAGCCTCGGCACAACGCAAGAGCCTAACAGGGGTTCCAATTAGTCGGATCAGACTCTGCTGATTGTTACATAATCAGATAGAACATTCTGGAACAAGCTGCATAATTCACGCAGAATAGAAAAGAATAATGTAGAAGGATATCATAGACTATCAAGGAAACAGTCTTGAATACTGAACTGGATAGCTACAGTGCCACTACGGTAAGTTTTCTCAGCTCCACTCAAAATATGGGTCTCGACAAGGTATATATGCTTTCGCTAGCCTGACCTGGAAAGCTTGGCAGTTGATCTATGAAAAACTATGAAAATACCTTTTAAATTTGTATGTGAAATTCCCCACGCAAAATGTATCGCAGCTTCTAATTTTGATTCAAATAAAGTTATGAACTCATTGTTCTAATTATCAAGTTCAAAATAAGTTATAGAGGCTAGTACTTTGTCGGGCCACCCTGAGCTTCATAAACGTCCCTGATCCTGTTGGGCATCGATTCAACTAGTTTTTCCAACTCATTTTCATCCACGGCCCTGTCCCAAGCTTCTGCCACAATCCTTCGAAGCTCATCCTGCGACCTATTATTTTCCGGAGCTAAATCAGGATAGTGATGTGCGTTGTAGTCCTTCATCGGCTTCCAGACATGCTCTATGGGGTTCAGGTCAGGGGAACATGGTTGCCATGTAATCGGAGAGATGTTTCTCTCCCTTAGCTCATCCATAGTTTGCCTTGCCTTATGGGGTGGGGCGTTGTCCTGCATTAGTTGTACATGTGGATGATTCGAAATCATGCCGTGGATAAGAGGTACTATCCTCTGACAATATCTATCAGCAGGTATACTACCCCACTCCTTCTCCTAAATCAAGGAAGAGCCTTTTTCGCTCCCAAAAAAGAGCCCCAAAACATCCATACAATTTTCTTCCGAATGTTACTTATGACACATGTAGCGTCAAAATTTTCATTTATCTAGATGAAAAATTAAGGTTAAGAATCTCAAGTTTCAGACAAAGTAGGCGGTACTGACTTTCCTCGTGATCCAAATACTACTATGTCGTCCATCAGTTACCCAGGTCTCATCTGTCTAGAGGACTCTCATCCAATGCTCTTTATTCAAGTGAAGATTTCTGTAACGAACTCGAGTCTCATTCTCTTGTTTTCTGCAGAAAGTGGTGGTTTCGAAGCGGCAATACGACGGGCGTATCCCCTATTTGACATTTTCCGTTGGATTACCTTCTCACTCACTCCAAAATGACTAAAATGTGCGTAGGCGAGCTCGAAATAGGTCAATTGCCGGTGTTCTGGAGATAATGTAACAAAGTCTTCAATCTCGTCGACCTGTTCGCTGCTCAAGACAAGGGGGCGACCGCTACTCTTTTTAAGGGAGAGATGGACAGCTTTTGCTGCATAGCGACCCTAGTGATAGGTCACTTGGAGTCGTCGCGCGATCTTTTGGTAGCTGTAGCCTTCTCGGGTCAGAGTTCTCGCCTGCCAATTTTTAGAGACGACGCATGATTTAACTCTCTTTTGACATGATACTTACTTCAATACGCTGTTCTTTTGTCACTTTTTTTGCTCTGGAACGAGCAAGAGATTGAGGTGAGGTTGATGATGGTGGAGGCGTCTGTGGACGATTCATCGTTGCAATGATTTAACTGATCCATTCTTTAGCATCCTAAATGAATTATTTAAATTCATAGTTTTTATAACTTACAATCCGTAAATTTAAGACAATTAACTGAAGTGATGGCGTTCTATTGTAGTCTGTGATAGTATTGCTGAACATTAGTGGTGGGGCAGACGTTCAGAAGAAGGACCGGTGACAGCGAGGCTAACCAGCATAAAGATGACAATCCTGACAGATAAGGCCCACATATTTTAGACTTTGAGTTAGATGTCATAGGCCCATATATTTTAGACTTTGAGTTAGATATCATAGGCCCCATAGACCCCCACTTTTAGCCCCTGGAGCGAGAGATACCCTGCACAGACCCACCTGTAATGACTTACCGTAGCGGCAGAGTAAGTAAAATAGAAGTCCAGTCGTCCCTCTCTAACTCTGTAGTGGGTCCCGGTATAAGTGTTGAAAATATTCATCGAAATTCAACCATTTAGATTTTCAATACTTAGCCCTGTACGCAAAACGATCTGTAAGGATAAGTGTTGCAAATATAAAAGTACAAGTTACAAGGAATATTTTTAATACTTATACTGGGACCCACTACATAGTTAGAGATGGACGACTGTAGATTGATTTTTGGTGAAAGTTGCATGGGTGTAAATGTTTTACGGAAGAATCTCATGAGCTAATACGTCCAATCAGCATTTCCCCTTGCAAGACATCTTAGTAATCTCAACGTACATCATGGCCGAATTCATCAAAGCTGCAGGAACCCTGCATGTGATTATCATCTAGAAGTTCTCCTTCTATATAAAGATCTATAATTAAACCCCTGCAAAACGACATGGGTGTAAATGAATACCATGTAAGGCTGTAGATGGGGGGTGTGCGGTTTAGGTCATTCCTGAGAAATATACTGTAATCACCACCATTCATTCCTTCAGTGATTTTTATTGTCTTGAGTACCACCGTCACCAAAATTATAACTTCGGCTTTATATATCACGGCTCGTCAAAGCACACATCGCGATAATAAATTTAATAGTCGAATAACATCTACAGTTTACTCTAACTTCCAATGCACAAGTTTATCTTGATTCCTCTCTTTGCAAAATTTCAGGTTTTAAGGCAATTAACATGAGAATGTTAAAATAAATTAAATTAGCCCACAACTTATTCAATCTATTCATTTTTCCGGACTCGTAGGTTCAGATCAATCTTTCATAGCATTAGAGGGAAAAATACTATTGTAGGTTTCACAGGGTACAGTAAACGATACTGAGTATTCAAGTAAAAGGTATATATCTATCTATCTCTATCTAAGTCCAGCCACTGCCTTATAAGAGGCATTACAAGGCTGAAGAATTAGCCTTGCTTAGTAATAGCGCAATAAGATCAACCTCCCATGCTCCCCTGCTAGGGATAGCATATTAGTAACAACACTGGCAGTTTTCTTTTCTGATTACACATAGTTTCTCGTCGTTTTATTAGGTCTTATTCAAATAATAGTATTCCTATATTTGAGCCTTTATGGGGATTTTTTTTTTTTTTTTTTTTCAACGTTTCACCCATCCTTGGACATCAATTTCAAGCTGATTCGTGTCAAGGAATCGTTCTAATGACTTTTTCGGATTTATTTTTGTCATAGAATCGGCTGGATTGTCATTCCCGTTAATCCACCGTATTTCCCAAAGCTCTCGACGTTCGTACATCTGCCGCAGCGCCATGATATCTATCATCAGACGTTTCTCTTTGGTAGTGCCGAGTTTGACAATACATTCGTACAGGGAGTAGGAGTCCGTACAAATAACGAGAGGGACAGCAGGTAATTTGAGCTGATCCATGATCATGTTAATTGTGCCTGCAATAACAAACCCAATGTCGACGCCGGAAGCCATGCCATAGATTTCAGCTGCCAGCACTGATCTTGTGACCCTTTTACTCTTTGTTGAGCTCCAGTGGATTATGTTACCGTAAATCCTAAACTTATTATCATCAGTCATATCTTCATTCCCGAGGATAATTAAAAACCCCATTTGGCTCGATAGATCCTTGTTATTAGCAAAGGAGCTATCAACGAAGACAAAAAGTTTAGCGGTCTCAAGTTTGATTGGCACGTAGTTGATCCCTCTTTTGATATTACTCCTCTGCCACTCAAGCCGCTTATTAAGGGCGTCAATATCGTCTGTAGAAGGATCATGGGTCTGCGCAGCTCGAGAGAGGTCGAACGTCGCTTCAGGCTGACAGATGCTAGCAATATAAGCACCTCGTGCCCGTTGCTCAACATACTTTTTGGCGCGTTCGGGGTTTTGAGTATTAACTGGAACGATTTTAAGTGCTTGATCTTTTTGAACGAGTTTAATCATGGGGCCACTGAGTTCAAGGATGCCGCCATTAAAAGAGATTGGGCTATTATTAGATAATTTAAGTTTTTCTTTTGCCTTGAACACCATTTCTTTATTTTCTAGCTCTGAAAAAGCTGAATCCCCAAGTATGAGGGTATCGTCGGTTTGAATAGCAACAATTCCAAATGATTTAGTTTTTCCCGTAGAAATTAACAAACAGGGATCGTATGTAGATGTTGCCATTTGAAGCTTTTCTCTTTGATGGGTACTATATGTAGCCCACCAGTGTGTCCCAGCCTCGGCGATTCCATACAAGGGCTTTATAACAACCATAATGGTGCCACTTGGATAAAGGTGCTCAATTTGTGGTGGGAGACGTGCTAGAATTGTTCGATTAAGTGTTGTTAATGATTGTACGTAAGCTTGGGTGATATCTCTTAAGTAGATCGAACAAGATTCTAGTAGGGAGGGCGCCAAAGCTATTATCAGTCGTTGGGAAGATCTTTGGATGGTAGGGGCTTGGGTTAAGACGAGGTCCTTGCCATCGTCACCATATCCTTGAATCACTAGGCGTGACTTTTCGTATGGTTGCTTAGTTGCCCTACCTTTTACTTCTCGAACAAGGCGCGATTTGAAGATTCTTATACCTCCATGTTTAGAAGGATTAAATTTTTCGAACCGGAAGACATTATTAGATATCAGTGTATCGATCTCAGTTTTGTCCGAAGTCTCAAACGGCTTTCCAGGAGTGGTTATCTTTCCCTCTTTCCTAAGTTGAAGTGATAGACTCATATCAAACTGTTCCTTGGCTGATAGCATTGCTTCATGGTAGATTGGCGGCCCTAACGGTGTAGAGGTTGATGTGTTTAATTGAATTGCAGGCGAATTGTTCTTATTCTTTGAGCCTTTGGGCCGACCACGCCCTCTTCTTACTGGTTCGGTTGGGTTATAGTCAAGTGGGGTCCATTCATCTTCCTCAACATCGATTGTTTCGGCGTTGTCGCTGTGATTATCTTCAGAGGTTTGTTTTTCAGCAAAGTCATCAGTGTGGTACGGTTTAACCACCGTTGAACGAAATTCAGTCGGTCCATGAGGGAGGTCGACCGTACATTTGTCCCCGTCTATTGCTAAGATTTTAAACGGCCCTGTCCAATTATCCTTCTCACGCCAAACTAAGACATCGTCGTTTGGTGATAGCTGAAGGGTCTTACTCACGTCTGGACCATTCCTCATCCGTAGTGCATCTTTTACTTGTCGTTTTGCGTGGATCTGTCTAATTTCTTTCATAGCCTTACGGATTGCTTCACTACGTGCCAAAATTGTCGGTGAGGGTGGTGATGTTGGTGAAATTTTTGGATAAGCACCGAAAACAAGGAGTGTTGGAACTAGCCCGTTTGGTCCCACAGTGTCATTTACGGACTTTACTGCCATACTTAGCACAAGTTCTGGAGGCGTCGTAGCCGGCAAGTCAGCCTTGATAATTTCGTAGGCCCGTTTTAGAGGTGCGTGGTACCGTTAAACCTTGCCAATGCTGTTGTGGGCTTCAACAGGTACCTGCTTGACATCGATTGACAGGGCTTGAGCATTTTGCTTGAACTCAGATGCAACGAAGTTCTTCCCAGCGTCGTGAACAATCAAGTCTGGCGGCCCATTATATATGTCAATCCAACAAAGCCTAAGGGTGTCCCACGTAGTCTTTGAATCTAAGCTTTTTAGAAAACGTGCTGACTGGAATGCGGTTGCTGTATCAACCACGTGGAGGACTGGCCGGTTGTTGTCAAGATACATCACGTCTACAACGATCTCGGAATTGAACTGAATATCATCACGGATGTTGAAACGGAATCTGCCAGGAGATCGACTGTGTAACTGACATTGATGGCAGAACTTGCTAATTTTGTGCAAAATACTAGCATCAAATTCCTCGTCTGCTCGGAGAAGTAGATCGGAAAGTTTTCGGACTGAAGGGTGTCCAAATCGGCGATGTATCTGACGTAGTTCAGTCTCTGTAAGATGACAGAATGCGATAGAGTACTGATTATCGTTAAGAAGGAGCCAAGGGTGTCCCCACTTCCGAACTACTGGATACTTCTTGCCATGCTGAATCATTACATTTTCTAGATTATCAAATTTTATATTTAACGCGTCCATATCTTTTAGACAGAGCAGAAATGGTGTTTTTGTCGGGACGACGTGAAAAGTGATTAATCCAAATGGCGTAGGTACATTAATAGATCCAATTGATACTGTTTCACCTTTTCCGAATCGAATTCGGTGTTGGCCAGTAGTCGACTTATCAATACTGATAATTAATTGACGTTGTAACGCTTTCGTTTGCTCTAGTCCGGCTGTTGAAACGCCGGCTGCTCCTGTATCAGGCATGATACCTTGGAAGACCGAAGATGAGTAACGGTCATTAAGCATGAAGGTTTGAGTATCATCTAGCGAGCGATTTGGGTCAAATCTATCAATACCAGTGATGACATGGAATGCTGACTGATCGTGCAGATCAGTGATTACACTTGTGCCATCGATTGGGCCGAATTCAGTGAAGTAATTTTCTCCCACATCTTCGATCTCAAGCTCAGTCACAAGCTGTTGTATCTCGTCCTCGTCGCTCAAATCTAGTTCAGTGCCCTCGAATTCAACAAGAAAATGTTGAAACCCGCCTGTGCTTGGGTCCGTGTTTGTAATGAATGCGGATTGTCTGTAGCGTTCGTAGGCAGATTTGCGTTCGCTAGTTGGGTGCTTATTAGACCAGCATCCAGTTTTGTTACATACATAACACCTTTTCTTGCGTTGATGTTCCAGACTACGGGTGTTGTTGTTCCCACGGTGATTGTTACGGTGATGGGTAAAATTGGGTTTTCTTCCGTAAGTTCGATCCGTCCAGTAGAGTTCACTATTTCCTTGGTCATTTTTGTGATATTGGCGTGATTGGTAAAACTGATGCTTCTGCTCGTCTACTTTTGTTGAAATTGCGTTTCGCATATCGGCGCATACTCCTTCGTATGAATCGGCCGGTTTGAAGAGTGAGTAGGAGCATTCAGGGATTCCCCGACATGCTACAAGAACTTGGTCACGAAGGACATCATCGTTGCGGTAGCTAGAGGATAGACCAGGTTGCAGTTTGTTAAGTTTGTCTAGCATGAGCTCAAAACACTCAAGCTTTGGTTTTTCTGGGTTACTATCGATTATTGACTGTAGAGTAACGTTACGCCATTCATTCAGGTAAAACTGGCGGACTTCTGGCGTTTCAAAGTGTCGTTTAATTAAGTCTAAAGCCTGTTGCAATGTGAGATCAGTCCTACCACTAATATATTGGTAGTAAAAATGAGACGCCTTTCCAGTTAACATAATCGATAGTGCTTTGCCGTAGTTATCACGATGTAGCCCAATTTTTCCACAGAGGTCGTAAAAGATATCAAGTTTTTTATTAAGATAATCGTAACGTTCACCACTATACTTCTTGTAATCGTCAGAGTAGATTTTCATTAAATCGGTGATCTGTCGAGAAATCTGAGTCTGATCATAGATTGGCGCATTTGATTTTCGATTCGGCATGGATTGTTGCTGAAGTTGTTCTTTCTTAATACCATAGGACTGGGGCTGCGGTGATGCAGACCGAATTGGGTTTGTTGTTTCTACGTAGTACCTTGATAATGGAAGGAATCCACCGTGCTTGACTTGTTGTTCAATCTCGCTAGCTGTCCATTCATGCCACTCATTGAGCGCTAGTTCGAGGTTTTTCGGTAAGGTATTTCGATCCGATGCGACGAAGCATCCACGTTTCCTGAGAGTATCTCGTAAAAGCCTGATAATATCACGATTTCCTTTATTGAGGTCTTCTTTAGTCCACGATCCGAAATCCTCTTGATACGTCTGATGTAGTAGCTCGTCATAAATCTCAGCCCTTTGGTAGTATATGATCCTGTAAATTAAATAGCCATTGATGCTCTTGGCACTGTCGATTGATACAATGCCTTTCTTCCAATCGCTATTAACATATTCTTCAAACAATTCAAACTCCACTGGCAGGCCTTTGGACGACATCTCCCTCACCTGTACGTCAGTTGTTGGGTTTGTCATTATGCTGGATGCGTTATTGACGCGAATTGAGTCACACTAGCAATTCTAACAGTAAATCGTTAGGAGTAATGTTCGTCGATTCTGGCTTAGCACAAGGGTGCGTCGTGTGTCCGAACCGCGGCCTTGTCTCTTCCGTGAACTTGGCTAATCTGTGGTTTCTACCACTAATTAGTGTAGGTTTCACAGTGTACAGTAAACGATACTGAGTATTCAAGTAAAAGGTATATATCTATCTATCTCTATCTAAGTCCAGCCACTGCCTTATAAGAGGCATTACAAGGCTGAAGAATTAGCCTTGCTTAGTAATAGCGCAATAAGATCAACCTCCCATGCTCCCCTGCTAGGGATAGCATATTAGTAACAACAACTATCTACCTTGTTTATACTTTTAATTATTCGCTTGAATGTTTACTGAAAGAAGAAAGATATTTAAGGTGTATTGATGAATGTAAATAAAGTAAATAAATCTGTTCAAGTTTAAATGGATGAATTGCATGTCGCAGCGTTGCTATGGTTACTACCTTAGATGAGCCGAAGGATTGATATTTGCACAGCTGGGTGGATTTATATTACACTCATTTTTTTTTTTTTTAAATCATTTTTGCGTATGCAGCCTGAGGCTATGACGCGAATGATTACGGAAGATACGTATAATTCGCAGAATGGCCCAGCTTGACGTTTGGAACACTCATACTCAGATTTCATTTGCAGATACCACTACGAGAATAACGCCTTACAACATGTACCCTCTTCCGTGAATACCCACCACAGGGAAAAGCGAGAAAAACCTGTGGCTATCTGAGCATGCTTTTATCATTCTACGAATATAGTATCACCGCGAGAGAAGTGGTGTGAGGGTCTTGCTGGATTCGAACCATCTTTCTCCTGTCTCAAGTGGGGCATGTGTCCAAGCTACCCAGACTCTACTTGGAAGAACGGCCCGGATAGTGTACCACTGCACCATCCGACCCATATTCCACTCATATTGGGCTGAAAAAAAAGACAAGGAGCGAAAACAAGAAACATGGGGTGGAAGTAAAAATTCCTATACAAGATAGAATGGAATAATGTAGAGGAATATTATGGTCTATCAGGTAATAAATCTCGAATACTGAACTGGATTGCAAGGTAAATCGAAGTATCTAGAAGTAGCAGGCTGATGTTTACATAGCTCTAGAATCTCTTAAGGTAGGAATTCATACTGTATAACCAACAAGACATCTTACTTGCGCGAGTCCATAGGTGTCTAATCGTAATTGAGGGTCAGCTGATGCAGTGGTACACCGTCCGGACCGTTCTCTCAAGTAGAGTCTGGGTAGCTTGGACACATGCTCCACTTGAGACAGGAGAAAGCTGGTTCAAATCCAGCAAGACCCGCACACCACTTCTCCCGCGGTGATACTGTGTTCGTAGAATGATGAAAGCATACTCAGATAACCACAGGTTTTTCTCGCTTTTCCCTGTGGGTGGGTACTCTCGGAAGAGGGTACATGTCTTAAGGCGTTATTCTCGTAGTGGCATCTGCAAATGAAATCTGAGTATGAGTGTTCCAACCGTCAAGCTGGGCCATTCTGCGAATTATACGTATCTTCCGTAATCATTCGCGTCATAGCCCCAGGCTACATGCGCAAGATTGATTTAAAAAAGATAGCCAACTAAACAACGTTATCTAAAGCGATTACGACTCTACAACATGTGAAAGCTGAAAATATAAATTTAAATCAGGAAAAAAAATAAAAAAATATATTATTTACGGTTAGAGATTAGGATTTGGTCTTGGTTTTTGAATTGATTGTAATGTTGGATAGTCTAACATCATGTTATGAGCCTACAGACTAGTGCCAAGGGGAGTTATAGGAGTTGGCAATCGCAATTCAATCTTCTAAATGTATTTAAATCAATTGTCATAGTTAGATGGCTGAATAAATCATGATTTAAAAAAAAAACGTGTGAAAGCAATTCCGGCAGAAAAACGACAACATAAAGAGGATCGGCAAACATTCAACCTTCCCTTCATTTTAGCCATATTGCATATATTCGACTTTAAATTTATTCTCGCGATGTGTGCTTTGACGAATCGTGATATATAAAGCCGAAGTTATAATTTTGGTGACAGTGGTACTCAAGACAATAAAAATCACTAAAGGAATGAATCGTGGTAATTACAGTATATTTCTCAGGAATGAACCTAAACCACACACCTCCCATTTAGATAGATTAAGAGGCTATTTATCTACATGTTAGACCCACTAGTAGCTATATTATTTCCTTGCCATATCTCAAATTAATAGTCTAAAGTTAGATCCGAAACACCTTAACAATAGATACTGTATCATGACAAAAACATGGAACACCACAAACGAGCTTGGTACATCGACAAAACGGATCCCATCCCGAACAGCATACCTCAGGAAATTTGTTCACCACACATCTCAACTGACAATACCAGAAGTATAATTTTTTTGTTCTTCATCAGGTTTAAGTATCCCGTGAGAATCTGGCTTGAACAAATACGGGTTAAGAAAATGACAGGCAAAGGAGTAGCCCCCCCTCAAGGCTCTGGTCACTTTTTCGATAAGATCACTACCGTAGGTGAGCATCGCATGAGACGAGATGTCAAAGAGTCAACGAATACACGCAGTCTGAATTTGTTCCCGAGGCCAATCTACTTAGAGCCAATGGAATCGTGGCGGGAGGTGCAGGTCAATTTCCGAGCGACTTCTTGTTCTCTCTACATGTGAGAAGCAATTCAGCTTAATTTTTCTGAATAAATGTTACTTCAAACAATGACCACTATTTTATGTGAATTTTCCTAGCATCGATGATATTTCTGTCTGGAACAAAACCTTGCAGATACTGATCGACTCAATTCTCTCAACCAAAGCTCTCAGTTCTTTTGCAAATCATGAATTTTAGTTCTTCGAAACTTCATCGGGTGATCCTTCACAATATACTTGGAAATATTTGTCTATGGCTCAGCCGGGCTATTTGAGTGATCTAGTTAATTGTTCAACATGATCCTCAGACAGCGCATCTATAAGATATAATCCATCGATCTAAAGCTAGCTTAGATCTTTTCAGGAATACCTCTGTTGCAATATATACGTGGAGAGCCCGATGGATAATTGGCCTCCAGAGACTAGCGCAGTTTCGCAAAGTTAACCTTCTCTTGGCGGGAGATGTAGCGTGAAGATGATCTTTTGCTGACCACTTATGGACGCTGAAGTATGGACATATCAAACTTTCTCTGCTAAATTCATGTACAAATTTCACATTCTTGATATCCTTTCCGAGGGGCCTTTGACTTTAAGAGCCAGGTTTTTCTTCCTGTAACAGGTTTTCCTGGGACGACGCACTGATGCTCTACATAGCTCTATTTAGCTGTTTAATTTATGAATTTAATAATAATAATATATGTGGAGATTGCAGAAGCATAGGGTTCTATGATTCTGGTTCGGCCTTGAACCCGAGTGTTGATGCATCTATCTCGTGTATCAAGTAGGATGGCAACCTTTAGCCTGATACTCACATCTGTTCCCTCTCTCCTCCCCTAGTTGTCTATATAACGCTTACGACAGATCTTAATATCGGCAGTATTCCTTACTCAGGCATCCGGAGCCTTTTTGTCCAAAAAATTCAACATTTCGGATGATTTATTGACAGTATCGTATGTTTAGAGTGGAATGCACAAGCCCTCTGCCAAAGAGGTCTAATTTTTATGGATATCATTATCGGCTTAACACGACATTTATGATCGGCAATTATAGAGATAGAGGAAGGAAATCAAGTTCTGACTTTTCAATACCATAGGAATAACCCCCTGGGGTGTAATTTAAAATGCGAGAAAATTCCGTAGTATGACATTTTTTTACTCGGGTCTGGTAGAGAGTTTGCAGCCGAAATCGGATTTGAAAGTCCTCGAGGAATAGCAGCCAGCCTATAAGGTTATCACAGCATTTATAAATGGCGGCAGGTTTTTTCACAGAAACAAGAAAAGGTCGAAGATTTTTTTGAAAGTCCATGCGTCTGTCAATAATAAGGCTCTTTCCTCACCATCCCAGGGTCCAGATTCAACTTCCTGGCATTGTTTATCTTGACAAGTCTTCTGAAATTCTTCCTACTCTTGACGGCGATTTAACTCTCTTGACTAATCATAGTTCGAATCGTCTTTGAGAAATAAATTACAACATGAGCCTTCTATTTGGGCCCAATATCGGAAGTTGTACTGCATAAAAGGAAACCTATTCAACAAATCAGTTAACATCACAGGTCACGATAAAAAGATTTGAAGTTTATTCAAAGATCCTATTCGGATGAAGAGATTCAGATGATAGTAAATCATCAGATGGTGAGTATTTAATGAACGGTTCCAGTTTCGATTCGATTACATATCTTGTTCTTCGCCCCAATAAGTGGGCATACGATGAATTCATGACTTATCTTAAGACGACTTTCCAATCTCGAGTTGTGATGACTGCTCAATCAACTTGGAACTCTGAATGAACATGAACCAAATGATTCAGACCAATAAATAAATCACGACAAACCTTTACCTGCATTTCAAGATCAAAGATGAGTAATTTATCAAAATTTTGGATTTTTATTCTTTGACATATCATCCGTTGTCCTTGCCACTCACGAGTAACTTTCTTCTCTCGCATTTTGACATCTTTATAAGTGCCTTTCAAAGCCAGATTTCTAAAGTGGATAAATTTTTATCTGCTTTTATTCCCGAATAGGCAACAATGATATTGGTTGTCTGATGATTTCGCCATTTTCGAAAACATGGTCGTCAAAGTTTGTCGACAAGAATGTGTCGAAATGTAGAGGAAGTGGCCTTATTTGAGATAAAGCATTACTGAATAAGACCAGTTATCATTAGGAAACCACATAAGTTATGGTGCGCTCTTTGGCTGTATAAAATTAGTTTGTAAAAATAATGTCTTGGATGAAGGTCCCTCCAATTGTAATAGAGGGCTGGTCATAGATAGTGGAAAAAATAATACAGAACTTCCTTATTTTTTTAAGTTCTAAAGCCCCAGTGTTGTATATATGTACTCCCTCTTCTTTTAAGAGGTGAAGAAAAACTGATCAAGCTTATCCCAATCTTTCAAACCATATTCACATGGCCTCATCTGCAGACTAGTTAGAAGGCTGTTATAAATAACCCGATCAATTTAATGGCAAGTTATTATTATGGCAAATAATGCAGCTTGCTATGATTGATGATCAATAATCGATATTAGCTTGGATTTCACATGAGCGAGGATTCGGACTGTTTATCGACCTGTTTTTAGTCCATGCGCCAAACTGTTCAAGCTGGCATAAAACGACTGAACAAACAGTTCTATCACCCGAACAGGAACACTTAAAACCGTGACAAGGTCTCCGTTGTCAACTTTGCCAGAAACTTGACAGTACAACTATGATCAGCCCTTCAGGCCAATTTCGAGATCTCTTCTACGTTATAAGATCTTTGAAGCATCAGTATTTTTCAGTCATTAAGTTTATATAAACCGTTAACACTAACAAATGCAACATTTGTCCAGCGATCAAAAAACTTCTGACATTTAAAGTCCATACAACCACTCGGGCCGAGATATAATCCTTGAAAGAGTTATGATGAGGAAAAAGGCAGATCAACTGACATATTCTTATTGCTCTGGGCACTTTTCACTTTGCAAGCTTCGCTATGAAAGTCTGCTATTGGCTGCGTCATTGAGAATAATATAGCATCGGTACTCCAGATTCAGTGTTTCTTCGCGTTCCTTGCACGGCACAGCAGCTAAGTATCCCTAGCCAGCACAACATATACCCCTTCTGCGATTCCTTGTCGAGATCGAGCTGACGACTTGGGTGTTGGTGATTTAAATTTTTGACATGCTCTTCTGTCAAGATCCAGTCAGTAGATCCAGAATATCCTTAGCCGAGTAATGCTTGCAGTTGAGCGGTGATGACCGAGAATCTAAGACCTAGCTCCAGCCTCATTCGAAGCATTCACGTGCTTTGTGTAGTACAAATAAAAGTTAGCTTTTTCGGCTCACATTCCTTGCCCATTTCTAATTTTTTGACCGCAGCTTTACTTCAATTCTCTTTTTCACAAGTCCAGGAATTAGGAGGTACATCCTTACTTCTGAAATTATGACTTATCAATATCTGCACCTCCTTGTATGGAGAGCTTGAAATTGAGGCCACAAAAATCTAACCATCAATCAATATAGATCAGTACTAAGCATATCTGAGATTTCTACCTGGATATTATCTTTAGTGATATTTGGATATCTACCCTGCGTATTTTTGATTTGAGCCGCGATTACAAAAACCTGGCTGGTAGAGGCTTATGATTTTCACAAAATTTTTATCATGGCTGATCATGCAGCTTGATTTAGGAGCCAATATTTCTATACCAATCTCATGCTAAACAGGGTTATAATTGATCGTTATTATGTCAATCATAGCAAAACTCCTTTCCAAGATGCTGGCGACGAAGAAGTTAGGATGGAACTTTCCTTGAGGATACCTGCTCTAGAAGCGGGCCATTCTGGTCTGCTTTTGGATAAGATTTCTGTTTAACATTGTGACTTACTTTCTAATATATTATCGAGGTATAATGGTTGATCAAGTAATATGCGCATCGTCATACTAATTAGCTCATTCTAGCTGCCAACGGCTATTTAATGGCTCGGAGACTTGGAATCCAGCTATGATTATTTCAATGCCAGCAGTAGGGGCAGTAGAGAAATCCAACACATCTTTCTCATCGTATCCTTGATCAGAAGAAAGAAACTAACAAGCTGGAATTATAAATATGCGTACACATCTCATCGGTTTCCGAATTTCATCTCACAAAATATCTCTGGTCCAGCCAATTAAAATCTATAGCACCCCCAACACATTAGTAACACAGATGCGAATAATTACTTGAATAAATTCAAGTGAGACATTTGAACTTCCCCAGCTCTAGTTTGTTTACTAACCTATGGCTTTCACAAGATGAAAACGTAAGATTCGGATTTTGAAGTTACATGGATGAATAGCGAACATACATCGCTCTTCCGCGGCACCGAAGTATCTGATGACATGTTTGCACACATGCATAATTATCAGATAGGGCAATCGAGCACAGTTAGTTCTCTATTGTCATTCTGCAGTAGGTTACAAAGTATGATACCTAACACATGAATATAGGCCTTCGAAAACGGCCTTGCACAAGAGCCAAGGCCTGCAAATTCACGTTCGGCCGGAAGGGCCTATCGTTGGATTGCTCCGGCACCCAGAGTTGAGCAAGACTTAGATACTCAGCATATGAAACGTCTAAGTCCGAAATATCACCATCGAAAGAAGTCTAAGAGGACGAGGAATAGAGACGACGCTTCTTTCTGGCAGAGGATCCTAGAATCTCCCTTCCTCAATGAAGACGAGAAAATCCTGGTGAGGCTGAGGGGGGTTGAAGGCCTGTCTTGGAAAGATGTCCAGACGGGCTTCAACCGGGAAAGGAGAGCGCATATTAGGCAGCCAGCCTTGCAGATGCGGTTGCGAAGATTAGAAGTAAGAATGCAGGTATAATTCTCAATTTTTTTATTATTCCTCTTGATCGACCCTGCATTTTTTAAATAGGCTAACAAAAATCAGAGGCTTGACCAGGGGATTCTTGCTAGCACGGCGACATCCAACAGCACTCTGCTGGGTCAGGATGATTATCAAAGCAGGGAGGGAGTGCCAATATCTGGTGAAGGGACAGAAGCCTCTTCCTCAGAGCCAGAGATGAGTGTAACCACAGAAGTAGTCCAGCATGACAGGCAAGGCAAACAATATTTCTCTGGGAGAAAGGTCAAGATAAAAGACCCTAATTTCTGTCCATTTTGGATAGAACAATTTGGTACCCAATAATGGTAGTTTTGAAATACTTTCAGCGCCTTCCAATTATAGCTCATGATTAACCTGAAAGAAACATTATCTAGACTTTTGACTTTAGTTATGGCCAAATAAAATGAAACAGCTCTAAATGGTAGCCCTTTACCAGCACTCAATTTGGCGAAGAGGGTCGGTGTAAACTATCGAGGTATGGCCAGTCGAAACTAAATCTCACGGCTAGCCCAACAAACCTACACGATCAATTAACTTGAAGTTAGGCAGTCGATGGCAAGGACTGCATTTTTCTAGTCATTGTAAATGCTATAAATAAAAGCTTTTATTCTGCTGAATTGAATCAAATCTGTCTTTCTCTATCAATTTTTAATGAAATAAGCGTCCCTAGGTGAGCTGCCAACAAAATTTGCTAAATTTCTTCTCCCTGATCGTCGGTTGGGGTTTAAAGAAATTTTTATGCCGATATTATTACATATTATGACCCCAGGAAATTTTCATTTAATTTTTGGTTCATTTATCTTGTAAAGTTAATCCTTTCGTTGCCTTGGATCGATGAGTATACCATGTACTACTTTCACATCTTCGAAAATTTTGAGGATGATTGTATCCAATTCCTCTACAGCAATAAATAGAATTAGAGACGCAGTTTCGTTCTCAGTCAAATTTTGTTTGACGATTCGTCGCGCGCTTATTTTCGCTTGAAGACGTCCACTATGATCATTATGTCATGAATCTAGTTTTTGAGATATCCAACTTTTTGATTATTAAAATAACTTATTTCCTGTTAAGCTGGACTCTAAAATTCATGGCCCCTGGGAATTAGAAGCCGGGAAAAACATTTTTAATGATCTAACATTGTTTCATTCGGGCAGTTTTGCTTTTACTCGATAAAGTCCCGTGATCTTCTGGAAGTCTCATTTTTTTTGGAAGCGGGTGTTTGCTGTGTGATGAGTAGTTGGGTACATCATATCACACCTCATGAATTAGGTGATACTTATAGAAAGGGATGCTGGATGAAGATCTCGTGGATGGTGCAATTTCTCGAAATTTGGTGTACAAAATTTAAATCTTCGGTCAAGACAAAATAGTATTTGCTGTTGCAAGCATCTGCAATACAATTCACCTAGATATCCGATTTTTTGGTGTATACTGCCGTTTGACTCGATTAATAAGATCAACCAAAGTAGCCGCCCCAAGACCAGCGGCGATCTCGCCTAATCTCTGAACATGACATCCGGTACGTTGCTGAAATATTACTGAATCGGTCCCAGATTTTCAAACTCTCGCCTCGTAACGTGAATTTGAAGATGCAAGGCCGTGCTGAAACTAAATTAGGGATCCATATAGATACCACCCTTTTTTGATAAATTTCGGGTTGTGATTCATGGTCATGTGCTGTTTGATGCTTGCGTGTTATTCCAACACATTTGTTGGTAATGTTCTAAATGACGCAAAAAATAAGTTGACTAACTTCGCACTACTGGGGTATCCATGCCAAGGAATAACAACGTTCATCCTTGATTCCAACAAAGTGTACGGTGAAATAAAATGAATCATTTAAGCTTCAATGGGTAGGGTGACAGAGCATTTCGGGCTAAGGTTCACGAAATGTTTTCTTAGAATTCCGAGTCGTTATTAAAGTCACCTCAAAAATAATTCGTCGTCCACTTCTATTGTGGACCTCTTATAAGATATTCTTAAATTTACCACGCAATTTTTTTTCAAACAGTAAGAATGGCCCGAGCGATAAACTTCTCTTAGTGATAATACTCTATTTTTTCTTCACTATTTCTTATAATTGATTCCATTTTTGATAAAATGCTAACGTTACACCCGCCTTATAAGGTCGGGGTTTCAGCTCTTTTGCATATTTTTGGACCGATGAATAATCGGAAAACCAACCGTTTAAAGATTAGGGCTGTCCCATCAATTCATGAGAGAGAAAAGAATGTTTCCAAAAGCACATTAAGTCTGTCGCAAAGTCCCATCCGATAGAATTTTTGTTTTTGGTGGTAAACAAGAGGCAGACTTTTCAAGTTCCTTTTCAATTGAAGACGGACATTTGCGAAGATTTCCTCGAGCTTAGATCCTGAAGCACATATCGAAATATATTTTGCGATATTTGGTTTTGACTTAATAATTATCTCTATTCATTGAGTAGCAAGGTTTGAAGTCATGACCTAACGAAAATGCACTGATCAATCTTTTGTTTTTGACTGTTTCGTCAATATATCTATAACCCAACATCCGTATTTTCTAGATATTATTGGTAATAGATTCTTTTCCGTACCAAATTCTGTTAACTTTCAGTCACCTCATCATATTCCATGCCTCTCCTCAGATTTGTACTACATTACCATGAGTCTTTGAGGTTCCTGTAAGTGTTCCTTGAAAATATGGAGAGGTCATAGACAAATATGTGGTGATCGGAATATATGCCAAGTATTCTTGGATGATTCGAAGTTATCACTAGTAGGTCCTTCAGGGGAGTCTCTTGTTTCTCCTGGTAACGTTCAGTGTCAAGCGTATCTCTATGGATCCACTTGGCCTCTGGGTCATATGAGCTATTATTAAACACCTTCTTTAGCGGTAAATCATAATTCTAATTTATTTCCGTCGTGTATATTTTGAAATGTATTTTCACTGTCTATCAAGCATTTAATCATCCTGCTAGATTATTAAGTTCCTCTTGATGAAGATAATCAGCTTTCACTGTTTGATAAATAAACTGCAAAGCCGACATAGCCATCTCAAAGATCAGAGCAACAGGGTCCATCGTTTTTAACAAATTTCGCTGAGAGGCAGTCATTTTAGCTCGAATGAGGGCTGGAGCCTCTTATTTGATTTTCTGGAGGATAATTGAGAAAAGAGAAAGATAACGCGCGCATGTAATTGGTGATGTGCCAGTAGGGCCTTATTTTTGCTCTCCTTTGTGTTGGCTCAAAAAATCAATGAAGAAAACATTTGATTTGTTAATAAAAGATGATAGGCTGAATAAGTCATTCTTAGAAATCTGCCACTCGTCTGATTGAAAGCTTACACTACTTTAGATCAAGCATTTTTCGTCATCAACTGCCCTAATTTATTTTGAAGGGGTGCTCTCATGATTTTGACTAGTAATATAAGCTTTTTCGTCTGAAGGTAAAAGCCTTAAATTTGATTGCAAAAATACCGTGAGAATTCAGGCTTTTTCTTTTGAAAACTGAATCGGGATCAGCCTTAAATATTGCTAGATCAACCACTTGTAACTTAATCCAATCAACGGGAAGAATATGAGGAGAGAAATCTTGTTTTTGTGCCGCGGTGAAAATATCTGGATATGTCTCTCATAGCCATTGTTGATCAAGTTTTAATATTTCGGATATCTGAATTTGTTTCCGATTCTAATATCCAGAGCCCACTGGTCTTAATGGTTATCTGGGACGAATTAATTTGTAAGACACGAATTTCCAAATATTTTGTTCGAAGCTGACGGATTCTTTATTTGCTGTGCACGAGAAATCGAGATCACTATAAGTGTTCCTATTCTTCAACTCAAAAAAAGATGCTCCTCATGACATGTAGTTTTGGTCGTACAGTCGAAAAGCGAGCGTTAAATATTTCATGGCATCACAACACGATTAAACTCTCATTGCCTGGGCAAAATCAAAAGAATCCATTTTTGAACTATTTTGTAAATGTACGGGAGGCATCTGTGTGAGCAAGTGGCCCGAATTCAAAAAATTTTGATTGGAGTGATCATTGTTAGAATGATTGACACGAGTCAATCAATTACTAGGCTGTAGCCTGTAGCTAGCATGCCATCTACAATACCATACTGGTATTAGTAAGGATCTTTAGTGCAATCCACCAAGGATGAAATCGGGTGGCGGACATGCTCGGAAGTAACTTGACGCACGCTAGAAGTCGAAGTCTCCGGAAACCTTGCACAAGGCTTCACTATGACTCAGTGTTCGATCAGGGAACTCAAGATAAACGAGACGTACCTGCTTAGTAATAGCGTAGTAAGAGAACTCAGCGCATAAGTACCGCTGAGATGTACCACTAATAGTATAACACACTTTTTGACAGACAAACTATTCTTAAGCTTTCCAATAATATACCTGTGATTTATTACTCTAGAGATTGACACCTCTAATCGCTAGACTCCTACCCATATATTTTAACAATCATTATCTGAAGACAATATCACATGCTAACATGTAATCATGATCTTTGAGCCCTGAAGATCTTGGCTTTGAGCCATTTGGAGTGGAAGCTAGAAGAATTCCATGAAAGCTGGAGCTTTTCGACCAAAATATTCTGCAAGCTATCTGTACGTTAATTTGGCTAGCAATTATTGAAATTTTCAGTTCGTTCAACGTGATCTGGATGGCAAAACATACCACTTCCAAGCAACAATAATTTTTTCTCTATCAAATTTGATTTCAAAATCAACAATAGCAGGAGTAAGAGGATCATCATCAATAATCGTGTTAGAAGGTATTCCATGAAAATACACAGCTATTTTTACACTCTAGCCTTCATCTCAGTGATGCTTCAAGAACATTTGATCATCTATATGTAGCGTTGGATTTGATGGAATTAGAAATGCGATCATTCTACGACTGATGATAAATTAATTCTATGTAGTCTCGAGCAGGTTATTAAGGATGAGAATTGCTGCTTCTATGCCTGAAGATTGATTCCGGTGGAAACATATCCCACAAATAATATGCTACCAAGGTGTCGTCATTATCCTGATTTTTTACCGTCGGAGTTTGTTAAAAATCGGCATGTAATTGCGATGATCAACAGAATGCGATAATATTCAGATGCTTGTCAGTCTCTCTCTAAGTGAAAGAGATTTACGGTGTCCTGCAAAAGCACTCGGATAAGACGCAACATCTGATAAAATTAATAAGTCAACAACATGGCTTTTGTAATAGGCTGGCAAAGAACTCTTCTTATTCATGAGGTGTCGGCTATAACCGCTCCCTACGTTCGCTGTATAGTCACGATTGCCAAAAAGAGTCGCGTTTGATCAGTGTCAGAGGCCCTCAAGCATTCTCATTTGGAACCTCCTCTACAGGTCAAGCATTCTTTCAGCAAAAATCTGAATTCAACCCCAACAATATCTCTGCCGTCTTTTTAAACTTTCGAATAATTTTCTTCGAGGACTTCACCAGGCCGATTGAAATAACTCTCAACCTTTTGTGACTCGTAAGTATACACTCCTGATGCTGTGGATACTCGATAGAAGCCTCAGTTGTGAGCACAGGATAAGGAAGGGAGAATGCTAGTGTCAACGATTGGAGGCTAAGGTGCTACTGAGAGTTGCGCGAAGAATGACGCAAATTACCAACGGATGATACCAAAACGCTCAACGAATGTTACCACTAGATGACTAATCAACCCACAGCAACGGTTGCTTCTCCTGTAGGCGAGCGACTGAACTTCAATTCATTGTTTTCATGAATTCAATCAAAGAGCATAAACGTACTCACCTAACCACAAAACTTGGGTTTGATAGTGTAGTGGTATACCGTCCGGGCCGTTGTCCCAAGTAGAGTCTGGGTAGCTTGGACACATGCCCCACTTGAGACAGGAGAAAGCTGGTTCAAATCCAGCAAGACCCGCACACCACTTCTCCCGCGGTGATACTGTGTTCGTAGAATGATGAAAGCATACTCAGATAACCACAGGTTTTTCTCGCTTTTCCCTGTTGGTGGGTATTCACGGAAGAGGTTACATGTCGTAAGGCGTTATTCTCGTAGTGGTATCTACAAATGAAATCTGAGTATGAGTGTCCCTAACGTCAAAATGAGTCGTTCTATAACAAAGAATACGTATCTTCCGAAAATACCTACGTGGGCCTTCAGGCGCCGAAATAGGATAATCTAGGGGGTCAAGGTTAGGTAAAGTCGCCTGTCATTTATAGGGGTTTTTTTGCCGATATTTACCCAAACATAGTAATCTACCGTGATGATTACAATTAAGCGAGGCTGAATATGGTAAAGCTTAACTCTGTTCAAAAATAAGGTGAGAGAAATTGAGGTCGACAAAGGTGAAGTCGCCTGTCTATCCCCACTTTGTTTCGCACTAAGCCTAAAAAATCGAGTTCATACGTCATATTAAAACTTGCAATTCAGGTTTGCTGATGAGACAGATTTTTAAGCCTAATGTGAATACGACCCCCGTTTGCATTCAATACTTCCTCACATCTTTTAGCCATACTCCCAATCAGTTGTGTGAGCTTTTCCTCTATTGTACTATGGTACCATGCCTCTTGCACAATGGGTCGAATCTCCGCCCTGTTCCGCTGTCTCGTTCGCTCAAACTCCAGGTATCGTTCTTGTATGAAGTATTTCATCACACTCCATACATTCTCAATCGGATTTAAGTCAGGAGAGTTAGCAGGCCAGGGCATACATTCAACTCCATTGGCATCGAGAGACTCCCTAGCCGGACGTTCTTTTTGAACAGAGGCGTTGTCGTGCATAAAGATATAATCATGGCCCATCTCTTCTCTTTTCTCTGATCCAATTACCTGTCCTTGGGAAGTTATGTTCACTATATCCTTCAGAGGTCATACTCCCCCACTCCCGCTCCCAAATGACACATGGACCTCGTTCAATTCCCGCGAAGCTTCCCCTGAACATCCAAGAGTTGTTCTTGTAACAATCGATAACACAGGTGTCATCAAAGTCTTGGCCCCTCTTTTGTCGATATTAGAGTTCAAGATATTTTTGAAAATAAATAAGATTAGACTAACATTTCTGATAACATATCCAGATATTATTCGACTATCGTTTATCCATGTCTCGTCACTCCAAAAAACTCCTGACCTCTCTTGACGCCAATCTAGATGCTGTTCGCTTCACCATATTCGGACCGCACGATGATTTTCAGAAAGCAGGGGAGAGCTACGTGGAATTCGCCGCTCGTGACCTCGTTTTCTGAGCGCGTTCCGAATTGCGTATTCTTCGGCACTCCAACGACGAAAGTGGAGAGCCAGTTCAACAAACGATATTTGCCTAGTTTCCCGCGAAGAACAAACAAATGCTTCCAGCTTATTAACTTGGGCTGAGCTTAAGAGCTGTGGACGTCCTGTACGAGGATGGGGAGAGGCACGACCAGATCTGACCGTATTCCGAACTTGAAGGATTGTGACTTCAAGTTGATCTGCTATTTCTCTATTAGAGAGTCCGACTCTGTGGAGTGTGAGTATCGAGATGTAGTTAATTCATGGGGAAAGTTTTCTCATAACTGAATTCCTGTAATCACCTGCAATCTTTGATCTCGAGTAAGATAGATCGCACGTTTGATAACAGGTATAGTGATTTGAGTATTCATTCTGCTAAGGTTTTTGTTAGCGATGAGGTACATTTATCTGTTTCATTGGAAATTATATATTTGTATTGAACGCATTAAACTCATTGTATTTTCTATCACGCTAACGACTTGGTAAAGTTTGTGTACTGAAGGAAATTATTGTTCCAGATGTTTAGTAAAAATTGAGGTCAGCGAATATGAACAGATCGGTATCCGGTAAAACGAGTTAGAAGGATACTTTGGAAGGAATGAAACTTGGCACAGTAAATATGTCATAGTACTGGGATGCCCTGTTTTAGGGACTTCACCATGCCTTCACCGCCTGCTGTTTAAGGGTGACAAACCCCCCTGCACACCTGCCCCTGTCGATTAAGCGAAAACTTCACATACCCTTGACCCCCTGTAGAAAGATTTATCTTTTATGAACAGGGGGCTGCTAGCATACAGTAGAACCCCTCTTAGCTAATAGTGGGTCCCGATATAAATGTTGAAAAGATTCAGTGTAACTTGGACTTTTATATTTGCAACACTTACCCTTGCAGGTCATTTTGCGCGCAGGGGTGAGCATTGAAAATATAAACGGTAAAATATCTATGAATCTCTTCAGTAATTATGCCGGGACCCACTATTAGCTGAGAGGGGCCCTACTGTATAATGAAGATCGCCACACGGCACCTGCAGAAAGCTAATCGTCTGTTCTAAGATCCCAGGTAAAAGTTGATATTTTTAAGCTATCGCGTACGCGTCCAAGCTATGAGCTCCCCAGCTAGTGAGTAGGCTAATTACAAAACCTTTTTAAAGGAGAACCCTTCTACTTCCTCTGGCCATCTTTTAGTCCCTGACATCCCGATTTACAATAACTGCAAAACCCGTCAAAATTAATCTTTCAAATAGGCCATCAGCTATAACCCAGAAGAAATCCTCAAAATGAAGGAAGATTTAGAGAAAATTTGACGAGCAAAAGAACGACGAACTTTAGTGTGTAGATGTCGAAATTCCCGGAAACGGATAAGTACTTCGCGAAAGTACATTCAGGAGCTTATCTCAAACAAAATTTTAATGCAGGTCGAATAGGCATCTAAATCCAGTAAGGAGTGTATGCAAGGATGAAATTGAGGTCTCGGAACTAAGAGAGTTTCAAGAGGTTTTCCGTCGGCGAAGTCATTGATAAAGTAATTCAGATTTCAAAGAGTAATTCCAGCTTCGATGGGCTTACAGACCCAGTGATGCAAAGCTCTAGTAGTTGTTCCAGAAAAGGCGGGATTTTCATTTCTTTTGAGCCCAGGTTCCTTCAAAGTATGTTGTTGGTCGAGGCACATCATGGTTAGATTTGCCGGCTCTCAAATTCTGGTACGCTGGAATCTTTTGTTCTTTGCCCGTAATCAAATACCCTTCGCGCAGTCTGAAAGGCTTTAATTGATTCCCATGATAGGAATATTTTATTTTCTTCCCATCGACTTGCCTAATGATGTAACTCTTACCGTAGCTTCCGGCAAATCCTACAACGACACGAGGGCCGCGGTAAGAAGCATGCAACTTCATCTTGGCCTTTGCATGATCGTAGAGCATCACCAGACTTCCCGGAGTAAAGTTGATTTCCTGGCTGATTCCAATATCGTGCCTTTCTTTTTGCACCTGGCGCCTGTCATCTTTCCTTTCTATATCTGAACGCAGAGTTTCCATTCTTGCGATGTGATGTATGACCGCGTCCATTTGCCTACCAACTTCTTCTGGATCTTGTAACTGGTCCCAGTCAAACTCAGCAATTTCGGATGTATATTTGGATCGTCTCAGCGACGGAAATTTAAACTCTAGAGATGATGGAGGTTGATATCCAAACAGGATCTGATAAGGTGAGAAGCCGAAATGCTTGATCTCCCTCCGATTCAGCTCATAGGCTCCCCTATTTAGATACAAGGGCCAACTTTTCTTATTCAACTGCTTTTTCAGTATCATTTCTAGCAAGTCATTGAATTTTTCAACCATTCCGGTAGCACGCTTAGCTCCTGAAGGAGCTGGCGTAAACACCACTTTATGGTCCTTCAAAATTTGCTTCATAGAACGGCCTGTGAAGTGAGATCCAATATCTGCATTGATGGATATCGGAGTTCCAAACATGTTGAATAACCAAATTAAACATCTGATAGCCTCAGCTTGATCGGGTGTGGAGCAAGGAAATGCCCACTCGAAGCGAGAGAAATAATCAACTACCACAAAGATGTGAGTGAATTTTTCTTTTCCCGAGAAGCCCCAATATGGAGGCTGATCTTCAGACTTGACGTTCACTTTATATTTATTTAGCTGTGGATAGCAAACTCTTATAGTCTCTTCCAGGCTGAGTTCTGCCTCGGGAAGTAGTCCGATAAAGTCCATTCCTAACATGACAAGAGGAGCATCCACCTTGGCTGACGACTGCGTCTGTGAGCTTCGAGCAGTTCCATGTTTTGCGCATGACATACATCCTAGGATGTAGTCTACCGTATTTCTTGACATCTTTGGCCAGTAATAATCTCTAAGCTTGTTGATTGTCATTGCTGAGCCATAATGGCCTCCATTATCATGGGCCGCTTCAAGCACCTTGCTAACCTCTTTTTCCGTTATACAACGTTTCCATTTTCCCCGAATTTCCACATATGATTCCCCTTCGTAAATCCTGTACCTCCGGGTCTGTTTCACAAATCTTTTACGCTCCTCTTGAGCCAAGTTCCGCGGGATTTCGTCTGTTCTCTGAAAATTATAAACGTCCTTAAACCAAGTTGATCGAGTATACTTGGGATTTTCATCTCCAAAATCCTCAATTGCCATGGCTACAAGATGTGCTTGAACAGCGTCGACTCTAGGGGTTTCAACTAACTCCGGATCCGGGAAAATCACTGATGACGCTCTCTCCTCCACTTCCTTACGTCGAAGTCTTCTAATCATGTCCAAGTAACCTCCTTTACCATCTTTCCAAATCCATTCAACATTTACATCTCGATTCTCCACTCCTCTCCTATTCAACAAAAGAGCTTCATCATGTTCCTTTGAGGGGTCTTCAAACACCGTGCGCGATAATGCATCCACAATTTCATTTCGAGGACCTGGAATCCACTGGATTTCGACGTTAAGCTGACATAAAAGGTGATTCTATCTAGTATAAATTCCCTCCAGCAGTGATGATTCCATGAAATAGGTTAGGGGCTTGTGGTCCGTGAAAATGATACTCTTCTCCTTTCCTTAAGACAAATAATCATGCTTCCTAGAAAAAGTCACAATTCCTAACAGTTCTCTCTTGTACGTTCCATAGTTTCGCTCAGATTTCGATAGAGTGCTAGAATCATATAAAATAGGCACTTCGTTGTCTAGTTGGAATTGAGTGATGACGCACCCAATGGCAAATTTACTCGCATCGGTATACAGCATTACAGGCAAATCGGTAATTATGCCATGCCTTTCTATCCCTGCAGCACATTGAAGTTTTAACGTGTTAAATGCTGCCTGCTGTACAATACCCCATACCCAAGTTGCATTGTGACGCATCAAGTAATTCAAAGGCATCGCGATTTCGCTAAAATTCTTTATCCAAGGCTTCGTGATCATGACAGAAGCCACAAAACTTTTCACATCGGTAAAATCCTTTGGAGTAGGCCACTGCTTAATCTTTGCGGCTCTGTCGTATTTTACCACTGAAACGCCTCCAATCTTATGGATTACTCCCAACGCATCTATTTCATCCATGAATAATCTAAGTTTCTTAAACGATAAGCGAAACTTTGCCCACGCAATTCTGGGAAGTAGATGATCCTTCAAATAAGCGTAGCCAGGTTCAAAATCTTGACACATACCGAATATATCATCCATATAGAATTTCAACTTATCCGACTCATCAGGGTGACTTTGGTGCAACAAGGATGGTTCGCTACCATCCTTTCCTTCCGTAGTAACCATGCCATCAGGCAATTTTGGGATAGCTCCCAGTGCAATATTCATGCATTGCGTGAGTCCGAACGTTGCGCTTTGAGATCCCTGAGGTAGCCTAGTTGGTTGTAGCTTAGGCTTATTATTCAAGGTGAAAGCCAAAAATTTGCGGCAATCAGGGCTGAGAGGAATTGACCAGTAAGCATTTTTCAAATCAAGTTGAATAAAACAACCATGCCTAGGATCTGAAAGAAAATCATGGATATCCGACATTAGAGGCATAATGTAGCCTGGTAAGTCCTCCTTAACGTTATGATAATTAAACGTTATGCGTGGTTCATCTCCCCATTTATCATTATCACTTTTTGGAACAAGCTTTGCAGCTGCGTTCCACGGTGACAACCCTTCTCCACTTGCTGTAGTGGGCTCATACATTTCACAGTCCAATCCATCTTGGACTATTTTATTCAACCACCATTCTTTGTCCCTTCGCCACCTCTTCTGACTTCTCGAATTATAAGGGATAGTACCTTCTTTGACGTTAATGTTATGAACATATAGGTCCGTCGCAGGCATCTCCGAAAGTTCCGTAGCATTCAAATCTTTATATGTATAAAAAAGCCTTGCAACCTCAAATTTCTGTTGTTCTGTAGAACACAAGGTTTCCATAATAGCACCACATTTAGAGAACCAATCTTCAATCAAACTTTGGGGGTCGTTTGATAGAGATCTCACGATCGGTCGGCGATTAGTAGGGAACGCAGCCGCTGAGGTGTTCTGACTGACATCTGACTGGCTATGAGTGACAATCTCAACCTGAGGTGTGACACTATGTACGCCAAAAAGAGGGTTCCCAAAATCATCTAAATTCTGATAATCAAAAAATAATTGTCTCCAAAATCTGATTCACGCAAATTCGTTATTGTCTTTTCAGGGACAGCACTGTCTAAGACATACTGTGAACACTCTTTATTTATCTTGAATGGGCATTTCGTTCCTTTGTTCGAATAGGAAGGCGTTTTAACGTCACGCCCGTGACGCTCTCTTTTCCTGGAAGTTCTGCGATATATGATGAGGCTTCACCTTTAGACTCAGAATCTTCTCCGCTAGTATCAGATTCGGATTCTGAATCAGACAGAAATGGGACCTGTTTATTAGTGCTGCTCGGCTGAGCATCTCTCGTAGCTACATGTGCTTTCGCCAATTCCATTGTCTGTTGATCTGCAAGAATGAGACGCAAACGGTTATTCTGGCCAAGCTTAAATGCTGTTGTCTGGATAGTAACTCTATTTTCCTCCTTTAAGGTATCAACAATATTCAACGTAAATTTTGGAATATCCAGATTTGCACACACATGAAAAAGCCATGGTAGACCTAATATTAGCGAACAAGGATTTTCCGTAGCTGGTGGCAGCACAAGGGCTTCGGTGATTCTCCAAATTCCAGCAACTCCAATTCGTATCTGAGCAAAATGAGTAGCGTTTATCATGCGCCCTTCAGCGGTTCCGAATATTATCGGTTTCGGTAGTTTAATAGGCGGGAGCCTCAAAATTTTTGCAAGATAATTAGTTATCAGGTTCAAATCAGCACCTTGATCAACATGGGTATAATTGACATCCAGCACGATGCATTTCTTTTGGCCATTTACTGTTGTTTCGACTTTGGCATCCACTCGGAAAGACTTATAAGTCATAGACTGATGACTGACAGGACTTCTCACAGGGTCTTCATCTTGATTACTCCTTGTCTGGTCTTTTGGGGGGTCTACTTGATCAAAAGACTTAAAAGCTACTTCTGATATTTCCGCCTGGCGTCTCTTTTTTCTTGACCTTTTGTCATTCACCCTCGACATTCCATGCTTCCAATGTTTCCGAGCCGCAGGCGACATCTGAGCCAACTCAGTGAGGCTGTTACGGTTTGACCGTTGTACAATAATTAGGTGGCTACCTAATTGGTCACGTGATCGTAGACATATACATGTAATTTAGATTTTGTAGATGAGATTTTCTCCTCATACAAATTAATCAATCGACTTCATCATAACCAGCTTTTGGTTACCGTCACATTTTAATTTGTATCAACCTTTACGTCTGTTAATGAGCATATTGTGACTTCTTCACAGCTCAGGACTTCTCAGTGCGCGTCGAAAAGAAACGTTATATGACACGCTTTTCTCCACCACCTGACTCTGAATCTGGAACTGAAATTGAACCGACCATATCCCTTGAACCAATCAGCAAGAGAATGTCGGATCATAACTTAAGTGGCGAAACCATGGAAGGTTATCCAGCAACCATTCCATCAGGTCAGCCGTTATACCCTAGTAGTAATCCTGAGGATACCAGGGAACTTTATAGAATATTGGAGGAAACTAGAGCACAAACCAGGAATCAAAGCCGGGAGATCTTAAGCTTACAGACTATGATGGCAGAGATGGTGTCCTTGCTAAAGGGAAAAACACAAGCACAAGTCACCATTCCGACTGAACCTCCGGCTGCGATCCCACAAAATACCACAACCTCGACCAGCGCCAACCAACCCTCGCAAGCTAGCAAAGTGAAGCCACTCAAATGGCCCCCTGTATATGACCATTCGAATTCTAACGAGTGGATCACAACTCACGGGATACTTCTTTACATTTACCAGCGAGATGTGGTTGATCGGAAGATTATGGAACCATCCGATTTCTTTATGGAACTCTTCAGTCAGGCAGTGACTGGAGCCGCTAAAGCTATGATAACGGGCCCGTTCCAAACGATGATGAACAGCGGGAAAATATCAGATGCTCTGGGATTGCTTAAGGTAATGGATGACACGTTTCGCGACCGGAACGCTAACCAAAATGCATCGGCGCTTCTCTACGCATGCAAACAGTTTAGGGACGAGTCACTATCATCTTTCCTACCACGCTTTGAGCAGCTTCTCTCTCGGAGTTTAAAATCATCTGCCGAAGACCAATATAAAATACATGATTTGCATAACGCCTTGAATCAGACTACAAGAACACATCTGATCGGCCACTCTCTTCCGACCTCATTTCGCGAGTTCGTCGAGAAGTTATCAGTTGTTGGCTCGCAGATTGATGGGGTAGGCTTAGTCAAGACTAGGAGCTATGTTTCTGGTCAGCAGGGAATTTTTGACGACGGAACACGTGGAATCACAGGAGGTAAGCTATTAATAAACAACACCAGAAATAATTTCTTGATTCCTGCCTTGGTTCCGAATCCTGCAAGCTACCACAGTCCAAGCACACCACCCGAGAATATCAAAGACGCCGATGGTGATACAAGGATGACCGGAGTAAATAAGACAAGGGCAAAGTGGGTCTCACCAAAAGAGTTGGACCGCCGCAGATCAATAGGCGCCTGCGTTAGATGCGGTAATCGGGGGCATAAGTCGCATAATTGTCAGCAACTACCTCCCCAGCGCCCGCAAACTGCGGTAAAGCCTGCAAATTTAGTTGTAGAAAGTTACGAAGACGAAATTGATAATGATGTAGAGTCGGAGGAATTAAAAGACTAGCTCCTGGACAAAGTCGTGTCCAGGGGCTGGAAAGTGGAGTTTGCAAAGCGGTGGCAATGTCCCAGACAGCAGAAGATCGAGAAGCAACTAGAGATATGAATGGAAATTCTTTTATCATAGACGTATTAATAAACAATCTCTATACTGTTTCTACTTTGATTGATAGTGGATGTGACTGTCTCGCCGCCGTTAGCAACTCCCTTGTACGCAAAGCTAACCTACCAAGAATTAGAGTAACTCCTCGGAAACTCACAGAAGCCACCAACAGTAACCATAGCGGAGAAGTGATCAAGGAGATGACAAAGATGGAGTTGGATATTGATGGGTGTAAGAATAACCTCTTTCTTCTTTCTTCTCAAGCATTCGGATGAACTTAGTTTCGGTGCTAAAACATATCTTGGTCGTGTGTTTCAGTCGCTTCGGGATTTGTTCGGTCTCGGAACACTACCAACTCCAAGGGCGTTTTAAGCTGAGCTGTAACCATAAAACTTATTCCGTTTCGCAAAGCTCTCAAGTTGGGAAACAGGATGTATATAGACAAGCTGAAGGCCTGGTAGTTAGTTCCTTACGCTTTGTTTTTGGTCAACTTCTCGACCTCAACACCCTTAATATTATCATTCGTACCTCTACCATTCGTACCTCTACCATTCGTACCTCTACCATTCGTACCTCTACCATTCGTACCTCTACCATTCGTACCTCTACCATTCGTACCTCTACCATTCGTACCTCTACCATTCGTACCTCTACCATTCGTACCTCTACCATTCGTACCTCTACCATTCGTACCTCTACCATTCGTACCTCTACCATTCGTACCTCTACCATTCGTACCTCTACCATTCGTACCTCTACCATTCGTACCTCTACCATTCGTACCTCTACCATTCGTACCTCTACCATTCGTACCTCTACCATTCGTACCTCTACCATTCGTACCTCTACCATTCGTACCTCTACCATTCGTACCTCACTACCAACCTTAAGTTAGACTCACGTGCTGGCATCACGAGTGACAATGGGTACCAGAAGACATTATATGCTTACATCATACCAAAGCTGTCGCATGGGCTCATCTTAGGAAAGCCATGGATGGAACGAGAAGATGTAGTTTACCATGCAAGAGATCGATACATTGAAATCAGAGAAGCAACTGTAGGTGGCCTTCCTTTGCGAGTCTGGGAAAAACAGAAAAATTTATCGAAATTGACGCCAAACATTTTGTCTCTTTCGGCAGGAGTTTTTCTAGCAACAGTTAGAAGGGCACGGAGAAAAAATAATGAAGCGTCCCAGGTATTTTCGGTTACGTTAGCCGATATACAAAAAGCACTTGCTCCAGACAAAAAGTCATCCATAAGCCTTAAAAAACTCCCTTCGAGATATAAAAAATTTGCCAATTTATTTAAGAAAGAGTTAATTGATAAGCTTCCACCTCATCGTCCTGGAAGTGATCATGTAATTAAGTTAGAGCCGAACAAGGAAATACCATGGGGACCTTTATATGGAATGTCAAGAGATGAGCTTTTAGCTCTGAGGAAAACATTGACTGACCTGCTTGACAAAGGTTATATTCGTGCAAGTAGCTCCCCTGCAGGTGCACCGGTACTATTTGTTAAAAAACCTGGGGGCGGTCTCAGATTTTGCGTTGATTATAGAGCTCTGAACTCAATATCAAAGGCTGATCGGTATCCTTTACCACTGATTAAAGAAACCCTCGCAAAATTGAGTAAAGCTAGATGGTTCACGAAACTTGACGTACGTGCTGCATTCCACAAGCTACGCATCAAGGAAGGAGATGAATGGAAGACTGCGTTTCGGACACGATTTGGGCTTTTCGAATGGTTAGTCATGCCGTTTGGCTTAAATGGTGCACCAGCTTCGTTTCAGAGATATATCAATGAAACCTTACGAGAATATCTAGATGTCTTCTGTTCGGCCTATGTTGACGATGTACTAGTCTACACTGATGGTAACTTAGCAGAGCATGAGCATCACGTAAATCTAGTGCTCAGTAAACTCCAGAATGCTGGTTTGGGCCTAGATATTGACAAGTGCGAATTCAGCGTAAAGAAGACAAAATATCTAGGTTTTATTAAATCGGCTGAAGGACCAACCTCCTCAATAAAGATGGACCAAGCCAAAGTGAGGGCAATTTCCGAATGGGAAGCTCCTACCACAATAAAAGGACTGAGAGGATTTCTAGGATTCGCTAACTTCTATCGTGGATTCATCAACGGATTCTCTCGGATTTGCGCGCCGCTAACAAGTCTCACAGGAAAAGGCACGCCTTGGAAGTGGGGACCGGAACAATCGGAAGCATTTGAATTACTAAAGAAAAAATTTATTTCGGAACCAGCTCTCGCACAATGGGACCCAGATAGGGAAACCATGTTAGAAGCCGATTGTTCTGGGTATGCTCTTGGAGGCTGTCTCCTTCAAAGGCATGGAAATGAACCTTGGATGCCTGTTGCATATTATTCTCGGAAACTCTCAGGAGCTGAAATGAATTACGAGATTCATGACAAGGAACTTCTAGCAGTCGTGGCGTGCATGAAAGAGTGGGATGCTGAATTGAGGGGTCTCGCGAAGACTTTCACTATATCAAGTGATCACATGAACTTAAAGTATTTTCTAACGACGAGAAAGCTTACTGAGAGACAAACGCGCTGGGCAAAGTTTATGTCCAGGTTCAGGTATAATCTTGTATACCGCAAAGGGTCGGAAAATGAGCGTCCCGATGCACTCTCACGTAGGGATCAAGACAAGCCAAGAGATGGAGACCCTCGTCTTTTGAGCCGAGAGCGACAACTACTAAATCCAGTCAAGATTAAAAAACTATGGCTCGGGAGTGTTGAAGTAGCAGAAGGACATCAAGTTTTCATGAATGAAGATTTACAATCTTTATGGGATCAAGCTCTGAAAGAAGACCAAAATTACGCCCAAATTATACAAGCAGTACAGAGGAATGAACGTACATGGCCTAAGGATTTAAAGGTGCAGACAGAAGGATCGGATGGGCCAAAACCATTGAAGGCGACAATTGCATCGTCTATTTTTGATCAAGAAAGTGGGATATTACGCTACCAAGGGCGAATCTGGGTGCCCTTATACGAACCACTAACTACAGCGCTAATTCAAAACACCCATGATTCAATTATTTCTGGCCACCCAGGCAGAGATGCAACTCTGGCGCAAGTAGCAAGGAGTTACTTTTGGCCGGGGATCAGCAAAGCAGTTAAACGATTCTGCAAGAATTGTCATGTTTGCGGGAGGTCATCAATATGGAGACACCAGAAACAGGGTCTTCTTCAACCGTTGCCAATACCAGATAGATTCTATCAAGAGCTGTCAATAGATTTCATGGTTGATCTCCCAGAATCTAGAGGTGCAACAAATATCATGGTTATTACTGATAGACTGCTTAAATCGATCACCCTGGAAGCAATGGATAAAATGGATGCAGAGTCGTGCGCCGAAAGGTTTTTATTATGTCATTGGAGATTCCACGGGTTTCCGCGAGCTATCACAAGTGACCGTGGAACGAACTGGACGAGTAAATTTTGGAAACGCCTGTGTGAACTAGTCGGAATGAAACAAAGGCTAAGTACAGCTTACCACCCACAAACTGATGGCGCAACAGAAAGAGCAAACCAAGAAGTCCAAACATATCTTAGAGCATATGTTGCTTACACACAACATGATTGGTCAGAACTCTTACCAGCAGCCCAGTTGTCAATCAACAACAAAGACATTATGTCCCTCGGAGGTGTTAGTCCTTTCTTCGCGTCACACGGATTTCATCTAAATCCTATTCAAAATGTTATCTCAGAATCAGTAGTGCCTACATCAACAGGAAAGGAAAGAGCCGAATCATTCATAGAAAGGCTAACCCAAATAACTACATTTATGCAGGCTGCTATGGCTGCGGTACAACAACGGTTTAAAGAGCGAGCCGATAAGAATAGGCAGCCGGCGCCTCGATATGCTGTAGGAGATAAAGTCTGGCTTTTGCTTCGTAACGTCAAACTAGACGGACAACCATCAAGAAAGCTGGCATGGCAACACGCGAAATATAAAGTAACAAAAGTCATATCGCCTGAAGTTGTGGAACTAGATATAACAGGGAAAATATTTAATCGATTTCATGTCGACTTACTGTTACCAGCTTGCGATAATCCATTACCATCACAACAAATTGAAGATCGAAATCCGGGCCCTGTAACAACCAAAGAACATGAAAATGAAGATGAATACTTAGTAGATAAAGTACTCCGATGTAGAACGTGGAAAGGCGAACGCCAAGCGTTTGTGAAATGGAGCGGTTATCCTAAGCCGGAATGGACATCGTTGACTAATTTACAAGACACAGCCGCATTAGACGAATGGGAGCTTAAATGGGGCTCGGCAGAGTCTAACAATGGACCTCCAGCAAAAAAAAGGAGGAGATTGGGGGGGTAATGTTACGGTTTGACCGTTGTACAATAATTAGGTGGCTACCTAATTGGTCACGTGATCGTAGACATATACATGTAATTTAGATTTTGTAGATGAGATTTTCTCCTCATACAAATTAATCAATCGACTTCATCATAACCAGCTTTTGGTTACCGTCACAGAGGCTAACTTCAACTCTAGTTTTTCCAAGGATCTTCATGTAGTCTAGTGGCCCCTCATTGACTCTAGCGTTTATTAATGGTTCGACCTGTCTTCTTCTTCTAGGCTTGGTCTTGTTAGTGTACGTTGGAAACTCCTCTGGGCTAGAAGGTGTATTGGGGAGAGGATCAATATCTTCATCATTTAGGATATCATGGTGAGTCCTAGGACGTTTGGCGTTCTCCCTATCCACGACGTGGGCCGACAATAAAACCTCCGCTTCGGTCGGTAGATTAATTTTACTCTTCTTTTCATGTTCCTTCATCTTCTTACTTGACGCTTCCAAGGCATCTTCTGCGAAAAGCTCATCCAACAGATACCCATCCAGAGCTCCATCTACGGCGTTAATGTAGCCGTCCTCTTGTTCCATAATTCTGTGGAGCTCTATCAAATCTTCGATACTCATTTCCTCTACGGCGTTGTCACTTGGTACAGACTGCTCCTCGCAATAGAGCTGCGGCAATCCGGCCGCTTCATATCTTTGCCTCCTTCTTTGCTCTATTTCTACTTCATTAGCCGTGGGCTGTTCAGAAGTCTGCAGTGGCCGGTTAGGCCGAATCTCTCTTCTTTCGAATTCTTCTTTTCTCTGGCGATGCTTATTTCGCAAGACGTCAGATTCCCAATCCTGTAATGGAGCGTTTTGACAGCTCCGGCTGTCATGCCTCGGGCCGTCAGCGTTAGGGCCGTTGCCACACTTCCAACACACATTCCGATATTCAATAGCGCCACTAACCATCGGATGGTTAGAGCGGGGCTCTTGCGGACCAACTACAATCTCTCGGCTTTTCCCATTCGCATTCCCACTTTGGCCAGCGCCAAACTGCTCCGGCCGTCTTCTCGGGACCGGGCACCATGAGGATTCCCCTTTCCAAGGATTCTCACCTCGATAGTCTGGTCCTTGGTACTTCCCAATATTTTCATGTACAACAGTCGTTGGGTTGCCTGATTCTTTCCATGGATTTTCACCATGGTAATTTATGCTTTTGTTTTCCCGTGCGGGCAGTGATCTACTCGGTAGCAGTGATTGTTCCAGCGCCACGTATTCTGGTTTGTAAAATTTTGGCAAGGGCCCTGATATACTTCGGGATGACGTGGCGTCATCCTCCTCTCGACTTCCGGCTGGTAATGATACCTCCTGGCAAAATCACCCAAGACTTCATTTACCTGATTTGGCGACTTCATTATCTCATCGAAGCCCTGAGACTTCCAACTTTCTCTTTGCAGCAATAATTGCTTTCTTTCATCAATTATTGAACTCTCCACATTCCGAATAATGAGGGAGCATTCTTCTAATGTCTTCGCGGAGGCTGCTCCTCGCTCAAGCGACCCCCTTCTAAGAACTCCATCATAAAGGCCTGACAGAAACTTGCTGGTGACCATCCCAATTAGACATGATCTCATAGTTGCCGTCCTTGGGTCCTCTTGATTCGACCTATTTATTCCCAGTTGATGTAATATATCTTTAGACTTGGTAA
Organism: Podosphaera xanthii; assembly: GCA_028751805.1. Classification (NCBI taxonomy): domain Eukaryota; kingdom Fungi; phylum Ascomycota; class Leotiomycetes; order Helotiales; family Erysiphaceae; genus Podosphaera; species Podosphaera xanthii. The sequence goes on from JAPWIX010000023.1 coordinate 985,737, forward strand.
GGTAATTCGCCAGGGATTCTCGAGGCCCCTGTTTTAAGTCGTCCATCATTTCCATCGGTGATCGAGGGGTCTCGGACTGCTCCACCATCCGAAAGGTTTCTTCGAACTCCTCAGTAAACCTTTCCGCCATTTCCGCAGTCAGTTGGGAAGGCGATCGACGAAGCAACTCTATGATATGCCTCTGTTACGGGATGAATCCGTGGAGTTGGAACTGGCTGCGCCAGTAGCTTGTTGATTGTCACTATATCTCGCGAGGCTGGTTCTGTGTGAGGCTGGTTCTGTGTGGCTGATTATTATGTGGCTAATGATTATGTGGCTGGTACTGATGGCGGGTAATGTGAGGATGGTGATTGATACGATTTTCCCCTTGTTAATACGGGTCCAGATGTAGTACTTAACAGTAGGAAAGTAAACATCAGAGTTTCCTTCGGTAGATTTTAATAATTAACTGACTTTATATTTGGACTTGCTCTGGTGTTTACCACTATCAATTGATCCCGCGACAAATTATTAAAATCTCATATCTATAAACATATACCATTTTAGTGCATGATAATTCAGGTTCCAACCGACTCCGACTCATCATCAATTAATCAATTCGAGATCTCATCTGAAGACGAATTTCATAGTACATCAGAATTTCTGGAAACCGATTTGTCGATAAACCAAATCGCTGACCCAACCAATCTACCAACAATGACGGATACAAACATGGCCGATGTGCCCTCTCTCAGTTCTCGCCAAACCGGCTCCGGCGCTCAAATGATTCGAGACGTCACCTTTGGAAGATGGGATGGCGAACCACACACTTGGCCTACCCATCATCAACTATTAAAAGTTCAATGCGAAGTATATTTACCTTCACTGGTAACCGAAATCGCAGTTTGTATGAAAATATATGAAAGCATTCCGGAACCACAGAGACAACGTATCCGAAGCCTTTGGATTAAATATGGGACCAACCGATCCTATGACTGGAAAGAATTTTTGAAGGAATGTAATAAGGTTTATTATGACCAGGTCGGGGCAGAAAAAGCCGAAAAAAGACTGCATTCAATGAAGCAAGGAGAAGCCCAGATATTCCGTCAGTTTTTACAAGAGTGGGAACTTCAACTAGAGTATGCTGGTGGATATGACTGGCCAGAGAAATTTAAGATCAACCAACTGCGTCGGTCGATAAGCGAAAAACTTTTGGATAAGATCGACGTGCTTAAGCTACCCAAGGCCAATTATCAGGAATGGGTAGATGAAGTCGCAGAAGTCGCCTCTAACATCGAGATGAGAGATAACTTTATCCGTAGAGGTGAATCAAAGGTTACGCAGTTTACATCTCGGCAGTACGTCAACCAGCCGAGTGGAACAATGCCAATTCCGACTTGCAGCTCGTTACCCCAGGCGTCTGGATCAAGCTCAGTGGACCACGAGGGCGACGTGGCAATGGGGGGATGAAAATTGACCTCCATTCTCTGGCAGCCATGGTTGCCCAAGTCAACTCCATCGCCGCAGGGAAACAAAATATCGTGCCAAAACCAGCAGCACCATGGCGAAGCGAGTCTGAAGTAGCAGATTTGAGAAGAAGGAAGTTGTGTTTGCGATGCAAAAAGGGTGGCCATTATGCCATCTATTGCAAAACCTATAGCGCCCCCAGACGGCCAATGCAAGCTAATAATTTGCAAAATTCATCCGCAGCAGCTGACGAAGTAGAATATGCTTCGGGAAAAGAATAGCCTCCAGAAATAGTCGCTTCTGGAGGAAGGGAGGGTCAGATAGAAAGGAGGATATTGCTGAAACAGATTTACAAAAGATGTTGAGCAGATTGCATGGAAAGCCAGTTTTTATAGATGCTTTAATTAATTCAACTTTCGTTACTGCATTGGTAGACCTAGGCTGCACAATTTACTCTGTTTTCAGTAATAACCTCGCGAACCGACTTAACCTCCCGCGCGCAAAAGTGTCACCAAAAGAGCTTCGGTTAGCCAAGGATTCGAAAGACAAAGCTAGATTTATCGTTGATGAAGTTTGCTATGCAGATATTGATCTAGATGGAAAGCACGCAATCATTTGTGGCTACATAATCGATGATTTAGCTCACGATCTCATTCTCGGGGAACCATGGATGAGACACAATGACGTCGTTTATAGGGCCCGAGAGCGAGTCTTATTTTTAAAAGGAGAAAATCATCAAATCCGGACCCATGGGTCATGCGTCTCAAAAAGAGATGTGGCAATGATACGACATACAGCTGTGTCAGCGTACTTAAAACGAGCCCATCGAAAGATTCGATCTGGTAACGATGTTGAGCAAATCTCTGTCTACTCTGCCTCAGTCCACGACATTAATAAGATGCTGGCACCCCGAAAACGAATCGCCCGGGAAGAAATAATCTCAAATCTACCAGAGCAGCTCCGGCATTAGTATCACGCTTTCGAAGCTGATAATAATAACGAAAGCGATCTCCCACCCCATAGATCAGGAGTTGATCTAGCAATAGAGATTGAGAAAGATGAGCAAGGTAGAACCAAGGATGTTCCAAGAGGGCCGCTTTATGGGATGTCGCGTGATGAATTGCTTTGCCTCAGAAAAGAAGTTACAGAGCTTCTTGACCGTAACTGGATTAGGGCGAGCAGTTCACCAGGAGGTGCCCCAGTACTTTTCGTTAAAAAACCCGGCGGAGGCCTACGGTTTTGTGTCGATTATCGGTCTTTAAATGCCATCACAAGAAAGGATCGATATCCCCTCCCCTTGGTCAAAGAAACCTTCCGGAACATCTCAAAAGCTCGTTGGTTTACAAAAATTGATGTTAGTTCAGCATTCCACCGAATTCGAATTAAAGAAGGAGATGAATGGATAACTGCGTTCCAGACACGACTTGAGAAATTTGAGTGGTTGGTTATGCCCTTTGGTCTCACAGGAGCTCCGGCGGCATGGCAACGGTGGATAAACGACCTCCTTCGCGAGTACCTCGACGAGTTCTGTACTGCTTATTTAGATGACGTACTTATCTGGAGTGATGAAACTAAAGAGGATCACCTAGAAAAGGTTAAAAAGGTACTAGGAAAATTAGCCGATGCAGGATTAAAACTAGACATAAAAAAGTGTGACTTTGCAGTCAAAAAGGTTAAATACTTGGGGTTTATAGTTACAACCGAAAAAGGAATATCTGTTGATCCAGAAAAAATAGAAGCCGTAAAGAAATGGGAACTCCCTCAGACCCAGACGGGAGTACGCAGCTTCTTGGGTTTTGCCAACTTTTATAGAGATTTCATTTCCGATTTCGCTGAGCTGAGCGCCCCTCTTCAGCGTTACACTCAGAAAGAATTTTCAGGAAAAGGAAAGATTCAGTTGGATCAAGAAGCTCACAAGGCATTTGAAAAGCTAAAAAATCTTTTCATTTCAGCACCTATCCTAGCTCTATTTGACCCAGAACTAAAAACAGTGCTAGAAACAGACTGCTCGGGCTGGGCAATGGGAGGATGCCTGTCGCAGTGGGACTCAACAGGGACACTCCGACCGGTTGGATATTTTTCAAAAAAGCTTACACCCTGTGAATGCAATTATGACATCCATGACAAGGAGCTGCTGGCTATTGTTCGCGCCGCAGAATTTTGGAGATCAGAGATAATGTCTTTAAAACATCAAATTGAAATTCTGACGGATCACAAAAACCTTGAGTATTTCAAAACAACATGGAACTTATCCGAGAGGCAAATTCGTTGGAAATCTTTTCTGGATAGCCTTCCAGATAAAAAGTTGATTTATCGTCCGGGAAATAAAGCGGCCAGACCAGATGCATTATCGAGGCTAGAACAAGATGCCCCAACTGACCCAAATGATCCCCGCCTTAGACATCGAGAGATGCTACTCATAAATCCACAATGGCTTGCAATGACCGAACACACGGATAACCTAGAAATAAACCCTGTCAAAGCTGACGACACACCACCTTTCGAGGATGCAGAGCTTAGTCGTTTATGGAATGAAGGTATCCAAGCTGATGGTCAATATCGAGACATAAGAAAAGCATTATTGCAAAAAAGACGTTGCTTTCCACCCTCTGTAACGTGCAAGATATCGATTGCGGAGTGTAGAATTAATATAAGCGGACATGTTCATTGGAGAGAACGATTGTTAATACCAGGATACGAGCCTTTACAGACTGCCTTAATTCACAATGCACACGACTCCCCTATTACTGGACACCCAGGACGCGAATCAACGTTAAGCATTCTCAGTCGAGATTTCTACTGGCCCAGAATGAGTAACATGGTCCGCCAGTTTGTGAGAAACTGCGATGTTTGTGGGCGAACCCATGTCTGGAGAGATAAAAAACGTGGTTTCCTAAAACCATTGCCAATACCGGAACGATTCCACCAAGAATTGTCTATTGACTTCATGGTCGACCTACCTGCTGATAAGGATCAACCGCGATACTTAATGGTTATCACTGATAGACTAAGCAAAGAAATAACTCTTGAGGCAATGAATTCAATGTCAGCAGAAGCTTGTGCGGAACGTTTCCTGCAGTGTTTTTATCGATTCCACGGTTTTCCCCGCGCAATAACATCTGATCGCGGCAGTAACTGGGTAGGCGACTTTTGGAGACGATTGTGTGAGCGAGCTGGGATTGAGCAACGATTATCCACGGCTTTTCATCCTGAAACCGATGGGGCTACGGAGAGTGCCAATCAGGAAGTGCAGGCATACCTCCGAGCCTTTGTCACCTATTCGCAGAGGGATTGGTCAAACCTAATTCCCGCAGCCCAGCTAGCTCTAAATAATAGAGATTCGTCCCTTGGATATAGCCCGTTTTTCCTTAATCATGGTTACCATGTTTCCCCAATCCCCACACTAACATCTGATGATATCACGGATGCAAAACCAAGATCTTCAAAAGCTCGTCAAGCCGATGCATTAATCAAAAAACTGGAGGAAGGCCAAGCCCTAGCACAATCATCAATGGTGTGGAGACAGCAAATCATGGAAGATACGGCAAACCGTGGTCGACAGGAAGCGGAACTTTTCCAAGTTGGTGATTACGTCTGGTTAAATCTCAAAAATATTGCAACCCCACGACCGTCGAAAAAGTTTGCTTGGCTTCATGCGAAGTATAAAGTTCTCAAATCTATCTCTCCTCATGTTGTTGAGCTAGATGTTCCAATCGGCATTCACCCTCGTTTCCATGTTGACTTACTTAAAAGAGCTGCAGAAGACCCTCTACCTTCACAAAAACAGGATGATTATCAACCTTTGCCTGTTAATGCCGACTTACCGCGCAGTGAACAAGAGTTTGAAGTAGAACGCATACTGAGAGCTGAGAAGCGACGTCGTGGTAGGGGATTTCGAAAGATGTTGCTGGTAAAATGGAAAGGTCAAGCAGAACCAACATGGGAACCCCGCTCAGAATTAGAAAATACTGTAGCTTTGGACTTGTTCGAACAAAATTATGGAACTGGAGATAATGTGGGGGAGTTCAATGTTGGCATGCACACCGGAAGGCGGCCAAATCCCTTGAAAGGGGGGTGATGTTACGGGATGAATCCGTGGAGTTGGAACTGGCTGCGCCAGTAGCTTGTTGATTGTCACTATATCTCGCGAGGCTGGTTCTGTGTGAGGCTGGTTCTATGTGGCTGATTATTATGTGGCTGATTATTATGTGGCTGATTATTATGTGGCTAATGATTATGTGGCTGGTACTGATGGCGGGTAATGTGAGGATGGTGATTGATACGATTTTCCCCTTGTTAATACGGGTCCAGATGTAGTACTTAACAGTAGGAAAGTAAACATCAGAGTTTCCTTCGGTAGATTTTAATAATTAACTGACTTTATATTTGGACTTGCTCTGGTGTTTACCACTATCAATTGATCCCGCGACAGCCTCAGGTGAGGCGCTGAGTCCATCCATTAAATAGCTCGTCCTTCTACTCCGCTCCAAATCGCACCAATCCACATTTCAGGGGGGATTTCCCCTACAATTCCAGCTGCTTTGAAAGCCCTTCTAAGTTTGAAAATCCATCGGGCCCCATCTTGTCCATTCCCGGAGAAAGGCACTACATCAAACACCGGCATATTGTCGAGAGCATTCCTAGCTGGTGCGTTCGATGGACTGAATGGAGAGTTATACAAGTCGTTATTTCTAAATGATTCGCTGGGTTCACGGTATCCTCTCTCGACCCCCCCTTCTCTTGCCCAGTGACCTTGTTCACTCATTTCATCAATAATTTTCCAGGAAGCCTCACCAAATTCTTCTATCAATTCTTGTAAGGATTTAAAGAGGTGCACTCGCTCAAGTCTCTCTGCGAGCTCTCCCAGAGAAGAACTATTAGAGTTCTCAATCCTTGAACTGTCAGCAGTCGTTAGATGTGATGATTTCCCCGATAAACTACTCGAACGGTAGTCCAGCTTGTCACGAGGTTGAGTGAATCTTGAATCCAGCTTAGAATACGAATCTTCCGTCCAATGCTAAATAGCGATCAAATTAAACGGCGCGTTAATTCTTGTCTTAACCTTTCTCAACGACAACCCAGAGAACGTAGGGCCAAACTACTAGGCTTACAAAGCAAGTCAAAATATTGAATTTAATCCTCCAAAGATTGTCGTCAATAGAAAACTCTCAAGAATTATCAAGTGCTCGTCTTTTTCCCGGCAGAAACTTGTCAATTTAGAAAGGTCTTCTACCTCAATTCCAGGAGTATGATGATGTCGTCTAGTTAGATTCGCAAAAAGGGTACTTATCTCGATTTCTTTGTTTACTTTCAAGTAAACAAGGAAGCTTTCAGAACGCGCCCAGATCTTCAAAACAGCTTCAGGCCGAGTATCTCGAAAAAGATCCTCAATATGGATCAAGGAATTGTAAATGAATCAGATCACAGAATGAATCTTCCCTGCGTAGGTCACCAGAAAGCTAATCGTCTGTTCTAAGATCCCAGGTAAAAGTTGAAATTTCTAAGCTAACGCGTACGCGTCCAAGCTATGAACTGCCCAGCTAGTGAGTAGGCTAATTACATAATCTTGTTATAGGAGAACCCTTCTCCTGCTCATATTATCGTCCACAGACATCCTTGATATCCATAGGAATTATATGGTACTTACGTCAGCATAGTAGACTCTTCCGTCACCTCCTCTTACATAGACGTCGATAAGTGGAAATCTCGTGGGCCCCTGGATACTGAAGAAAACCGGGGAATGACGGAGCCGAAAAATGGGCCAAATCAACATTAGAGAGATAATTGATCCAAGAACAGCGGCTCCAAAGCCCAGAGAAGCTCAACTAAATTTCGCAGCTATGGGACGTCCGGATAACTCACGCGACCAAGAGCTGGTAGAGAACTGGTAGCAGAAGCGCCGTCCAGGACGTTATAAAGACCTTGATCTTTGCTCACGACAGAGACGACCAACAGAGTCTGCCCTGCTAAGACGGGCTTATCATCTATTAATAGTGGCTCGGACTGGCCATGGGGATTTTGCCGACAACCAACGGCGTTTTGGCCACGAGAATGCAAACCTGAGCTGTGCTTCTGGTTGGGTGAAAAGACCTTGACACTTTGCAGAGTGCCGACCTGTTTAGTAGCCTTAGAGAAATAGTGAGCAGAAATCTCCATTCTGCCTGCGGATGTTTTTCATTTTTCTGTACTAAAGTTTTCCCCTAGCCCAACAGGGCTTCGTCACGTAGGTAAATATGAGTCCTTAGGGATCACGTACCCGTATCACGCATCTTGGGTGTAGGACGGAAACCTGATACGAATTGCATTCAAATCAAATTTAATGTCGGACCTTTATCGCTGAGTTGATTAATAAAGGTCCTTCACTGGTGCCGAGAATAATCAAAGTGTTTATCTCGTCTACATCATAGAAATTTTTTTGGCAATGATTCTGATATCAGTGGCTAGTTTCTATTTTTGATACGATGTCACTATTAAAAACAGAAAAGTAACCAAAAAAATTTCTTTTGTAACACTCTTAAACATCTACCAAGCTCACCTGTTTCCCTGGCGTTGGCCAATATAGGTATTACCTCAAGTTGTAAGTCTTCATTAGATTTAAAATCAGAGAATCGTTGGCCGGCTAAGTCAAATTCTTTACCTTCACGCGGTGCCAGACGTAAACTCTCAGTATATTAGCCGCATATCTGAAAGAGTCAATAAGAATCGCAATCTTGATTGTGTTTAAGGCCCGCAAGACGTATTCTACCGAAATCCCAGCCCAACAAATATTCTCTCTAATACGAATACTTTCCCAAAAGCCATTTCACCTCGTAACCCGACGACACTGATTTATTCTTCTTAACAGCCCCGCCTTCACTATTATCTCGACCATTCACTTAATCGAATTTCTCCTTAACACCCACAATATTATTGAGACCCAAATGAAGAGTAAATCAGTTGTGTACAAAGTAGTGAAAAGTCATTTGCTTTGTTACCGGATCATAAATTTTTTTGAAGGGTCCTACAAGATGTGGAAGAGGGGACAAGAGCGTAGTGGAGAGAAGATAATGTCTTGAAGGGAGAGTTCTGAATTTCCTAGCTAGAGCGCCATTATGCGTGTGTCAGGGCATCTGTGAAAAAGAGTCGCGGACACTCGAAACATTGGCATTAAACTGCTCTTTCCAGTCCGCCCCATGATTAAGGATGCCAGCGCTCTCTTGACTGGCAAATTACATTCGTGAACAGCATTACTTTAGTCAACTGGTTTGTTCTAGTTTTCCCATCGAAAATTCACATCTGAGCTAGCTGTAAAGGAGGACAGTTGGTAATTAAGAAACTGTCGGGTTAGTGACCGGAACAGATAGTTGAGAGGTAAAATCGACTTTGAGGAATTTTATGGGGTGTGGGTGGAAATGAACATTTACTCGACCAAAACTTTTTGGGAGACCGTCGCTTCTGATAGCATTAGAAAGGTTGAGCTGGCCACTTTATGGCCTTTGGGGCTGTCCGTTGGGCACCGACATAACATGGTGAGTAGTAAAAAAATCAAATAGTCATCAGAAAGCTTTACCATGAATCTTGATAGATATTTTTTATATCAAGGTTTTGCTAGTTGAATAGGACAAAGCTTGTACTCGAGTAGTACATGTAGCTGTTGAGAGTTTAATTAAATTTTTCTGTTTATTACATATTATGAGGCACTTTGTGGTCCAATTAATCTAGGGGGCCCAAGGCGATTCTAACATCTGACCTTGATAAGTTGCTTTTTCTATGCGACCAGTCAGACGTATTCCAGCTTTGGTTCCTGTTTATAGAATCGCTCTCGTCTTCGTCAGCTGCTAAATGCGCAGTTAAAGCAGCTCCAACGCCGCTACCATCTTTTGCGATTCCTATGCGAATTCTTTGATCACCTATCACTCCTACTTCGTCGACTGCTCGAAAAACCTCTCGCATGTATCCTGCAAAATTGGGATAAAATTCTATCAAACTACCATCAACACCAATATCTATAATATCTTCATCATTGATGGCAAATTTAGACTTATCGATAGATTCCCTGCGATTAGTCAAACTTACTGAGCCAGAATTCGAGTTATCAGAGTTAGTGACCCTATCAGCTGAAATGATACACCCTGCATCAGAAGGCTGAGAGAGACGTCCAGTATGAATCACCATAGCAGCGATCGCTGCTCCAGCCAATCTTGCTGCTCGCCTGCCAATTGCACTAGCAATCGTCTTTATGGCTTGAGCATGTTCGAAGCTGACGACTGAAACACCAAGAGATTTCCTAGTCTCCCGTCGGATCGCGCAAAGGTCTGCTGAACTATCTGCTTCAGCCGTTGATAGAATTGAAGAGCATGTAGACCATGGTTGAAAAAGAGGAGCTTTAGAATCAATTTTGCCAACTCCTTCAAATAAATTAACAGATGGATCTCTCGCCAGAGCTTCGAGAATGATTCGCATGATTTCCCCAATAAACATCCCGGATATACGTTTCTCGAACATTTGAATCCCGCGATTGCTGCTATTATTGTCGAGAAAAATGTCGTAAGAAGTTGTGGGTAGAACTTTTAAGTCGTTGTCGAAAGATCCCCATTCACAGTTTATCACCATTTTGCCGCTATTCTTGTCAAATTTGCCTCCCAGACACTTTTTGATAGCAGCAATTCTCTCTACATAGGCACCGTTTGTGCCTGTGCCAAAAATTGCTCCAATATCACAGCCGATTCTCCCAGGTGATGAGTAGGATCTTGCCATAAGAGTACCCACAGTATCATTGGCCAGAGCTGCAACTTTAATGGGTAGTTTGAGAGAATCAATTTCATGTTGCAGTAAAGCACAAACATCTTGACCAACTGCGTCTGGAATATCAAATCCCTTTGTCCATCTCATTAGGGTACCTTTATTAATACCAAACTGATAAACGGGAAAACTGAATGTAAAACCAAGTTTAAAGAAGTGCTCGTCTCTATATCCTTCTAAAGCACTTACAGTCTGGCGCCTTTTGATGAGCGCAACATATCGTTCTTCGTGGCGTTCTTTGAGAAATAGTTCGATGTGTTTAGCCAGGTAGGCAAAAAGTTCTTTCGAAGTCTTGGCAACCTTTAATTCGGCAGGGATGACTGCCTTAGATTGGATAATTTTAAATGTCGAATCTCCATTCAGCTGGACCGAACAAACACGAAAGTTTGTTCCACCTAAGTCTACAGCCAGATATAATCCCTAAAATTAAATTAACTTACATCCTGATTTGTTGAATTATCGACCTTTTCTGTGCCATTTGGTACGGTTGTAACGTAGCTAGGGATTTGGCTAATGCACATATTATCCTTCTCCAAACCCTGTCCTATTTACAAGTCAGGCACGATTGCATGGAGAAATAGGTTGGACCAAATGCACTCAGCTCTACGATAAATTCAGACACAACATCCTTAATCCTTTGGTCTGAAATTTCGAATTCTGAAGCTATTCTTCGAGCAGCTTCTTCCAGTGCCATTTTTTATGCCCTACAGCTAGATAAATTAGCATGTCGCCTCGAGGATTTGAATGTACACATTGTAGGTAGACGCTTTGATAGTAATCAGGAAAGAACTCTGATGACTTAGCTTGGTTGTTGAAGGATCATGCAGATTAAATAAGAGAAACTCTAGTTACCGATTTCAAATAGCTTCTTGGTTAACAGCGTGGTTGAGTATCAATATTGTGAAATATTGAACGAAATACAGGGCAAACCGGGACGAGGGAAGCCTTTATTTTTGCAAAGAAGGTATTAAAACTTGTAGAGAAAATCTTGTGGAGCAAGAAAGAAGAGCCATGATTTTAAACGGGCCCCTCAGCATCGAACGAATTTAAATGGCTTTTACTTATGTTTTAGTACATTTTCACAAGGTATCAGCATCAGAATGTGAAGAAAACCTGAATCTACTTCACGTGATGGTAGATTACTTCGATGTTTTATGGCCTTGGGGTAGCAGCTGAGATCGGTTGAAAGTATTACTGAGCAACCCAATTTATGGGGAAACTTTTGATTAATACAACCCTTCTCTACAGGAATAATTCTCTAAACTTTCACTTTTCGTGGTGTTGTGATTGAATCATAATAAACTTAGAAGCGGCTCTGTACCGCACTCAGAAAACGGAATCTTTGTCCAACATATCCACAAACCTCACGTCGTTTCCCATATTTCTCTGTTCCATTTCTATCTTCCTTAACTCTCCAACTTCATTTCTCTCCATTGGACCCTACCCTTGATTATATTGTTTCCTGTAAATTCACATGGCCCCCTATTGCGCCTTATAATCTCCCCATCAAAGAACTACCGCATTCGAGTCAACCGTAAGTTTTTCTCGTTCGTTATTCCTTCGAACTCCGCACCTCCAGCCTGACCCTGTATATTTTCCTTGTTTTGCGTTTTATTATTTCTCTTGAACTCACTGTTTTAATAGTCTTTTCCTCCTGGGCCTTCGTTCCCGTGTTCGAATTCCCGTGTGTCTTGGAACCTATGAGTTCTAGTTCTATCAACAGCCGATTCAAAGGCCTTGGATTCGGTTCCAAACGTAAACCGAGTTCCAACACCCCCACCCCCTCTCAAGGCGAATCACCCTCTTCCCCACCTCCTCAGCTTCAGCACCTACAGCTTGGCTGTCCCATAAATTCGGCAAACTCTAGCTCGACAAGTCTTTCTATGAACCATTCTGCTTCGAGCGGGCGACCCCCAAGCTATACAAATAATTTTGTCACCCCACCCACCAGAGTTGAAAGACAGAGTCCAATGCCTAACAATCCTCGAGCTGCGCCTTCGCAAGTAATTGGTGGTCCTGCCCCGATAAATACATCTTCGGGGGGCTACTCTTCCCTGCACTCTGCTGGTGGAATGGGTGGCTCGACTCAACCTACAGGAGGACCACCCAGCTATGGTGCTCCGTCGTACGGTCAGATATCTGGGAATCAAGTTATTTCTGCTTCACAATTTGCGAATAGAAATAATGCAGTTGAGGTTGAGGGTGCGGGAAGAAGCAAGGCACAACTCATCGTAGGCATCGACTTTGTAAGTTCTATGATTACAATACGAAAAAAATCCTAACACATTCAGGGGACTACTTTCTCTGGTGTTGCATTTGCATTCGCAACCAACACAGAAGCTAAAGAAGATATTATCACTGAGTGGCCTGGAGCTGGTTCATACACTAAACAGAAGGTGCAGTATCCGAAGCTTCGCCTGAGTGATACATGCTAATGTGTGCAGATTCCTACAGTTTTGTATTATGATCAATATCAAAAGGTAGTTGGATGGGGTCCTGATATTGCTGATGCCCTAGCACCAACTGGCTACCCGAAACCAGGAGTGCAAAAAGTTGAATGGTTTAAGCTTCAACTAATGCTCTCTGGAAATACATATATCGACCCGATCAATCTTCCTCCCCTTCCTCCTGGAAAGTCAGAGATTGATGTCGCCGCCGACTACCTTTTCAAACTCCGGCAAGCTATGCGAAGTCAATTACAAAAGACTCTCGGTGAAGTTTTTAATCGAGAAGAACGAAATATAAGATATTATCTAACTGTTCCTGCGATCTGGAATGATGCTGGGAAGGCTGCTACACGAGCTGCGGCAATCCAAGCTGGATTTTTGCGCGACGAAAATGACAATCGATTGACTTTAATCACTGAGCCAGAAGCTGCAGCTCTATTCTGCTCAAAAGCTGGGTTACTCAACCTTAAAGTACATGATGCAGTTCTTATTGTTGACTGTGGAGGTGGAACAGTCGATTTGATTGCCTATGAAGTCGAAGAAGAATCTCCATTCACAGTTTCTGAGTGTACAGCAGGCTCTGGTGACTCCTGTGGATCAACTGCTTTAAACAGAAATTTCAGTAATATTCTACGGACTAAAATTCGAAAGATGAAGCTTCCAGATGGATCAAAAACTGCTGGTAGGGTTTACGCAAAGTGTATCATGGATTTTGAAAACCGCATCAAAGCTGACTTCCGAAACAACAATCAAAAATGGGCTGTCGATGTTGGGATTGAAGCTGAATTTCCAGAGGCCGGTATAGAAGAAGGATACATGACCTTTACCAACGAAGAAATATTGCAATGTTTTGAGCCAGTTGTTAATCGCATACTGGAGTTAGTTCGTAACCAAATCATCGCGATACAAGCACAAAATAGAATTCTTCAGAATGTTTTAGTGGTTGGTGGGTTTGGAGCTTCTGAATACCTTTTCCAACAGATTAAGCTTCACGTTCCTCCACAGTTTCAATCCAAAGTCGTGCGTCCCATGGACTCTGTCGCAGCCATCGTTAAGGGTGCTGTGACCGCAGGGATCACCGAACGTGTTGTCACATCGCGTGTCGCTCGTCGTCATTACCTGATGGCAACACTTCAACCCTTCAAAGAAGGCCACCATCCAGAAGCTTATCGCGTGCCATCTTTGGATGGTAAAGACAGATGCAAATTTACGCGACAAATTTTTGTACAGAAAGGTCAAAGAGTTAAGATTGGTGAGCCGGTAAAAGTTTCATTCTTTAGACAGGTTGCCCCTGGAGCTACATTAATGTACGAGGACATCTTATACGCCTGTGATGACGATATTTGCCCAGAATACACAAAAGATCCCCGTAGGTTCTTTATTTATCTTCAAAAAGATAATACTAATTGATCATAGGAGTAAAAGAGGTTGTGACTCTTACCTCCGATCTTTCACGGAAAAATCTCGAAAAAGATTTTGAGCGAATGGATACCCCTCAGGGTACCTTCTATCGTGTTTACTTTGACATCTATCTTACTCTTGACGGGTCGGAATTTAATGCAGAACTAGTATGCCAGGGAGAAGTTATGGGACGTTGCACGAGCAGATTCAAATGATAACCGAGCTATTAATAAAGCCTCATGTAAATTTTATGAGATCATTATTATGATGAATACGTGTCGATTATGCTGGAATCGAATTGGATATATTGGAGAAATGATAATCTCTGGCGTTATAATGATATAACTAGAGCTGTCAATACATGTCTTTGTATTGTCATCGAGCTTATTAATACAAAAACATACGTGCTGACAGGAATAATTTACACTGTAAGTTGAAGTTATCAGCAGAAAGAAAGCTCTAAATTGGATCCGAGGTTTTATTACCGTGACTTTCGATTTCTATATATCTCCTTTTACAGGTACGACCTGCCGGTGGTTAGTTTGACGTCACCAAAAATATTTTACTACTAATCTTAAGTAACAACTTAAGAAAGAGCCTTGTATAAAGATTGACATCAAATCTACGCATCGTCGTACCTACCTTCAGAGAAACATGATGACTACATTAAAAGCTTTGTGGTCAGATAATCTTCTTTATTTCTTCCGGTACACTTTGACTTTAATCTTACTAGTTTTGTTAATATCCATCTTCATTTTTGTTCAACTTCATTTTTGTTCAACTTCCCTTTCATCAACTTCACTCGTGCTTAAATATCATTATCCGATTGGGAAAATCCCCGGTAATTGGCTCGGGAAATAGAAATCATCGGTTGGTTACTTTGCCACCCAAAACTTAACCTTTTACAGTATAATGTAAATTCAGTATCCCGCTGTTCATGATACCCTAGGTGAGATAAGTCCATATCAAAGGCGAGCTTCTAAAATTTGAGTTTCAAAATTGGCTGACATACAGATATTATAACTTCCCCAGACTCGTTTTCATAGACCTAACAACCTAAGCACTTCTTACTCCTAATAGAAAAAATATCAATAAAAATGACAGATACAATTATCACACGTTCTCGACATATCCTACACTTTCAATCTTCATTGGGAAATTTTGCTGTCACTATCATTTGGATGAGCCTTTTAACCACTACAGAATGCTTCACCAGAAACCGATTCTTTGCAGCGAATAAGTACTCAACCTCAAGAATCGCGCAGTGGGGACCGCCAAACGCCTACGATAGTCCAATACCGCTAATAATAAAAAACAATTGTCCCGAAACAATATGGCCGGCAATTGTGACTCAAGACGGGACAGGACCTGGAATAGGAGGGTTTGAACTTCGTCCTGGTGATACGAGTAATTTAATGGTTAGTAGTGAATGGCAAGGTAGAGTATGGGGTAGGACAAATTGCAGCTTTGATACTGAAGGGACCGGAACTAGTAATGTGATAGGATCCGGTGGGACAGGTGTCGCCTGCGAAACAGGTGACTGTAATGCGTTATTGAACTGTATCAACAGCGTAAGTACCTTTTTTTTATGAAGATTTTTATTGATTAATTCAAGGGAGAAACACCTGTTACACTAGCTGAATTTGATTCTGCAGGAGGCGTCAATGGTCAGCAATCCTTTTATGATATCTCTCTCGTCGATGGCTACAACCTACCCTTAGGGATATATGTGATTCCTGGCAACAATAATTTTTTAAACTCAATTGTGCCAGGACTGACAGATTGCGCATGTATCGCTACGGCTGGCTTTCTCACACCTGTAGCTATAGGAATTACCTCGCCTCCTCTTGAGACTAAACAGACCAATGAATTGGTTGCTAATTGGTGTCCATGGGACCTCCAGAAAACACAACCTACCAAACCGGTTGATGGCATCTATCGTTACCCAGATGATAACTTACAGCGTCCAATATTTAATCCTTGCTTTTCTGCCTGCGCTAAAACCAACTCTCCAGCAGACTGTTGTACCGGAATTTACGATGGTCCAGACCTTTGCAATGCACCACTATATTCTAGACACGCTAAATCTGTCTGTCCAGATGCATACAGTTTCGCTTTTGACGACCAATCAAGTACTTTTATTATTCCTTCAGGAGGCGGCTGGGGGATTAATTTTTGTCCTGAGGGTAGAAGCACCAATATTTTGAGTGCCTCTTCACAGAAAGTTTAAAAAATAAGCTATGGTTCGATGGACTTGGGGATAAAATTTAGGGGAGGTCCGCTGGCACTGGTAGTTCTAGAACTCTAAGAGCGACACGGGTCGAGCTGTCCTAGCCTTGGTGGTATAAGTCCAGTATAGGTTTGATTAGGTTGATCAGATAAATAGTTAGAGGCTGGAGGCAAGTAGCTGCCATTTCACCATGATTTGTTGAAGCCGCAATGGTTAAATGGGACAACTCTTTAAATTATGGACTTGATGTAAGAAAGAGTACATTTCGTAGAGGTGATTTCAGCTTTAACATCATTACGTAGTTTGCGATATTATGTGTGCACAGGGGATGTTCCACTAGGGCTCAGGATTAAGTGAACGCAGGCTAGATAAGTTACTTGCACTAGGTTTGCATATTTATACTATCGGAATAAACAGAACTTACTTTCTAGCCTGCGTTCACTTTGCCCTGAGCACTAGTACCACTGGGTAGCTTGGGCACGTGCCACACTAGAGATAAGAGAAAGCTGGTTCGACATCTGCAAGACTCACCTACTATTTCTCTCGTGGTGATAATGTGTTCGTAGGATGACTAAAGCATACTAAGATAACCTTGAGTTGTTCCCGCTTTTCCTTTGGTGGGCATACATGGAAGAGAGTACATGCCGTAAGGCGTTATCATCGTGGTAGTATCTGCAAATGAAATCTGAGTATGAATGTTCCGAACGCCAAACCGAGTTGTTGTTCTTGTTGTATCATTTATTAGGTCTACGGATAACGTGCAAACACGCACCCCAAAGCTCTCTATTAGGATGCAAAACCTCGGAAAGCGTACGCTATCAGTCACTAGAACTAAGATTATACATTCTTGACGCTGAACACTCATACTAAGAAGGCATTCGCCGACACCACTACAAGTTTACACTCGTCGACACTTACACCCCGCTTCTCCCCTCAATTATGAATACCTGTCCAAGAATAAAACAAAGTAAAAACCTCGGGCCTCTAAGTATGCTTCATTATCCTGTCCAAGACCGCGCGAGATGTGATCTCACAACGTCCTTACATCTTGTCGCAGCAGCTGTTCAAGCTACAGGAGTTTCAACTTGGACATGACCCAGATAGCGGACCACAACACCATCCTTTGTCGATTGGGTTCTTGGCGCACACAAAAATCTCGAAGTTGAAGTATCCTCTCAATTTCTCCTTCCAAAAACTCTATCCTCCATCCACATCCTGCTTATCTATCCTTCTGTCTCTCATAAATTCCCACTAGAACCGTATCCTTCCTCGATTATCACGAGCAATCTTTCTTCCCAAATTTGTGCCCAGCGACTTTCATCCTCCGTCGGGTATCCATATCATCGAGGGCTTATACTTGGGGATCTTAACAAGGTAAGCACCGCGTCAATTTGGTCAGGGATAGTCCAAAGTAGGAAAATAATTGATAGGTTTTAAAATTGACAGAGATGCATGTAAGGTTGAAGTCAAGTTATGGCCGAGAGAACGCTTGACGTGATGAGAGGGCCCCGACTGAGAATGCTAGTGGATCTCTGACCCTGATGGTATGCCACTCTTCTTTGCTATCTCAAATATGCAACGAGTATATTGCTCGTTAGCAGCCGTCACCGTATGAAGATTACTTTCCCTGCCAAGTCACAGGAGATAAAACCACGGAGTTTGATGTGTTGGCCATGGGGGATGACGGGTTCTAGAACGAATGCGTGTGTGTGATTGGGATCTGAACCAACCAAAACGAGTAGTAGACTGAAGTTCATGGAAAGAAAATGTTTCGAAAAAGGGCCCAATCCGGGATTGAACCGGAGACCTCTTACATGTGAACATATTCCCAAAGCAAGAATTCTACCACTGAACTATCAGGCCCACGGGTTTTAACATATTATATATGTATATAAACTTTTAAAATATTCGTTTTTTTTTAAAAGGTTTGCTGATCACTTGTTTCTAACTTACCACCTGAAGACTTCAATAAACTACCGCAATACATTAAAATGAGTTTGTATATCTGAATTTTAAATAATTATTTTCTCCTCAAGTTACTGACAAGTTGGTGCATTGTGACCTATTTTTCCACAAATTCCATAGCATCGCTTGCTCAATTGCCCCCTTACTGAGTTTTTACACCAGAACACTTGTCACGTCAAACATCATTCTGTGCACTTTTTAGAGCTCTAATATTACTCGCATCATACATATTAAGTGCCCCTCATTGATGGGTTCACGTCTTTAATTCTTGACGTCATCGTATAAATCGATGCGCGCAGAGCTTCCCGACGCAATTCTCCCCGCGACTTTTTGGTATTTTATTTACCATATCTTCCACACCAGTCAGTCGGGACCCAAATCCTCTGTCATCTAGTTCAATTATGTACTGAATGAGATTCTCTCACGCTAATTCGGATAATTTAGTTATTACTGGCCGGTAATAATTGATCGAAGCCCGGCCAGCCATTCTGCTACTAAGCGTGGTGTAAGGAATATTATAAATTTGTCTAGCTTAACGATCGCTTAAATTTTTGGATGTATAAACCGCCTCATTAGCTTGATTAATTCTTGCTTCCTAATGATGATTTTCCATTAGTAGTGATCATAAAATTTATTGATAAAGATGGAGGGAATTATGATTGGGTTAAATGATCCGCGAGGTGATAAACTACGTTACTTTTGCGACACTTACCCCTACACGCCACTTTGCGTGCATGGATAAGTATTACAAATATAAACGGTGAAACTTTAATAAAAATTTTCGACTGTGAATCCAGGGCCCTCTATCAGCTTAGACAGGTTTTCAGAATATATGTTGTTAGTAATAGAAGATGGAAAAGCAACCTGTTAGGGTTTCTATCATTTATATCACTGAAGACATCGAGGGAGAAAGAAGAGCCTGTAATGGTGAAATGGGAAGTTATTAATTACAGTTGTCCCTCTCTAACTCGATAGTGGGCCCCGGTATAAGTGTTGGAAATATTCATTGTAACTTGAACTTTTATATTTGCAACACTTACCCTTACAGGTCATTTTGCGTGTAGGGGTAAGTATTTGAATTTGATTTCATTACCCTGATATGGAGCTCTTGTGGCCCATGCAGGTACTATCAACTGTATTATGTACATGAGGGGAAACCTTACCGGTAAAAACCCCTCGAATCTACCTGATATAAACTTAAAATTTTCCCAGTTTTACCCGGGTTTACCTTCAGGAAGTGCGATGGCCTCGCCCGCGAAGGACAGCATTAAGTAAAATTAAAATCACCGGCTTTGAAAACTTGCGAGGTGAATTTAGATGAAGTTGATGATGAAGACGCTTGTGGCATAACGTCAATCAATATAGTCGGGGTTGTTGTGGCGGCGGTGGTCGTGGCCGGGACTTGTTTGCGCGGGCGTCCCGGGCCCCTCTTTTCTCTCTCTAGTTTTTTGCTGGTGGCCGGTGTGGACCCTTGGTCGTTTTTCTTGATCCCCGTTTTTGTTGTCGCTGACTTCGATGTTGTTGTCTCCATTCTTCTATTTCCGCCGTTTTTTCCAAAAGTTCAAATTTGGCCCTTTGAACGCTGGCCTTGTATGCCGCGAAGTTTGGACACGACCCTTTTTGCCATGACCTGTGTGCCTTACCGCAGTTGCAGCATGACACGGCCTTTCTCGGGCAGTCTCTAGTCTGATGAGTGCCCGCACACTCACCACATCTCTTTGCCTTATTACAGGAAGCTTGAGTATGACCTCATTGGTTGCAGTTGAAGCACTGCTTAACTTGTGCCCGGGGGGACCAGAGTTGGGCTGTGTTTAGTATTGCGTTGAGTACAATACCATTCCTTATCATCTCACGTTGAAGAGCCTCGGTGGGCAGGTTCACGATTATCGATCCTTGTGTTCGGCCATATTTCTTCGCCCATTGGTGCTCCTTTCCATCGTGGAGCCATCTCACCCTGTTGATTTTGATATCGGGTATTCTGATTTATGTTGCCTCTATGATTGCATTAATTATTCTGCCGTTGTTGGTGGTCTTTCCTTTCTCAATTTTTATCCCTAAGGGAACTCCGACAATTTCTACAGGATAATCTGGCTTCAGGATCTGGAACTCCTTGGGCTGGGCTGAACTCAAGGCTTCGTCTCGCTGAGAGACCGACTGCACAAAAACTTCCGTGTCGCTGCTTCGCAGCTTCCTTACCGCGTATGCCACCGTAATATGTTGTTTTGCCTTGTTAAGCAGCTCAGCTAGCTGCATCTTATCTGCTCCTTCTATCCGTATTCTAACTGCCGCTCTTGTTGCTGGCGGAGCAACGACGGAAGCGTATGTTGGTCGACCTCCCGACCTAGGTATCGTACATGGAGCCGTTTTCCGGACGGGCTCCTCGAGGCTCTTCTTTACTACCTTTTCCAAGGCTAGCATCCTTTCTTCCATTGGTGTAACCTTCAGTTTTTTTTCTAACCCCATGACGTGTGAGTCAAGTTCCACCAGTGCCTTTTCCGCCCTTTTCACCGTCGACGATGATGCATCTGCGCCCGACATCACCAAACCGTCCCTCACTTTGTTCAGATAGAACCCTACGTATTTTAAGTCATCCATTTAGACGCCTAAAGAGAGTTCAAGACGCTCGATAGACGCAATTGCAGCTGTTCCATTGTCCGTAATCGTTGCCTTCTTGGTTGCCACTACTATTGTTGATAGTCTCTCCGTTGGGTTTGTGTTTCCGTGGAAAAAACTCTTCATTCCAGCTCCCGATCCCGCCATGCCGCGACACAACGAAATTGTAGTAGAAGATGGGTATCTTGAAGATGAGAAGGATGAATTTAATGATATATCAAAGAGTATACGTCCATAGAACGTGGTGCCGCTTTCTTCAAAATGTTGTGTTTCATTTCTAGGGGTAAGTATTGCAAATGTAAACGGTAAAATTTCTATGAATCTCTTCAGTAATTATACCGGGATCCACTATCGAGTTAAAGAGGGACGACTGTACTTCCCATCAGACACATAGTGTACTATACAGTGTCTCAACCCTAAAGATTGTAAAACCTTAATTCATGAAATTACAGGCCTTATCCTCGAATTTTTACGCTCATCATTCCAAAAAGGGCTAGCAGATTCAGTCTAAATCATACAGTTAGTGCGCTAACGAACCCTCTCCTGAGCTTACAACCATATTCTCGAAATCAATATAAATTTTACCTACCAATCTTTGCAGCCGCTGAAACCTGACCATTATATTTCGCACTTCTAACTCCAAAATTAGAGTCTGTCACTTAATAATCGAAATGTTTTCTCAAACCTATCAGACTTCGAAGAGACCTCGTCGCCAGAATCTAAATGGGGATAAACGGGTCGAAATCCAGACATTTTGAAGGCATGGGCTTTTGTATCTTGACATCGCTCATGAAGTAGGGCTAAGTCAAAGAGAATTTCACTACGCATGCGAAAGTGGTGAACTTTCAGAAGCCAGGAGTCCCGGTCGACCTCCAGTCCTGGGTGAGGTTCAAGCTGATGAGCTAGAATACTTTTTTTGCTGTTCACGAGTCGGTCGGTTTATGACCTACTTAGAACTTGCTACGGTGCAGTCTTCTCACTGTAACATCGGGAAGAAAGCCACTCGGAATGCTCCAGAAATAAGGGGATACGAGCGTTGTGTCTTCCAGAGTAAGCCCCCGCTCAGCGAAGAAAATAAACGGTGACGGTTACTTTTCGCTCGGTCTCACTTAAGTTGGACCATTGAGCAGTGGAATCAAGCCCTATGGACCGACGAATCTTGGATTACTGGCGGTCAACCCACACGTTTGTGGGTCACCAGAAAGGTCAACTCGCTTATTGATGATTTGGGATTTTCACGAACGAAGTCTAGACTGGTGAGGAGTTTGACGAGATGTGCTTATCTCTTAAGTTAGTTTGAAGAAATTACTGATGTATCGGGAATCTCTCCATGGGAACGAAAGAATAGTGGTCTAGTTTGGGAACAAAGTTGGAGGAAATTGAACTCGGAGACCTACTGCTAGTGGATTTTACCAAGGATAATAACGGCACGAGAAGCTAAGCCATTATTTTTACTGATGCAAGACGGTGCTCCCTCCCATCCTGCACGGAATGCCATAGAAGTTTTACTCCAAGCTGGGGTAGAACCCATCGTGTGGCCTCCCTTCTCTCTCGACTTAAACCCAATCGAGTCTGTACGGGAATCGATGAAGGATTACACACAAGCTCGATATTCGGAGTTTGATAATGGAAGGCAAACATCTCAGCAGACTGTTAAAAGAGTGACAAGAGAAGCCTGGGACTCAATCTCATTTGACGAACTCAGTTGACTTGTCGTCGGCATGCCTGCAAGGAGTCAGGCTGTTATGGAAGTAGAAGGATGTCCCGCTTTGTATTCATATATCTTTAACTATTAAATCTGTCCTAATTATTAATTTGCGGTAGCTTTATTTAGTTGTAGATGAGAAATAATGAGAATATTTCCAAGTAACTTTAGGTTTAACAAAATTTGGGCGCCAAGAAATACTTCCTATCTAAAGAGCTTTTGCAAGATATACTGTCCCTAATGCAGTAAAGTGTTTCCAGAATGTCTCGGCAAAGAGGTATGATCGTTTCCTAATAAGTTGAAGATTTCCAAGAGAACCCACTTTAATGCCTGTCGTTTATGCAAACTAACAATCTTTAGGGTGGTAACACTGTATAAACTAATTATACAAACAGAGATAAGCAGAAGAGTTTTCACGTTTGCCATGGTCCAAGCGTTACATTATTCAACAAACCAGATTCTAACTTATCACGTGTATCCATGGATCTCTACCAGATACTGTAAACTAGGAACACTCATTTCAATATATGTCACTTGAAGTCACGAGTTTACCTGGTAACCTGATACAAGAGAAGATAGATGTAGAGAGAGTTGATAATAATGGTGACAGACGAGTATAGATATTGGAATTTTAAATTTGAATGCTAATCGTATCAGGCTTACGCCCTCCACCCAGGAGGCATGATACGGATATGTTATCTATGCTGACTCATTACTACCTGTATACATGGCTTTAATTGCCAGAGAAAATATAGAAATATAAAAATGATAAAAACAAAGGAAAAATCATGTTCCAACCTACGCCCTGTCCTACTCTTCCAGGCACATACTTGATGGAAGAGGTGTGTCACTCCTAAGTGATCCTAAGTGTGCGAATTTGTGGTTTGTCCATTATAACACCTCGTTTTAGTCACGTAATCGAAGAATTTTCCTGACCCTTTTTCTGTCAACATCTCGCTGGCTCTTGGGGGAAGTTCTTGTTTCGCCCTTCTCAAGAGTTGTAATGCTAGTCGGCATTCTGTGAAATGCCACGGATATCTTTCCCGTCCACAGTTGCCCTTCCCGTCGATGTTGACATGTTTGAACCTTTCATGATAGTTGGCAAAGTCACCGTGACTCGCTCTAGCTGCTATCAGTCTATGGTACGCCCACCCAGGCAAGGCAAGTTTGGGAGGCCGCTTCCTAGTCATAAGAAAGGTTAGAATCCCATATTTACTGAGTCTATAATCCTGCCAACATGATGCTGCTAGCTCATCAGCACATTCCCTGACGAACCTACTTTTAACCACGAACGTGTGTTGTGTTCACCGTCTCATTTCTGGATGGCGTGGCGCGTTAACCATGTCATCCGGCAGGTTCATAAAGGCTGATTTGGCAAGCCTGTCTGTCTTCTGGTTCTCATCCATTCCTGAGAGCCCTGGTATGCGCCGGACTTCTACAGATTGGTATCTTCGAGTAAGTGCCACAAACTTGTCTACTATACTGTCCACTATTCCCTGAGAGCTTTTTGTCTTACCCCTACGCAGCGACCGCACCGCTTCTGGATGTCCAGGAGAACCTTGATTGGATCGTTTCCTGCCTTTAGTGTCGCTGATTCCGGGGCTTTTTGGTCTCCTGGGAGCTCGGCGCCGATTGCCTCAGCCCCCGACGTCGGGCCTGCTCCACTTCCGATCATCCGTCCTCCTCTGAACAGAGAATAGCCCCATGCTGATTTTGCTGATCCGCACGATGAGCCGTCAGAGTGCGCACAAACTGTGCTCACTAGCAAATTCTCTATCCAATGTTTGGCGTAGAGAGTTTCAAATAGCCTGTCCGGTATCGCTTGTTAGCTATTTTCTTAGCCACTTAGAAAGTGGAATTTTCCGGGTTCTTTATATGCCAGCACACCTTGGACTCTTATCTAGAGTCGTGTGAGATATCGTTTCAAATTCTTGGAAGCTCGTCTCTTCTGGCCAGCGCGGACCCCAAGACGATCTATAGCTTCTTTCGGTCCCTCGCAATATCTGTTTGTTAGGGGGTGCCAAGCATTTAGTCGTTGAATGCGTGCGGCGGCTCTTAATTGCTTCTGCTGGAAGATTATTGCTGCTGGTAGAATGCCCGACTCTCTATGAAATGCATTGTTGGGAGAAGTGCGCTATGCTGGTAGCGCCGCGCAGATTACCTTCATGATTGTACTGCCAAGCAGATCTGTGTGCCACCCGACTCCGATGCCTACTTTCTTGTTTCGTGGATTCGTGATTCGAGTGAGTTCTGGTCACCAAGCTTTTGTTCCATAGAATGCTGTGCTGAGCACGCACGCCTGTATTACCTTGACCATTGGATCTGGCCCTGCTCCCCCCTGTACTGTATTTACTCTGCGTATGAACTGGTTTCAAACACATTAGGGCATTTCGGAGAATGTGATCCAGATCGGCGTATTATGGATGTACATATGTTACAGCGCTGTACTGGTATCTGTTGATTCCCGTCAAACAATTTCGCTTCCGAAACTTCGGTTAGACACAAGCACGTGAATGTATCAGCTCGAAATATTGCAACCAGGAGGAATCGCGAATAAACTGATGATCGAGCGATCTAGGTAAGAGGAGGACAAAGGAAAGAGAAGAAAATTAAAAACTGAACATGTATTTAGATAAGATAATAATGTTTACAAGAGCCCTGGAGAGACGAAGTAAAGGGACAGAAAGATACACTCAATATATCTACCGGACAACTGTGTTATACGCTCCGCGTTTCCGCATCATTCCTGCACGTGCTACTAGAAG
The DNA here is from genome assembly GCA_028751805.1 of Podosphaera xanthii. NCBI lineage: Eukaryota > Fungi > Ascomycota > Leotiomycetes > Helotiales > Erysiphaceae > Podosphaera > Podosphaera xanthii. The sequence goes on from JAPWIX010000023.1 coordinate 1,011,090, forward strand.
TTGAGTCGTGAATCTAGCCATACTGCGAGCTATTTTACGTGCGGAGATGGGGCCATACTGTGACCTTGGATCCTTATGACAAGGCCGGTTGTGTCCAACTTCTTCCTGGGTCCTCTTCCTATTACTAGTAGGTCTAACTTGGCCGGCTCGAAGTTTATCTCGTGCTCGTTTGCTAGCCGGACAAGGTTTCTACTTTTGCCTGAGCCTTAGCTATCTGCAAGGGGACGAGAGAACTATGTCTTCAAGTATTTAAGTAAATTGACTATAAGGACTTAAGAGAGTGTGGGCCCTCGGGTATTTTATACAAATTTATCCTCTACAAGGATCTATTCTTAATCCCTGCTAATTGATAGCGCGTCCCTATGTGCACTTACCAGAACTGTACCTTCACACTATCGCTTCAGAAGCTGTGTCTTCTATTTCAAGTACTGCGATATCGTCGGTGTACCCGAATTTACTGCCCTAGTTTCCTTCAGGCAACAAAATAGCAATGTGTAGAAAAGGACTGGTCATAGTGCCGAGCCTAGCGGGACTCTACACTCCACGAATTTGTCCCCGGTCAAACCACCCTAGTAACGAACACGTGTGACAACAAGGTGATCACAACGAAGAACTTCGGGATGTTTCCTTAAAGCATAAGATTTTAAGGTACAGAAGAAATCTCTAAGTCGGGTGTTTTGAACTAATCTATACAGTTTCTTTCGATAGTTCTAGTCATCATCAATAACGATATCAAGGGAGTTGCGACTCTTCGCCAATTTTAGGTGGAGCAAGTAATACCGACATCCAATAACACTACATCAGTTAATCTTAATCATTACGTAATCTTCTTAAGAGGATTGCCCAAGACTCAAGTGCTAAGGAAAGTGCCTTTCTATGCCGAGGCGTTAGAACACGTATATTTCCTCGAGACAAAAAGGACTCAACCCATCGGCAAAGTGATCTGGGCCAACCTTGGTTCTGCATCCGGCGTAGGAGCTGTTTGTGGAGGACAGCATCAAATGTGCCCTGCACGTCCTGAGTAACCATTGCTGTTACCTTGTTCTGCATTGCGGCCTCCGCATCGTGTATAATGCATGAAATTAGGTCGAATGCTGAATGTCCAGGAAGTGCGCCGAAAAGCTGTCGGGGGATAACTCGATGTTCGATGGCTAGCCATGCCATTCTCTTAGCTACTAGTCGTTCTAAACCTTTGCACAGACACGAGAGGAAAAATATCGGTCACCATTCTTTGGCTGTTGCTTGATCTCGTCCGAGTTTGGGAAGCAGGATGACTTCTGCTATTCGAAAGGCGGAAGGGAGATGTGTTACACTTCACGGTCCCTATCAGCACTGTGTACTATGCTGCTAGGGTAAGAAGGGCACAGTGGGGCCGGACCTCGCTTCAGGGGTTAGCCCCTACTAGTGGGTGTACTAGACAGGGGGCTTATACTGCTGCCTGAAAATTCAGAGTGTCTATGATTTCCAAACGATGAACTCCACAGAGCTCATCTCAATATCGACTGTGCGACATCTGTCAAATTAATCATAGAGCTCCGTATAAGTGAAGACTTAACCTGGGGGCTTGGAGTTCAATTCATTCATTATCTGATCAATTAAAACTCTTGGCGTTTCGGGTAATTTTTGACAAGGCTTTTTCAATTTTCAAAACTTTCTGATTCACATCAAGTAACAGATTGATACTTCTCTTGTCACAACCTCCCTTGTTGTTACATCTTATTTCATAAGTGTATTTTATCTCTGAACTGCTGTAGCCAGGATTTTTATCTTGTTTGACATCATGGATTGAAGCCTATGATATATGAGGGGAGGGTTTTTGGAGAGAAAAGGAGGGAAGTCAAGTTTTTATTATTATTTTTTACTGCTCCTGTGCGAGTATTATATCAAATTCATGTATTTATTTCTCCAAAAGCTTCCGAACCAGCTAAAAGGTTCGATACTCTCCATGACCAATAGAGCTTACTATAGGAGTACCCCCCGCCTTGTCTTCGCTTCCTCCAAGCAAACTTTGGACGTGGTGAATCTGCGCACCTCATTCTTGTACAATCCGCTTTTCAGGGTAATTACGACGTCATCTTTGTCCAGAATCCTTGGACAAAGTTGTAAATTTCAAAAATGTTACCAAGTCTCACCCGGCGTATGTCATTTTTACTCCCCCTAATCGGGACTGGAAGCTTGCACGCCCACGCGTACTCACTTACGTCCGGAAAAAATCCAACCTCCGTCCTATCCAGCTGGACAGCGGACCCTCGCCAGATATTGTATCCCTCCTTCTTCAATGTTCTTCTCCTTTGGAGGTTATCAATGTCTGCCGGTAACCTCAAGCCCATATGCCTGATAGTCTGGACCCACTCCCAAGTTAGCCGGTGAAGCAGAACTCCATAATCATGGGAGATTTTAACCTTCATCATGAGTTATGGGAGCCAAATGTGTCTCGCTCGTCTGGAGTCAGCAGCTTTGTCGACTGGGTTGAAAATTATTCTTTAAGGTCGGCTTTACCATATTGTGCCCCCACCCATCGCGCTGGCCACGTCCTTGACCTATTTTTAACGAACATGGACGGCCTCTTGGCCCATGTGGACCCCGTGTCTCATTCGACTTCCGATCACGAGACGATATCTGGCCTAGTCCATCTCTCTTCAGCTCAAAGGCGCTACCCGTCAACGAGGGTGCCTAAACTTACCTCCGAAAATACAGAAGTATTCCGACAAGCACTCTTAGCCACTACTCCTCCCATTCTTCCCTTCGAGGACCCTACCCCCTTAGCTCTTAGATGCGGCAGCCTCTTCTGGCATCGCTGCCTTATCAGCTATTCTACTTTCAGCTAACCCACCGAGGCCCGCATGTGCGCCATGTAAGGATTATTGGAACCAAGAATGCGCTGGCCAACGCCGTCGGTATGTTATTGCCCGTAACAGTGGTGATCCAGACCTTATCAGCGAGGCACACCGTAACTTCCGCAAAACCGTTAAGCGAACCAAACGAGAGTACCAGCGCTCTAAGCTGGATAGTGTGTCTTCGATTTTGAAGGCCCATAAAGTGGTTGGATGGCGAAAGCTCTCCAGTCGCTTCGGCCCCCCCCCAATTCAATTTCAAGGAATTACGTACAGTACCCCGACTGAGCGTGCTAACATCTTTTTCCGCACGAAGCTTGCCCGTTTAATCAGGGAGCCAGATGTCTCTTTGTACACCCCTTCTTGTGCATTGCGAGAGATTCCTGCGCCGCCTTCCCTGGACAAAGATGAAGTGCGATACTGTCTTTTTGATACATCGTCCACAACCCCAGGTCACAATCATCTCTCGGTTGTTGCTCTTCGCCACGTCTGGGAAGTCAATACATGGCGCACGTGGATTGTAAACTTGTACAGTCTCTGCTTGACATTCGGACATCATCCAAGCGTTTTTCGCCGCGCTGAGGTTGTGGTTATACCGAAACCTTACAAGGATGATCTGACTAACCCCGCCAATTGGCGACTAATCTCTCTCCTCCCTGTTCTTGGGAAAGGGCTGGAACGCCTCTTTGCGCGTCGTTTCGCCTTCTGGACGTTGTCGAGCTGCGTTATCTCTCCAACGCAACTTGGAGCTCTTCCTGGAAGATCGGCCATGGACCTCGTTGAGTGTCTTGTCCACCATGTCGAGAAGGCATGGGATATGAAACAGGTGTGCACTTTAGCTACTCTTGACGTCGAAAGCGCTTTCAATAGCATTCAGCCTGGCCGCCTATCTGTACGGTTGCGCGAACAGGGATGGCCATTACCGTACGTTAACAGGGCTGCATCTTTTGCTTCAGACAGGAAAGCTCGTCTCCGAGTGGACGACTTTATGGGCGAATTTTTGGACATTCCGCACGGTTTGCCTCAGGGATCCCCTGCTTCACCCATACTTTTCCTCCTCTTCCTTGAGCCTTTATTCAAACTCGGCTTCCCCACTTATGGATAAGTAGATGATGTGGCGATCTTGTCGGTCGCTAAGAATCTAGTCAAATCCTCGCGCCTCACTGTTGCTAGGGTTGAAGCAGTCACCCAGTGGTGTAACAGGAATGGACTCTCGTTGGCCGAAAATAAGATGGAGATTCTGCATCTTCATAGGACCCGTCAGCTCTCTCCTTCTATAATCATCAACGGCATCGTAAGGGATGTAAACCCAACAGTTAAATGGCTAGGCGTTCTCCTCGACACCAAGCTTTCCTTCAAAGCGCATGGACAAGTATGGAGTGCTAAGACGCAACGAATCAGCTCGCACATACGTCAGCTTGGCAACACTAATCGTGGTATCCTCACTGCCTTTCTTCGCACAGCAGCCCTGGCTGCGGCGCTACCTGTACTTTTGTACGGTGCGGAGGTCTGGTGGCGCGGTCACACTTATCTCCGCCGAGGACGTCCAACTTCTACCCGATCTCAACATGTGGTAGACATGATCTCTCGAGCTCTAATCACCCTGGCTCGAGCAATTCTACCGGTATACAAGACCACCCCTGCTGCAGCTCTTCTGAGAGAAGTGTGTCTCAAGCCCGCTCCTATATTACTTGAGGAAATGCGCCTCCGCTCTGCTCTTAGACTAGCTACCGCGGACATCTTTCACCCCACGGTTAAAAGAGCAATCGACTCCGGGCACACACTCGCCTCACCGAAAAGCTAAAGCTCGTTCCGCAATTCCCTCGCCCCCAGCTCTTAGTACCTTCCTACAAAGCCCCTTTTAACCGCTCTCGAGCAGACTTATCTGCCGAAGAATTCCTCGAGCATATCAGAGCACTGCCACCATGGGACATTCTTGTCTTCTCAGACGGCTCAAAGCAAAGAGATGGGTCTGCGGGGGCAGGTGCCGCCGTTTTCCACAGGGACATCATCCTAGCTGAAGTGAGAGTGCCCCTCGGGCCCGGTTTCGAGGTCTATGATTCCGAAATTATTGGCGCCCTAGCAGGGCTTAAGGCCGCTGTAGCGGCTCCTTCAACGCGCCTTGCAACTAACATCCACGTAATCTTAGACAATCAAGAAACAGCACAACGCCTTCTGGATGTCTCACCATCGAAGTCGTCACAAAGGGAAATTTTGGAGTTTCGAGACCTCGCGTCCCGCTGGCCAACGAGGAGAATTCTCCCATTAGCGGCCCCAGGAAAAGTCAACGTAATGGTCTCCTGGTCATTTGGGAATCCCAGGAAATGAGCTGGCTGATAAGCTGGCCGGTGAGGCTGCCCGCCAATCGGCCCCCTCTGCTGCATCTCTTGCCGGAGTTCGCGCAAAGATACAAAAACACTTATGGGACTTGACTGCTGAATAGTGGCAGACTCATGCACCCTTCACCTATTGCAAATTGGGAATGCCATTTCCCAAGAAGCCGTCCGAGGAGCTTCGACTATCTCGCCGTTATCTCGGGTATTTAATTCAATGTCGAAGTGGACACGGTGACTTTCGCGCCTATCATGAAGGGTTCCATCATGAAAACGTCCTTACTACTTGTTCCTGCGGGGGTAACAAGTCAATCACTCACTTAGTTTTTTGTCCCCTCGTCCGAGAGAGATTGGTCTCTACCGGTTTCCGACGAAGTCTGGGGTCTCTCGATATCCTTCTCGGCACCTCACATGGTGCTAAACGTTTCGCCTCTATATTGGAGAAGACTAGATTTCTCTCTGAGATCTGCCCTATCCGTCCCGCATGATCTACACAAGTAAGGCATCCGCTGTATAGCGCTCACTACTTCTCATGGAAATTTCCAAGGCCCCTCGGCACCCTATTGTTAAGTAATGTAATTTTGTAGCAGTCACCTTGTCCCCCCAGGGATGGGGCTTTAGTTGTAACTAGTGTCCGGTAGACACTAAAAATAAATAAATAAATAAATAAATAAATAAATAAATAAATAAATAAATAAATAAATAAATAAATAAATAAATAAATAAATAAATAAATAAATAAATAAATAAATAAATAAATAAATAAATAAATAAATAAATAAATAAATAAATAAATAAATAAATAAATAAATAAATAAATAAATAAATAAATAAATAAATAAATAAATAAATAAATAAATAAATAAATAAATAAATAAATAAATAAATAAATAAATAAATAAATAAATAAATAAATAAATAAATAAATAAATAAATAAATAAATAAATAAATAGATAGATAAATAATTAAATAAATAGATAAATAGATAGATAGATAGATAATTAAATAGATAGATAGATAGATAGATAAATAGATAGATAGATAGATAGATAGATGGAGTAGATAGATAGATAGATGGATAGATAGATAGATAAATAGATAGATAGATAGATAGATAGATAGATAGATAGATAGATAGATGGATAGATAGATAGATAGATAAATAAATAAATAGATAAATAAATAAATAGATAAATAGATAAATAAATAAATAAATAAATAAATAAATAAATAAATAAATAAATAAATAAATAAATAAATAAATAAATAAATAAATAAATAAATAAATAAATAAATAAATAAATAAATAAATAAATAAATAAATAAATAAATAAATAAATAAATAAATAAATAAATAAATAAATAAATAAATAAATAAATAAATAAATAAATAAATAAATAAATAAATAAATAAATAAATAAATAAATAAATAAATAAATAAATAAATAAATAAATAAATAAATAAATAAATAAATAAATAAATAAATATAGATTCTTGCTTACTGTCCTATCTAGCTTCTATTATGTACATAGTGCCATGAGGACGGATGGCCATGTTGTTGAGGGAAAAAGCCCAGTTGGGCAAAACCCGTTGTCCCGCCACTCGTACACACCCCATTCAGTTACACGTAAGGTGTCAATCATCCTTGGAATATTTCTCGCCCGCATGTTCCATTATCCCCACATTCGAGGAAGAGAAAACTCAGTCTAAGCTCTGAGTTTTAATGAGGTCCGGCACCTCGTGTTCAATTTTGTCTGCAACGGCAAACTGTTGCAAGCGCCCAGTAGATATGAGCATTCGAGCAGCTGCATGGCATCCCCGGGGGGTCTGTAGCAGTCGTTGGAAGGATGAGGTCCCTGCTCTACGAAACATTTCTGAGCGTAATGCTGAATGTTCACCGCAATAACACAGAATATGCTTCACTGTCTGTGCCCGCTCACCACATGTGCATCGAGGGGAAATTCCTGGGACTCGTATCGATGCCAGCCAAGAGTTCAGGCCAATTACTTCAGTTCGCAGTAGCATCACTGCTGTAGCTTCATGTTTTTTGAGCCCTTCGTATAACTTCAAGGTTTTCCGATGCCATGGAGTTTTCCACGTCTCAGCTGAACGGTTGCCCTTGTATCTTGACCACCGTCGCTGCCACTCTAACTTTATCCATTTACCAATCGATTTTTTCGGGCACTTATGGAGATGTGCTCTGCGCGGCTCTTGTGCCCGATCCTTATGGTTCCGTCGCGACTCACTTGCAAGTTTGTTTTCCATTTTAATTCGATTTATGATGTCGGTTGCTTCTTGGCGAGTGATCTCTGTGGCTGTTTTCCGCCTTGCAGATTCAGGGGTTTTCTGATGTCGGCGACGCTGACTTCTTATTTGGCGCCAAATTTTGTCGACATGCTTGTAAATTTGGGCAGTGACAGCTGTTGACGGATCAGTTGATGTTGATTACAACAGAGCAAGTCCAAACGAATACAGTTAATTATCTAAATCTAGGGAAAGAAGGCGGAGAGCACTTCTACTTAATAAATACATTGTTTGGATCTGCGTTTATCCGTACTCAGAGCTCTGTCCTTTCTCGTGACGAGTTCTCTGTGCCTTCCGTCAACTAAACCTCCCGAGTCCTCATCCGAGGTTTTATCTCGCTTAACTGTCGTATTCTGAAGTCATCTCGCTTATCGTATTACACAATACGGACTCGTATAGGATATCCATGCAGTACTGGCGCAGCCAGTATCCCTCAAGGGTTGAACCCGTAACATCTCGCTTATCGTATTACACAATACGGACTCGTATAGGATATCCATGCAGTACTGGCGCAGCCAGTATCCCTCAAGGGTTGAACCCGTAACATTACTCCCCCTCTTAGTGAGTTCATCTTTAATTTTACTCGTCTTCTCCGACATTGTCAGACTTGCCGTATTTTTGTTCAAAAATATCCAATGCAATGGTATCTTCAAACTCGGCTCGGGGTTCCCATGTGCGCTCTGCTTGGCCTTTCCACTTCACCCGCACCACTCGTTGATACCCTCTACCACGGCGACGTTTTTCAGCTCTAACGATTTTCTCAACCACAAATTCTTGTTCCTGGCGAGGCACCGTACCATCTATAGGTGGAGGTAAATAATCATCTTGAATTTGTGATGGGAGAGGATCCTCGGCGGCTCTCTTCAACAGATCGACATGAAATCGTGGATGAATGCCTGAAGGTATATCCAGCTCTACCACGTGGGGAGAGATTACTTTAGAGACTTTGTACTTTGAATGAAGCCAGGCAAATTTCTTTGAGGGCCGTGGTGTCGTTATATTCTTAAGATTTAACCATACGCTGTCCCCTTCTTTAAATGTGTCTGATTGTTGTCGACCCCGGTTTGCAGTTTCTTCCATGATTTGCTGTCTCCATACCATTGCTGCCTGCGCAAGTGCTTGTCCTTCTTCTAACTTTTGAATAAGTAGGTCTGCTTGTCGAGCTTTTGGAGATGATGCAATTGCAATAGAACTATTGTCAGCAACCATATTTAATGGCGAAATATGGTAGCCATGGTTGAGATAAAAAGGACTGTAGCCGAGTGATGTATCCCTATTATTGAGCGCCAATTGAGCAGCTGGTAACAACTCTGACCAGTCGGTCTGGGCGTAAGTGACGAATGCTCTCAGATATGCTTGGATCTCTTGGTTAGCTCGCTCAGTGGCACCATCAGTTTGGGGATGGAAAGCTGTGGAGAGTCTTTGCTGAATTCCCGCTCGCTCACAAAGCCTCCTCCAGAAATCTCCAACCCAGTTACTTCCTCGGTCAGAAGTGATGGCACGAGGGAAACCGTGAAATCTATAAAAGCACTGTAGGAATCTTCTGGCGCAAGCCTCGGCTGACATGGAAGTCATTGCTTCAAGAGTAATTTCTTTACTGAGGCGATCGGTGATAACCATCAAGTAACGAGGTTGACTATTGTTACTGGTGGGTAGGTCTGTCATAAAGTCAATTGACAACTCTTGATGAAAGCGTTCCGGAACTGGTAAAGGTTTTAAGAAACCACGTTTTTTATCTCGCCATACGTGTGTCCGTCCACAAACATCACAGTTACGCACAAATCTTCGTACCATGTTGCTCATACGTGGCCAATAAAAATCTCGTGTCAGAATGCTCAGTGTTACTTCACGGCCGGGGTGTCCTGTTACTGGGGAGTCATGCGCTTTGTGAATCAGGGCCGTTTGCAGAGGCTCGTAAGAAGGTATCAACAACCGATCTCTCCATCGAACATGATTATTTCTATCAAGGGAGCATTCACTAATTGATATTTTTGATGTTACGGACGGGTGAAGCATCGTTGGTTTTCTTTCAATGCGCTTTTAATATCACGATACTCTCCATCAACTTGTTTTCCTGCATGCCAAAGTTGACTGAGGTCCTTGTCATCAAATGGAGTATTAACATCCTCTAAAAAATCTTGGGTTTTAGTAGTTAACTCTGCGGCCGCGATCCAATCGTTTTCTATGAGTTGAGCTTCTCTATGTTGCAGCCTGGGGTCGTAAGGGTTAAATGGTTTGTCTTGCTCTAGTCGTGACAAAGCATCGGGCCGAGTGGCGTCCTTTCCTGGTCTATAATGCAGTTTTATTCCTGGTAGTTCGTCGAGAAGAATTTTCCAACGGATTTGACGTTCTGACAACGTTCTTTTTGACATGAAGTACTGCAAGTTCTTGTGATCAGTCAGGATATCTACAGGCTGTCGTAGACACATAAGTTCTGGACGCCAGAATTCCACTGCTCGGATAATAGCCAGCAATTCTTTATCATGGATATTGTAATTGCACTCAGCAGGTGAAAGTTTTTTGGAGAAGTATCCGACTGGTCGAAGTTGACCCGTCGAATCGTACTGGGAAAGACAGGCTCCCATTGCCCATCCTGAACAGTCAGTCTCTAGGACGGTTTTATGTTCCGGGTCGAACAGTGCAAGGATTGGTGCAGTGAGGAAATGGTTTTTCAGTTTTTGAAATGAATTTTGAGCCTCGAGGTCGATTTGGATTTTACCTTTACCAGAAAAGTTCTTTTTTGTATATCTTTGAAGTGGAGCACTAAGCTCAGCAAAGTTGTAGATGAAGTCTCGATAAAAATTGGCGAAGCCTAAGAAGCTGCGCACTCCGGTTTGTGTACTGGGGATCTCCCAATTTTCAATGGCTTTCTTTTTGTCCGGGTCAACAGAAATTCCCTTTCCAGCTGTCACAATGAACCCCAAGTACTTTACTTCATCTACCGCAAAGCTACACTTCTTAAGATCCAGTTTCAGTCCGGCAGTTCTGAATTTTTCCAGCACCTTATCTACTTTCTGAAGGTGATCCTCTCGATTTCCATCACTCCATATAAGAACGTCATCTAAATACGCTGTACAAAAATCATCCAAGTAATCGCGAAGGAGATCATTAACCCATCGTTGCCAAGCTGCGGGGGCACCTGATAGTCCAAATGGCATTACCATCCATTCAAAGAGACCGAGTCTTGTTTGAAATGCAGTTTTCCATTCATCGCCCTTCTTAACCCGAATTCGATGAAAAGCGGCACTCACATCAAGTTTCGTGAACCAACGAGCTTGAGATAGGGCTCGAAATGTCTCCTTGATTAGAGGTAAAGGATATCGATCTTTTTTGGTAATGGTATTCAATGACCGATAATCGACGCAAAATCGAAGACCCCCCCCTGGTTTTTTGACAAATAGTACTGGGGCGCCCACAGGTGAACTACTGGCCCTGATCCAGTTTCGATCAAGAAGTTCTGTCAATTCTTTTCGGAGGCACAAGAGCTCATCTCTTGACATTCCATAAAGAGGGCCCTTGGGGAGATCTTTCTGGCGGCCTTGTTCATCTCTTTCGATTTCAATGGCAAGATCAACACCTGGTCGATGCGGAGGTAAATCCGTATAGTCATTTTTGTCGGATTCGAAGGTTTCGGAATGATGCTGTAGCTGCGCTGGGAGTTTTGATATGATTTGCTCCTTCGTGAGATTTATTTTTGGCGATAACATTTTGTTAATATCGTGAATTGAAGCGGCGCCTATGATGATGCTGTTATCAGTATGTTTCTCGCTGGACTGTCGATACGCATTCTTCACGAGAGCCGTGTATGCCGTATGTTGGATCATTGTAGCGCCTGATTTTACATTTATTGAACCGTGTGTTTGAATAAAATGGTTCTCTTTTTCCATCAAAAGTACCCGATCTCGAGCTCGGTAGACTATATCATTAAGTCTCATCCATGGCTCTCCAAGAATGAGATCGTGCGTCAGCCCGTCAATAACATAACCACATATGTTACATTGTTTTCCACCAAAATCTATCTCTGCCCAACAAATTTCGTCGACTATAATTTTGGATTTATCCCTACTTTTTTGGGCTAACTTCAGTATCTTTGGGGAAACTTTGGTGCGCGGGAGATCGAGACGTTCAGCAAGACTTCTACTAAACACGGAATAAATAGTACATCCAAGGTCAACTAGTGCAGGAATAGAACTAAAATTGATTATTGTGTCTATAAAAACTGGTTCTCCGTGGAGGTTTTTAGCTAATTTAAACAATTCCGTCTCAGTAGCCTTAGCTTTCGGACTCAAATTCCTCTTCCTCCAGAAGCGACTCTCTCTGGAGGTTAATCTTTTCCCGAAATGAGATCGACTTTATCATCTAAGTTGTTGATTTGCGTGGGTCTTTTAGCGGGACCGAATAGCTTGCAATAACGATAGATATGGCCAGTGCGCTCACATCGAGTACAAAGTTTCTGTGCGCGTAAATCAGCTAATTCCTTTTCCGAACGCCACGGAGCTGATGGCTTAGGGCCAGGTGCTCTCTCGGGTTTCTTTTTATTGACTTGATCGTTAACATTCATCGTCGATATCAAGTTCAAGAGTGTCTGGAGATCAAGTTTCATGCCGCTCATAGGAATATCGCCGTCGTGGTCTAAAGGTGCCGATGATAGCCCTGAATCACTTGACATTGCTGTTCTGGGTTGTAAATCATTTCTATGAATCCCGCTTCGTTCTGTAAACTGAGTGGTCTGCGCTTCACCTTTCCGAATGAAATTGTTCCGACTCTCCATATTGGCGGCAACGCGAGCAATTTCATCAACGCATCCTTGGTAGTCGTTTTTTGGAAGGTCTACGACATCCAGCTTGTCTAGCATCTTCTCGCTTAGAGATTGTCGAAGTTGACTTATCTTGAAGGAATCAGGCCAATCACAACCTCCAGCAAACTCCAACTGCAATTCCCAATCCTGCAAAAAATTCCTAAAAAACTGTGATTCCCCTTGCTTCATGGAATGTAGCTTTTTCTCGGCTTTTTCTGCACCTATCTTGTCGTAAAATCTCTTGTTACATTCGTCAAGTAACTTCTCGTGGTCGTATACGTTTTCTCGGCCGCACTGAATCCAGTATCCTCGGATCCTTTGTCGCTGGGGCTCTGGTATACTTTCATAAATTTTCATGCATACAGCCTCTTCAGTAACTAGCAAAGGCATGTATACTCTGCATTGAACTTTTAAAAAGTGGTAGTGCGGAGTCCAAGAGTGCGGTTCGCCATCCCATTTGTCAAACTTTGCGTCTTTCTTCATCATTGGTAGTGCAGTTTCTCGGACCAGATCGTTTTCCCCGGGTTTATTTGTCGAATTAGGTCTCAAGACTTTTTTTCCTTTTAATAATTCGCTTATAATAGCTTGTGTTTCTGGGGGAGCATTCTCTATAGCTGCGGCAAGGCGAGAAATCCTTCCTGCGTCTGAAGATGAAGATTCTCCCTCTCCTGGATTCATTTCCGAATTTGCTGGAGTAGCTGAGGAATGCTCAAATTCGTACTGCTCTCTATACCCAGGTAAAGAATCGATGTCTGGTGACTCAAGAGTATTGAAAAACTCGGTATCAGACGATGAGGTAGGATTAGACAAAGAAGATGAATCTGAATAAAAAGGTACTTTGATTCTCATGCAAAATGTGAAATAATAATAAAAATTGGGTGGAATAAGAGAGATTTAGATAATTTGTTGACGGATCAGTTGATGTTGATTACAACAGAGCAAGTCCAAACGAATACAGTTAATTATCTAAATCTAGGGAAAGAAGGCGGAGAGCACTTCTACTTAATAAATACATTGTTTGGATCTGCGTTTATCCGTACTCAGAGCTCTGTCCTTTCTCGTGACGAGTTCTCTGTGCCTTCCGTCAACTAAACCTCCCGAGTCCTCATCCGAGGTTTTATCTCGCTTAACTGTCGTATTCTGAAGTCATCTCGCTTATCGTATTACACAATACGGACTCGTATAGGATATCCATGCAGTACTGGCGCAGCCAGTATCCCTCAAGGGTTGAACCCGTAACAACAGCACTGTCCTTCGTGGATAATCCGTATAGCAACGATGTTCTTCGCACTTGGAGGTCGATTGGTGGGATGTCAGCTTCTCTCTCGAGGGCCAGCCTAGTAGTTCGTTTGTAGGCCCCAGTAATTTTGCACAGACACTTGTTTTGTACCTTTTCTAGCTTACTCGACAAACTTTTTGACATTGGTTGCCCGTCAAATTTCTTTCCCCAGATTTGTGCTCCGCAGAGCATTGTTGGGCGTACTACCGCAGAGTATACCAATCGTGATTTACGCAGAGATGGACCCCAGGTTGATGCAGTAATCCTTGAGAGTGCACCATACGCCAGTTCTCCGTTTCGTGCCGCTTGAGCCACCTGCGAGCCCCAACGTAGGCGGCTATCTACCAGTACACCCAGGACCTTCATTTCTGATCTAGGGTTGATTCTTATCTCTCCGACACTGATGCCTTCCTGTAGACAATTTGATGCCTTTTTCTTCCGGGTAAAGTGAACTAGTTGATACTTCTCAGGGGCAAATGCCGCTCCGTGCCGTTGAGCCCACTCCAAACATCGATCATGAGCATTTTCTAAGATTCGGCAGTTCTCCGCTGGCGTCCTTCCCCATGCGACTAGAGTCGTATCGTCTACAAATCCAAAAGCCATGTACCCGTCTTCCGGTTTCTGAAGAGATTCGAGAAGCTCCTTTATATAGAACAGAAAGAGTATCGGAGAGAGGTGTGAACCCTGCGGTATACCTGCCTCTATTTGAATCCAGTCACTGGTATGGCCTGTAAATCGGATTTTGGTTCGCCTCTGGGATATAAAATTGCCAATATACCTTACTATCCAGTCAGGGAACCCTTCTCTCCTCAGGACCCATAACAGCCTATCCTTTGAGATGTTATCGAATGCTCCTTTAATATCAAGCCCTAGCATGGATACCACACAGTTCGGGTCTGCATTCCAAGCTGCCTGTACAGTTGAAGTGAGCAGCTCCAAGGCCGACATAGTCGAGCGGTTTTTCCGTGCTCCCATTTGTACCCATGGCAGCATATCAAAAGTTTCCGCTGCGGCAGCTATACGTTCCGCGACCAACTTTTCTACTAGCTTAGCAAGAGAATTTTCTAGAGCAATAGGCCGGTAGCTCGATGGGATCGAGTAGTCAGGCTTTCTATCTTTCCTTAGGACGACAGTTATTGATTCCTTGAAAGTGGTGGGGATATTTCCAGAAGACAACATGTAGGAGATGGCAGCAGCCAGTTCCGAATTCCAATCGGGAAGCAACGCTTTGAGGATCTCATTTGGTATCTCGTCCGGGCCTGGAGATTTTCCTATGGGCAATTGCTTTATTAGATATTCAATTTCAGATGGCGTGACTTCAGATCGGATTGGTACTGCTCGTTTGGGCTGCTGATCTTTGGTGATGTCGCTGAGGTCAGCCTCTGCCTTGCTGGGAAAAAATTTCTCTTGTAGAAGCTTAGTCTTCTTGACGTTATCGTTTGTGGCGGTATCCTCGGTACTTCGTCTTAGTGCTGGCAAATGTGGAGGGCCTGTTTGCTTCCCGGTACTCCTTTTAGCCCATCTAGTCAGTCTCCACAGGCCTTTATTATGGAGGTCAACTGTGCAGCTCGTAGATTGGTCTACAA
Organism: Podosphaera xanthii; assembly: GCA_028751805.1. Lineage (NCBI taxonomy): Eukaryota > Fungi > Ascomycota > Leotiomycetes > Helotiales > Erysiphaceae > Podosphaera > Podosphaera xanthii. The sequence continues at coordinate 1,026,227 of JAPWIX010000023.1, forward strand.
ATTTTCTCCAGTTCAACCGCCGCAGTCGAAAGGATTCTTTCCTCAACTCTCTACGAAGAGCTTTTCCCCGTGCGTCATCATGTGGTTCCCCTGTTGCCTTGGCTTGGCGGAGTGCTTGTCGTGCTTCTACTAGTAGTTCCGTGGCTCTTGCGGACCAAGCTGGTTTAGCATATGGGCTGGGGCGTGCCCTCGGGCAGTGTTGGCGGAGTGCTTCGGCAATAGAATACTGTAGAGCGGCCAATGGTTCCACTGCTCTTTGCCATCCGCATTCGCGTAGATGAATCCGCATTTTTTCAAGGTCTGCTTTGTGAAAGGCGTACCGCTTAGGGGCGCTTTCTGGTTGAAATTCCAGACCCAGGCGTATTTCAATGGGGATATGATCCTGTCGAATGCTCCAGTCTTTGCGAGTTAAGCAGGATTCAATCCGGTTGATTAGGTCCTCGGACGCGAAGGTAAGGTCAATGACTGTTTCTTGCAGGCGGCCTCCTGCACCCCTTCTCTGAAATGTCGGAATTCCAGTGGCTGTTGCTAAGTGAAGACCTTCCGCATTTGTAAAGTTGAGGAGCTTCTGAGCCCTGGTGTCACGAGGAGCTGTGATACCACCCCAGAAAGGGTGGTGACAGTTAAAGTCGCCCAGTAAGAGACAGCTCGTTCCATCATCCCTTATTGCCTCAACAATTTCCTTCCATCCCACAAGTTCAGGGCCGCTAGTCACAGGACTGTATACATTGACTACTCTGATTGTCGTACTTTCGAGTTTGACAGAAATTTCTGCCACCAAATTCGAGATCCACTTAAAAGTCCATCCATTTTCACCTATGATTTTGCTTACTAAAAATGCCACTTTTGTCTCCAGTTTTGGTTCCATGCATAGCCAGTATCCTTTTGGGCAGTAGGTATCCAGGTTTGACTTATTAACACTTGGTTCCTGGAGGGCCACTAAGAGATGCTTTTCCGGATTCAGCATGTCCATAAATGGCCTCAGTGTGAGGAAACGTAAGATGAATCAGATTAGAAAATTAATCGTTCAATTAAATCAAGAGTATAATAAATCTGAGGATCGAAGACACCTGCCCTATTCCTTATATACATATTTCCCTTCGAACCAGATCCCCTTTGCAGTCTAACGCCTTCCCGTCCTAGATGCCATTTAATGATGGTCTGTAAGTTGATGAAGGAGTTACTCTTTCAGTGGCTCTTTCCTTGCCACACTAGCGTAAACGAGGATTAGCGCAAAGCCTACAAGTCCCACCCACCTTATGATACCTCAGGCATCAGCCTTGTACCACACTGGCTCCAGACCTGTAACATTACCCCTCTCCCCTCCTAGGTTCCATCTGGAACCGTGCGATTATTGCGAATATTGTACTGTTCTATAGCTACAGTGTCTTCAACATTCTTTATAGGCTCCCAGGTTGGCGATTGATATCCTGCCCACTTAACTAAAGCCTCTGTCCGGAAACCACGGCCCCATTTGCGCTTACGCACATCAAGGACAGTTTCCACCTCCCACTCTTCCTCACCCGACTCACCAGTCACAATTGCTGGCGGCTGATGATCCGTCTGGATTTGCGATGGAAACGGGTTATTTGCCGCTGGCTTTAGCAAGCATGTGTGAAAGACATTATGAATAGCCCTTGGGACATCCAAACGGTATGCATGACTACTCACTATTTCCGTGACTGTGTACTTCCCATGTACCCAATCAAACTTTTTACATGGCCGGTCTGTTTGAACATTTCGTAAATTCAAGCGGACCTTATCTCCTACTTTGTATTGCGGGGCTGGCGCTCTTGATCTGTTAGCTGCTGCTTCCTGAGCCTGCTGCGCCGAGGCCATTGATGCTTCTGCCATTTGTCGCGCTTCTTAGCTTCGAGACAAAATTCTCTGCTCGTTGGACCGGGGTTGTATTTTCAGCCACCGCAACTACATCTTCTCGTGTTTTGATAGGGTCAATCTCATAGCCATGTGTGAGAAAGAATGGGCTAAATCCAGTAGTTGCACTGCGCCGGTTGTTGGCCGATAATTCCGCTATTGGGAGCAAACTTGCCCAGTTCTCTTGACTGTACGACACGAAACATCTAATATATCGTTCTAATTCTTGGTTTTCTCTTTCGGTTGCGCCATCTGTTTCCGGATGATACGCTGTTGACAGACGACGCTGTATTCCTATAAGTTCACAGACCCTTTTCCAGAAGATATTCACCCATTGAACACCTCGGTCACTTACGATACTTCTTTGAAACCCATGGTACCGTACATGCCTGTCTACAAACCTGGATGCGGTTGCTTCAGCTGTAAGTTCGCCTTCTTTTACTGCTTCATATGTTTTTCCCTTACTTAGCCGATCTGTAATGACCTGAATTGTTGTGCAGCCATTTGACTCGGGCAAGCCACTGATAAAATCAATAGTAATTTCATTCCATATTCGGTCCGGGACTGGGAGAGGTTTTAATAAGCCCTGTTTCTTATGACGCCAAACTGTAGCATTGCCACAGACATCGCAGTTACGAACAAATCGTCTTACATCTTCTAGCATGTCTGGCCAGAACCAGCGTCGAGAGATAACCCTATAAGTCTCATCTCTGCCTGGATGTCCTGTTAATACTGAGTCATGAGCTTTCTGTATCAACTTTGTTCTCAGCGCCTCATATACCGGTACCCAAATCCGATCTCTGAACCTGAGCAACCCATCTATGGTACCGACCGTACACTCTGATATCTGCACTCGCGTTATGGGTTGAGGCAGTCTGCGGTCGCCTCGCTGCACTGAATCTACCAGTTCCTGATATAAAGTATCCTGTTCAATTCCTTGGTGCCACAACATCTGTAATTCCTCCTCCTCAAAGAGCAAGTCATCCGTGACCTGAACTGGCGATACTATGAGATCTGGCGAGATCAATATATCTTTCTGGCGAATTAGTCTTTCGTCATTTCCTTTTGGGACATCTTGATCACGCCGAGAGAGTGCATCTGCAAGCACCTGGTCTGAGCCTGGCCGAAACTGGACTCGAAATCGATGACGAGAAAGTTTTTCCTGCCACCTTATTTGCCGTTCATTGAGAGGTTTGCTCCTAACTTTTGTGAAAGCCTCCAGATTCTTATGGTCCGTCAAGATACGGAACGGATTTGCCAGACTTCTTAGCTCTGAATCCCAATCTTCTATACAACGTATTACTGCCAGCAATTCCTTGTCGTGCGTATCGTAATTGCATTCCGCTGGAGCATTCTTCCTGGAAAAATATGCGACAGGTCGCCAAACAGCTCCGGCATTATCCTGCTCCTCGTAAGACCGATTTTGACATTGCATCAGCACTCCACCCACTGCCCATTTACTAGCATCTGGCTCAATTCTTGTCGGAGCTTCAGGGTCAAATGGTGCCAGTATTGGATCACGAATAAATCGCTGCTTTAAATTTTCGAATGCCGCGTTTCACTCTGCTGTCCACTCGAATTTCACCCCTTTCTTTGTTAACGCAGTAAGTGGGTGAGCTATCCGTGAGTACTGTGGGATGAACATTCTATAATAATTAGCGAACCCCAAGAATCCCCTCACTCCCTTTACTGTCGTCGGTGCTCGCCATTCCAGAATAGCCTGAATTTTTGCTGGGTCCATTCGGAGTCCTTTTCCTGCCTCTATGATATAACCCAGATAGGTGACTCTGGATGCTTCAAACAAGCATTTTTTAACATCAATAGTCAGTCCCGCGTCCATTAGCTTCCTCACTACCAGTTTTACCTTTTCCCTATGATCTGCCTGGGATTCATTCGAAAATATAAGTACGTCGTCAATATAAGCCGTGCAGAATTCATCCAAATACAGCTGCAAGACCGAATTGATGTAACGCTGGAAAGTAGCAGGGCCACCACTCAATCCAAATGGAGTTACTAACCACTCATAATTGCCATAACGTGTCCTCATAGCCGTCTTCCACTCCTCACCCTTCGCAATTCTTATCCTATGGAAGGCTGAGCGAACATCCAATTTGGTTAGCCACTTTGACCTCCCTACAGCTTCTAAAGTTTCTTTTATCAAGGGGATTGGGTATCTGTCTTTCCGGGTGATTGCATTTAGACCTCTATAGTCAACACAGAATCGCAATCCTCCTCCAGGTTTTTTTCGTGAACAAAACAGGTGAGCCGCAAGGACTTTTACTTTGCCGAATCCACTGTTTGCCAAGTAACTCTGTGAGCGTTTTTCTTAGCACTAACAACTCCTCCCGAGACATACTATATAGGGGGCCCCATGGCACCTGTTTTTCTCGGCCATTATCATCCCGCTCTAATGGCATCTGATGGTCAACCCCTGGGCGATGAGGGGGCAATGTGGCTGCGTTTTTTGGCTCAAAGGCTTGAACAAGTGAGAGTAAATAATCCGGCAACAATTCTCGGGGATTGATAGGTACTTTTGCGCTCAAAGCTTTTTCAATATCATGCATAGAAACTGCAAATACCTGTGTCGCGTCGTCGGTATTTTCTAAAAATTTAGCTGTGCTCAAGCGTATGCAATTTTCACTCCGTTCGTGGTCAGTCGTCTTTACCTCTATACCATATTTATGGAAGTATAGCACTTTCTTCTCGCAGTCTACAGTTACTGCATGCTCTTCCATCCATCTTAGTCCGAGTATCATTGCTTGCCGCTGCTTTGGTATGACATACATATAGGCTTTCTTGACTTGATAGCCACCAACATCAATTTTTGCCCAAGAAATATGAGTAATCCATTCATCCATGTCTTGACTAACCCCTTGGACTTGTCGCGGTTGGCTAAGTTCTTGCATTGGAAGTTTATAATTCTTGGCCATTTTCTCACTGATAGTGATATAGCATGTATTCCCGGTGTCTACCAAAGCTTCTTCATACGCCACATCATTTACTTGTACGTCTACTTTCATCGGTACTGTCTCCATCTTTGCTTGCAAATTTGATTGGGCTTTCTCCGGACTCGCGTCATTCCGTTTTAACTCCTTTAATTTTAATTTTGTTTTTACTTCTCTACTTTTTTCCTTCCTCACTCTGCTTGACTTATTCAACGTAAGACTCAAGTTTGATGATTTACGTGCCGAGGCGCTAGCGCAAGATGTAAGTGGAACAATTTTATTAATTTTAGCTACATCATTAACTGGCTTCTGGATGCGACTTTCTCCAGAAGCTACACATTTTCCGAATGGTTTGGAGTTGATTCAATTCTCATCTGCTGTGGTAGCCCCTCAACAACTTCGTTCATTCGAGCCTCATTGGCTTGAACACTTCGCCGCTGAGTGTCGTATGCACTCAAATACCGGCATCTTCCCTGCATATGGTCGGCTCCACCACATCGAAGACAAAGACCCAGTCGACGCCGTCTCTCTCTCTTCCACTGATGTCCAGGCCGCGCGCTCTCGGGATCGACCACCAGTACTTCCTTGAGGAACTTTCTCTGGGTTCCTGTTGATAACATTTGGTGAATGATTAGGCCTCGAATTGTTGTTAATCCTAGAGCGCATTCTCATAGCTTGGAGCTTAGCATCAATAGTTAAACAGGCCGACCGAAACGCGTTGTATGACTGGTTATCAAGATTGTAAGACACCAGTCGAGATTGCATTTCCTTATTGACTGATTCTTCCAATGTGTTCACTTGCACATCCTGAGTCCATTCCTCGCCTCCTGCTTGGGCCAGCAATTCTTCGAATTTGGTGATAAAATCGGAGAACGATTCATTATCGCCTTGCTTCATCGCATTGAGGAGTGTCCGGGCGTTCTTCTTTTCATTAGGGTCACCGAAAGTACCTTCCGCTCTCTCCAAGAATGCTGTTGGGTTGCAATTAGTGCCCAACTTTAAGCTCATGTTATACCATTGTTGTATTCTTTTCTGGGCACTAGTCTGGAGATGCATGTATAAATAGCCGAATTGCTCCTCATCATTCCCAATCGCCCGACCATCCGTCCTCAACTTTGTCTGTGCCTCTGTTCTCCACGCCACCCACTCTGATCGATCTCCAGTGTAGGATTTGAGCTCTCCTGTTCGATGTCGTGGCGTCTCTCTATCTTCACCCGACTCTCTGTCAATTTGCATTCTATCTTCTTGAGAAACACATTCTATCTTCTCCTTCTTTTCTTTGTTATTCTTCTGCAATTCATCTATTTTTCCAGCCTGAGACCGTAACTCTTGCTCCTGAGCCCCCATCTTACAATTCATTTCTTCCATCATTGTCATCATCTCTTGCAGTTTCTGCAGCACCAGTCCCTCCGATCCGGCCATGCTACTATCTTCGGATTTGCAAGAGGATGAGCAGGTTGATTTTTCGACAGTATCTGTCAACTCTACTTCGTCGTCAGAGTCAGCTGATGGTTCGCGATAAGTCATCCACTTTTGTAGAAAAATTTTGGCAACACACGTAGGACTCCTTCTGAGTCATACTTTCACTCCTTCAGTTAACTACTCTCCTTCTGTAGTAAATAAGTCTCGGCCACCAATTTGACTTCACGATATGTCGTTTTACAGTAGTCGAGTCTATAAAGCGAAGAGATTTATTATAATGTGAGGAAACGTAAGATGAATCAGATTAGAAAATTAATCGTTCAATTAAATCAAGAGTATAATAAATCTGAGGATCGAAGACACCTGCCCTATTCCTTATATACATATTTCCCTTCGAACCAGATCCCCTTTGCAGTCTAACGCCTTCCCGTCCTAGATGCCATTTAATGATGGTCTGTAAGTTGATGAAGGAGTTACTCTTTCAGTGGCTCTTTCCTTGCCACACTAGCGTAAACGAGGATTAGCGCAAAGCCTACAAGTCCCACCCACCTTATGATACCTCAGGCATCAGCCTTGTACCACACTGGCTCCAGACCTGTAACACTCAGCGTTCCATAGTTACTTGCTCCGCAGTTGAACTGTATGATGCGAATTTCCTTCATATTTTGAAGTTAGGAGTGTACAAGGCCATTAATTTTTCCGTGCTAGGGTTCACGCGGCTACTCCTGGTAGAAGGCGCTTGAGTCGTAGATTCTTGCTGTGGGGTTGCTTTTACGGAGGTAGGCGATGGCACCGGGATAAGGGACGCAATGGGAGCTGCAGCTTCTTTTCGAGGGCAGCCCGGCCCTCTTTTTGCTTCTTTGGGCGCCTTTGTAATCAGGGTGAACTCTGGGATAGATTTACTTCTACTATTAATTTCTTGGGGATTCAAGGAGATGGATGATCTGTGGCTTCTGATCTCCGCCGTTCTTTGCATCATCTCGCCTCTGCATCTTTCTACGCTGGCTTTATAAACCTGAAAGGTATGGCATGCGTTTTTGTGCCAGGACTTATGTTCCTTCCCGCAGTTACAGCAGGAGACCCGCTTTTTTGGGCAATCTCTTGTTTGATGGTTGCCTGCACACTCCCCACATCTTGCCTGCTTACTACACACTGCCTGGGTGTGTCCCCACTGACTACAGTTGAAACATTGTTTGACTTGACCTCTAGGTGACCACAACTGGGCCGAATATAGAATAGAATTTATTACAACTCCATACTTTACCACCTTCCATTGTAGAGATTCTGTTGGAAGACTTAGAATAACCGATCCTCTTGAATGCCCCTTTTTAATAGCTTGGGCTTGCTCTTTGTTATTGTGTAGCCAGCGAATTCGGTTGATCTCTAGGCTCGGGATCCTAGCTCTGGAAGCGTGACAGATAGCCTTGATTAGCTCGTCGTTGTTGGCGTTCTTACTGCCGGTAATTTTGATGTTCAGAGGGACACCCAGAACCTCCGCGTGGTAGTCTTGTCGTAAGATTTTGAAACCTTCGGGCTGATCCATGCAAAGTGCGGCGTCTCTTTGAGCCGTCGACTGAAGAAAGACCTCCGTATCGTTGCTTCTCATTTGGCGTACGGCGTATGCGCCCGAAAATTTCTGTTTGGCTATAGAAAGGAGCTCAGCCGGTTCTTTCTCTTCCGCTTGAGGGACGCGGATTCTGATGGTAGCTCTAGTATCCGGAGCAGAGGCGATTGCTGCATACGAAGGTTTTGCCCCCAATCCTGGTACGACCGAAGGACCTAGCTGACGCGAGGGATGGGCGAGACTTTTCCTGACTGCTTCCTCCAAAGCCAGCATTCTCTCCTCCAAAGGTGTCGCTTTCTGGGGCTCCTTGGTCCATCCAATGCGGTGCACCCCCAGGGCCTTTATAGCCTCATCAATATCCTTCACTAGATCACCCAACTTCGCATTTTTTATTTGACTGAGTTTATTCTTCATCATTTTAAGAGTATCCTCCACTTTGGTAAATGCTGCCTTAGGATTTTTCCAATTCCCATCCTCGTGGTGTTCTGTCGCTGCCTGCGACATGTTGTCCGCGTTTAGTCTCCTGACAGCAGCTTCCACACCCACCATGCTGCTGCACGTTAGCTTGTGAAATCTAGTGCTCGAGAGGGGTTTCTGGAGCTAAGAAATTAATATAGCAATATGTCACTGGTCACTGGGGCGCGTTGCGGCTTCTGCAGCTTCAAACTGAATAATAATAAAAATCAATAAATCAATAAATAAATAAATAAATAAATAAATAAATAAATAAATAAATAAATAAATAAATAAATAAATAAATAAATAAATAAATAAATAAATAAATAAATAAATAAATAAATAAATAAATAAATAAATAAATAAATAAATAAATAAATAAATAAATAAATAAATAAATAAATAAATAAATAAATAAATAAATAAATAAATAAATAAATAAATAAATAAATAAATAAATAAATAAATAAATAAATAAATAAATAAATAAATAAATAAATAAATAAATAAATAAATAAATAAATAAATAAATAAATAAATAAATAAATAAATAAATAAATAAATAAATACATTTGTCCCTCCCTAACTCGATAGTGGATCCCGGTATAAGTGTTGAAAATATTCATTGTAACTTGGAATTTTAAATTTGCAACACTTACCCTTACAGGTCATTTTTCGTGCAGGGGTAAGTTTTGCAAATATAAACGGCAAAATTTCTATGAATCTCTTCAGTAATTATACCGGGACCCACTATTAGCTAAGAGGGGTTCTACTGTACTACTGCTCGCTCGGGAGGGTCTGATATCCAAGTGTCTTTGCAATTTTCAAGAGGAGAGCATCTCGGCCTGCCTTGGGTTTGGCCAACTGCATCACTTTGAAGACATTTGTATCTGTGGTGGCACCCGCGACCTGCATCCTCCAGCAGTCTCTCTTTGCAGCTCTGACCGCATGTTTAAAGCTTTTCCGAGCCTGTGCCGCGCTCTCCAGGTAGCCTCTGGCTTCTTTGAACTCGCGGTGTTTCAGTTTACACTCCTCATTCCACCACTGTGTTGTCCTTTCTCGTGCTCTTGTGGGTTTGCGCCCTACTGCCTTGCGAACGTCTACCAGCGACTCTATCAGATTCGCTACCTAGCTTTGAATGTCGCTTACTCTGTTTGCGGGACCTGACTCGACCCAGGCTTCAACGTACTATGAAAACTTGGGTAGGTCCCAGTCACAGACGGAGTTCCTGATTTATCCCGGTTATATCTGACCCGCTTATTATCTGTACAGACCCTACGATAGTTATGTGGTCTGAAGTGCAGCTATACTCGCGTAATATTGATGCCTCTGCTGTTGTGTTGCTCTTGCCAGGTCCAGCATATTTCCATCCCGATGCGTGGTTGCACCAATAGTAATAAGTAAATTCTCATCCTGAACCATATCCCACCCGATGATCAGGTCCCCGTTGCCGTATTGACTTGTTGCTTGAGGCTGACAATGCCTTTTTTTTTAAATCATTTTAGTGTATGTGGCCTGAGGCTATGACGGGAATGATTACGGAAGATACAGGGGCTCAGGGGTAAGTGGAGGCAGTATGTCTTTCCAGGGTTTTTAGTTGCCGATTATTATACTAATATGGCGGTTTCCTTTGTTGATCTTTTCTAAGCGAGGCCATATTAAGATAAGCTCAAAACCTAAATTTCAATTTAAGGTTAAAGATTTCTTAGCGACAAAAGTGAAGGCAGTATGTCACTCTTGACTAATATTGAATAGTGTCCTAAGAAATCCACATCAAGGATAATATCAAGGATTTCGATAGATCTATCTCAAGATTCTAACATACAAAGTGTTCCTAATATGAAGTTGTACCCCCTTGAACTCTAACTACCTCTTCACATCTCTTTGACATGCTTAGAATGAGTGATCGAAGCTTATCCTCTGTTGTACAGTTGTACCAGGCCTCTAGTATAATTCGGCGATTCTCTGCTTTACTCCTCTGCCTCCCCCGCTCAAACTCTGGATATACATTTGGATGTATAGTTTCATCATACCCAACACATTCTCAATTGGATTTAGATCTGGGGAGTATTTTTTTTTTTTAAAATCATTTTTGCGTATGCAGCCTGAGGCTATGACGCGAATGATTACGGAAGATGTGTATGTGACGCAGAATAACTCTGTTTGACGTTTGGAACACTCATACTCAGATTTCATTTGCAGATACCACTACGAGAATAACGCCTTACGACATGTACCCTCTTCCGTGAATACCCACCACAGGGAAAAGCGAGAAAAACCTGTGGCTATCTGAGGATGCTTTCGTCATTCTACGAATACAGTATCACCGCGAGAGAAGTGGTGTGAAGGTCTTGCTGGATTCGAGCCAGCTTTCTCCTGTCTCAAATGGGGCATGTTTCCAAGCTACCCAGACTCTACTTACTCTGATACTACGGTATTAATCGTGTATAGGCGCTAAAATTCGACTTTTACAGGGTATATAGGCTTTTACTAACTTGAATTAGCATGACGATAAGTAGATCTCCCCACCTAAACTTTAAATTTGTATGGCAAAAATTTCACAACGAAATATTCGTTGGTTTTGCTTTTTTGGTCCATTATAGCCCTCTATTCACTTTTTAATTCATTAATACATTTCATAAATAAATTATACTTCTATCTAGCTAATAATTTACATATCCGCCTTCAGCTTCGTAAACGGCTCTGATTCTTCGGGGCATCGAATCTATCAGTTTCTCCAAGTCATCCCCATTAAACCCCAGATCCCACGCCTCGTTCACTATTTGACGAAGATGCCCTTGACTCCGCTGCCCCCTTGATCCAACGCTGGATAAAGACGCTCCATGTACGCTTTCATATACCTCCACAAAGTTTCTATCGGATTTAAATCAGGAGAATATGGCGGCCACTCCATTAGAGAAATATTCCTCCTTTCAAACTCACGCATAGTTTGCCTCGACTTGTGAGGAGGGGCGTTGTCCTGCATCACATCTAGTCCTGGTTCCCGAAAGACCGCACTCTCTATGAGAGGCACTATCCTCTCGCAGTAACTGGCCGCAGTGATATGGCCCCACTCCTTCTCCCAAATCAGGCAAGGCCCCTTCTGTCGTCCAAAGAAAGATCCCCAGAACATCCACCCAACTCTCCTCCGCGTCTTGGCTAGGACACAGGTATCTTCGTACTCTTCCCCAATCTTTGACTTAAACTTAGCTCAAGGGAACTCTAAATCTTAGGAGCCTTTAAGGGACTACTGACCTTTCTTGTGACCCAACGATCACTTTGCCGACCATTCATAGCCCAAGTCTCGTCGGACCAGAGGACTCTCATCCAATGTTCCTTCCGCCAGTGGAGATGTATTCTGGCAAACTCATATCTCTTCAGTTTGTTGACTGAAGAGATAGGAGGTTTTAATCGTGCAATCCTGCGTGCATATCCCCTCTTTGCCAGTTCACGTCGAATCACATTCTCGCTCACACCAAAGTGCCGAAATATAAAATGTGCAAGTTGGAAAAATGACATCCGACGATTTTCCGATGATAAACAGACGAAAAATTCTATTTCATCGACCTGGGAACTACTTAGAATAGGTGGCCTACCACTGGAGTACTGAGGCTCGGTATTTTCAACGCTCATGGTGTATTGTACCTGTCGCCATGTAATCCCAAGGCGTTGAGAGATTTTGACGTAACTGTGTCCCTCACTGGCCAAGGTTCTAACCTGCACATGTTACTCTCTTAACCTTATCAATTTGTAGATTTCAGACTTACTTGAATACGTTGAGTTTGTGTTAGGCGTTTTGCATAAGTAGGAGATGCTGATGATGGAGAAGGTTGTTGAGGTGAATCCATCTTTGCGGCAATCTAGTACAGTAAATTAAAATCTTCTAAAGTAGTTGACTTAAGGTTCAGATGCACTCACATGAAGTAAAAATTAGATAGATGAATGAAATAAAAGTATGCCGTTGAGCAAAATAATAGTAAATAGCTGACAATGATTTAAACGAAACGACCTCAGGTGTGCGCGAGTGAAGAAAGGTGCAGGCATGAAGGTGGGCGTTGGACTTCATATACAGATGCATATCTCTTATGCCTTAGGCCATAAGATTTTAAAATTTGAAGCTAACAGGGATACTGTGGATCTATCGTGAGGTAACCTGGAATATCACCACTTTATCTCCACTTTATCCCCGCTTTAACCCCTGTACCCTATAAGAAGCGGATCAACGAACAATACCCTATCATGAGAGTAGAAGAACGGCCCGGATAGTGTACCACTGCACCATCCGACCCATCTGGGGAGTATGCTAGCCATAAAATAGGTTGAATTCCATGTGCCATGAAATAATCTCTTGCGGGAGGTGCTGTGAGAGGCCCGTCCTCGAATAACTCAAAGTAGAGGTTCAATTTAATAAATTAACAAGTACGTGAAGTTTAAATACAATCAAGTAGCCCTATATACCTTTCTTCCAATTCCATATTCTTCTAGAATCTAACCAACCCAAGATCATCACGACCGATTGTACAAACTTCAGAATTAGATCGAAGCTATAAGAATTATCATCAACGCCTAAACGCCATTACAACATCTTTACACTTGCCTATCATCATCTCGCTTGGAATATGTATTTTGATAATTGTCAGCAACGCTTTAGCGAAGGTTCATTAGTTTATTGGCTACATCCCTGTTTCCTAAGCGTCCGATACAACTAGTACATGTACATGTACACAAGCTAGCAATGCACGGACAGTGGCATAATTATATAAGGGCCAGGGCCCGAGTTCCAACAAGAGTTCTAACCCTCACAGGTGCTTTGTGTACTGGCGCATTGTCGTGCATAAAAAAATATGCACGACCTGTCTCTTGCCGTCTGTTTCTGTGCCAGTTCACAACAAGGGGAAGGATGTGTTGGCGATAGCCTTGTGAGGTCATCTTGCCCCAGTCGGCTTCCCAAAAAACACAAGGGCCTCTCGATTTCGGCGAAACTAACCCAAAACATCCAAGAATTATTCTTACGGTATCGATCAACGACACACGTATTATCATAAGCCTCTCCTTTCTTCTCCGACTGTGAGTAATCAAGAAACTTTTGTATTTACATAGGAATTGCTTACCTTTCTAGTCACATAGCTCGGCATAATAGGTCCGTCATTAATCCAAGTTTCATCGCTCCAAAGTACTTGCGACCACTCTTGTTCTTGCCATTGAAGGCGTTGTTCTGCCTATACTTTCCGTGTCATCATGTGATTCTCTGATAACGGCGGAGACATTCTCGGAAGGCATCAAGAGTACCCTCTTCCCTTGAGTGCACTACGGATTGCACTTTCTCCGGCAGCCCATGAGGAGAAATGAACTGACAGTTCCAGATAAGAACATTGTCGTGCCTCGCGAGAACTGCAGATGAATTCTTTCAACTGATCGATTTAGTTAAGAGAAAGTCTAGGAGGGCGTCCAGTCCTTAATTTAGGAGATGCACGACCAGATTGAACAGTGTTCTTGACTTGTGAATATGTCACTCTTAACTAAGTCGCAATTTGTTTGTACGTGAATCCCGTCCGATACAGTGCAAGTATCTGGGAAAAATCAGTTCGTGTAAGTGCCTAGTTCAGTACCAGAATTCTACACATACCTCAAGTCTTTGATCTCGACTGAGATATGAAGCACGAGTTTGACCTTGTAAAGTAGCTTGAGTATTCATGATTAGAGGATAGTAATTCTAATAAAGTAGATTCTCGGGAGGTTTGTGCTGAATTGCGAATGGCGTTCGATAACTTTATCTTTTTCTAATATCTGTAAAATGGTTTAATTTACAATGACGCAGCCGTAGATCTTGACGAACATATATCAAAAGTAGCTTTTCCGATGGAATGAAATCGGTGCGAAAGATTAGATCATATGATCTCGTCTAACCTAGAAAATTGTATAGCATGGCTAGGATTTATCCATATTATAACCCCTGTATATAAAATTTCCAGCTGCCTTTACTTACCCCTGAGCCCCTGTAAGTACTCTACCCCCAGGGTAAGTTCTCAGCATGCACTAAAACCTCGCTTATGAATATTATCCCCACTAGTCTTATATAGTCCCTGCTAGTCTTCACACCAAAAGAAATTGAAAATGTTGGCCTGAGTAATCAGGCTTTTTAATTGGACTGCTGCTTTGATCTCTTTCTCCCCCTACCTCACCTACGCCCTTCAATAAACATCGTTGCTGTTACTGTCTACAGAATCATCATCATCATCAGCATTTTCATCTGAGAGAATCAATAAATCGTTACTCTTAAAATTTAGCATATTTCATAGGCCAATTATTCTTTAAAAGATGAGCCAGGTACAACCAGCAGCTCACACAAACAACGCCAAACGATCAAACAGAGATCAGCGTCTCCAGCTAAGCCCAATTTTCATGGCAAATAAATATCTGAGGTCACACGTCTAGATCAAAACTCTCCACAATTTGGGAATGAATCAGACAAATATTGCAAAACAACTCGGCATATCTCGAAACCAGGTCAGATACACCCTTTGTACTCCATACATTGAACGGAAGAAAGCTGCAGGTCGGCCCCCAACACTGTTCTCTTCTGAAGTTGTCCGCATTGAGACTTTCATAACATCATCCTGTGAAGGTCGTCGAATGTCATGGTTTGAACTTGCCCATGGCCCCTTTCGGGATTTTGGAGTGAGTGAAAGGGTTATTCAAAACGAGCTAAAAAAAGGGGTTGCGGACGCCATCCAGCGCTGAAAAAGCCTCCCCTTTCTGAAGAGGTTACAAGGAAGCGTCGGGAATGGGCCGAAGCCTACAAGGACTGGACTGTTGAAGATTTGATGGCGATTCTTTGGACTGATGAGACCTGGGCCACAGACGTCCAACATAAGAGAGAATGGGTAACGCGAAGGGTTGATATCTTTGTACCTCAACTAATAAAAAAATACCGATCTAACTCTCAGTTCAAGATAGGTGAAGAAGTCAACGCCACCTGCGTAGTGGAAAAGGTGAGAAAGAGTCTTGGCTGGATGTTTTGGGGAAGTTTCGGAGGGATAGAGGAAGGTCCTTGCCTTTTCCTGGAGAAGAAATGGGGGTCTATTACCTCAAAATCATACTCTCCGAGAATTGTACCGCTGATTGATGGAACGGTGAGCATGAGACCATGGGTTTCTGTGATGCAGGACTATGCTCCTTCACACAGCGCAGCGGGAACAATTGAAGAGTTCCGGGAAAGGTCCATTACTTCGATCGACTGGCCTCCGTATTCGCCCGACCTGAATCCAATTGAGCACGTATGGGATAGTATGAAAGATTAGATACAGTACCATTACCCGAGATTGGAAAGGGGAAGGCAGCGATCCTACGAAGAACTTCGAGGAATAGTGAAAGAAGCATGGAATGACGCGACTAAGCCGCATAAGCTTGAGAAGCTTATCAGAAGCATACCCACGAGATGTGAGGCAGTCATACTTGCTCAAGACGGGCCTGTAAAATGTTAAATCTGCTGTGTAAAGTAAATTTGCATGTACTTTTTTTTTTTTAATATTTAAACGCGACAGACCTTTGTTGGCCTTACACTCCTGGTGGAGTCCGACGCGAGAGGGGCCGGGTCGGATCAGGTTGGCTATCGATACCTCGTCCCTCTTTAATGACCAGAATCTACAAGACTACAATACATGTGTTGAACATGGCGGGCTTGCCATCTGGGATAACAGAAGAAAGTTTACATGCCCCTAGACTGTGCTCTGCGCCCTTCTCAGCCTCGACCACAATTTACATGTACTTGTTTATCTGAAATCGATTAAATTCAAAAAAAGTTACCGATTTGAGTTAAGCTTGTGAACTAGTGCCAATGGTGAAAACCTGTCGGGCAAAAACACTATAAAGGGTCGCGGGCAAAGTATTACCCCCGCGACCCTGTACAAATAATCCCTGTTAGAATGTCTGAAAACCTTATCTCAGAAAAAATGCTACCTAACTAGGCTTAAAGAATCCGATTTCACCCCACAAATTGGATCGACTGGTGAAAACTTACCCTGGGGGTAGAGTATGTTTCGCAGAATAATTCGGTTTGACGTTTGGAACACTCGTACTCGAATTTCAGTTGCAGATACTGTCATGTGACAGATACTTCGGAACGGTGCTAGTCATGATTGCTTGGAGTTTAGTGTAGTGTTCGCTTAATTTGTATATTTAAATACTTTCTTGTAGCTAATTCTTACTCGCTAGTCTTATTAAACCTTACAAACACAAGTTCTAGCCTGCCCACAATTAGATTCCTATTATAATAATTAGGAGAGGATGGATGTGCTCACAGTAGGTTTGAAGGATGTATGCCAATGCACTTAAGCTTCACTCAATGGAGATTATAACATTCTATCAAGATAATCGCTATATATTTCTTATCTAATCATTCAGGTGGAGGCTGATATCTCTTTATACATCTGAGTTCCATGAACGTATAGTACTCAGAAAATGTTACTAGAACATTCTTTTAGTTCTCCTTACTGTTAGAAGAATCCTCTAATAACTAACTGGAATGTTCTAGAAGGCTCAACATAGTTACCGTACATAAGCGAAAGCTTATGTCTATCGTAATTTGAGTGCCCGTGTGGCTAAGTAAACTTCAGTCTGTTATGACATCATAGACTTGATATCACAACAATTCCTAACAGATACTACCATGGGAATAACGCCTTACGGCATTTACTGTTACGGGTTGAAACCCTAAATAGAACACTGGCTGCGCCAGTGCCATTTAAGTCACGTGTAGTTTAAAGAACAGTGATCAAAATTGTTGGGGTTAGAGCAGGGGTAAAATACGGCCATGTACATAATTATATAGGGAGAGGGAGTTCCAGGTCTTGGTTCTGTAGACTTTAACAATTAACTGATTTTATTTGGGACTTGCTCTGTCGGCAGCGACAACAATTGATCCCGCAACATTTACCCTCAACCGTGAGTACCCAACACAGGGAAAAACGAGAAAAACCTGTGGTTATCCGAGAATGCTTTCGCCATCTTACGGATACAGTATCACCGCGAGAGAATTGGTGTGCGGGTCTTGCCGGGTTCGAACCAGCTTTCTCCTGTCTCAAGTGGGGCATGTGTCCAAGTTCCCCAAACTCTACTTGAAAACGGTCCGGATGGTATACCACTGCGCCGTACGACCCGACTATACACTACTTGTTTAGCGTCACTCCTATGAAGATTATTACTACTTGAAGTTAATTTTGTACTTCATAGCCTTATAAATGCGTAGTATGATGTTTTAATTTAACGTCACATATGTGCGATATCTGTAGCAGAAACACCTTCACCACATCAACATACTCCTCTCCTCAGGATTTAATTGATGCCAATCTTTTCGCGTCGAGTATTTGATTCAGGGCGTTCTGATGAATCTTAAAAGTCAGTTTGGATGACAAAGATCGTCACTCGTTCGGCAACGATTCAACTGACGGACTGTTTCCGTCGCTATTACTTGATTGGCTACAATCTCAAGACATATTGGAATTTAAGTACTCAAACTGCATGAATCGTATTGAATTGAATCTTTAATGACCTGCCACTATGATTCTTGGTATTTTCTTTGCACGATTTCTTCCTGAACAAGGTATATACAACAAGCGAAAGAAAAATGAGATAGAGAATTGTGTGTTCAATTCTACGGCACACACTTCTATCACTGTCAGACGCTAATATCAGGACCACAGGAACGAAAGTCGTTTATCAGAGTCCTGCTGGTTCTATTTCTCCTGAGGTTGGAGTTGAAAGAGTATGCCTGTTCGACTTTGAGACGCTTGCAGAATATGTCATTCCTAGGCAAGTTTTTTGTAACCGCTATGTCACGATTTGCGACCCACAGAACATGTATCGTATTCTTGGGTATCCCGTTTGTATTCAAGATCAAAAGTATGTGCGTAATGAGTTCATATTCAACTTTTGCATCGTGATCAAAGCCGACTTTGATCCTCTACCGTATGAAACTGTTGTACGCCGATTAGCAAGCACATTCACAGAAATGGAAATACAGAATCAGTTCTTGAGTGAGGAGATACACCATGATGGCCTCTCTAATACTCAAGGAAGACGCTCCATTGCCGCCTTGCTGGAAATTATCAAGGAAGACCTCAACAATTATCATGAATGCATGATCCCTGCCGGCAAGTATCATTATTCAGATGATGAATATTGGACTGATTAATTATAATCACACTAGATGATGCTAATACAATAAACTTGAAATTATTTCCAGTTCGACGTCCACCCCCTCCTGTCAAGTCCTGGCATGTTCCGGTGTCCAAAATCAACCTCTCCGAACTTGTGGATGATACTTGGGACCTCACTCTCACTAAGCTCATCAGATATATCGACGGGATACGTGACGTTCGACGGATTGCTCACGAATCAGATGTCTCCATTGACCTCGCCAAAGTGGCCCTTCAACATCTTCTCTACTACGACTTAATTCTTCTTGTAGACTTATTTTTTTTCAGTAATATCTATGCGACAAATTCATTCGTTAAAGAATTCGTTATCAACACAGATAAAATGCAAGAAGAATGTTGTAATTACGTTTATATTAACGGTCCTTTAATTGACAATTACTTTCTCAGTCGGTTATATACGTCTCTTGCTCCCGGCCGAAAGTTAAGTGAGTGGCTTAAGCTACATCACGATGAGGGGCTAGAAATTATGGACTATGTTGACGTCCGCCGTTTTATTCAGTTTGGCATTATCAAAGGCTTTCTCTATCGTATCCATTCTTATGCTGTATCATCGGAGCTCTTATCTTCGAATGGCAGTACAGACAGCAGCCCCAAAGCTGATGAGACAGACTCGTTGATAGAGTATTTGGATGGATACCATTGCTTCGACCAAATCATGGTTGAAAAGAACCTTTCGCATGCTCAGATTTTCGATCAACTGAAAAAATTGAAAAATTGTGGTGACATTGATATTATTCACAGGTGAACTGAGTCAAGGAGAAAAGCATTGGAATTAGATAATACGTCATGTACATACAGTTGGAGGTGGGAAGCATAACTTAGGTGCTGAAAGGTAACGGTGTAATTGACATCATGATGAAGTCTAACATACAACTTCAATCCGAATTATTGTGGTGGGTATCCACAGACGAGTTAATGCAGTACCACCGTTCTAAGTCAACAATACTGGATTAGCGTGACAGGTGCCTATTTAAATTCTTGTCTAATACGGAAAGGGCAGTAAATCTAGAGACTGATCATCTTATCGCTCAATACAACTGTTTCCCCGCATTACATGAATTTATTATTCTAGATACCTAATTTTCATTTCCAAAAATGCAAATTGTTAACAAGTTTGATCTAACAGGAATGAACCCTCCTCATCCATCATCATCGCAACGCCGTCGAAAATATCTTTCATCAGTAGACTGTATTCGCATAAAAACATTGCGAAAATACACCAACAAAACCATTCAACAAATTGCTAATGATCTAGGACGATTCTGGAACCAAGTTCAACACGCTTGTGCCCGACAGTGTGAGAGCCCAAATAATGGGACTGGGCGCTCGCTTGTACTCTCTAGTCAGGAGAGAAATCAGTTAGTGGCTTTTGCTAGGTCTTCATGTGAGGCTCGACAGATAATTTATCTGGATCTATCTCTAGATCCATTTAGGTATTGGAACGTTGGTGAGAGATCCATCCAGAGGACTCTCAACAGTAGGGGATATCTTGGACGTCGAACCCCTTCAAAGTCTGTTCTGGGTGAGATTAGCAATTTAAAGAAGACAAAGTTCACCCGAACTCACATAAACTGGACTTTGGAATATTGGAGTCGGTTGTCGGAACTGATGAGATATGGGCTACCGATAACCGTCATAAAAATATTTGGGTAACTAGGCTAGTATTTAATGATGCTACCTAGATTATATCTAGCTCTAACCCGCAACTGTTATAGATTAACAAGTTGAAGACTTCTGTGTAGATATGAGGAGTCTGAAGGGGAATGGCTGGATGTTCTGAGGATCTTTTATGGGATCTCAAAAAAGTGAACATTTAGTATGGTACAGAATATGGTGGAAAATATACCAAGCCAACTTCAGTGAAAGAGCTGTGCTATTAATTCTCAACTATCATAGAGCGCACCCGGGCATGATAGTCATGAAAGACTCGGCACCTGCCCATCGAGGCCGGTTGTTAGATGAATTTTCTGGAGCGGGCATCGAGCTGATAGAATGGCCTTCCCACTCCACTGATTTAAATCCCATTGAAAATGTCTGGAACATCATGAAAGAGAACATGCAGTATAATTTCCCCGAACTGGATGGATAACGGTTGCCAGATTCAAGGCTTGGCGCAATAGTTCAAGCTAGCTGGGACTTAATTACCAGTGAAAATCTTACGCAACTTCTCACAATCATGCATCGAAGGTGCTTTCACGGATTGACATGTTTCATGTTAGGAAGTGTCAAGGCCGTTACAAGGGGTTGATATTTGACTAAGGATTTACCAGGTTTCATGGCAAGACATTGGCGTGCCGTTGCTGGAGTTTTGGTGTTAAGGTTCATAATTATGTGGCCTGAGGCAGGAAAAGCTAGTTTCATTTAACGTGTTATGTGTTATGTGTTGAGTTTTTCAGTTTTGGTTTACGATCAAAGCATCAGGGAGTTGGTTGGGTCTGGGTTCAAGCTGAGATTTTTGGAAACACGCTGTCTCTCTACTGGACAAGGACAGATCGTAAATCTGGAGTCCGGCAATACTTAAGAAGCTGGATTCTGCATGTAGATACTCTCCAGCTTCGCAATTTGTGTTCACCTTGTTTGTTCGTTTCTTGTTTGTTTGTTTCCTTGGTTCATTGATACCTCTAGCCAAATCTTATTATCTCTATATCAATATCACATCTCTTAGTAAGCTGGCTCTTGCTGTATTTCCTCGAAGACGACGCCACCAACCCTCAAGTTGTTCCCGTCGTAATATTTTGCGAAGCTCAGCATGTCAAATGACATCCCCATGAATAATCCGGCCTTGCCAGCACATCCTGCTTGGCGGGACATTTCTGATAACTGGAACCAAGTTATTGTCAATTCTACCCCTTTCAGATTTGCGCTCCCAGCTAACATCCCAACCGCTATTCGGCACTGCTTGAATCAGGCTCATTCAGTCGGCAAATCTAGTTTAGGAGATTCGACGGCTATCGACTTTTCGGAACTTTATCCGTTTGAGGTAACGGACCTCCAGTCGCAGGTAATTGACGACGCAGTATGCCTAGGTCAAGGTCTTGGGTTGTCCGCTAACAAACCAAACGCTCCCCAACCGTCACTTCACACATCCGATGATGATAACGCGGCCTTAAAACGAGGTCGAGCACCAAATATCCCGGATACGTTCGATGGCACGCGCGCCAAATTCGGAAATTATGCTACACAAATGCAACTGCAATTTCGTTCGGACCCCGCAGCCTTCCCCTCCGAAGAAAGCAAGATCATATTTGCCGGATCGTTTCTTACGGGTATCGCGTATACATGGTTCTATCCGTATATCGACAAATATACAGGTGCAGTCGAATTTCAAACTTACGCTGCGTTTGTTGCAGCTCTGGGGGCAGCTTTTGATGACCCCGATTCCTACGCAACAGCCACCCGCCAGTTAGATAGTCTTCACCAGGATGCATCCTGTGCAGCTTTCTATGCCCGGGCAGTTTCGGTTTTTTCGCTTCTTGGGTGGACTGAAGAACCAGTCCTGATATATCACTTTCGAAAAGGTTTGAAAGAAAATTTAAAAGATGCTTTAGTTGGCAAAACGCTGCCGAAAAAATTTAGCGAGTTCGCATCCTTTTGTATCACGCTAGACAACGATATCTATGCCCGAATCCGCGAAAAGAAAAATAAACCTCATAATATCACACCCTCATATATCTCGCCTCCGCAAAACCCACCCTCGATTTATCCAGCACCACCTTCTCGGGTGAGTGCTCCTGTTAAAATCCCTTCGAACAACACCTCACACTCAGCGCCGTCCTCCACACCAGCGTATGACCCAATGGAATTGGACAATTCGGAGGCAGGGAAGGCGGCACGAAAAGCGTATCGATGGGCTAACAATCTTTGTGGATATTGCGGTAACTCAGGGCACAAAGTAGTCACATGTCCAACTCTTTTGGCTCGCCGGAATCCACTCTTATCTAATATAGAAACTGTAAATAACGAGGCTTCTCCTTCAATCTTGTATCAATCAAAAAACTAAAACAGCTAGAAGAAATGCGACGTTTTTCTAGCCCTACGACCAGTCATCGTTGTCCTGTCGCCTCTTCCCATGTTATCCCCGAATTCTCTAATCATTGTTCTCCCCTTGATCCAGAATTGCCTCTAAAATTGTGCCAAAAATGTCCAATATCAGGTAGGAAGAGAAAAATTACTCCAGTAGTTCATACCTTCGATCTGGGAAATGAACAGCCACTAGCTATCACAACGCTTCTAGATCGAGAAATCAAGACCAACACCATGATTGATTCAGGAGCTTCTACCTCATTCATCGACGAATCATTCATTAATGAATTCAAACTTATCCCTCGCGTAAAAAATCATCCCGAGACGGTACGCGTAGTAGATGGTAGACAATCTTCTTCTGGTCAGATTACGCATGAAATAGACTTGTTACTAGAGATTGGTAACCATACTGAAATGCTAACCTTCCAAGTTACTAGAATCGCCCGTTACCATGCTATTCTAGGCAAATCATGGCTGTCGAAACACGATCCCAAAATTAAATGGAGTGATAACAGCATTGCATTTTCATCACACTTTTGCCGTCAAAACTGTTTCAACAGCTCTCATCATTACTCTGTATCATCCGCTCTTCCCCATTCTTCGCCGTCTCTGTCTCCGCCATCTGCGTCTCCTTCATTATCCTCGCCCTCATCTTTGTCTTCGTCTTCTTCATACCAGTCCTTTCACACTGCGGATACCCACCAACCTCTTCAGTTTTCACAGTTGTCGATCCAGGCATTACTTAGAGCCTCGAAAAACCAAGATAACCAGATTTTTTTCAGTATCTATTAAGGATATTACTGACTACCTCGACAAGCCAAAGAAATCAGAAAAAGAAGAATTGGCTGATTTACATCAACAAATTCCTAATCAGTTCCACAACTTTCTATCTTTGTTTTCATCCAAGGAAGCAGAAAAACTTCCTCCTCATTGTTATATCGACCATGAGACCATATTAATGAAAACCAGAAACTCGTGCTAGGACCCTTGTACTCCATGTCGGACGCTGAATTAAAAGCACTTCGAGAGTACCTCCGCGAAAATCTTGAAAAGGGATTTATCGAGACGTCTACATCGTCTTTCGCATCCCCAGTTTTATTTGTCAAAAAACTTGGAGGTGGCCTCCGCTTCTGTGTCGACTACCGGGCACTGAATGCTTTCACAAAAAAGAACCTGTACCCCCTACCCCGCATTGATGACTCCCTTCGTCAGCTACTCAAGGCTAGAAAATTTACACGATTGGATTTAAGAGGAGCCTATAATCAAATCCGCATCAAGTCAGGCGATGAACCTAAGACGGCTTTTCGAACTAGATATGGACTGTATCAATACAAAGTAATGCCTTTTGGATTAACCAACGCCCCAGCAACCTGTCAACAATTCGTCAATGATGTTTTACGTGAATTTCTTGACATATTCGTCATCGTTTACTTAGATGACATTTTAATATATTCGGAAAACCCAGCTCAACATGATGACCACGTTCGAAAAGTTCTTGGAAAACTTAAAGAATATAACTTGTACTGTAAACCCGAGAAGTGCGAGTTTGGAGTAAGTTCAACGACTTTCCTGGGTTTTGTGATATCGCAGGAGGGCTTATCTATGGACACATCTAAAATACAAACTATCCGAGACTGGAAACCTCCTGTTAACGTGAGGGGTGTCCAATCGTTTTTGGGATTTGCCAATTTCTATAGGCGGTTCATTTCGAGGTATTCAGAGCTCGCCGCACCACTATTCGCTCTCACCCGAAAGGATACCAAATTTCAGTGGACACAATCTTGTCAATCTGCTTTTAACAAGCTCAAGATAGCTTTCACATCAGAACCAATTCTTCGACATTTTGATCCTTTGTTAAACACAGTCTTGGAAACCGATGCCTCGGATAAAGTAATTTCTGCAGTCTTGTCGCAATACCACTCCGATTTGAATTCCGTTAAGAGGCTACACCCAGTAGCGTACTTCTCCCGCACGATGACTACTGCCGAAACTAATTATACAGTGGGAGATAAAGAGCTACTTGCGATCGTCGAAAGTTTAAAAGAGTACCGGCAATACGTTTGTAACTTGTCGACACCAGTCAGAATAATCACGGACCACAAAAATTTGACTGCATTCACTACCAAGAGGATTCTCAATCGAAGGCAGGCCAGATGGGCCTTAGAGCTGGCGGAAATTGATTTCTTTTTGGAATTTAGGCCAGGACTCAAAAATTCCCGAGCTGATGCATTAACTCGCCGGGCAGAGGACACAAATCCAAAGAAGGGATTTGACGCATCACACGACCTAATTATAACTACTGATAAGATCACGCCCCAGGAATTGTCATCAATAGTAATTCATCCATCTTTGTTTTGTTTGTTTTTGAAGGCTGAGGAGGAAACCCTAGCGCTTAACTTGGAAAGCTCCTTTGCGAAGGATATCTTAGATTCGTTGAATTCGGATTCGTTTGGACAGGAAGTTTTACGTGCACTCAAATTATCTTTACCTCGTCATTCTCGCGTCGACCTGGGGTCCTGTAAAATCAGTAGCCAGGGACTTTTACTTGTCCAAGGAAAGATCTATATACCGGAATCTCTTCGGACTAAAATTATCTCAACCTCACACGATCATCCAGCTGCAGGACATCCAGGAAGAGCCAAAACTTTCGAGCTTATTTCCCGAAACTTTTGGTGGCCTAAGATGAGATCAACCATAAATCAATATTTACGAAATTGTGACACCTGCGCCCGAATAAAGCCTGTTCGTCACGCTCCCTTCGGTTACCTCAAGCCTCTAGAAGTTCCACAAAAACGCTGAGAATCAGTTTCGCTGGATTTCATCACAGGACTCCCCTCATCATCTGGATTCGACGCATTACTTGCTGTTGTAGATCGGCTTACCAAAATGTCCCATTTTATACCGACTACAACTACATGCTCAGCGGCTGAACTAGCCCTTCTCTTAAGAAATCACGTTTTTCGCTTACATGGTCTACCAGATTCTATGGTATCGGATCGAGATCCCGTATTTACTTCCAACCTTGCACGGGAAATGGCCGCCTGTCTTTCTATTAATCTCCGTTTTAGTACTGCTTTTCACCCTCAAACAGATGGGCAAACAGAGCGAGTCAATTCGATCCTAGAACAATATCTCAGGGGATATTGTAACTACCAACAGGATAACTGGCACGATTATCTCTCCATGGCTGAATTCTCCTACAACAATTCAGTATCCTCCTCAACTAAAGTCTCCCCCTTTTTCGCCAACTACGGTTTTCATCCTCGGTACCAAATTTTCACCCGCTCTGATTGCACACCAAAAACCCTTGAAATTAAACATTTCCAACAGCGCTTAAGGCAGCTCGAAGAATTCATTAAATCAGAAATTCGCTATGCCCAGGATGTTGCGGCGGATAATTCAAACGCACACCGCCTCCCACCACCTATCTTTAAGAAAGGCGATGAAGTTTGGCTTCTCAGGAAAAATATTACTACTACAAGACCATCCAATAAACTCGACCACAAACGCTTAGGCCCATTCAAGATACTTAAAAAGATTTCGTCGCACGCTTATAAGCTCAAGCTTCCAGCCACAATGAAAGTTCATCCCGTATTCCATGTATCATTGCTAGAACCTTCTGCTCAGGATCCATTGCCAGGGCAAATTAAACCCCCTCCTCCCCCGGTCATAGTAGATGGCGAAATGGAATTTGTTGTTGAAGATATTCTCGATGCTAAACCTCGGGGAAAAAAGCCATTCCTTGTCAAGTACCTTAATGATCCAGCCCCTTCGTGGGAACCATACGAACATGTCAAAGATTTGGAAGCCCTTGATAGATTTTATGCTCGATACCCAGGAAAAAATTATTTACGCTCGTAGGAACATCGCTTTCTAGAAGAAGGGAATAGTGTTAAGGTTCATAATTATGTGGCCTGAGGCAGGAAAAGCTAGTTTCATTTAACGTGTTATGTGTTATGTGTTATGTGTTATGTGTTATGTGTTATGTGTTATGTGTTATGTGTTATGTGTTATGTGTTATGTGTTATGTGTTATGTGTTATGTGTTATGTGTTATGTGTTATGTGTTATGTGTTATGTGTTATGTGTTATGTGTTATGTGTTATGTGTTATGTGTTATGTGTTATGTGTTATGTGTTATGTGTTATGTGTTATGTGTTATGTGTTATGTGTTATGTGTTATGTGTTATGTGTTATGTGTTATGTGTTATGTGTTATGTGTTATGTGTTATGTGTTATGTGTTATGTGTTATGTGTTATGTGTTATGTGTTATGTGTTATGTGTTATGTGTTATGTGTTGGGTTTTTCAGTTTTGGTTTACGATCAAAGCATCAGGGAGTTGGTTGGGTCTGGGTTCAAGCTGAGATTTTTGGAAACACGCTGTCTCTCTACTGGACAAGGACAGATCGTAAATCTGGAGTCCGGCAATACTTAAGAAGCTGGATTCTGCATGTAGATACTCTCCAGCTTCGCAATTTGTGTTCACCTTGTTTGTTCGTTTCTTGTTTGTTTGTTTCCTTGGTTCATTGATACCTCTAGCCAAATCTTATTATCTCTATATCAATATCACATCTCTTAGTAAGCTGGCTCTTGCTGTATTTCCTCGAAGACGACGCCACCAACCCTCAAGTTGTTCCCGTCGTAACATTTGGAGTTTTTCTCTGGGTTTCATCTAACCCGTGTGAAGTTACTCTTACGATCCCACTTAGAGACCAAATGAACATATGTAGACCTGACGTCGCGAGGTTTTCTCTCCACGCGACGTCTTCTGAATATAACATTATTCTTCGATTATCTTCTTCCTCTGTGAAGACTGCTGTCTAATTGCCCTTCTCTTCCGCCCCGGAAGATCACTCCCACCGCCCATTTCTCTTCTGCTGTGAAAAGCACTTCCCGCTTCTCACCCCCATCAAACGAGTTTTCTAGTCCCGCTTCGTACACCGTGGAACAACCGCTCCCTATATCCGTGAGAGGTGCCGGGCAGTTTTGGATGCAAATTGGGGGCACAATGATCACTATGATCTGGATTGTATTTCGGTGTTTTATTTGTCTAAATTTAACTATATTTTTGTGAATAGTGATAGAATTCGTAGCTTAGACAGGCGTTTCAAAAATAAAGACTTTAAAAAGTAATCAAATGAATTCAAAATTGATATGAAAAATATGAGAATATGGTCCACTATGGATCGATGAAATAAAAAGCAATATTCGCATAAAAATTCGAGTTTTAACGAAAAGCAATTACCTATTTGGGATAAAATATTTTAATTCTCTCGCCAAAACCCCTGTCACGCTAATACAGTATTGTTGACTGAAGCCGGTAGTATTGTGCATAAGAGGAAACCTTTTCGGTGAAAACCCCTGACATGCCTGATAAAATTCTGATTAAAAGTTTTATCTTCAGGAAGTGCGGTCATACTGTTGTGTCCAGTGTAGATACCTTTTCGTCAAACAGGCCTCGCTTCCTTCTCTTTTACTCTCTCTCCAGCATCAGCCCCTCCACTACCCCAGCCAGTCGAAATCGTTCAAGCGATCCTTGGTCTAGGTTCCACTGCGTGATTCTTGCTAAATCTTTTGGGTCGTCCATCATGGCTTCAAATGGTCGAATTTTGGCTTTCTTCTACACCTCAGTCTTACCCTTGACTCTTAAAGGGCAGGCCATTACCGCATGTTTGAGGTTTCCCGAAGGGTATCCACATGGGCATCTTGAATTGTCGACTCCAGGAACTTTTCTTTAGTTAAGATGAGATTTGAGCCCGATATGCTCGCTTCTTATCTGCATTGCAATGCTACTTTGGGGGGTCGGAGGGTGGTACACTGTCCAGGCCGTCCTCTCAAGAAGAATCTAGGTTGCCGAGGCACATGCCCCACTTGAGGCAGGAGAGAGCTGGTTCAAATCCAGTAAGACCCTTACACCATATTTCTTGCCAGGTCATGTACGTGACGATGACGAAGGCACGCTGGATAGTCGTGGGTGGCTGAAATGCGTTCCTGCGGCAAACGTAAACGGTCAGGGGTTGATGCGGCTGTAAGGCGCCTGACTTCGAGTTATGTCTCCAAGTGATATCCGGGTATGAGTGCCGTTAATATCATGTTGTGTCATCGCTCAATGTACCGTACGAGTGTCATTCGTGTCATTGCCTAGCGGCTGCATGCACAAGACTGATTTTTTAAAAAAAATAAAAAAAGCAACTTTGGACCTTTTTAAGGTTTCGGTGTAAGTTTGGTGGAGTCCACCTAAGACTCATCTTTTTTCTGCCGGTGATATTGACAGTGAGGAAGTTGTCTGATCTCCAACCTTCAGGGTCGGCTGAAGTTCCGTGTCTGAGGGAGGTGACGGAGTTATTAAAATAATTCAATAATCCTAATTCGGCGTCTTAAGGCCCACATAGGTATTTTCGGAAGATATGTATTATTTTTTGTAGAACAACTCTTTTTGACGTTGGACACTCATACTCAGATTTCATTCGCAGATACCACTGCGAGAATAACGCCTTACGACATGTACCCTCTTCACGAATACCCGCCACAGAGAAAATCGACAAAAAACTATGACTATCTGGGTATACCATCGTCATCCCACCAACACGATACCACCGCGATAGAAATAGTGTGCGGGTCTTGTTGGATTGGAACCAGCTTTCTCCTGTCTCAAGTGGGGCATGTGTCCAAGCTACCCAGACTCTACTTGGGAAACGGCCCAGACAGTGCACCACTACACCATCCGACCCGACGGGTTATTATCCGGAGGGGAAAAAAATATAAAGTGGAATCTGTCTAAGCCGATAGTGGGTCCAGGCTTAATTATTGAAAAGATTCATTGACATTATTGTATTTTATAGTTGCAATACTTATACATGCGCGCAAAATACCATGATGGGGTAAGTGTTGAAAAACTAAGTACCAACTATAATGTAAATATTAACAATAATTACACCGGGTGCCACTATCTGCTTCAATATGTTCTACTGTACTGTGCCACTATCTGCTTCAATATGTTCTACTGTACTGTGCCACTACGGTAACTTTTGCCAGCTCCACTCAAAATATGGGTCTCAACAGGGTATACATGCTTTCGCTAGCCTGGTCTGGAAAGCTTGGCAGTTGATCTATGAAAATGTATGAAAATACCTTAAAAATTTGTATGTGAAATTCCCCACGCAAAATGTATCGCAGCTTCTAATTTTGGTTCAAATAAAGTTATGAATTCATTATTCTAATTATCCAGTTCAAAATAAGTTATAGAGGCTAGTACTTTGTCGGGCCACCTTGAGCTTCATAAACGTCCCTGATCCTGTTGGGCATCGATTCAACTAGTTTTTCCAACTCATTTTCATCCACGGCCCTGTCCCAAGCTTCTGCCACAATCCTTCGAAGCTCATCCTGCGACCTATTACTTTCCGGGGCTAAATCAGAATAGTGATGTGCGTTGTAGTCCTTCATCAGCTTCCAGACATGCTCTATGGGGTTCAGGTCAGGGGAATATGGTTGCCATGTAATTGGAGAGATTTTTCTCTCCCTTAGCTCATCCATAGTTTGCCTTGCCTTATGAGGTCGGGCGTTGTCCTGCATTAGTTGTATATGTGGATGATTCGAAATCATGCCGTGGATAAGAGGTACTATCCTCTGACAATATCTATCAGCAGGTATACTACCCCACTCCTTCTCCTAAATCAAGGAACAGCCCTTTTCGCTCCCAAAAAAGAGCCCCAAAACATCCATACAATTTTCTTCCGAATGTTACTTATGACACATGTAGCGTCAAAATTTTCATCTATCTAGATGAAAAATTAAGGTTAAGAATCTCAAATTTCAGACAAAGTAGGCGGTACTGACTTTTCTCGTGATCCAAATACTACTATGTCGTCCATCAGTCACCCAGGTCTCATCTGTCTAGAGGACTCTCATCCAATGCTCTTTATTCAAGTGAAGATTTTCTGTAACGAACTCGAGTCTCATTCTCTTGTTTTCTGCAGAAAGTGGTGGTTTCGAAGCGGCAATACGACGGGCGTATCCCCTATTTGACATTTTCCGTTGGATTACCTTCTCACTCACTCCAAAATGACTAAAATGTGCGTAGGCGAGCTCGAAATAGGTCAATTGCCGGTGTTCTGGAGATAATGTAACAAAGTCTTCAATCTCGTCGACCTGTTCGCTGCTCAAGACAAGGGGGCGACCGCTACTCTTTTTAAGGGAGAGATGGACAGCTTTTGCTGCATAGCGACCCTAGTGATAGGTCACTTGGAGTCGTCGCGCGATCTTTTGGTAGCTGTAGCCTTCTCGGGTCAGAGTTCTCACCTGCCAATTTTTAGAGACGACGCATGATTTAGTTCTCTTTTGACATGATACTTACTTCAATACGCTGTTCTTTTGTCACTTTTTTTGCTCTGGAACGAGCAAGAGATTGAGGTGAGGTTGATGATGGTGGAGGCGTCTGTGGACGATTCATCGTTGCAATGATTTAACTGATCCATTCTTTAGCATCCTAAATGAATTATTTAAATTCATAGTTTTTATAACTTACAATCCGTAAATTTAAGACAATTAACTGAAGTGATGGCGTTCTTTTGTAGTCTGTGATAGTATTGCTGAACATTAGTGGTGGGGCAGACGTTCGGAAGAAGGACCGGTGACAGCGAGGCTACCCAGCATAAAAATGATAATCCTGACAGATAAGGCTTACATATTTTAGACTTTGAGTTAGATGTCATAGGCCCCATACATTCTCACTTTTAACCCCTGAAGCGAGATATACCCTGCACAGACCCACCTGTAATAACTTACCGTAGCAGCACAGTATCTACAACCGCGACAGATCCACATTATCTGCTGCTTCGCGAACAAAATTAAGGCCGACTGATTCGAAAAACACTTGTAGAGTCTCTTTTACTTCCACCCCCCTGAGGACAAATATGAATTTCCTCAGCCACTTACTTGCAGCTTCCGATCCATCATATTTATCTCATGATTGTTATCTTCTATACAATACTACAGGCCTAAGTAGGGTCGGATGGTGCAGTGGTACACCGTCCAGGCCGTTCTCCCAAGTAGAGTCTGGGTAGCTTGGACACATGCCCCACTTGAGACAGGAGAAAGCTGGTTCGAATCCAGCAAGACCCTCACACCACTTCTCTCGCGGTGATACTGTATTCGTAGAATGACGAAAGCATGCTCAGATAGCCACAGGTTTTTCTCGCTTTTCCCTGTGGTGGGTATTCACGGAAGAGGGTACATGTCGTAAGGCGTTATTCTCGTAGTGGTATCTGCAAATGAAATCTGAGTATGAGTGTTCCAAACGTCAAAATGAGTCGTTCTATAACAAAGAATACGTATCTTCCGAAAAATACCTACGTGGGCCTTCAGGCGCCGAAATAGGATAATAGAAAAATTTATTTACAGGCCTAAGTCAACGATATTGCATTGGCGTGACAGGGGCCTATTTA
This sequence comes from Podosphaera xanthii, assembly GCA_028751805.1. Lineage (NCBI taxonomy): Eukaryota > Fungi > Ascomycota > Leotiomycetes > Helotiales > Erysiphaceae > Podosphaera > Podosphaera xanthii. The sequence continues at coordinate 1,058,172 of JAPWIX010000023.1, forward strand.
AATTTATGACTATTTCAAAAGAGGTAATAACTGTTGTAACCTTTGGTATATAGATCTCACTCTCGGAGGATAGATTGATTAGTCATTAGTCTACATGTAAATAGTAGAGCTCCGTACACATCATAAATATATACACATGTACTTTTAATCAAATCATTTCAACCTTCTGTCTCTGCTCCTAGTAGTACCAAGGATTTATCTTGCTTTCCTCAATAGGTTATGCCCCCTCTTGTTACGGCGAGACTCGGAAGGGAGATTAAATCGCCGTCTTCGAGGGGAGATAGGTGAGCGACCGTTCGAAAGGGGGAATAAGAGAAGAGTTTAAGATAGAGGATAAGATAAGGTAAACGTAAGGATGAAGATAAGATAAGTAAAGATAAAAACCAGGTTTAGAAGATCTGTGGATGAGACCGACAGAGGAGGTAATGGATAAAACCACTAATTGATAGATATGTAGAAAGAATACAAATTGCGAAGCTGAAGATACATAGTTTCCTTCTCGTCTTCTTACATATGAAGGTGCGCCGACTCTTCCGACAAATAAACAATAACAGACCATCAATAATTACAAGATATTTCGAAATACTAATCTCCATTCCCATAAGCCGACGCTCCCGAAACCAATTCCAAAAATCATGCACCGATTACTCCCGAGAGCCAATCTAATATTCCCTGATCCATTAGGCTCGACATATCTTCATTAAAATTATAACACCTCTGCGCTTCCGTATTTAACTACTCAGCACACAGACTTGAAAGTGTATTTTATTTCTGCAACCCTAATTTGATCTTCTGTATCCTCATTATAACATATTACTTGGTTTGCCTAAATCTCATTATGTCCTCTTCAGCTTCTGCTACACCTCTCACCATATCTCCCTCGAATCTGCGACCTGGAGATATGGCGCTTCGTCCAAATTTGAGGCTTCAAGATCTATCCAACCTGAAAGTTTGGAAATCACTTTTAATTGCTACACTACGTGGTAATGGGCTTTATAACTATATTGTGCCTGGTACTACAGAAGGTGCAGGTCTGACTACTAAGGACACTGAATATGTGGCGTGGTCAAAGAATAACGAATTGGTCAGACTTGTCATCGCCACAAACTTTGAAACCGACCTTATTCCATTGGTCATGTGAGAACTCACTGCCTCTGCTGGCTTTATGAAACTGTGCAATTTTCTTGAGGGAAACGGAATGGCAGCCTTGGAAAGTACTCTTGTCGACTTTCTTAACCTGACTGAAAACTTCGATAAGCTTCCCTCTATCAGAGACTACATTCTTTCTCACAAGGCTGTGGTTGAAAGGCTTGCCTCTTTAGGCCAGTCCTGGTCTGACAAGGTCTATGGTTTACTTTTCATTCGTGCTGCAGCGATAACTTATCCGCAGTGGGCTACGAATCAACGTTACTATTACTAAATTTCGTCAAAAGGAATTCCCACTCTAGATTCTCTGTATATGACTCTGCAGACCGAATGCCGCTTGGCTGAAATTTCAGTTCCAACTTCAGCTGCTCCAATTGCTCAAGTCAATCCTTTGGGCTCTTCTGATAAAAAGCCCAAAAGGGACAAAAGGTCCAGAGGTCCGTGTGATTGGTGTTCTGGGCATCATTCTTCTGATAGCTGTTTTCTGAAATACCCCGACAAACTTGTTACTTTTCAAAAGAGACGTCCCACATGGGAGTATAAGGAAAATCCATCTTTACGTGCCGAATTCCGCCAGCGTCAATCTAGCTCGAACTCTGCCCATTGCACTGGATTTGATGCACGATTCGAAAATTATAACCCTTGCGAACAGTAGCCTTTCGGCTATCAGGCCAAATTTTCTCATTTCTCAGCTCCCTCTCCACTGGCCGATTCAAATTCTGCTTTTGATCAACGCCTCAATGAATATACTGATGGTATTTTTCATGTTAACATGGCCTTTGATTATAAAAATATCGCGCGTCAGTACGAACATCCTTTGGGCCAAGATGAAGTAACCGATATTGCTAGCTCATCTACTTCCCCATCAGTTGACTCTACCTTTGTGAATCTCTTGAGTCAGGTCACACGCAATATCTGGCTTCATGACGATGGAGCTTCTGTGCATATCACTAATAATATTAATGCTTTTTATCGCTTTCGTACTCTGAAGAATCATTCCCTAGTTGTGACAGGCGGCGGTTTAGTCCATCCCGCCGGCATCGGTTACATCAAACTGCTGCTTTTACGGTCAAACAACTCCATTCACGAGACCGTCATCGAAAATGTTCTCTACATTCCTGGTTTCTCCATTAACATATACTCTGGCTAGCTGCATGATCTGAAAGATGGTTGGGATAAGCATTGTGTGCCATATAATGCTGATGGCTCTGAATTTTGTCAGCTTCTACGGAGACCCAATTGCCTACATTTACGGCTTGCTTTCCCCCCCTATGTTCTAAATCAGACTGACCGTGCAACGTCACTTTCAACTTCTTGCGCCCTAATTATCTCACCACATCTTTTTCCTGCCGCTATTTACGAGGCTCCAGTCACTCTGGAACTGCTTCGCCGCCGTTTAGGACACATCAGTTTTAAGTACGTTAAACAGACGGTAGATCGAACCCATGGTCTTTCCTACAATTCGCGGGCATCCGACTTAGAGCTCGATGTAACTCGGCTCTGTAAGCCCTGCAAATTTGGAAAATCAAAGAAAACAATTCGTCGCCTTTCCAGAGATCGGGAAACTAACTGGAGAGAACGGTTTTATACGGACGTATTTTTCATTAATCCGCCTGGGTATAACAAACATACAGCTGGCGCTATCTTTACAGATGGCCATACTAACGGACGTTACGGTTTCACTTTCGAACAAAAGAAGAATGCATTTGATGCACATGTGACTTTTGTGAGACTCTTCCGCACCCCAAATGGATTCTTACCCAAGTTTATCCGTCTCGATGGCGGTAAAGAGTTTGGTTGTGACAAAATGATTAATTTCTGTCAGCAATATGGCATTGAAGTCGAATCAAGTACTCCATACTTTCATGAGCAAGGTGGTCCTCAGGAACGTTCCAATCGCACAGTTCTAGACCCTATGCGTCGTATAATGGCCGATATGAAAATACCTCTTATTCTTTGGCCGGAGATCTTTTTGGCAGTCATTTATCTGCTTAATCGTATCTCTACCAGTATCAATGACAAAATGACTCCGTATGAGGCTCAATCTCGAGCTATATTTCCCGAAAAATCACATCATAAACCCGATCTATCAAACATCAGGGTCCTTGGATGTCCTGTGCTTATTTACGTTCCTAATGAACGACGCGTCAATACCGAAAAAATGAATCTGCGTGCCGAAGAAAGAATCCTTGTTGGATTTGAAGGACAACAAATATATCGTTGTTGGGTTCCTTCTCGTCCGATTGGTTTCAAACTTGTACGCTCATCTCACCTCCGTTTCTTTGAAGGCCGCTTTCAAAACATTTCGCCAAATTCAACCCCGCATCATCAGGTTGAATCTAATGATTGTCTTTCTCAACAAGATTTTCAGCTTCCAGAACGCCGCTTATCTCCCGTTCAGCCGTCGCTGGATAATCAGTTGAGCCAATTATAGATGCATGAAATGGTATGCCTCATGAAGATGACCCTTTTTATCAGCCTATTCCTGAGGAACCTAGACGAGGCCGTGGCCGTCCTCTTGGATCTAGAAATAAACCTAAGGACACGATCGATCCCGACACTGTTGATTTGTCCCGGAATCAATATGAGGGCCGAATAACAAGAAACATGACTAAAAGAACAGTTTCACAGCATTTTTCGCGTGACAACAACCCAACCTCTCCCCTTCTCCTCCACGCATACCTCTCTGCTCTTACAACTGACGATGATCCCACCACCTTTCGTTCTGTTATGATTTCTCCAGACGCTCCTTTATGGAAACAATCCATGATGGAAGAATTATCGGCCCTTTCCGATAATAACACTTGGATCTTAATGTCTCGCTCTAAACTTCCACCTGTTCGAAAACTTATCTCGGGTCGTTGGGGATATAAAACTAAAAGAGGTAAAGATGGGCAGGTTACACGATACAAATCACGCTATGTCGCTAGGGGATTTCTGCAAGAAGGATTAGATTATCATTCAACTTTCGCCAGTACAGCTATTTCTAGTTTCTGGAAAGCCATCCTTGCACTCGCCGCATTCAATGACTGGGAGGTTAATCAAATGGATGTAATAACTGCTTTCCAAAATCCCGAAGTCGACACCGATATTTTTGTTACCTGCCCTGATGGGATGGTTTCTCCAGATAGGACTCCTCTTGAAAATTGGATGTGTAAATGTCGCGGGATCAATTGGTGAAGGTAAACCTCAGAGCAAGTCGAGTAGAAAATCAGTTGATTATTGAAAACTATGGTAAGAATAAAGATGGGCATACTCTGTATATAGATACATAGGCCCGCTCCTTCCGCTAATTACTAGCACAAATAAAAACAACTGTGTTGCTACGCAACCACCACACAACCACACACGTGACAGTAGCGCTGGCGCAGTCTGTGCACAACAAGGGATCAATCCCGTAACAGTAAACTACAAAAAGCCCTGTACGGTTTAAAGGAATCTCCATATCTGTGTTAATCAAAACTTGGCTTTGAACTGGCTAAATTTCAGTACAAACCACTCTTACATGATCTATCTGTTTACTACAAAAAATATCATGGCTGTTATCTTGTCACCCATGTCGATGACTTTCTTCTGGTCGGACCTAAACAGGGCGTTACTCAATTACGAAAATTTCTCATCTTAATATTCAAAATGGTTGATATGGAAGCTGCTGAATTCTTTGTTGGAGTCCGAATTGTTTGCAATCGTTCAAATCGTTCAAATCGTACAATATCTTTGCATCAGGATGCATTCGTCAACAAAATAATTGGTAAGTTTGGATTCACAAAATCTGTAGCTGTTGATAGCCCGATGCTTCCAGCTCAACATCTTGTTCTCTCTGACGGTCGCGCCACTCAGGCTGAAATTTCTCTCTATGGATCAATGGTTGGATCAGCTATGTATGCTACTTCTCAGACAAGACCAGATATTTCCTACACGTTATCTCAACTATGTAGATTTCTGGCGAATCCCTCGTCTATACATGTAAGTGCCGCTCGGCGGCTTTTTTCAATACCTTCGCGGGACTACTAACTTAGGTTTGAAATATGGAAATGGCCCTGACCTTAGACTACATGGCTATACAGATTCGGAATATGCCGGAGACCCTGTCACCAGACGGTCTCACGTTGGGTATGTTTTCTTCCTAAAAGGAGGTTGTTTCTCTTGGAAGTCATACGCCATGAAAAGAGTAACATCTTCTTCTACAATGGCTGAAGTATACGCTATGGCCGAAGCTGGAAAAGAAGCCATCTTTCTGCCTAATCTTTTCAACGGTCTTGATGTTGATTTACAAGATGTCAAGACCATAACTTGCTACTACGATAGTCAACCCGGCTTTAATCAAATACAGGTTCAGGGTATAACTCAGAAGTCCAAGCACTATGATGTGCCTCTTCTTCTTCGAGAGTACATTGCAGATGGTTTTCTAGCGTTAGATTGAAAATCTGGCGTGGAAAACATAGCTGATGGTTTCACCAAAGCTCTCTCACCAATCCTGTTTAAGACATTTGTCCGTCAGCTCAATATGATTGACTTATTTTCAGTCAAATGATTATAGGTGAGACTTACGAGAGTGGGGGGGTGCGTTGTAACCTTTGGTATATAGATCTCACTCTCGAAGGATAGATTGATTAGTTATTAGTCTACATGTGAATAGTAGAGCTCCGTACACATCATATATATATACATATGTACTTTTAATCAAATCACTTCAACCTTCTGTCTCTGCTCCTAGTAGTACCAAGGATTTATCTTGCTTTCCTCAATAATAACTCTAGAGCCCAATTATCCAATCGTCCAATACTACTGTTTCACCACACTGTAAATCTCCATAAGCCCCAGAAAATTCCTCCAAGTGTCCCTATCCCCAGGCCACTCAGGAGACGTTCAAGAACGAGACCTTGCCACTCGCTGCGCCTAATGACTTCGGAATACCGCTCATTACCAAAGCTAACCCTTGAATATTTTGTTGCCCAGCCCAATGATGGGAACCATTGACTCAATTTCTCTTCCAGCCACTTTCGACTTTTATATAATCTTGAGTTAACGGCACTAGCCATCTCTTGATAGTTTTGGAGAGCAAGTTGTGAGATCGCTCGACTATCTACTGTGCGTAGCGCAGAATACTCTTCAAGAGCAAGGGCACGACGTTCTGAAGTGGATTCAACAGTTAAATACTTATCTAAAGTCTGAAATAAGACTCGGACATCTTCGAAGCCCGCATTCATTCCCTGTCCATAGAAGGGTACCATGGCATGAGTTGCATCGCCGAGGAGGACAGCGCAGTGCGAATAATGATGTGGCGAACAAGTTATACTAATGAGAGGGAGATGTGGATTCTTGTTAAAAGATTCGACGAGATCCGTAGGCGAGATAAGTTCTGGCGTCACTCCAGGGAAATTTTCATGGAAGAACTCAACTAATGCGTCTGATGAAACAGAAACTTTTTCAAATAAGGGCTTGGGCATAAATAATGTGCACGTAAATTCGCCGTTCAGTGAGGGTATGGCAATAAACATGAATTTCGTCCCTGGCCAAATGTGCAAGTGATCTGGAGTGATCTTAAACTTTGAGTTTGGAGATTGTTTATCAGAAAAGTTATTTGCTTTGATAGTAAATTCGCACCACAAGGTATCGACATAAAATTGTGAGTAGTCCATCGTTAAGTGTTTCATCAAATGGAAGCGTGTGGCCGAGTGAGCACCATCTGCACCAATCAGGAGGTCAAAACTAACTTCGACATCTTTCTGTTCGGTATCTGATGAACTAGAATCTGAAGCCGACATAGGTCTTAACCAAGCCTTCTGAGACTTGAAGTCCACTGAGGTAAGTTTGTGGTTAAAAAATAACCTGACATTTGGGAGGCTGGCAAGTTCGTTCAGGAGTCGGTTATTTAGATCGCATCGATCAATAGCATAGATTGCCTAAACTGAGTTAGTCTCCTGATTAATAGAAATTCACAACCTAATTGAAGGAGACAGGCAAACTAACCCTTCCATTGATATCATAAGGTTGAGACTCTTCATAGAGTGATCCTGATTTGTCCCGACGATGGATCATGCGCCCTGTCATTGGTATTGTCTGCTCGAGAATCTTTTCGGTCAACTCTGTCCGATTGGAATGCCATAGAGCATTGATACCCCGTTCTGAGAGGGCTAAATTTATCGATCTGGTAAAGTTCAAGGGGGTGGTTGACGGATCCCGAAGATCTAAAGACCAATGATACGTTGAGCAGGAATTCGAAGACTACTGAAGAATCTGATGAACGTACCGCCCCTTAGCTCGTACACCTCAACTTCATGACCTCTTTCAGCTGCGTATAGAGCTGCGAGCGTGCCAACTGGGCCGGCGCCAATAACTACCGTCTTCTGCTTTTTTTCCTCGCTGAATTGAGCCATGCCGGATGTCGTCGACGATTAAGCTTGGTATCTGCAGACACTATGCACTTGTCGAGTAACAAACACGAACTGTAGTCTGATTAGTATCTCCCCTTAACTCTCGGGCGAGAATTTAAGATTCCCATCCCGATGGATGCCTGTGGATTAGTTTCGGCACAGCCTCTGTACAATATAACAGGCCTAAGTCAATGATAATGCATTAGCGTGACGGGGGTTTTTGGTGAGGGAATTAAAATTTTCTATCTCCAATAGGCAGCTATTTTCAAATAAAACTCTGATTTATACAGTACTACAGGCCTAAGTCGACGATATTGCATTAGCGTGACAGGGGCCTATTTAAATTGATGACGATTACAAAAGATGTAATAATACTAGAGCCCAATTATCCAATCGTTCAATACTACTCTTTGCCTGCACTGTAAAAAATTCTTATTCTAGAAATACCCAATTATCTTCTCCACACGTACAGAACATTACATTCTACCACCAACTTCGATCAAGAAATAATGATTACCACAAATTTATTATCGCAGCACCGTCAAAATTACATTTCATCGGATGACTGTATTCGCGTTAAAACATTGCGAAAACATACGAACAGAACAATCGAACAAATTGCCAAAGATCTAGGGCTATCCTGGCACCAAGTTCAACACGCTTGTGCCCGACACAGTGAGAGTCCAAGTGTTCGGACTGGGCGCCCGCCTGTACTCTCAAGTCAACAGATAGATCAATTGGTGGTCTTTGTAAGGTCTTCATATGAGGCTCGACGGATAGGTTATCTGGATCTGTCACTAGACCCATTTAGGGAATGGAACATTGGTCAAAGATGTATTCAAAGGGCTCTCAACAGTAGGGGATATTCTCGACGCCGGGCTCGCTCAAAGCCGGTACTGAGTGACCTTAACAAAACGAAGAGGATTGAGTTTGCCCAAACTCACATAAACTGGTCTTTGGATGATTGGAGTTGAGTTCTCTGGGCCGATGAGACATGGGCTACCGGTAACCCTCACAAAAACACTTGGGTGACTAGATTGGTAAATACTGAAGCTATCTAAATTATGTCTAGCTCTAATGCGCTATTTAGGTCGTTGAACAGGTTAAAGACTGTTGTGTAGATATAAGGTGTTTGAAGGGGAATGGCTGGATGTTCTGGGGATCTTTTATGGGATCTCAAAAAGGTCCACATGTAATATGAGACAAAAGATGGGGAAAAATTAACCAAGCTAGCTTCAGGGAAAGTGTTGTGCTATCAATTATCAACTATCATAGAGAGCACCCGGACTTAATACTCATGCAAGACTCGACACCAGCTCATCGAGGCCGGGTGTTAGATGAACTTACTGGAGCGGGCATCGAGTTGATGGAATGGCCTCCCTTCTCCCCAGATCTAAATCCTATTGAAAATGTCTGGAATATCATGAAAGATAAAATGCAGTTTTATTTCCCCGAATTAAACGAGCAATGGCTGCGAGTTTCAAGGATTCGTGCAATAGTCCAAGCTAGCTGGGATATCATTGCTGATGAACATCTTACACCACTTCTCGCGAGTATGCATTCGAGATGCCAGGCAGTTGTGGATGTAAATGGGGGGTACACTCGTTTCTAAATTCCGGATTGTTTTTCTGTGTTTTGTCAAAAGTCGTGTGAATAATTATAGAATTCGTTGCATAAACAGGCGTATCACAGTAAAGATTTGAAAAAATAATTAAATGAATCCAAATTTGAAACAAAAAAAATAAGACTTTCAGAATATTAGAACATCGTTCACTATGTTTCGATAAAATAAAAAGCAATTCTCACATACAAATCAGAGTTTTATTTGAAGATAGCTGCTTATTTGAGATAGAATACTTTAATTCCCTCACCAAAAACCTCTGTCACACTAATGCAATTACGTTGACTTAGGCCTGTAGGATTGTACAATAGGCCTTGTGTAAAATTATAGTGGGTCTCGGTGTAATTATTGCCAAGATATGTTGAACTTTTACAAGTCATATTTACGACACTTACCCCTACATTTAAAATGTTGTGTAGGGGTAAGCATTGTAAAAGAGCCGAACCTTATATAAATCTTAACAGTAATTAAATCGGAACCCACTTTGGGTTTACTCAGGATCTACTGGGGCACCAACCATGAACAGTACACTCAATCTCAGATCGAAATAATCTTTCCATCTTAAATTTGAAGGAGGGACAGCGATTAAGCGTTCAATTGTCATCCCTGTGTGTACTCGAACGTACTGAATTCGTAAACAAGAAAACAAGCTTGATTACGTCACCCTCAAGTATAAGTAATGAAGCTGATCAACAGCGGAATATGCTAAAGCCCCACACATCATGACAACATCAGATAACTCTGCAGACGCTGAAATCATAATGGATCCTCTGCGTGTTGAAAATGTCGTCTCGGCCTTGCGGCGAGTGTCTTCACGCATCGCTGCTGCAGCTTCTGGCCGTCATGTATGTCTTGGAACGACCATGTTCGTACGTACTTACTCTAACTAGGTATAACAACAGGTGCAATTAGTTGCTGTTTCGAAGTTAAAACCCCCTTCCGATATTCTGGCGCTCTATCAAGCAGGGCATCGTGATTTCGGAGAAAATTACGCCCAAGAATTAACTGAGAAAGCAGTGCTGTTGCCCAAGGATATCAGATGGCATTTCATCGGGGGCCTCCAGAGCAGTAAGTTTAGAAATTTTGAATCAGATATTTATAGCAGTTATGACTTGATCATTTTCCTTTCATCAAAAAGCTTTACATCTGTCAAGAGTAGAATGTCCCGGTTTAATCAGTCTTCTGCTCCCTAAAGTAGGAAGAGAAAATCCTAGATAACCCCGAAGTGTACATATGACCTGTGACCAGTGACTTGAAGTGACAAAGATATGCACATTCAATGACAATTTTACAGATAAGTGCAAACCACTGGCCTCTTCACTTCAGAATCTTTATTGTGTCTCATCAGTAGACAGTACTAAAAAAGCCACTCAGCTTAATCTCGGCCGCGCGACGTTTCCTAACACACCTCCTCTAAATATTCATATTCAAGTTAACACTTCTGGCGAGGCGTCTAAATCAGGCACAGAAATAGGTTCAGCTACCACAGACCTAGCCCTTCATATCCTCAAATTGTGTCCAAATCTACATCTTCGCGGACTAATGACTATCGGTGCGATTGCACGAAGTAAAGCCATTGCTGTCGGCGAAGAAACCGAAAACGAAGACTTTCGAGTTCTGAAGGAAGAGCGCGATAGACTAGAGAAAATTATTTCCAGTGAAAGCGATGGGCAAGAATGGGCTCGCAGATGGGGTGTCATCGAAAATTCAGGCACGGAACAAGAATCTGGTATAGGCCACGGCGAATCTAATGCAAGTGGATCCGAAACTAGAAGGTTGGAGCTAAGCATGGGGATGAGCGATGACTTTGAAACCGCAATTCAAATGGGCAGCGATGAAGTCCGGATCGGAAGCACGATCTTCGGCCAGAGACCTCCCAAGGAAGAGTTTTCTGTCCAGGGTTGTAATAACGAGAGCATGAAATAATTCACCACATGATCAATTAAGAGGTTAAAATGTTAAAACCCTGTCGATGTGTTTATTGCAAACATTTTCATCAGTGCCTTTGGTAGTGCCGCTAGGTTGAATAATAGCGAAACTGCATAAAATTAATTTCACCAATCTGCACTTCAAGATTATCGATGGAGTATCTAAGTTTCCGCCTCAAAGCCTTTTATAGAGCTCTGATCTCCATGTTACTTGATTGAAGAGAATTACTTGTATTTTTGAGCGACTGCCCAAAGAAACAACTTTTGCTGGCGAAGAAAGGCTGTTTGGGCTGTTCGGTCTGCCCTGATGTGCAATGTTAAACTCTTTCGGAATATACTGTGTGGAATTGTTTCTCCCTTTGGCAATGTTCCTGGCCAGACAAATCAATCGCAAGACAATATCAGAATACATTTAATGCTGAAAACTGTGGTCAAAATATTCGGTACCAGATTTTTGGGTAGGCTTTAGTTAAATCTCCAGTCGTCAGTTTCCATTGTCTCACATTCTAAGGCAACTTAACAGAGAACTTAACCAGCCCACCGCGATAGGTTTCGCCGCCGAACAAAATAGGTGACTTATTGAACTAAATGGAATTTTGGAAGAGTTTAAGGAGTAAGTGTGTCATGTGACAGATACCTCGGAACAGTGTTAGTTATGATTACTTGTGGTTTAGCGTGGTGCTCGCCTAATTTGTGTATTTAAATACTTTCTTTAAGCCATCACTTTCCCTTTTCTTTAATAAACCTTACAAACACGAGTTCTTGCCTGCCCACAATAGGATTCCTAACAAAGTGAGATAAAATCGATTGCTAGTTATGTTGAACGAGGATAGAGCTATGATAAGTTTGTGATTTTTTAGAGTGAAACAATCAAATAGAGCGGTGGTGTTTTATGTCATGGCCGCCAAGAGCTCAGAGTCAGATGTCCAATATTAGGGGCAAGGGTCCACGACACGAGGCAGTTACGCGACTGACTAGGAAAGTCGGGCATGACTTATTTACGCGACTCACGGAAAGAGTCAGATGCGGATGATACGAAGACTACAGTGTTAGGTTGGTTTGAGCTTGTATCTTGATTCCGGACAGACTATGGAATTAGGTGTAACCTGTATATATATAATGAGGCTGGATCTGGGACTTAGATCTCCAGCTTCTCAATCTATCTTCTTGCATTACTTGCTTGCATCCTTTCGTCTTGTTCCATTTGTCTTGTTTCGTTCGTCTTGTTCCGACCTAAGTCTACCGCCCCACGTCATCCGTACCTCGCAGACGGCGATTATACTCAACTTGTTGCACGCCGTAACATTTTTAAGTCAGGCGGTCTATCGTCTTTTCAAGCTACGACAGCAGCTAGGACTCCCAGCAATGGACCGCTCAAAGTCATTTAAATCTAATTGATATGACTTGGTTTAATGTTTTGACGTGACCGGGTAAAAGCTCTGCATCCAGGAAGTATGGCATGGGTCGTCAAGATAAAAATATAGACTCTTTACTTCCTACATGGCTGGTTCTAACCAGCCATGATAAAACATAAAAAGACGAAGAAACCCAAGGAAAACAGCCTAAGGCTTTACTGCCCTGCATCCTGCCTTGATCCCGCGCTAGAAGTTAACATTCTAAAAATCATGTTAGCACTTAAGCCATTATTAAAATTCCCAAAGCTTGAACAACAAAACTCGCCTTGGGCCCCTCCATGGCAGCAACAAAGAATCTTGATTTCAGTATCGGGTCAGGAAAAGAGGTAGCGTGTGCGCAACAATTCGAGCTTCTCTCCGAAATTCTACTTTCACTCTTAATTATTTGCACTAATGACTCCATAGTCAAAGGGAAAGGGTATCAGTATGGGAATCGTTATATATTTTCTGTTTTCCAAGGAACTGAAGTGTCTTTTGTACAATCTTGGCAACATAGTAGAAATTCTAGATACGGAGACCTATGTGATTCACAAAGCATCATCATTCATGAAACCTAGCGGCAATTTTTATGAATTTTACATTACCTCTGATCGTCAGTCTCCTCTATAAGAGTTTCTCAATCCACAAATTTAACAGCTTATTTGATTCACAGTAAGGGAGGGAAATTGAGTTCAAGGCTCTCCTGGTGCCCGGGCCATCAGGGAACTATCTGCAATCAATTTGCAGATAGTCTAGTAAGGAAAGACCGAGTAAAACCAGCTACGGAGATTGATATTTTTACACCCAACTTACAACTCAAAAGAAAATTGAGGAAATTTATTTTTGAATCCTGAAGATCTGAAGGACAAAAGCAAGTGCCGAGGAAAGAATGAATGAAAGCTAAGGGGGTTGGAAAGATCTAAAAATCTATAGCCAAGAACTCCACTCTCTACTATCAGCCAAAACCATTTAACTTTAGAAAATACAAGAGAACCATCCAATTCGAATAGTTTCAGGCTAGGACGCGAATTGGGAATTATCTCCCCCCCCTCCGGGAAAAATAAAGAAAAGGCGGACAGTAACTTCTGGAGCCTTTATAACAAGGAAAAGCAAACTATTTACCTACCGGTCTTACAATGTCTCAAGTACAAGACGAAATTAAAAAAAGCATTTGGCAATATTTAACCACGAAAGTTGTTTACAATTTTTGACACAATTGCTGGAAAAGAGAGATTGTTAAGTTTTCTAGATTCATCCAGACGATTCTCTCGGATGAAAAGCTAGGGGGGAAAAATTACTAATAAATTTTTGATCTAAGTCAGACTTCAGGGACGCTCCAGGGACGCTCCAGGGAGGAAATATACTGTACTTACACAAATAAAGTTTTACGTTCTTTGATTAGAGAGGTTAGAAATAGAGAAGTTTTGGAAGTCTGGTCTCACGGATATAAGGAGCAGTTGTTCCACGGGGTACGAAGCGGGACTAGAAAGCTCGTTTGATGGGGGTGAGGGTGAGGGTGAGGGTGAGGAACGAGAAGTGCTCTTCACAGCAGGAGAGGAATGGGCAGTAGAAGCGGTCTTCCGGAGCGGAAGAGAAGTGTACTCAGACAGCAGTCTTTACAGAGGAAGAAGATAATCGAAGAATAATGTTATATTCAGAAGACGTCGCGTGGAGAGAGAAAACCCCGCGACGTCAGGTCTATATATGTACATTTGGTCTCTAAGTGGGATCGTAAGAATAACTTCACACGGGTTAGATGAAACCCAGAGAAAAACTCCAAAACTCCAGCAACGGCACGCTAACGTCTTGCCATAAAACCTGGTAAATCCTTTGTCAAATATCAACCCCTTGTAACGGCCTTGACACTTCCCTGACATGAAACATGTCAATCAGTGAAATCTGGACGGAAATTAACATGCAAATAAATTATTGCTATTCGTGTCATAACTGCAAGGCCTAAATTCAGGGTCAGATTGAGGAATGGTACATCGCCCGGGCCGCTCTCCCGAGTGGAATTTGGGAAGCTGAGGCATATGCTCCACTTGAGACAGGAGAAAGCTGTGTTACGGGCTGCGCCTTAGCCTCAATTGTTGATCATGTGTTATGAATTACTAATCATATGTCATGTGATCTTAACTGTTGCTATAATCGGTTCGATGATGATTACAAGAGCTACTCTGACTAAGTACACCTACCCCTAGTTATAAAGACAATGACTCACGTCAATCTTCGAGTTGTACCCGTTACAGAACTTATCAGGAAAAAGAGCTGACGTTTGGAAAGTAAGTCGTGTGGTGTAGAATTACTTGTATATTATGGTTCTCCCTCTAGACTCATTTAGAAATCTATATAGAAAATATACTGCATTACGGCCAGCTTACTTTGTTACATTGTTTTGGTGATAGCCCATCACAAGCTGGTTCGAATCCGTGACACCCTAAAGCCACATTCTCTGGCGATGACGACTATTCGTAGGATGACGATGTGAGAATACACCTTTATTCTTGCTAGTACGACGCATCTTGATTATCCAGTCTTTTAACCTAGCTCTCGCTGTTTGTCTAGAGCGATATCGGGGGTTATTGTAAATATCCAGTCTCGCATTACAAGTCATGCACCTGTGTACACTGTCATCTAATACTATTAATACACTATTATTATGTACTATATCCTTAGCACGCCTCTAAAGTTGAATCTTGCAATATCGGTAGTACGTCCGGTGCATCTATTGTAAACATAAACAGTAAAATTTCTTCGTATCAATTCAGTAATTTTACTGGACGCACTTCCGATGAGGCAAGGCTCGACTGAAGGGATATTTGCTAGAATCATATCACTTGCATGTTTTTTGTAAAGACAATTTTGCATCTGCAGTCTGAGGCTATGACGCGAATGATTCAGGAAGATACTGTTGTTTGGAAGTAGTGGTAGCAGCAAGTGGTAAGACTTGAGAGAGATAATTTCACAGAGAAGACAGATTGGCACAAGAAGGAGTCTGTTAATCGTAAGTGAGGAGTTGTTTATTACTCCCACTTAGACACAGCTACTTATAATATCTAAAGTAAAAGGAAATCTAGTGATTTGTATTAATACGGTTTAGCGTATTTTACCAACCTCGCAACTTATAGGAAGATTAGTATGTGTAGATCTTGTTGAGTGCACACAGCTATCTTATCCAAAGTTGGATGTACCAATTTCAACAGATACATACAGTGTTGCAGCCCCAAAGATTGTTAACTTTAGGCGTTCAATCGGCTGACAAAGTCGAACTCTTCACCTTCACGCGGAGCCGGCTGTCAACGCTTCGAATGTTTGCTGGATTTCTGACATAGCCGAGAAGAGTCGCAACCGGAACCAAGATGCCCAGAAAAGTTTTCTCCTCGTCACATACTTTCGTGTCTCATACTTCTCCGCAAGTCCTGTTCTTATCAGTACCTTTTTCTCTCACGCCAATACTCGCTTCACCCACGTCTCACGAAGATGAGCCCTTCTACGCAAGGATACGATCTTACATCTAGCGCCTTCTTGGACTCCATCTGTACGCCATCAGCGTTATGTGCACCCGAAGGATTAACAAGCTGATGAACACAAATTTGGAGAGACACCAAACTCTAATTTGCTCAGGAAGGCAAGGATTCAAGTGGGGCATTCGCAGAGAAGAAAAGAGTGGGTTTTACAGAGACTTTGGATTGAACACTATGATGGATTAATGGCTTTGAGGGGTATACTATAGGCATTCTGGGTTTTGATGGAGGTGTATGCTCAGTAATTCCTATTTCTAAAAGTATACTATTTTTGATAAACCTTTCCATTCAATAATGGTTAGTTGGTCACAGGTTGGGGTAAATCAACATCAGGCATGAATCAGGTCAATTCCTCAGGCACGACTAATGATAACTCCTCAGGCATGAATCAGGTAGATATGTTTGGGATGAGTACGCGATCAACTTCACACTCCCGAGTAGTTTGGTTTTACATCAAAGGGTTAGTTCTCACTGGAATGTTGCGTCAACTTTCCACGAATCATTCAATCTTTCGCAAGAGTTATTACTATTATTATTAGTTTACTTTCTGTTATTTTTATCCGTCTTAGATCGATATGCTTAGACACTCTCTTACGAAGTCTTTGCTGGGAACTAAGGGAATGGGTATATAGAGGTAGATAGAAGGACGGAGTTAGGGACAAAAGAAAAAAAATTGATGTTCATTTGCAGAGTGACTTTATTTTTACGTCTTGAGTTTCCTCAAGCTCATCTTCCAGATTTGTATGTATTATATTCCATCACATGACGCTGTAGTTACGCGGGGTAATAATCCCTGCACGAAGAGGTATATCATAGACGCGTTTTAGATTTCCTAGAGATAGAATCAATCAATCCATACGACTTTCATAGCTTTACTATTCGAGTAGAGACGTGATATATCCTGTATTTCTAACACTGATCAGTGGTTAACTTTACAGGTTAGCCACAGATAAGCTAGGAAACATACAGAAGAGTATTCCCTGAGATAACGCGCCCTTTGGACAAGTTCGATCGCTTCAAGTAATCGTCCCCCACTGCCCCCGGTAATCAGAGTGGATATTAGCTTGCGAAACTGATCTTTAAGGATTCTGTTAGAGAAAAAAAAAAAAAAAAAAATACACCGATTCAAACCACAAGACGCTCCACAAACATCTTGAAACCTACTGTAAAGGCGTTTCTATCAGCTTAATCTCTATTCGGTCAGAATAACATTATGGCAAGACAAATCATACCTAACGAAATAGCTGCTCTTGAGCGATTTATTGATCCAGAGCTTTTGGATGCTCCGAAGTTAGATCCAACGGTCAAAGGCGTTGAGAATAAAGTATTGCATACTTTTATAGCACGGAAATTGAGGTGGTATGTTGAAAATAACTACTTTGGTGGACGTCTTTGGGAGGATTTCCAAGAAGATTTTGACGAATGGACAATAGAAATGCTAAAAGAATGTGAAAAGGAGGTTCTTCATTGCCTTCGAGACACTCTAGCAAGGCGTGGGGTTTTCATTCCAAGAGGAAAAGATCGGAGAAAACTTTTCCTTAAGTTATTTGATGTATTAGGCGAGAAAGAGTTACATGTGTGGACTCCAGAGGAAATACATGCTCAAATTGACCATGGAGGGGGATTTATTTCGAGCTACAGGCCACCAATAGCCAGGACTACCGCTCCACTTCCTCAAAACAACCAAGAGGATGATATGACCACCGAACAAAAATTAAATTCCTCTAAGATTCCATCCATCCAGAACTTAGGATATGGCAATTCTTTCCCTGAAACTGTAAAGACGCCCTCGAAATTTGAACGAAATACACTTGAAGATCAAGTACGGCAATTAAAATTAGAAAAAGATGACGCTCTTTCAGCTAAAGTGGTCTCAAATATATGTCTTGATCCACCGGATGGCTTTGTTAAACAACTAACAGATCTCGGAAAGTTATATATAAACAAGGATGCCAAATATAGCGGTGAAAGATATGACATTCTAAGCAGTAAACTAACAATATTTAGAGATTATTGTCGAAAAGTAGGCTTAAAGGAAGCCCAATTTCACAATGCTTTTTCATCAATGCTAAAAGGAAATGCCCTCGACTTTTACTACGACCAGCTTGTAGATAATGGATTTGCATTTCAGGAGATGGTGAAAATGATGAGGGATCATTTTGAGACGGAAGAGATAAAAATGGAGTACCTATCCCACTGGAGAAGAACTACACTTGCCTCAATCAAGAAAGAAAACCCCGAAAAAAGGACGTCCGAGTGCTTCAATATAATGGTTGTCAAACTACAGAAGATCCAACGTGGTCTACAGGGATCGTACCATTTGAACCAAAACATCAGAGATCAGGTTCTAAATGGTTGCCAAGGAGTCCCAGAATGCAAAATGGCACTGTATAACCCGGCTGCAACATTTGAAGGTGTGGCCGCTCAGATAAGAAATGCTCTTTACACTGAGGAACAACAACCCAATGTACTGGATAATTTTCTTGCGACGTCTTCAGCCCAATCTTTGGGCACGGATCAGAATTATACAGAGCGCAAATATCAGGGTGGCCGTGCTACTGGAAATCCTTACGTTAAAAGCTTCAGCCAAAATAATAAAGGACATCCACAGAAAACAAGACTCCATGACTTCCGATCTAGTAGACAGAAAAAGTGTTACATTTGTGACAAATTCGGATGCTGGTCAACATCACACTCACCCGCCGAAAGAAGGGCAGCATTCTCTAGATTTTCAGAGAGACCTTACTTTAAAAATCGACCGGCCACAGTCGCTAAGTATCAATCCTTTTTGGCCGAGTGGGAAGGAGTAGAAGATATGATTGAGATAGAAGAACGAGATGAAGTCGATCAATTTCTCATTGAAATGGATAATGCTGACAATAGCTATGACGAGGATGCCTACCAAGATAAAAACTATGATAACGAATATTTTCTCACAGAGCTTGGACCTGCAAATCCCTATCAATTAGTTAGCTATTTGACTAACCAATCAACCCTTCACTTAATTACTGCACAAGATATTTTCAAGGGTCAAAAACAGAAAATTTTATCTCACTCAATATCCAACTGTCCAAACTCTGTCTTGGAGGAAGAGAGTACAATTCTTCCACGTTACTCTTCGGCTAAATTTCAAGGTATAATTCCAGACACTGGGGCTGCAGAAGTATCTACTGCAGGACATCCTCAAGTAATTGCCCTACAAAAGCGATACCCTACAATTCAAATTGACAAATCAAGAGCAGGGGAACACCAAATAAGATTTGGAAAAGGAGAGGCTATTTCACTTGGTACAATTGAGGTAGTTACTCCGGTAGGTAATATCACATTCCACGTGGTACCTACATATACTCCATTCCTTTTTTGTCTTCAAGATATGAAGGAAAAAGGTGTATACCTTGATAATTTACAAAATGTCCTGGTACAAGGCGAAAAGCTCATACCAATTATTATAAAATTTGGTCATCCATGGATGTTATTATATCAGACGGAACAAAGTATTGCGTACTGTAATCTTACAGAAAGTGAGTTAAAACGATTACACCGCCGATTTGGTCATCCCTCTGTTCCCAGGCTCATAAATTTATTGCGCAATGCTGGTCACGATGTGGAAAATCAGGTAGTGGAAAAGCTTACGCATTATTGTCGTCAGTGCCAGCTGCATGGAAAATCGCCTGGGCGATTCAAATTTAAATTACCCAAAGAATATAATTTCAACCACACTGTCTCTGTTGATATTTTTTACCTTGAAGGCAATAATGCGATCCATATTGTTGATGAAGCCACGGGCTATCAAGCTGCCAGATTCCTATCGAACATGAAAGCTTTAACTGTATGGAATGCCTTCAGAATGTGCTGGATAGATGTATACTTGGGGCCCCCAGACTTTGTAGTCCATGATGCAGGTACTAACTTCGCATCAAGAGAGTTTCGCCAAAATGCAAAATCTATGGGAATTCAGGTTCGAGAGGTCCCAGTTGAAGCCCACAACAGCATTGGCAAAGTTGAACGCTACCACGGCGTGCTGCGGAGGGCATATCGTATAATAAATGATGAATTGGCAAACCAAAGAATTTCAAAAGAAATTATGCTTCAGATGGCTGTCAAAGCGGTTAACGATTCTGTTGGACCCCATGGACTTATTCCAACTCTCCTTGTGTACGGTGCATATCCTCGACTAACCCAAGAATCAGCACCCTCCCCATCAATTTCAGCTAGAGCTGAGGCAATTGATAAGGCCATGAAACAGATCACCCAAATTCAAGCGAAACGAGGAGTTAGGAATGCCCTAGCGACAAGAAATGGTCCAAATACTTCTCATATCATGAATGTTCCTTTGAATTCAGAAGTTTTAGTTTGGAGAGAGAATAGAAAATGGAACGGTCCTTACAGATTGGTTGCGGTAGATATAGACCACCAGGAATGTGTGGTGCAGTTGCCACATGGTCCAACAAAATTCAGGACAACTGTAGTAAAACCTTTTTACAGAGATGAAGATGAAACTACTATCCCATTGAGTTCTATTCAATCAAACGAGGATGGTAATCAGGATATGAAAGCGACACCGGCGGATTCTATATTGTTAAACACAATATCAAATCAAAGTCCTGATGAGTCAACTGGAAACAAGAAAACACCAAATAAATTTAGATATAACCTAAGACCTATCCCAACGAAGTCTACTAAGTTAATGGAGGAAAACTATTTCTATGTGGATGATTCAGAAATTGAAGATACAACTTCATTTGAGGTATATCTGTCAACCAAAGAAAAAGCAGACCTCGAACTCTCAATCAAGCTACGAGATGAAGGAATCATAAATACACCTGGAAAACCATTCGAGCTTTCGGATCGTGAAGAATTTGAAAGTTTAATCAAAAACGGGGTCATCAAACTTGAAAAATTTGATCAGACAAAGCATGGCAATGTTAGGCTATTCAACTCACGCTTAGTTCGTGAGATCAAAGGCAAAGGAACGGATAGCCCTTATGAAAAAACTCGAATGGTAGTAGCTGCTTGGGGTGACGAAGGAAAATCTGAAATATTGACCCAGTCCCCTACGCTTCAACGCGCAAGTCAACGATTGATAGCGGCTATCAGCCCGTCTCTTTTAAAACTAAAGCAAGCTGGTTTCAGCAACATGGGTATCTGGCTCCGCGATATTAGCCAAGCATATACTCAATCAACAAGCATGCTAAATCGTCTGTTCTGTGCGAATCTCCCACGAAAATTCAAAGAATCCTATCCACCAAGTACAATCATGGTAGTTCTCAAACCTCTGTACGGTATTCCGGAGGCGGGAACTCACTGGTGGGCAACATATATGGAGCATCATGTGAAAGAGCTTGGAATGAAACCCTCGACTTATGATCCATGTCTTCTAATCTCAACTGAAGATATGTTTGGGCTAGTCGGAATGCAGACCGATGATACCTTAATTTTAGGTGAAACTGGGTTCTCAGAAAAAGAAGAAAAGAGGCTTAAATTTAACGCAAAGCCAAAGAAAAAGCTCTCTTTGGACACACCGCTCCAGTTTAACGGTAGCATCTTCATTCTGAATAAAGACTATTCAGTCGACCTTCGACAAAATGGTCAAGGGAAAAAGATTGAACTCATTGACGCTAGCTTAGGCCATAATTCAACAATAAAACATGATTTGGCTATAAACTCTACAATTAAGAAGGCCTACATTCAACAACGTGCTCGAGGTGCATATCTCGCATCAATTTGTCAGCCAGAAGCGTGCTATGAACTTTCGGTTGCCGCTCAAATTCAAAATCCCTCCAGAGACCATATCACTAAACTAAATGGAAGATTGAGCTGGCAAAAGAATAACCTAGAGCGAGGATTGAAAAATGTACCTCTAGACCTAAAAGTCGCGAAACTTTATGTTTTTGTGGACGCCTCTTTCGCTAACAATGCCGACCTATCTTCACAAATAGGCTTCGTTATTGTTTTAGCTAATGAAATTAAGCAAGAGAACCATAAATTCTCTATTAATGGGAACATTGTACACTATAGCTCTACTAAAAGCAAACGAGTGACTAGAAGCGTACTAGCCTCGGAAGTTTATGGTATGGTGGGAGGTGTTGATATGGGATACGCTATCGCTACAACCATCAATCTAATTTTCTCGCAGCTCAAGCTCCCGGATATCCCAATGATCGTATGTACCGATTCATATTCATTATATGAATGCCTGGTGAAGTTGGGAACCACAAAAGAGAAACGTTTGATGATCGATATTATGGCGCTCAGACAATCATATGAACGACGAGAGCTATATGAGATACGATGGATAAATGGTCTCGATAATCCCGCAGATGCTATGACGAAGGGAAACCCAAACAAAGCATTGGAAACATTGATTGATAAAAACAATCTTGAAATCAGGGTAGAAGGCTGGGTAAAGAGGGAGTAATATGATCCTTGGCCTAATACTCACATCACGACGAAGTTTCTACAAATATTTCCGAAGACAATCGATATTATTCCCTTATCAGTTTTGGCAGCTAACAAGAACTCACTACTTTAAGATTAACCACACAAGTGGACAGTTCTGACGATAAGTTTAGAGTTGCCAGTGTATGTATTATATTCCATCACATGACGCTGTAGTTACGCGGGGTAATAATCCCTGCACGAAGAGGTATATCATAGACGCGTTTTAGATTTCCTAGAGATAGAATCAATCAATCCATACGACTTTCATAGCTTTACTATTCGAGCAGAGATGTGATATATCCTGTATTTCTAACAAGATTCTTCTTTACAGAATCACCATATATTTCAGACTCTTCGTTACAGAGTCATATTCATTTATCTTATTGAGTTGACCGAGACTCATATAGGAGGGTCGGAGTGAGAGAACAGGGCTGGCTGACCATTCGCTACTAGAGCTCCTAAGCCAGCTGTGTGAATGCGTTTTAGTCACTCTCTAAATCTTGTCTCTAGCAACAGCGTCTTTATGGACCTTCCTTTGTCTCAATTAGGGTTATAGGATTCATGCTTCGTATGCGACTGATTAGACGTGAAATAAAGACAACAAGTAGGAGAAAATGGGGGTGTGGATTTAGTGGTCGTCAGGTTAGCATTTGTTTGTATTTTGTAAACTCACTTTGACCCAGGGGAGGGAGGTCATAGAGATAACATTATATACATTTTTATCTCAATCGAGTTGTATTCTATCTTCTGATCTACATATAAATTTCCGTTGTTTTTATCCATTGGATTTTCTGTCGGCGTTCAATCTGTAAATTGAGCAAGTACAGTCTACCAGGGGCATTTAGTTTTACTTGCATGTAGTATTGCAGACCTAAATATTGTTTCTAAACAGCGGTAATTTTGTCTAATTAGTAGCAATATTTAAAGCTGCAATTCTACATGCAGGTAAAACTAATTGCCCCACATAGCCTGTACAGCAGAACATATCCAAATCCATAGTGGGTCCCGGTATAACTACTGAAGAGATTCATTGAAATCTTACTGGTTAGATTTGCAATACTTACCCCTGCACGTAAAATGACGCAAAAGGGTAAGTGTTGTAAAAGTAAGTACCAGCAATACAATAAATCTTAACAATAATTAAATCCGGGAGCAACTATGGGTTTGGATAAGTTCTACTGTAGAAGGGCAACGAAATACAAAATTGACGCTAATTAGTAACAATAAGTAGGGTTGAGACACTGAATATTCCACTGATTGACTCAGATTAACGTTTGGAACTCTCATACTCAGATTTCATTCGCAGATACCACTACGAGAATAACGCCTTACGACATGTACCCTATTCCACGAATACCCACCACAGAGAAAATCGACAAAAAACTATGGTTATCTGGGTATGCCCTCGTCATCCCACCAACGCGATATCACCGCGAGAGATGTAGTGTGCGGGTCTTGCTGGATTCGAGCCAGTCTTCTGTCTCAAGTGGAGCATGTGTCCAAGTTGCTCAGACTCTACTCGGGAAAACAGCCCGGACAAAAATAGGCCGTTGTGGCTATATAATTTTTTTCATGCCTGCTTCTCTAGAAAATTAAGCTAATGTATACTTACAAGTTTGTGAGGGTAAAATGACATGAATAATTTCAGTCTCATTAGTCTCCGAAGAAAACCGTTGATCCTTTAGATCAATAACAACATTCCAAAGAGCCATCCATGGAACACATAACCCTCTTAACTATTAGTGACCCAGATAAATATCATTCCTTAAAACATGTACAGTTACATATCATAACATCTATCACCCCAGTCTGCTCCTTGTGAGATAATAACAAATTTGACTATTTCTCTTTTACAAGAAAAAGGATGGCAGAACGCTAATTAAATTTCTCGATAGAACTATACATCGTCCAACCCCAATCTCAACTCCCTTGATCATAAACTTCGATATCATAAAAATCTGATTAATATCTCATATCCAATGGATGTAATTCAATAATCGTTGCCTGCAGAAGGCTGATATGCGTCTTTTGATCTCTCAAACGCTGCAGCTCGATCGCATGCGCTGGGCGCCGGCTATGCCTTTGCCTGTCTAGGTAGCAAGATGAAAAATGGAAGGCACTCGATAAATTTGTTATGCCAGAGAGGGGGAAAGAAGTATCGTAACACAGTTAATGAAGGTCGAAAACATCAAAGAAATATTCATAAAGTTGACTGTCCTTTTCGAATTAGCGCACGAGAGAGGCCTGACATATCGTGGGATCTACATCATATTGATTCTAAAACAGAGGGATATAATATTCACAATCGCCTTCCAGCAGAAGCTGCAGCTTCCCCAGAACACCGTCAGCTCAATGAAGAGTAAATTGCTGTTGTATCTGCTCACTATTCAGCCAGAATTTGACCATCTCGAACTACTACAGTTCTAAAATCACAATTACCTCATGTCGAGGCTCATCACAAGGATATCTAAAATTGTACGGTAGCCAATTCTCAGGCTGCACATCAAGAAAAAATTCCCTCTGGGGGCCTCAAATGATTATCTAGAAGGTGGAAAGAGAGAAGGGCGTAGCTTTTTAAAGTGGGAGGCAAACTAAGGTCAAGGAGGCCATATTAATTTTATCTTTATCGCAGACCAGCGTTCTGTCGATTACTTCAACGCAAACCCTGATACTATTCTCCTTGATTGTACCTTCAAGACAAACAAGTTTGATATGCCTTTGCTGCATATATCAGGGGTCGAAAATATGAGCCGGTCTTTCTCTGTAGGGTTTTGTTTCCTAGATACTGAGACGGTAGATTCCTACAACAAAGTCATTCGACACCTAGTGAGTCTATTTCGGCCTGGAGTTTGGCCTTCTACAATTGCAACAGACTGAAGTTGCATTATCTAACGTCATTGATTCCTATTTTCCAGCCCATCTCCCAAATCAGATTATTTATTTTTGGGATATATGTAAAAATTTAATGGTTGAGTGAAAGACGCTGTTTGAAACAGATCAACGATGGGAAGAGTTCGAGGGATTCTTCAAAAAAGTCATTGATACAAAAACGAATGATGATTTCATGGACTTAGTATATGAATTTAAAGCCGAGTTCTAATTTCCTGACGGCAACTTTCTTTTGTAGCCTCCTAATCCTACAGCAAAAAAACCCGAAAGGCATATTATACAAAGCATGGAGCAAGAAGCGGTCAAGTACGCTCTTTGTCTAGAGTTAATGCCATATCATAAGCAGATTGTTCTTGCTTGGATAAATCAATTCTTTCGTGCTGGGACAGCAACCACTTCTCGTCTTGAATACTATCAACACATTGTAAATCTTGGACTGGGAAGCCGGTAAAAAATCCAACGATAGTTTGAAGAGCAATTCAACTCTCGATAGCTGATCAGTTAAATCAAGTAACGGCAAAAAGGGCACAAGAGGCTCAGCGTACTCCTATTCGTCTGTCGGGGCCTTTCTTTCTTGGCGTAATTAACAAAATTATCTACCATGGATTCTTGAAACTTATTGAGCATCTTTCGATTGTCCAAAATAAAGCCAGACAAGAGGGGGCTAGATAGACTAGTACCGTTTGTACAGGCTCTTTTGCTAAATCCTATAGTATGCCTTGTTTGCATATAATTAAGGAGCGGCTGGCTCAAAACCAGCCCATAACCTCAAATGAATTCTATCCCCACTGGCACATCAATCGACCTGCAATTGAGATTCAAAGCATTAATACGTAATCCCCAATACTTGATCCCTTAATACGATAGCAAGAAGAGCTCATCAACGAGCATTTAATCGACAGAGAGTAGTGCAAATTGGAAGTATTCTTAGTCATTTTGAAAGCCAGGGTAGAGCGCTGCAACATCGTTCATCTTGCGTGGAGGCAGGTCAGGATAAAGTGAGGTGCAGGGGCTGTAGGGCAACTGGAAACAGTAGAAATAGATGTCCAAATCCTACTCAGGCTAATAGGTCAGTAGCTCAAGAAGATGATTAGTATATAATTTAGATACAATTAATCAGGCTGATATGAACTTCCATTCCATTGTAAACACTTACCTTTCAAATTGGGTTCGAAATGGAATACTTTAATAACATCTAATTCTCGAAATAAATAGAAAAACATCAACAAAATTCGAAAATGTAACCTAACGTTTTGATATCAATATCAGTATTGATAGAATGAGATGATGGACAGAGTTCAGAATTCGGAAGGAAAAGCAGAGAAAGTTCGTAGTCGTGAAGAAATGGACGTCGGCGACTACAGTGAGGGCGATGAAGGAAAAATTTTCACGGCTGTCAAAGAGACTTTATCGATGTTGAAGTTTTACAGCGAGTCCTCTTTTACTTACCCCATCGAAGAATACAAGGAAATGTTCAAGGAGGCGAAGGGTACAATCAAGAGTCTCCAGAAACAGTTAGAAGAATAAGCCAAACTCTCCGAGCCTAGCCCAGCAGAGGACTTATCTGCCCTTCCAGATATCCCACCAGAGATCGAGGATTTCAAAGCTGTTGGAAGAGCGCCTGGCGCATCAAACTATTTTAGTGCGGGAAATGCAACACGTCGGGATGAAGGGGAATAATATTTGCACAAGCGTAAGTTCGTCTATGTGCAGTAAGCCACTGCAGATCATAATATTATGGTGCGAGATACAGGTAGAAGCAGCTAGAAATAGCTGGTCGTTCATACTGGAAATTAAGGATAAATTTATTTATAAGCGCTCTCTTCATAGCATTACAGAATAACAAGTAAGATTGTAACGCGTCCCCTTCAAATCGTCCACGCCCCGCAACCTGTCTCCGTTGTATTGCACAAGAGTCAACTCTGTCATTTTCTAACCAAATGCCTCACTAGCCCTAATACAGTCCCCGAAACAGTTGCACAACGTCCCTTAATCGACCGATAAAAATTGTGACCACGTGACCTATATACTCTCATGATAGGGTATTGTTCGTTGATCCGCTTCTTATAGGGTACAGGGGTTAAAGCGGGGATAAAGTGGAGATAAAGTGGTGATATTCCAGGTTACCTCACGATAGATCCACAGTATCCCTGTTAGCTTCAAATTTTAAAATCTTATGGCCTAAGGCATAAGAGATATGCATCTGTATATGAAGTCCAACGCCCACCTTCATGCCTGCACCTTTCTTCACTCGCGCACACCTGAGGTCGTTTCGTTTAAATCATTGTCAGCTATTTACTATTATTTTGCTCAACGGCATACTTTTATTTCATTCATCTATCTAATTTTTACTTCATGTGAGTGCATCTGAACCTTAAGTCAACTACTTTAGAAGATTTTAATTTACTGTACTAGATTGCCGCAAAGGTGGATTCACCTCAACAACCTTCTCCATCATCAGCATCTCCTACTTATGCAAAACGCCTAACACAAACTCAACGTATTCAAGTAAGTCTGAAATCTACAAATTGATAAGGTTAAGAGAGTAACATGTGCAGGTTAGAACCTTGGCCAGTGAGGGACACAGTTACGTCAAAATCTCTCAACGCCTTGGGATTACATGGCGACAGGTACAATACACCATGAGCGTTGAAAATACCGAGCCTCAGTACTCCAGTGGTAGGCCACCTATTCTAAGTAGTTCCCAGGTCGATGAAATAGAATTTTTCGTCTGTTTATCATCGGAAAATCGTCGGATGTCATTTTTCCAACTTGCACATTTTATATTTCGGCACTTTGGTGTGAGCGAGAATGTGATCCGACGTGAACTGGCAAAGAGGGGATATGCACGCAGGATTGCACGATTAAAACCTCCTATCTCTTCAGTCAACAAACTGAAGAGATATGAGTTTGCCAGAATACATCTCCACTGGCGGAAGGAACATTGGATGAGAGTCCTCTGGTCCGACGAGACTTGGGCTATGAATGGTCGGCAAAGTGATCGTTGGGTCACAAGAAAGGTCAGTAGTCCCTTAAAGGCTCCTAAGATTTAGAGTTCCCTTGAGCTAAGTTTAAGTCAAAGATTGGGGAAGAGTACGAAGATACCTGTGTCCTAGCCAAGACGCGGAGGAGAGTTGGGTGGATGTTCTGGGGATCTTTCTTTGGACGACAGAAGGGGCCTTGCCTGATTTGGGAGAAGGAGTGGGGCCATATCACTGCGGCCAGTTACTGCGAGAGGATAGTGCCTCTCATAGAGAGTGCGGTCTTTCGGGAACCAGGACTAGATGTGATGCAGGACAACGCCCCTCCTCACAAGTCGAGGCAAACTATGCGTGAGTTTGAAAGGAGGAATATTTCTCTAATGGAGTGGCCGCCATATTCTCCTGATTTAAATCCGATAGAAACTTTGTGGAGTTATATGAAAGCGTACATGGAGCGTCTTTATCCAGCGTTGGATCAAGGGGGGCAGCGGAGTCAAGGGCATCTTCGTCAAATAGTGAACGAGGCGTGGGATCTGGGGTTTAATGGGGATGACTTGGAGAAACTGATAGATTCGATGCCCCGAAGAATCATAGCCGTTTACGAAGCTGAAGGCGGATATGTAAATTATTAGCTAGATAGAAGTATAATTTATTTATGAAATGTATTAATGAATTAAAAAGTGAATAGAGGGCTATAATGGACCAAAAAAGCAAAACCAACGAATATTTCGTTGTGAAATTTTTGCCATACAAATTTAAAGTTTAGGTGGGGAGATCTACTTATCGTCATGCTAATTCAAGTTAGTAAAAGCCTATATACCCTGTAAAAGTCGAATTTTAGCGCCTATACACGATTAATACCGTAGTATCAGAGTACGCTCTCGTTTTTACATTAATGAGCGTCAGACTTTAAATATGAATCGATAAAATGACGATCAGGTGATGGATCGACACACTCGTTTTTACATTAATAACCGTCAGATTTTAAACGTGGATCGATAAATTTTAACCCGAAAAAGAATTATGTTGCTTCTGCTCAACCTCATCCAATTCATTACCTTCTCCTTTATCTATCTCATTTCATTCAATATCTTGTAGCAGTCGTCGTCATGCCGCAGATGACTGTGCCACTTAACCAAACCTTTGTAAAGTTTAAATTAATATATAATAACTTGGTAAAACAAAAAATCAATCTTAAACAAAATTGAGCTGCTCCATTCTGTTTAATATCGATTTTTAATTTTACCGAGTTATTTTCCACACATGTAGACTACCCGGTGTTAGATTTGAGCAAAATACAACCTCAACTTTGATCTAACTGAATTATTTTTAAAGGACATGAAATATTACAAAAGATTATTCCATGGGAAGTAGTTATGTTCTTCAATAAACTCTAATCGTCTGTTTCAAGTAGTTTCTCGAATCTCAACATTTGATTTTTGTCTCAGTGATGCCGTCATATTTTCAGATGCATCTCCTGTTTGATTATTCTCAACAAAGCGGTCATAAGTAAGATTATTCTTGGTATTAAACAATTAAATACATAGACTGTTCCATAACTATAAAGACTACCACTTTTACATGCAAATTAACAACTAAACTAAGCCCTCATAATTATAAAGAGGTTGCGTTAGTCCATATCTACTAGAATCCCCTACAAGGTTGCTTAGTTGGGCCTTTTTGGAATGGGGATTCACCTACTTGACTCCAGACAAACCTTTGATATACATGTATTTAGAGAAAATTATTAACCTTATTTGCAGTACATTGTAGCAGGATGTCTATAACTAGTCCAAGTTTTAGGCATGGTTCGCTGTCTCTTTCGCTGCCCAATTTCCTCCAGAAGAATCATGTCTGAACAATGTTGATTTTTGTGGCGATAGTAGATCTCGAGAAAATTTGATGTTGCCGATTTTTTCTTGCTGTTCCAGAAGGGTTAGAAGTTGTTGCTTCTATCATTTTCTTGGCATAAATTTGCGGGGCTTCATCTTCGCCTTCCACCAGCTCATCTTCATCTCCATCTTCCGAATTAGCGATAATCTCAACTTCAACAAAGTCACTGCCAAAAGAAGTGTTATCATTGGGGATTTGTCCACTGGCAGTAGGAAACAAATCGATATCCTGAACTCGGTATTCAGGGCGGAGACTTAGCTGCTCCCCTACCCAGAACGGACAGTATCTCTGTCGACGGACCTCACGGAAATATCGTGCAGGATCTGGAACGAACTCGTAGCAACAGAGAATATGCTTGCAGAGTAGGAAGCGACTGAGCAAAAATGCTTGGCACGAACACGTCCACTTGGAAGGGTTTGTATGATATCTTAGCAAGCTTTGAGGATCGACTATACTACTTTGCAAGTGTTTCCATTGTTGTTTAAAGTCTTTCCTCCAAGTAGCCTTACCCGTGCGGCGATCATCTTTGAGAAGTGCCTTCATCCGCTCTATCGCCTGAGGCGCCACTCGTGAAACTATGACCCAAGTGACCAGATCGATCCGCGGACGATTGAACTGATGGAGATATTCATGCTTTATCTTCCGCCAAGGTGATTTTATAATCATGGTTGTTTTCAGGACTGGAACTCTGTCAGGGTCTACAGGGCGCGCCCAAAGCCTGCAGTTTTCCGGAGCGTACTTGTTAACAAAAAGAAAAGCCCAAAAACGGAAATAGTTCCGGGAATAGCACCACTCGTATACCTCGTTGACACAAGATGAATAAATCTGCTCGGCCGAGCGATTTGTTTCATTTTGATCAGGTATGAAATAGTGCATGTTATAATGGCGGCTGAACATCTCCCGAACGGTATTCCTTTCGAGAATGTCGACACATTCGAGGTTGCCCAGTTCAGGAAATATGTTGTTCGAGGATAAAAATTGACATCGAGTATATCGGTGATCTCCATTAGGTCGATGCGTGGGAGCGAATCCCCAACTTATCTCCAGAGCAGGGACAAAGGCCTTGACAACCATAGGAAAGTAATTTCTCTGGTTTCTTGTCTTTGACGCATCGCTAAGTTTCTTCCGGATTCCTCTCTTTGCATGCCAGAGACAAAGTTGTACTGTAGTTCTGGGCCAAATTTTCCGAATCACCGATATCTCTGACTGATCTTTGTCACAACTAAAAAAGCTTGGAGCAAAGCCGGCATCCTTTAAAGGTTGAAGGAATTGTTCAAGAATTCTTGTGGTTGCGCCATCATTCGAAGTTCTGGAAACTTCAGGGAGGTTATCAGTCCCTGTGAAAAGGTAACATAAAGGAACTCCTGTACCATCTAGCTCTGCCAACACTGCGGTTAAATTCAAGCCTGTACAATGGTTACTCTTGGCTTGTCCAAATACAAGAGCTTAAGAAAATTACCTAAATTATTGGTGCCATATGTGGCATCTATGACTAATTCTTTGGCTTGTGATACAAGCACAGAGATAGATACGCCAACATATATTGCAAGGCCACGTATGTTGCCAGACTTGAATATCTCATGTCGGTATTCGTTACCGGTTTCGGTTAAAAATTTTGAGGCAGACAAAAATTGGTCTGGATCTCGCTTCCAAGCGCCTGATTTTGCTTGATGCCATTGATAGTGAACTTGATGTTGGGCAGATAGCCCCTTATTCGGAATATTAGAATCCAGGAGTTCGCGATGTACCTGAGCAGGGGTATCGCCTATACACTTCTTGGATATGAACTCCAGCGCCACTTCAGAGGGATGAGTGTTGACATAAGGTGTGTGATAACTATGCTTCAGAGCCAAAATTAATTGCCGATTAAATAGATCAATTTTTGCCCCTAAACAGCCATCACAAGGAGAGCTTTCCATCTGGAGCCGGTGGCGCATGCCTGTTGACTTCGACTTACTTTATCGCGAGCTATCCTGACAGCAGTAATAGATATAGGTCGGGTTGTTGGATTTGACGATTTTCGACTGCCGGAACCGATGGCCTCCAGCTTCTCGAACCTAATCAAACAGCTGGCAAATGACTTTACTAAGTGGATCGAATTCGGATTCATTATTATCATTGCTCTCGAGCGGCTGTCCATAATTAACAGGCAGCTGGTCGAGATCAAATGTATACAGAATATCGAGCAGGTTAGTTTGCCCCTGTGAGACTATTTATTAGAATGAAAACAAATGCAAGAGAAAAGACTTAAAAGGCTTACAGAATGGCTCCAGGATTTAATTTCATGCATAAAGCTATCCCAATGCTCGATCTCCGGAAGAGTACGATTGTTGCCATGCTTTATACGTGTCTTCATTCTCCGACCCTGCTTATCAAATCTAGTATTAGTTGCGTTCAGTTGGCAACGACATTGTGTGTAGTAGATCTTGGTTAGATTCGTAACTAGTGATGAAATTAAGTTAGAGTGCAAACTTGACTAGAGAATCTGATCTTACTGTTTGTTCTATCGCTGGAATTCATTCTAATAAAATATTCTAGCAAATCTTGAGAAGTATTTTAAGCGCTGGCAATTTCGAGTTCGTCTTAATGTGGGCGCACGAGAATGATAGTAGATCAAAATGTCTGTATGATGGTTGACGGTGGACGGTGGTGTATTTATTTTATTTATTTATTTATTTTTACAAGTCTACCGGGCTTCAGCTACGCCTAGGGCCCCGTCCCTGGGGGGATATGGTGACAAATATGTACTAAACTAATTAACAATAAATGGGGAGCCAAAAGGCCTTGGAAACTGAATTCGTGAAAGTGTAGTGAGCGCTGTACAGCGGGACTCTTACATAGACATAAGTCAGACGGGACGGATCGGGCAAATTTCCGATAGGAATTTTGTCTTCTCCAAAACAGAGGAAAAACGCTCGGCACCACGGGAGGTGCCGAGAAGCAAATCTAGTGTCCCTAGGCTTCTTCGGTGACCAGTTGAGGCTAGTCTCTCTCGAACTAGGGGGCAGAAAACTAGGTGGGTAATTGACTTGTCACCCCCGCAGGAACAAGTCAAGTATGCATCTTTGTGACGGGATTGGTCGTGATAAGCGCGAAAGTCTCCATGTCCGGTTCGGCATTGAATAAGGTACCCAAGATTACGGCGGGGGAGTCGTAGCTCCTCGGGGGGCTTCTTGGGAAATGGCATCCCTAATTCACAGTAGGTAGAAGGAGCATGACGTTGCCACCATGCGGAAGTCAGGTCTCATATATACTGTTTCATCTTTGTCCGGGCTCCAGCTAGAGATGCAGCAGGAGGAGCCGGTTGGCGGGCAGCCTCGCCAGCTAACTTATCGGCTAATTCATTACCAGGGATCCCCATATGGCCAGGTGACCACATCACGTGGACTTTACCAGGGGCTGCAATTGGCAGAATTCTCCTTGAGGGCCACTGGGAGGCGAGTTTTCGGAATTCGAATATTTCTTGCTGTGAGGATTTGGAGGGTGTTGCATCGAGAAGGCGTCGCGTTGCCTCTTGATTGTCTAGAATTACATGGATATTAGTTGCCAGGTGGGTAGAGGGACCTGCTATGGCAGCATTAAGCCCTGCGAGAGCACCGACAATCTCAGAGTCGTAGACCTCAAAGTCGGGGCCTAGCGGGACTCTCACTGTTGCTACGGTTATTCCCTTGTGGAGAACGACGGCACCTGCCCCAGCAGATCCATCTTTTTGTTTGGAACCGTCGGAGAAGACGAGGATGTCCCATGGTGGAAGGTTTCTGATACGCCGAGAAGCTTCTTCAGAGGAGAGTTCAGCCCGGGTTAGAGTTTGGGGGGCTCTATACGAGGGCGTTACAAGCCGAGGACGTGTTAGAGTGTAGAAGGGAGTCAAGGAATTGTAGAGGAAGGAGAAGAGGGTAAATGTAAGTAAAGTTAAGATGGTAAGGAATTATAACGAGGACGTTGCACCATTCCTAATATCTGTGCGCAGTCACCTATTTAAACACGAATCCGAAGGCTAGCGCCGGCATATTGTAACAACCTTCCGAGACTCCCGTTCATCTTGGGAGATAACAAATGTACAGTCCAGCCGAGTGCTTCCGATCGGCGCCCTAGTGTCACAGAGAATCCTACTAACGCCGGACAAGTAAAAGGTAATAAACAAACAAAAGGAAACATAACAGAGCCTCAGCGGGCTACCCTGTGCTATTATATCACCAATCGGATACCATCCCTGACAGGACGGGGAAAGCGCGGAACGAGCTGAGCCTTTCCAGTTAAGCGGGTATGCGCCCGGGAGTCATTGGATCTTTTGACCAGGGGGTGAAAGTGGTCAGCGGCGGCTATTTTAACAGCAGAGTTGAGGCGCGTCTCTTCGAGTAGAATGTGTGCTGGTTTGAGCCACACCTCCCTTAGGAGTGCTGCAGTGGGAGTGGTTTTGTGTACTGGTAGGATTGCTCTAGCCAAATTGACCAGAGCTCGAGTGACCATGGATACAAGGTGTTGGGATCGGGTAGAAGTCAAGCGGCCATGCCGGATATAGGTGTTTCCACGCCACCAAACCTCCGCACCGTACAAAAGGACCGGTAGCGCCGCAGCTAGGGCTGCAGTACGCAGAAAAGTTGTTGGTACACCACGGTTGGTATTTCCAAGCTGTCGAATGTGGGCGCTAATCCGTTGCGATTTGGCACTCCATTCCTGCACATGTTGTTTGAAAGAGAGCTTGGTGTCGAGGAAGACACCATTAATGGTTACCGGAGGAGGAGGTTGACGGGATCTATGAATATGTAGTATTTCGGTCTTATTTTCTGCCAGAGAGAGTCCGTTCTGATCACACCATCGGGTGATGCTTTCAACACTGTTGGCGGTTAGACGAGAAGTATTGACCAGAGTTTTTGCGACCGAAAGGATCGCTACGTCGTCTACATATCCATAAGTAGGAAACCCTAATTTGAACAAAGGCTCGAGATAGAGGAGGAAAAGTATCAGGGAAGCGGGGGAATCTTGGGGCAAACCATGCGGAATATCCAAGAAGTTACCAACAAAATCGTCTATTCTGAGGCGAGCTTTCCTGCAACAAGAAAAGGAAGCAGCCCAATTTACGTATGGTAAAGGCCATCCCTGTTCGCGAAGACGAATGCGAAGACGGCCAGGCTGGATGCTATTGAAAGCACTCTGGATATCGAGGGTAGCGAGTGTCGTGGTACTTGGACTTGGGCTTGGACTTGGTGACTTAACTGGAGCTTGATGTGCACAAATAACTCTAATGGCTTGGACAATCGAAAGATCTTGAGTACGTGAAATATGATAGCTAGAATTCGAGGATCTTAGATCTTGACTAGAGATAATGGATACAAGACTGAAAGCTGAAGAGCCTACTCCATGAAGACATGACCCATATTTATACCTATAACCCTTCCACCTGATTCCTTGAAAATTCTCGAATAGATACTCCTTGACACCGAACACCAGCGAATACCCTAGCACACCGAGGTCTCGTCGAATCCTATAGAACATAGTTGAATCGGAAAGAATCTTAAGGAATAATGAAATAAACAAAACTCCAATGCCCTTAATGATGATCAGCAGAATAAATCGTCAATAAATACGTAATTGAAGTTATTGATAACGATCGACAAGAGGAAACATCGGCAGCAGTTTATTTAGGCAATGATTGATAACCGAGCACAAAAATGTAACAAGCAATAATTTAAGACATAAAAAATGTATTCCGGTTTTTGCGAAAAGCTTAATTGGAACAAATTTAGAAAATCCGGGCTGGTCCGTGACAGCGAGAGTGCACACTTGCTTTGTTTCCCACGCTTTTTCGACATCGTGAACCAGACATTCTACGAGGTCCATAGCAGATCTTCCAGGCAGAGCTCCGAAATGCGTTGGGGAGATAATGCGGTTTGACAATGCCCAAAAGGCAAAGCGTCTGGCAAGGAGGCGTTCCAGCCCCTTCCCGAGGACTGGGAGAAGCGAAATCGGTCGCCAATTCGCGGGGTTAGTGAGATCGTCCTTGTGTGGTTTAGGAATAACCACCACTTCGGCGCGGTGGAAGATGCTGGGATGGTGACCATATGTGAGGCAGAGGCTGTAAAGTTTAACAATCCACGAGCGCCATGTATCCACTCCCCATACCAAGCGAAGAGCTGAGACAGAAAGGTGGTCGTGTCCCGGAGTGGTTGACGAAACCTCCAGAAGACAGTGGCGCACTTCATCTTCGTCTATAGAGAGAGGTGCGGGGATCGCACGCAGTGGGCAGGTGGGCGTATCCTTGGGTAAATCTGGTTGACCAATTGCGCGGGCAAGCTTAGTTCGAAAGAATATGTCTGCCCGCTCGGTCGGGGTGCTATATGTGACACCTTGGAAGTGGATTGGGGGGGGGCCAAAGCGACTAGATAACTTCCGCCATCCAACAACTTTATGGGCCTCCAGGATCGAAGACACATTATTCAACTTGGAGCGCTTGTGTTCTCGTTTAGCTCGTCTTACGGATTTTCGGAAACTATTGTGTGCCTCGCTAATGAGATTAGGATCACCGCTATGGCGAGCTTCGAGGTACCGGCTGTCAAAGTCTAGACAAGAGCGCTTGCGCAGCTAAATGAATAGAGGTAGTTTATATTCTATCTGAAGAGAAAGCAATCTATCTCGTAGTCCTACAAATATATACAAAGCTCTGCTCCTCGTAGATAATACCATAGCCCTAACATCAATGAGGATTCCTGAAATAGAAGTTAGCCACGGAGTAGGAGGTTGCCGCATGCCAGGAAGCTCTTATGTTTCAGCTCCATGATCCATCTATTTTGGGAATTCTGATATACAGTGTCTCAGCCAAAATTAACATCAGCCACTATATCTGCCAGTGCACAATGCACTACCCCTGATAAGCCTGTGCACGCCTGTGCACGCCTATGTATAACATAGGCTACAGGAATTATCCAGCTTACCAGCTGTTACACCGGCGTCGTTGGTCTGAGCATTCGTCATTCCAATAATCTTTGCATGGAACGCATGCAGGCCTCGGAGGGTTGGCTGCCAGCAAAATTGTCGAGAGAGTGGCGATACCCGATGAAGTCACCGCGTCCAGTCGCTGGGGAGTTGGTTCAAAGGAAAGACTAGGAGGAGCGGTGGCGGAGAGGGCTAACCTAAATACTTCAGCGTTCTCATTGTTGAGTTTGGGCAGCTTCCGCGTAGCGTGCCGCCTTTGAGATGACAAGAGTTGGACGAACCCGGATATCGTCTTATGGTCGGAAGTTGAATGTGCCTCCGGATCTACACGAGCAGAAAGTCCTTCCATGTTCGTAAGTACTAGGTCGAGTACATGGCCGGCACGATGAGTGGGAGCACCGTAAGGTACTGCCGACCTCAGAGAATAGCTATCAATCCAATCAACAAAGCTGCTGACGCCAGACGAACGGGAAACGTTAGGCTCCCACAATTCGTGGTGAAGGTTAAAATCTCCCACAATTATGGTATTTGGTTTGATCGGCCAACTTAGGAGTGCGCTGAGACTCTCAGGCATCGGAGCTTGAGGTGGACGGTATACATTTATGACCTCTAAAGGAGAGCACTGAAAACGGAGGATAATGATATCGGGTGAGAAACCACAATCCAGCTGGATAGGACGGAGGTTTGATTTCTTTCGTACATAGGTGATAACGCGTGGGCGCGAATTTTTCCAGTCACGGTTAGGAGGAGTAAAGATGACGTAGGCTGGATGGAACTTGGTTACGTTCTTTAGGTTAATTGTTTGTGTCCAGGGCTCTTGGACAAAGATCACGTCACACTTACCTTGAAATGCGGCTTGTAAAAGGATGAGGTGAGAAGATCCACCACGCCCAACGTTTGCTTGGAGGAAACGGAGGCGAGGCGGGGGGGAACTCCTGAAATAGGCTCTATTGCTCATATGAAGTGCTATTAGAAGTATTGATGGTGGTTTGCTCATGTAGGTCTACATCCATAGAACTATCCGGGGCAGATGCAAGCGGTGTGAAGCTATTCTGGCTGGCAGAAGGCGTGCGTTTAGAAGGGACAGAGGGAGTTTCCGCCGAGAGAGTCGCTGCACTAGAGCTGCTAGGAGAGGTGGGGGTGGCAGGGGTGGCAGCAGCGGCAGCTGCTGCCTCTGCGCGACGCTCTTTCCTGAGATTATTACGATTCCGTGAACGGAGTTCCGTTATCGCTTTTTTCGAAGGATGAATCAGTTTTACCTCGAAAGGGCGAGGACGTAAAGGGCAGTTAGGGTCGTCTGCTGAATGAAGCCCCAGGCAGTTGATACACCGACAAAGATGACGGCATTCTCCATGGTGGCGAAGTGCACCGCAGCGAGCGCACAATGCTTGAGTACGGCAGCGAGAGGATTGGTGAAACCCGAAACAAGCATCACACTGGATTACCTTCGGGTTAGGGATATAGCGTCGGGAAGGGGCGCTATCAACAATTCGAAAAGTTGACACCTCTTTAGGAAAGAAAATAACTGCCGTATGCAGTGGATCATGGCGATCTTCATGTAAAGACCAGTGGGCGCTAGATGGAGCGACGCCAGTCTGTGCCTGGGCAATGCTCTTGACGTCATCGAGCGTGGTGGGAACCAAATTAGAGACCGGATTCCAGATAGTGCGTGGGATACGCTTCACAACATACCCGATGCGGTCCTCAAGTTGAGCAAAGGAACCGGAAAGAGACGCCTTTATGGAGTCGGCGTTGTCCATCGCAATTTTTAGCGATGCATCAGACGAGAAAATGACGTTGAAACCATTTGCGCAGCGAGTAATGGAGGCAATTCCGTCCTTAAGGTCGGGCACAATGTGAATGAAAGCAGCCTTGACTGCTGTGGTATCTGCTCTGAGAAGTGGAGCTTCCTCTGAGAGGCGGAACATAGCCTTGGGGCGCTTGGTGGTTGCAGATTGTTTTGGAACAGGCACGCGAGAGGGGTGATGTGTTGTGTTGGGTCGCGACGACGACGACGCCGGGGGGATGTTGGCGGGAGGGCCTACGGCGGTCGCTGCCCAACTTTGAGTTTTCTTCGATGTAGGGGCGGGGGGTCGTGGTGGGATGCTTTGGCTGGGCTTGGGTAAGGAGCCCGACGATTTGGGTTGTATCTGGCTGTTGGGTCGCATAGGGTGCCCAGAAGCAACCGCTCAGAGAAACGCGTCCATTTGCTCGCGCACGAAGGACTGAATGAGAGGATCAGCCTCTTCAACGGCTGACCAAAACTTGGTGTGAAAGGATTGAACCCAAGCAGCTCGACCCTTTGCCACGCGCTGGACGAGCTGAAGCTCGTAAGCGACGCGCTGGGCCAAGGGAGGTGGTTGTTGTGATTTGGCCATCACGAACGCGATGGCCGAACTAAAATCCACTTCTGTAGGAATCGACTTGTAGGAATCGATTTAGAGGGAATAGCTGGATAGGAATAGGAAGACGTGAGCGGTACGTAAATGTAGTATCGGTATGTGTGATGTGGACGGTGGTGTATGAGGTTGTACATTCAAATTTAATTTTAGCGTGGTCACGAGGAGAAACCAAAACCAATAATAAGTGGGGATCTAAAATATATGATTTTAGTAGATCTTATAATTAGCTTGAGAAAAAGGAAGAAGTGGTACTTAAGAGATCATCACGTAGACGTCATTTCTCGGTCCATTACGGTTCTATCAATTGCGCACGCCTACATGGGCGAAAGACGTAGCAAAGGTTGAAAAGACGGGAACCATAATCAGGATTGAGGACGAAATGGAGAAGCAAGAAATTGCTGAATTGTCAAGTATACAGCTTAAAAAATGATTGGGATGAAAGAAGTTATCGGGGCTCGTCAGATGAGGAACGGCCAGGTGAAGGTTTACTTTTCGGGAGAGGAAATGGAACAGAGAGTGACGAAACAGCAAGATTGGGCAGCAAAATTTTCATCGACAGCTCACATAGCAAGCCCGACCGACCAAGTTCTCGTCCATGACATGCCGTTGTAATTTGACCCAGAGAAGATGGAACAAATCAAAGAGTTGGAAAGCACAAACCGACAATATCTACACGGCCTTGAAATTAAAAAGGCGTCATGGCTTAAGAAGTTAGGTAAACCAAATAAAAAGTCAAGTTCTCTCGTTATATGGAGCGACAAGGCCGAACAAGTCGATGTTGCCATCAGTAAGGGAATCATGTGGAATGTAAGGTTTTGCCCTAAGAATACTCATTTCTATTTATAACATTATGGCATTTCTATTTATACCGTTATTTCATTTCTATTTATTTTACTATGTCATTTCTATTTTTGCTCATTGTAGTCATCTCATTTCTAGTTAATCATCTTGTAGCAACTATTAATAGGCCGCGTATATATTCTATTTACGTCTCTATGACAAGAGTAAGATAAGTCAAGGCGACAAATACTGAAGGAGGGAAAGGCGTATAAAAAGAGAAAGATTCTCAGTAGATAGCGCTCTTCACGCTTAGTTCTTTATCATAAATATAACCATCAGAAAGTCTTTTGACATCCTTCAGACAACCTTCAGGTTCCCTTTAGTAAACCCTTTAGTACCTCAATACTTTCCTCAGCACTTCCCACTGTCTCTTGAGACCTCTTTAGTACCTACCTCACTCGGTATCCTTCCCGTTACTCACTCAGTCGCCCATCATCCTGACATGGAAGTATCAATTAAAAGCCACAGAAATATTCAAGTCGGGAATCCGCCTGATGCAGTGTTTTAATTGCCAAACATATGGGCATATTGCCAGAAACTACACAGCGATCGCCAAGCGTGGGAACTGTGTAGAGAAATACAACACCCGGGAGTTTACCCGAAGGATAGAAGTAAGGTGTTGCAACTGTAGCAGAAAACATCGAGCGTGGAACCTAAGTTGCCCATTTCAGATAGCAGCCAGGGATAGAACGGTCCTTCATAGAGCCCAAGACTTCGGAAGGTATCTGACTCAAGAAGAGCAGCAAAGGGTACAGGGAAACGAATGGCAGATATTCGGAAGCTCGAAAAGAAAGCCGAATCTAACAACAGCTAGTATACCCAACACTGAGGGCTAGAACGTGCCACCAAGAAAACCTGGAAGACCACGGAAGAATCCTAAATAAGTTCGTCACACGAGAAAGATATTAGAAATTGTCGAAGGGTTGTAATAAGGAAAGTGATGAAAAATTTATAGTGAATTGCACTCGTTAAAGGCTACACATAAAAGATAGACTTGCAACCAAGTAGACGCGAGGGGGTTTCACCAGGAAGATTTCATCTTGTGTGAATAAGTAGACTGGATATACGTGTACTTTGAAAATAGCTTAGTACTTACAGCCTAAAGCAGGTTGGTTGATGTGACAAGATGTTCTGACGATGACGAATCAATTCGATTCTTGTTCGTGGATCGCTTAATCGTTGTCATGAAAACGACCAACAAAACCCCAACCCAATCTTTAAGCTGATACCAAACTACCTCCATCTTAGAAGAGGTTACGATTCCACGAGAATCCCGTTCAACGCATGATACAGGAACATATGCTCAATATGTACGGATGCTCAAAACAACCATCCAAGAGTATGTCAAATGGTGGGATTTTGGACCTCGTACGCTATTCTGGTCTACACCTTTTTTACCCGCTATTTTTCAGCCCTTGAATAATGCGAATACATTCTTCATACGTGTTAGCTGACATGATCTATTGACCATCAACTCCGAGCTCCTCCCAGCATATATCCACTCCAAGAAAGCCTTTCGGTAGGCAACGACATTTTCCACAATATGGCACTTCTACAGGGCTCGTAGGGTTCGAATCCGTGGAGCAAGGACCGATAACATTGACACGGTCGTTCTATCTACGGTGCTTGCAGCTGATGGCCACTCGATGATATATTCAAGGGCCTTCACTCAGACGAGCAATAGAATTTAGAGTGCAAAAGAGGGCCTAACGTGAATTAGTAGTGAGTCAGAACTATGATCACGGACTTTGCCTTGCAAGATATGATTCCTCCTGATGATCGGACACCGGAGATCCTATCAAATCCCATTCAAGTCGCACGTACAAGCGTGAACAGCAGCAAACGACGAGGATTAATCTCCATGGCACATAGCGGAGTCAACTAGCTAGTCCGTCGACATTCTCCAGGAGAGAGTAGACGGAATCCTGGAGCAAGAGGCAAATGCTGTACCATAGCCAACCTAGCGTTACACAAATCAGTCCACGGGTTCAACGCTATATCACGGTTTTCGCCAGCTGCAAATTTTCCCGACACCGTCAACAAGCCGTCATCCGCGCACGAGAAGCCGTGGTTCATCTCCGAGCTTTAAGCCCGCACGTAAGGGTTCTGTAGTGATAACCGTTCTCCAAATAATCTTCCCTCGTCCCTGCTTGCATAATGTCGTGGCACAGACCTTACATCTGTGTTTCCAATTGTCAACAGTGGCTGTTCGGTGCTGCAAACGTGTAGCCGTCCGACAAGCCGGTTTCAGATCGCTTGACAGCAATTAAACGACCGGGTAAGATGAGATGATCTGAGGCACGAGATGTTGCCAATTAGGGCATATTATCAGAAGGCATCATGTTTAGACGAAGGGGTATTCCGGGACTGAGTAGGTTTCATAACGAGCAGAGGCGTTTTGGAACAGTAGCATAACGGCAACTAGGAGCAGTTGGCTGTAACATCTGACAGAAGTCATGAGAAGGGGACCGGTCAGGGCTCTCATGATGATGTATATTAGGAAGGCGTTATCTTTGGGAAAGGGTATCGAGAACGTGAGGTTCTCGGATCAGTACATTGTTATTTCTATCGTCGTTGATCTTGGTGGTCAACAGTTATTACTTTTAGGCCAGTAGAGCCAGTTATTATTATTATTATTATTATTATTATTATTATTATTATTATTATTATTATTATTATTATTATTATTATTATTATTATTATTATTATTATTATTATTATTATTATTATTATTATTATTATTATTATTATTATTATTATTATTATTATTATTATTATTATTATTATTATTATTATTATTATTATTATTATTATTATTATTATTATTATTATTATTATTATTATTATTATTATTATTATTATTATTATTATTATTATTATTATTATTATTATTATTATTATTATTATTATTATTATTATTATTATTATTATTATTATTATTATTATTATTATTATTATTATTATTATTATTATTATTATTATTATTATTATTATTATTATTATTATTATTATTATTATTATTATTATTATTATTATTATTATTATTATTATTATTATTATTATTATTATTATTATTATTATTATTATTATTATTATTATCATTTTACCTTAATACATTTATCTACAGCCGACCACAACTGTCAACAGTGCAGCACTCAATTCGTGACGCAAGTGAATCCTAATACCCTGTCGATCGTCAAATTGCCTACTGATTCGTCGTCACAACACATGTGCTTACTAAAATGCTC
Organism: Podosphaera xanthii; assembly: GCA_028751805.1. Lineage (NCBI taxonomy): Eukaryota > Fungi > Ascomycota > Leotiomycetes > Helotiales > Erysiphaceae > Podosphaera > Podosphaera xanthii. Next base: position 1,101,789 of record JAPWIX010000023.1, read on the forward strand.
GCCAAGTGACTCCAACTTGAACCAGACTATTCAAACATGTGGCACGGGATTACGAATCGTGTTCCTTCTCACAACAAGGCGCTTGCTACAGGCCATGAATCTGTTACATGTGATTTACTAGGTTCCCCGCTCGCCGGAATGTTGAGCGCATTATACGAATGTATGACGCCCACATGGGAGTCGTGATATACCCAGGTCCCCCCTTTTGGATATGGGAAGTCCCCCCCCATGTAAAAACTATTCTGCCTGGTTATTTTGATCTGCTACAAAATTTGGGACAAGAATAGATATTTTCTAATTATAAAAAGTTAAATTGACTCTAATCCCTGAAAAAGAAAACAGGACCCATAAAATTATGACGAACATAAAATACGTCTTTCAGCCTAACGATTATGACCCCACTTAGATGTTAGGGCAATGACTTCGAGTATGGCCTGTTGCCCGACAACCTTGACATCTTATCTTGTCGTGTTCTAACTCAACACAAGCAGTGCAGTGTCGTAATACCGGTTGCAAAGTCTCGTGTTGGGAAAGGATACGGCCAGTTTGAGCGGCCTGCTGCCTGTTGTGTGCTCTATCATGGGCACGGCGTCCAGATTCCTCAGTTCGACGCTGTTGCCGGATCACAGGGTCAAGAATCGGAGGATCAGGAATAAGCTGCCGGAAATTAGGCTGCGGACGATCAAAGTGCCAATGTTGATGGAAATCGTTGATCGTTAGACCTGAACGAATGAATTAGCTTAACCTGGCCAGAGGTCAGGGTCCTAAAGTTAAAATACCTCGATTTGGGGACATTCGCTCCTGGATGATGTGCCAGCAGGGCATACCCATCGACTTATTGAATGTCCCAATACAAATAGAACTCTGTCCATTCCGCGTTCGCAGTTACTCATTCCGTGCATGTTTGACCTGCTTGCAGGTTTCATGAAGAGCAAAGCGTGAAATTCTGCCCAGAACTCCATGGTAGAGTTCTCCAGAAATTCCTGCAGGCAAGCTGTCGAGTGCTCTTGAGCGTTTGATTCTGATCTCGTTAATCTGATCAGACAGTGCCAGCTGGATCGAGGCCCAAACAGGCGACAGCTTCTTGGTTGGTGTTCCAATCCATTTCTTGAGCACAGCGTGTGCACCTTCGAGCCTGCAGGTTGTCATCGTGTTTAGTTTGAAGAACTTATTGGTGCAAGCGTGCACGATGTTCATGTGCCGGGGCTCTAGGCATTGCTGAAGGGCATACCTCACAGCATCTTACTCGAGGATTTTGGTCGTGCGACGAGCAAGATCACCAGGTGAATTGGCTGGCGGAAGTTCGTGCAATTCGCCCTCGTTGTAATTGAACTCTGTTTTGAATTCTTCGACTCTGTCTAGATGATCTTCGGGTGTCATTGAGTGCACGACATTTGAAAAGAACCTTTCAAATTCTTTCCACCGTTCTTCCGTTTCGAATCTGGCTTTGCAATTGACCATCAAATTCTTAGATGTATGCCAGAAGCAGATAATTCTGCTGGTCTCAGAATGCGGAAAGTGACGATCAATTGCGTTCATCAATGCCAGTTCGCAATCAGTACCAATCACGGATGGATGTCGGTTATGCAGGTAGAGAGATTTGAGGTGAGTCACTGCCTTGTCATAATTTTGCTCGTTTTCCCGGTCCAGAAAGCAATATCCTATGGTAAACGAGCTGTTAAGATTATCAACACCAAGAATGTCCAAAAGAGGCATGCCAAACTTGTTTGTCTTATACGTGCAATCCATGAGGAGGATATCTGGACTTTCGTTCAGCAACTCGATGGATCGTGTATCCGCAACAAACAAGTAGTTGAGATGGCCTAAAGCGTCCTGGCTATACTCAAAGAACACACTCCCATTGACACGTTGCTGAGTCAAATAGTTGATGAATGCTTGAGGAGTTGAAAGGCCGTGTTGGCTCGAGCGATATATCTGGGCGTTAATGTTGTAGATATCACGATGGTTGACCTCAGGAGCATGCTCCCGGTTCTTCAAGGTTGCTACAGTCATAGATGCCGGAATACACATGCTGAAGTTATTACGAACCAGTGCCATATCATCGTCGTTGAGACGACGATGCTCTGGGAAAGACGATGGGTCAGCGGGCTCATGATCATGACTGATACTCTCTGTATCGATGCTTCCATCTTCTGCTTGTAGAAAACAAATATCCCATGTGCCATCAGTTCTCTCCCTAGCATTACACCTGAAGGGACAATTTGTCTTCCGAGTGAGTCGTTGTCGCTTTCGACAAGGTTCATCGACCTCACTGCGGTAACAACCTCCCTTCTTGCAGATCAGAATCTTCATTGTTCTGCCTTTCCTCTTCGAAGAACTAGAAATCGTGATAGCATATCCGGCAGCTTTGGCATAGCCTTGTACAGCCTCGTGTAAGGCTTTGAATGAAGCGTAGAAACCAGCAGGAGGAGCAGAAAGAGCTGTAACAGGTGAGGGATCCATTTATATAGTTCGATAGAGGGAATTCTATAGAAATTAGTTATACTGACACGCAATGGACGTGCTTAGAGTAGAAAGGTGTTGTCGCACATGATAGTACTTCAAAAATGGTTTGAATAAGGTATGAAATCTTGGTCGTGTGAGACTGAGGTACTGCGTGGACTTTGATTGAATGAATAATACGAGATTGTGTCACTGATGGTGCGTGTGAAGGTTGTAAGATATTACAAAGTTCTGGTGTAGGAAAGAACAGTAATTAGTGTACATAGACATAATATTATTATGATCACAATCATTTATTACTATAGCAACATCGAAACTAAAAGTTTTTGTGACTAGTCACAGAATTAATTTTCACCGCTCGACAGATTTGGCATTCAGAAGCGGTGAGATGGGATTTCATGGGAGGGGGACTTTCCATAGCCAAAAGGGGGGACTGCGTATATCACGACTCCCACATGGCGTCGCCTGGTTCCTGCGTATTTCCATAGGCAGGCTCAGAACCCTGAATACCCACAGGTACACAAAATTTCGGCACGGCCGCTGCGCCGTCACACCTGAGAAAATACCCATGGAATTATCTACCGAGCATCTGATCAACTGAGCCCCAATTTACAATTACTTGCGGAGATCACAAATATAGCGGACGCACACCCAGAAATTCCCAAACTTGCCCAGCAAAGCCTGAACCTGAGCTATTCGTATCAAGGGAGCATCTGCCAGAAAGTAAAATTGTTCACAGTAGCCACTGAATTCTGTTATAAGGCAAATGCTAAATATATCATGACACCTGCCCTTAATAACCGATACTTTCGTTGCTCTAGTAACTATTTGATGGCGTGAATCTGAATATCCATAGATGTCCGTCCCAAAATGATCAGCCGGTGTTGTATCACTATACACCACTAGTTTTACGTAAAATTCATAAAACCGAGAAAACCAGCGCCTCCAAAAACTCCAATCCGATAGAACTCCAAGCACCAAAAAACATTCTGATATTCGGATATGTTGAGGACACTTATTACCAATCCTGACCAGAAAATGTTTTCAGTTAACTCCGACATAGCTCCGGTTTTATCTCCCCACAATAGATAAGCAAATGCAGGAATATTCCATCCCCCTATGCTAATGCAACAGAGTTCGGGCTTTGGAAAATTTAGCCATGAACACAATCAATCTATAGCTCAGCACAGACGAAAGAATCTGTTTCGAAATTAGAGGCCGGCTCCTCTGAAATTTGTTTCAAATGTATTCATGGGGTAGCTGAGTAGGCAATCTTCTTTATCCTATATAGTTCAGCAGTCGCCCAATATGATCTTCGATGTCTGAGTGATTATACTGTTTGTACATGGTTTTTTTTGAAAGTTTCGAAGAGTCGTCAAAAGTATTACTCGTGCCATTAACACTTACGATTTGGGAGGGTTTATCCTTAAGCAACGTTGAGCGAATCTGTTAGTGCATATCACTCAAATGCTTCTAACAATGCAGCCAAAGCGAATTATCATTTTTGTAATGGTCTTTGATTTATGCACATATTTGAAAAAGGCATGACCGATTGTGCGTATGTAGCACATTATTTAGTCAAACATAGCGACGGAAAAATTAGTCGTCTTTCCACAAGGGTATCTTTCATAAACTCTGACATCAATAAAGCGAAAATAAATCAAAAAAATAGTCGTGAGCGCTTTTCAAAAATCGGCAAAGCCTTCAGAAATGATATCTTAAGAGTCGTGCTTAATAGTTGAGTGCGATAAAAAGATTGGCAAAAAAAGTCGAAAGCAGATTTGAGGTTTAACGTAAGCTAGGAGAGGTTAAAGACTCATGGTGAGCCACTCCCACTCTTGTTGTCCAATAGGGTTTGTTCCTAATCCTCCACTCTGAATGTAACTATTGTTAAACGCTATACTGTTCAGAGATCCAGGCATGGCGTGTTGTAATCCAAATCCATGAAAGTTTTGAAACGAATTTGAGCCAAACTCGTTTGACATTTCCATCTCTTGGACTGGAAAGTCAATGCCGAAGCCAGTCACGGTATTTGGAGCCAAATTCACACTGCTGCTGTCTGGACCGTCGGATCCCATGCTTCCCATATTCATCCCTATCATTTTATCGAGATCAGCTCCAAAGACATTTGGATGAGCAATGGAGTTTGAATCTGGACTTAATCCATCTTCGTTACTACCCGCAGATTCTCCAGGAGATTCTCGCTCCATGCTGCTGCCCGTAGCTCCCCGACTTCCTCTTCTCTGTCTCTTTCCGTTGTTGCCACTCCCAAATCTTCCGCTCATGGTTCCAGGTATAGATAATGTACTTTTTGGTGGCGCTCCAATAACTGTGGAGCCCTTTTGGCTAACCCCACAATGATTACTACCGGAACCATGGAAGCTCTTTGGAGTACTAGCTTTACTAGATGGACTTTGAGGATCACTTGTTAACGTTACGATTTCGGTTGATGTTATGCCACCAGAAGAGATGATTTTCAATTTTTTAGTGTTGGATGTCGAAATGTCTAAGATTGAGGCGACCAGTGGATTTGCAGCACCTGTTGATTTTTTGGATAGTCGAGAAACTGCTCCATTGACGGGTATACTAGGACCTGAGCCTCGGTTGCGTTTTTTAATTACATCTGTCTTCAAGCTCAATGGTCTCACGACGCCATGCAGTTTTAAGAAAAGCCCACATGCATTACATAGAGGATAACCCTCGGGATTTCTTCGCCACAAAGGAGTAGTTTGGGTGAAACAATTTGTGCATGTTGTCGGAACACCCACTTCATTTTGTATCTGTGCGGGAGTTTGAAATTGAGTAGTAGATAATTGACTAGTAGATTCGGGTTTCAAATCAGGAGAGGTAGGCCGAGATATTACAATAGAAGATAAACCAGTAGAAGCGTCGGTAGGCGATTGAGGGTTCGAAGGACGAGGGTTGAGAGAGGATTGACAGTTGAGTAGAGGGGCATCACGACCTGTCATCGTTACATTGCTAGTTGATGTTATATGATTGTTCTTCTGGTGATGAGCGTTACTTTCAGGTCCTGTTGAGTCATAAGCCTGAGTGCGGGATGCACATCCGCTAGAACCATGCCAGTCGTTTGGGCTGGCCAATTCGGAATAGCTACCAACATTCATCTGCTTTGGCAAGATTCTAGTAGGATATCGCGCTGTCTTTGCGTCGAACTGACCATCGAGAGAAGCATCCCATTGCATCAATCCAGATCTCATTTCCAGACATGGGCTATCTAGAGAAGAGGGCGAAAAATCTTCCGATAGTATTGTTACTGTCCGATCGGTAAACGTAGCTTTCTCGTCATCTTCATTGTCTGAATCGCCTCGAGTTTGAAACATATTTTTTTTCCCCGTATAAATACCAGGTGAGTGGGCTTGAAAGTCAGCTGGAAAAGCATGTGCAGTTTCAATCTTCTGTACCATCGTAAAAGGACCAGGACGAGAGACAGAGGAATACATCGAGTTACTATTTGTATTATACATGAATTGAGAGCCGATAGCACTGGAAGTTTTGGCTTGGTCGCGGCGATAGATGTTTGGATGACGTTGCATATCAATTCCACTAGGCTGAAAGAACTTTTGCTCACTCTCAGATATTGATCTGGGGGTTGAGACCGCTGATGGAAAAGTACTCATCGGGGGAGAGTAGTAACTATTTGAGTTCAGGGGTGAAGATAGAGGCTTAGATGTAGTATTATAACCCGTAGAGAATGTAGCATTCTGCACAGGGGGCGACTGCGTGGGAGGATAGGAAAATTTCTGTTGGTACGACCCAGCAGAAGTGATGACAGAATCGTGGTCGACAGATGTGAAAGGCTCAATTGATAGAGACATACCACGATTGTTACCCCGAGAAAATCTCATGGATTGATACTGGTCGAGAGAATAGGATTCTACATCATTATCTTGGTTTGAAAGTGTTGCTTGGCTTAGTGATGAGATCTGGGGAGAAAATTCAGCGGGTCGTTTGCGAGGCTAAGTCTTAAATCAGCATTTTTTATTTTCGACATCGGTAGAAATCTAATTCTTACGCTCGATATCTCATCGATGCTTGTTTTGCGGACACGTCTTTGCACATAGCCGAATTCCTGATTGTACTGAGCGTTGTTCTGAAGGACCGGCACGGATTGAGGAATCGCAGATTGCGGCGGGATCTTGCGCGTTTTAATTGGTATGGCAGACGAGACAGCATTGAAAGATTTCAACTGGTCCTTGGTTGTATCTAAATTTGATGACGATATGCTATTTCTTTCTAGCACGGTCTCGTTAGAGGTATTTCTATCAATATTCATTAGATCCTGAGCCTCTTCAACCTGTACGGAGCTTTTTTCTCCTGTTTCTTTCCTCAATTGTGCGATTCCGCTGGGCATACGTTGAGGGGCGGACTTGGTTGTACTGTAGCTTTATTAGTTTGTGTACTGGTCTTGATGAGTGTGCGTACCCTGTCGTGGCTTGTTTTCTATATTTTTGCAAACTTAACGCCATCATGCGCCATGTTAAGTTCTCCATGCGCTCCTGATTAGGCAACTGCAACTTAGTCTTGCTGTATAATTTCCAGATTTGTGTCGCAAGAGGGTCTTTCTTTTGCATATCATCGATGGATTCCGAATTCTCGCTACCACCAGCGTCATTCTCTAACGAGGGGAAGTAAGCATCACGAAGAAATTTCTTGTTTGGATGAATCACAATCGGCGACATAGAAGTTTGGGGATGGCCTTGGCCCGAGATTCCATCGGTAGACTGAGAGATATCTGTGTCACTCTCAAGCTTGATGGCATGAGAGCTGTGAGGGGAATACGGATCGCCTGGCCGACGCGGAAAACGAAAGTCGTGCTCAGTTGTCAAGGTGTCCATGGATATCACCGGATTCATTTGCGCCCGACCGTCGAAGAAATTCATTGAAACATCGTTATCAGTGGGTGATAAATATGGATGAGCTGATTTTGCCGCTCCGTATTTGGTAGCTTCGGACATTTGGTGAGGTTAAACTAAAGATAATCTGAAGCAGTTGTGTGTAGGTTAAATCAGCCTTCTACGCCGGCTATGTGCTACCCCTCCGCTATGGTATTAAAATTCGCGACGAATGAGAACAAAAGTGCAGGTCTAGAATTTAACAGTGCCTCTTTTTCTTCGGGTGGATTGTCGATCAGTTTCTTTTTTATTTTTATTTTCTCATTATCTATGCTTCCGGTTTGTTTAGTACATTCTCAAGAGTCACACACATTGTTGTCAGTAAGGTCAGTGCCGGGAAGTTTTTTTGCTACGTTTTCTCTTTCACTTTAAACGTCAATCATTAAATCAGGCGCTCGAGAGTGTTGCTGTACCGGGGCGCTAGAAAATGGTCAGTGACTAGTTTGATGGACTGAATATTTTGGTGTCGAAATGAGAAGGGAAGTGGAATGACTCGCTGAGACGTCGTTGAATGGACGATACAAAAATTTGACTATAATTGCCGTTCATGGTCCGGCACAAAACTTGACCTTAGGAACAGTAGGAATGACCGCGCAAAGAATCCCTCTTGTATGGAGCCTAGAAGAAATGAGACGTAGTAACGCCGCACTCCTCACATTTCCACTAGGGCTCTTCCGCCGTCGGTCTTGTTCACTGGCGTGGGGCCGTCGGTTGGTCAAGCCGGTCAACTAACAAGGGTCTCAAAGAGCCCTTACTATGAATATTCAGAGACAGGTATGTTAAACCTTTGCACTAACATTTTTGAATCATTCAAACATCTAATAATATCCAACCATGGGTATGTGAATACTTCAGGTTAAAACAGCGTCAACATTGCGTCAAGATGTCGAAATTTCTCACAATTTTCCACTACTCATAGTCATCGTCCTAAGATTATCAATTTGATTATGATGATTATTAATATCATGATAATTAACGTTCACGTTCTTCATTCGTCAACTTCAACTTTCCCCAATTTCGCCGCCCCGCCACCTTCGGAGTCTTTGACATGCTTCTCCGATTTTTGAATTTCTCAAACCTAATTGGATCCCAGTTAGATCGCAAAGTTCTCCCATTCAGGATCCCTACACGTCGATGTCTTCGAAGAAATCTTGTACACAAACATTTCCCGTCTTATCGACAATCACCGTGAAATTTGCCACCACGAGAAAGAAGATGTGTGGAATTTCTAGTTTGGAGGCATATGCTCCCACTCTAGAATTTGACGTGATTGACATTAAACCTCGAGCCTTGAGCTGAATCAGTTAGGCGGGTGAGTAACCTTGGCTACCTGAAAGACAGATGGGGATATTCCAAGTTTGACTTGGGTGACAATTTTCGGAATTGAGTTGACCCGATTAAGGTGTGGAGGAATATATGAGTAAATCGGCTTTTACAATTACACGCCGTCAGAATCTAAAAACGCACTATCGAGCCGACGAAACGGATCACCCGTACCTAGACTACATGAAGTAATGGTACTACCACGTGCGGTATTAAATGGTTGTTGATTGTACAATACTCCCACATATACCAAGAAACAAAATGTGTTGGCTAAGGATCAAAACCATGCAGGATAAACGGAGGTTTGATATTGTAGCAGAATAATAACGGTGCAGTATCGTGGTCGATGTAGAATGATAAAGTGTAGGTCCAGCGACGTATTTACAATAGAACCCCTCTTAGCTAATAGTGGGTCCCGAAATAATTACTGAAGAGATTCATAGAAATTTTACCGTTTATATTTGCAAAACTTACCCCTGCACGCAAAATGACATTTAAGGATAAGTGTTGCAAATATAAAAGTCCAAGTTACTTTGAATCTTTTCAACATTTATACCGGGACCCACTAATAGCTAAGAGGGGTTCTGTATATTTTTCTGTGGTAAATTTAAGCCACGATCAATCAGAGATAGACTTTGTACAACACATTCAACCCTGATCTATTACAGAAAAGAGCAGGTAGAGATTAAAGTCAATGCTTGAGTTCATACGGTGAGTTGGTACCTCAAATTTACAAATGTAGCGCATATTATCTTCCCCAACTATAACACTCACAATCCATCCATGGCTGGTGATCTGACAGTATCACTAATTATGATGTAGGATCAAAAAATCCAAGCTATCTATACATTCTTTCACGTATCCAGTGTAGGTGTTGCTACCTGTTGCTCATTGCCGAGTAGTGATTCCCATCAATTTTGGTATGTAGCGAAAGAGAAGGCAACTCTGGTCGTGGTAAAGATCTAGTGGTCTTTCACCAACTTTTTTTTGGAAATTTAGGGAATTTCTGTTGGATATTATTTTATCCATCGATGTTCTCGCCCTAATTCGACGTTAATATTCTCGTTCTTGTGAATCACGATGCAAGTCTCTCAAAGATTTATATGTGACGTGCAGTGCGTATACTTCTTACCGACTCAGATAGCAGAATAATATTATGAGAGACTATAACAGAAAACGTCTCTAAGACCACTCAAACAAAACTGATATTTTATAAAAATAATTGGAATAATGTCGGAAAAGCTTATATTAGTAAGAAGAGAGGGGAGGAGGGAGGAAGAAAGAAATAAGGTATTGAACAGCCTTTAACCTGCGAGCATCGACGACGCCGCACTTGTTTACGGTGTTGCAAACGAACCTGTTGCTCTCTCCAGAAAGTCCGCCGAGCCAAGCTGAAGTTGCGTGGTGTACATGTAATTGTATCTTTTTGTTATTTGTGTGTGTGGACTGTTGTTCGTCTGATGTGGACCAAGCCACCGTTTCGTGGGAAAATAAGACGAATAGAAGATATCTATAATTCACGATGCTTCAAGCTACAGCAGTGCCCATCTGATACCTGCACTTTCCCGAGACCGACGTTTGGGCCAGCTACACTACACCCTCGCTATAATAATGTGGGGCAAGACTTAAACAGGGGCTCTCATTGGCCAATTCAATTAAGTTCTCCAATGGGGTGCCTTGTTTAAAGGCTGCCCACATTGTTATGGCGAGAGTGTACTAAACGGAGTATCAAGGGAAAAAGGTCCAGCTTGCATACCGGGTTGCAGGGTCGGATGGTGCAGTGGTACACTATCCGGGCCGTTCTTCCAAGTAGAGTCTGGGTAGCTTGGACACATGCCCCACTTGAGACAGGAGAAAGCTGGTTCGAATCCAGCAAGACCCTCACACCACTTCTCTCGCGGTGATACTGTATTCGTAGAATGACGAAAGCATCCTCAGATAGCCACAGGTTTTTCTCGCTTTTCCCTGTGGTGGGTATTCACGGAAGAGGGTACATGTCGTAAGGCGTTATTCTCGTAGTGGTATCTGCAAATGAAATCTGAGTATGAGTGTTCCAAACGTCAAACAGAGTTATTCTGCGTCACATACATATCTTCCGTAATCATTCGCGTCATAGCCTCAGGCTGCATACGCAAAAATGATTTTAAAAAAAAAAAAAATCGGGTTGCAGCCCCAAAGGTTGCTACTAATTAGCATTAATTTTATATGTCATTGCCCTCTAAGCTACTAGCACAATCAACAGAATGAACGCCCACTTGTATCAATCTTTAGGGCTGCAGCATTACATGCAAATTAAACTTTTTCCCCTGATGCCCTGTTTAGTGTGAGTGATGTAGTTATGTTCATTAGTGCTATGTTGAGTCCAAGACTTTTACAACACTAGAGCTCCCCTTTGACTCAGGCCACATCATCTCCAGTTCTCCTGTCCATTTTTGCTTCAAACCTGAGATCATTGATACACTGAGCCGTGACGGGTAATCTTCTTTTATTAAACCATTCTTGTGTACGCAGCCTTTAGGCTATGACACGAATGACACTGGTACGATAGACGGAGCGATGACTCGACTTGATATCAGGAGCACCCACACCTGAATATCATTTGGAAACATTACTTGAAGTCAGGCGCCGTACAGGCCTTTCAACCCTCAACCGTTTATGACTGCCGCAGGAACGCATTTCAGCCACCCGCGGCTATTCAACATGCCTTCGTCATCGTCACATACATGACCAGGCAAGAAATGTGGTATGCGAGTCTTACTGGATTCGAACCAGCTTTCTCGTGTCTCAAGTATGGCATCTGCCTCGGCTACCTAGACTCTACTTGGGAAAGCAGCCCGGACGGTGTACTACACCACCATCCGACCCAAAACAGGTAGTCATATAGCTCAGTAATTACCCGTAGGATTCAACCACCTTTTCTACGGAACCATCTGCTCAAAGAAAGGAAAAAAGAGCAGCTATGGAAACCGGTACGCGGAATAAAGCCTCAAAAAACCTGAAGCCCAGCAAGGCGAGGCCTAGACACCAGAGTCACACGAGGTGCGTATCCCCATCTGTAACTCCCTAATATCCCATAGTCCAGATATCCTCCTTATACCGACGCCACCCGCGCTCGAGTAGCGGTGCTCTTTCCTCGGGAGACAGTATAATGCCGGAATATCTGCAAACAGTGGGAATTCATCTTCGTAAAAAGGGCCAACTTAGTCTGATCCATCACCGCCTTGACGGGAGCAGGGTACGCTCCGGAAACTCATATGAGTGTTTTTTCCTCCGTGACTAAGTAATGCATGTTTCTGATGGCTTGGAGGATAAAAACTAAGTTCGAAGGGGAAACCACGCACAGGTAGAAACGACGTCTTCATCCCCCTAGGCCAGGCATATCAATGTATGTTGTAGGTTTGCGCTTCACCCTGGAATCGAATCTTTCATCACTTTATACAACCCCTTCTTTTATCCATACAACGCTATCGAATTATCTGCCTTACTCCTAAAGTCTCAAGTTACTTTTTTTAATACTCATTCGAGGGGGTAATGAGACTAACCAATCCCCGTTTGTTAATTATCTTCATTGGACGAATCATTTATCCGTACATGAATCGACAACACCTCGACGATCGCGTAGCCTTACATTAGGTTGGGACTTTGATGTAATGCACCACACTGTGAAAATAGGAAGCCTAGAGAATCAGTTTCCACGTTTGACCAGGCCAGTTATAAACATAAGTATGTCTCGGAGTTTCTCCAACTTACCATTAGGCAAGAAAAATTTGCCATACGTTGGTGCACTTTCTCCTACAATGAGTTAGGGGCACTCCTCCTGAACTAAAGTGTCGCACATCTACTAGTAGATCTATTAATGGCACCCATCTATCAGTAGAAAGTCTATTAGTGACTATTGTTTATTAGTAGATCTATCAGTAGCTATTGGTTGATAATAGACTATTAAAAAATTAAAAAATTCAGTTATCCTAATTCGGTGCCTCAAGGCCCACGTAGGTATTTCCAGAAGATACATGTTCTTTTTGGAGAACGGCTCAGTTTGACGTTAGGAACACTCATACTCAGATTTCATTTGCAGATATCACTACGAGAATAACGCCTTACGACACGTACCCTCTTCCGTGGATATCCACCACAGGTGGGAAGCGAGAAAAACCCACGATTGTTTGGGTATACTTTCGTCTCTCCACGAAGAAAGTATCACCGCGGGAGAAGTGGTGTGAAGGCCTTGCTGGTTTCGAACTAGCTTTCTCCTGTCGTGAGTGGAGCATGTGTTCAAGCTATCCGGACTCTACTCGGGAGAACTGCCCAGACAGTGTACCACTGCACTATCAGACTATTATCAACTACTAGTAGATCTATTAATGCTAAATGCGAATAGATGTGAGGATTGAGCTTCCTAACATACAGTAGCGTCTAAAAATGCGCAATGAAACCACCACATTGACTAAATTTCACTATAACTATGCAACAACTTCTTCAAATTTAAGAATTCTACGTTCAAATAAAATCTAAGCCATTTCTTGAATAAGTCAAAATTTGTTTTTGTAAAAATAATGATTAACTGTAAGGTTCACGCTGGTCTTGGCACTTGATGTCTATTGCGCATTCTTAGACGCGTTATTCTAATACTTGGTATGACCCCCCTTTGCCTTCTTTACGGCCAGAGCCCTTGACGGCATACTCTCAACTAATGTACGACATGAATCTTCAGGTTTTTTTTGCCAGACGTCGTTTACTCTTTTCATCAATTCGTGCATAATTTTCGGCGTTCCCGGGTACTCTCCAAGTCGGCGTTTTACCAGACACCATAGGTGCTCAATTGGGTTCAGGTCAGGCGATTGAGGGAGCCATTTCATGGTATTTATACCTGTGGTAGCTAGCCAATTCTTTGTGGCCCTAGAAGTATGCTTGGGATCGTTGTCTTGTTGAAAAATAACGTTGTTTCTGGCATTGGAAAAGTGCTTGCTTGCTATTTCGTCGACTGTTGGGACCAAACAAGTATTCAGAATGCCTATTAGCTATTCCGAGTTCATTCTTCCAACCACACGACTCATTCCGCCGGCGCTAAACCAAGACATACAACCCCATATCATTACGCAACCGCCCCCGAACTTCAGTGTCGCTTCGACCACTTCTGCCGAATAGCTACTTGGATTCCTGGACCAGGCATATTTGATTCCGTCGCTATTGAGTCTATTTATCTTTGTCTCATCTGACCAAATAACTCTTTTCCAATCTTCAATAGTCCAACTTTCATGTTCTAAAGCGCAATGCAACCGAGCTCTCTTATGCGCCTTTGACAGCATCGGTTTCTTCACCCTCTAAATAGCCCGGAGACCCTGTTCCCTCAGAGCCAGCCTTACGGTACCAGGAGAAACTTTGTCTTCTCGTTCAAGATTGGTAATTTTCGTTGCTTCTACCGCAGTTTTGGTCCCGCCATTAGCCACCAAACGAGCCAGGGCTCGCTTGTCTCGACGCGTTAACTCCCGTGGTCGTCCCTGCACAGGTTTTGATGTATCATGAGATGTCTTTTTCCGATACCTGGCTACCGTAGACCTATGACAGCCCATAATTTTTGCTATTCCTAGTTCTTTTTTACCTTCATCGAGTAATGTAGTGATGGATGATATCTGGTACTGTGAAAGTTTTCTCATTGTAAAAAAACAGAGAATATTGAAATCAGAAATATCTAGGAATGATATAAAAGCATGTCGAATACTTATGTAGATCAAAAAATTAAAGTTTACAGCATAATTGTCTGTTAACACAGGTTCTACCACGTGGTGAAATGATACGTCAAAAAGTGCGCAATAGACATTAAGTGCCAAGACCAGCGTGAACCTTACAGTTAATCATTATTTTTACAAAGACAAATTTGGACTTATTCAAGAAATGGCTTAAATTTTATTTGAACGTAGAATTCTTAAATTTGAAGAAGTTAGTGCAGAGTTATAGTAAAATTTAGTCAACGTGGTGGTTTCATTGCACACTTTTAGACGCTACTGTATATACGATATTTGATAACATCTTTTCCGATAGCCAGCTCTGCAGAAGGCAACATGACATGATCAATCTCGACCCGAGACGGGTACGCTGATCTGCGATTAGTAAACCGGCCTTGGAGAATGCGCGCTCTGAAGTAGCAGAGGAGCCAGGCACCGCTAGACAGTCATTGGCAATTCGACCGAGAACGGGAAAACAAGTATGATTCACCTTCCACCATTGAAGAGGATTATCATCATCAATTATAATTGAGGACGTAGCAGGAGTAGGAATGCTATCTAATGTTATCGATTTCTTCATTATGAATTCTTGAACACTCGAGAAAAAGATTACTGGAGTGGCGGATGAGAAAGGACCGCAGAGCACACAAAGATCGCACGATACGATCATATACTCAGCCATAAATAGCAGATCTCTGAACTAATATAAAATAGATCTATTAATAGTCTATTAGCTCTATTAATCGGAGTCGTCTACAAATAGACAATTCTATCTCCACTAATAGCTATAAGTAGAAATATATTAATAGTTTTGCGACACTTTATCCTAAACTCAATTCTGCGTGAGTCGATTAAATTGAATACTTTGTTCGTTCCTTCTGAGAGACACGGCAAACCTCGCTTATCGGGCTTGTCTCAAACTTTCCTGGATGAAAAGTGGACCCAAAAAACCATCAGGAATGTTCTTGCTAGAGGGGAATGTCTACGCTGTCCTGCCAGAAAACAAACCTTAAATATATGGGCACAATAGGAGTACCCGTAGAGAAATGTATGAATATAAAATGATAATAATAATAACTGTCTCTACTGGCCTAAAAATGATAACTGATGACCTCCAAGATTAATGACAAGAAAAATAACAAGATACTGATCCAAAGAAGCTCACGTTTTCGATACCCATCCCCGAAGACAACGCCTTCCTAATATACATCATCATGAGAGCCCTAACCGGTTCCCTTCTCATGACTTCTATCAGAGGTTACAGCAAACTGCTCCTAGTCGCCGTTATGCTACTTTTCTAAAATGCCTCTGCTCGTTATGAAACTTACTCAACCCCGGAATATCCCTTCGTCTAAACATGATGCCTCCTGATGACATACACCAATTGGCAACCTCTTGTGCCTCAGAATATCTCATTTTACCCGGTCGTTTAACTCCCGTCATGCATCGCTGAGGCTCATCTTATCTTGACCAAAGAAGATCAGTCGCTCTCCTTTAGCGACTTCATTAATATAGCTACTGTTGGAAATATGCCAGATATGATTAGTCATCTGTCCACGTTTTTGGTATGCACGTGATCCAAGTTTATGTACTTAGTTTCTCTCTTTAGTTCGTTAGAATCGATACGCTCTGCAACTCCATGACTGAGGAACTCATTATTTCTCAATAGGTTATGAGACCCGGAATTGCGCTTGCGCTTTTCTGTTGTATCGTCCGGAGTTTGATCACCTTCGTTATGGGCAAGTAGACTGGTTAGTGTCTGTTTGCGCCAGATTCATCCAAACAGGAGGTCATCGCCTTCTTGAACCCAAGACATTTGAATGGCTGTTGCCTGAGAAGACCGGTGGCCGTCGCCGTCGTTAGAAGCACGTAAGAGCCTTTAAGATTAAGGCACTCGCCTTTGAGTAGGAATCTCTAGAGAGATTTGGAGGCCATCGCCTTCGTTAGGTACGAACGGAACTAAAGATCGGGGGAGCTGTGTTACTCTCGTGAGGATGGAAGGATCTAAAACGCACCGGTAGCCAGCCCGATGAAGGTCTCGAACGAACGGAGCCCTTGAGTCGAACGTACGGACTCGAAAATGTACCTTGAGAAGCCTCCCAACCTCAACCGACGATTATGCAGTTCTAAAGGCATTCCAACGTCCATAACTTCAAGCCATGCGACTACTTTTCGACAGTCGTTTCAATCCATTAGAATTTTGCAACTACGCTATGAAAGTTGCACCACAAAATAAAAACATGACGGCTCCGTTCTCGACAGCTGTCCTATCTTCAACTCGGCAACAGCTTTACGACAGCTGTTCATTAGTTCAAATGGGCAGATCCTCTCTGAAATCTGCGTCATGCTAAATTTTGGCAGTCAAATCCCAACCACTGTCAATTATTGTAACTCGATAGCTACTTTTCGACAGTTATCAACTCACTATAACAATTCAGCAACTCCTCTGCGAGAGTTGCTAAATCACACAAATCGCCTTCCCTTATCAAATATCTGCAGTTACCTTTTGACAACTGCCACACTCTACCTAGCGGCTACTTTACGACAGCTGCTACTCACTTCAGCATACGAGATGCCTCATGCTTCGAATTGGCGGTTACTTTTCGACAACTGCTATCCTCTCCAAAATTAACCGATAACTACTCTACGAAAGTTGTCACAAGTTTGTTCCCGCAGTTACTCAACGACAACTGCCATGGTTTACAAATTAACAGCTCCTCTACGAAAGCTGTTGCATCGTCAAATTAAGTGGCCAACTTTTAACAGCTGTCAAAGCTCAATACTACAGCTACTATTTAGTAACCACTCAGTATCAAACTTAGCAGTTACTTTTCGACAACAGCTACATATCAGAAATTAGCAGCCACTCTAACAGCTAATTCTTTTGAAAATTCGGCAGCTCCTATTTGACAGCTGTTACAACACACAACTTAGCGGCTACTGTATGAAAGCTGCATCACATCACAAATCGTCAGCTACTATTCGACAGCTGATGCCAATCAAATTTACAGCTCCGTTTTGAAAGCTGTTTCAAACCCTCAAGATTTCTCTTTCCTATGTCTATCAAAACTTCTTCTGAAGCCCTGAAATTTTTTAGTTGTCCGACGACGTGATTTCTCCTCGACATTCTACCTGATTCGGTTTAAAATCCTCCTAACGGCAATCTGCGTTGAAAATCCCGTCACCGTGGGGGAGAGTAAGGTTATATGGTAGAGGAGGCTCCAGAGGAGGCAACTGGGGCAGTAAGACGGACCTAAAGGTGCTACTAGTGAAGCGTGGTGATGATCTGAGAAGGTTATCACAAGGAACACTAGTAACTGGAAGTCTTCTTCAAGGGAGACACTAGTGGAGCATGTTACTGATAGGGGAATATCAGCAATGGGAACACTAGTGTAGTGGATGTAAAATACACTGGAACGCCCACAGCATGGAAGCTGGGGGAGTGTGTGTTAGAGCTGAGAATGGCTGACGGTATGAAGCTATATTTCTGGGGGAGTTGATAAAACTGACGTTAAGACGCTTGTTGGCAACTTTGAAGGAGCTCAGGACTCTACAGTGTGTTTGGAGGGGATGGAGAGGAGATGAGTTTTTCCAGAGCTACAATGCTTTGAATTGGCTCAGTTAAGAGAAAGAGCTTGCTTGGAGTAGAAAGTCATTACAATCTTACGAAATCAGGCAGCGGAGGTCTAGGAACTGTTTGAACAGAAAGAAGACTGAGGAGGAAATGACAATGACCAATACCTATCTGCCCTATGGGGGAGTGTTGGAAATATGCCAGATATGATTAGTCATCTGTCCACGTTTTTGGTCTGCACGTGATCCAAGTTTATGTACTTAGTCTCTCTCTGTAGCTCGTTAGAATCGATACGCTCTGCAACTCCATGACTGAGGAACTCATTATTTCTCAATAGCTACAATAAATATTAAAAATCTGACAACAATTTATCCCTGCTAGTGTTGGCGGATTATGACCAGGGCTTTTATTGGCTACTAGAGTAATACTTTTTGGCACGTGCTACTTGCAAACTAAAATGCTTGAGAATTAAATATTCTATTGATTTTTACTTAGGTTTCTCGTCAATCTTCTATTGTTGATAGTGAGATCTAACGCTCTGAGTCTAGACGAACCGGAAAATTGCTCTGAGAAAGATACCTTTCTAGTGGTAGGTATAATGACGGTTGCTGCATATTTATAGCAAAATGCTCTTCTAGCTTCGAAAGCTATGAGAAAGGTTCCTGGATAGGGTGGAACGAAGGTGAATATGCAAGGAAAGATTCTGGAATTGATTCGAATGCATTTATGGCCGGAATCATTACTCTTGATAGCGTCTGCAGTTGAGTAGATTCCTGAGAGGTTCTATGAACTTCGCTCATATTGTTTATTGCTTCTTTCATTCTTGTCTGTCTTGCTATCAGAGCTATCAGATCTGGCTCTTGTCTCTCTTTCTCTTCAAGTTCTTTCAATGCCTTCGTTTTTCTTCTTTTTACTGCTTAGCGTTGCAGTCTTAATGAGCTCTCATTGTCATTATGAGATAAATCTCGACGAGTACTAGTCACTAATCCTGCCTCAATCGATCTACTTAGTCATGTGGTTGCGATGGCCTCATTATTCCTTTTTTCTTTCTAGTCAGCACTCGCTTAATATACTAACCAACCCACGCTAGCAGAGACAAATTATTCTCAGATTATTATTTTATGTAGTTATTTTCATGAGGTCGTCCATTTGAAGCGATGATACATAGAGCGATGATTACAAGATCGTATCTCCATACGTGACTTGAAAAATCAGCCTTGTGAGACCAAGGTGCCGTTTAGCTTTGTTTAAATCAACTACCTGCTAGCAATAGTCAAGGAATTAGGTATAGGGGGTCAAGGTTAAGTGAAGTCGCCTCTTATTTACAGGGGGTTTTTTGTCGATATTTACCCAGACATAGTAAACTACCGTGACGATTACGATTAAGCGAGGCCGAATATGGTAGAGCATCAAACTCTGTTCAAAAAGAAGGTGAGAGAAATTGAGGTCGACAAAAGTGAAGTCGCCTGTCTCTCTCCACTTTGTTTCGCACTAAGCTTAAAAAATCGAGCTCAAACGTCATATTAAAACTTGCAATTCAGGTTTGCTGTTAACAGATTTTTAAGCCTAATGTGCATAGGACCCCGTTTGCATTCAATACTTCCTCACATCTTCTAGCCATACTCCCAATTAGTTGTGAGCTTTTCCTCTATTATACTGTGGTACCATGCCTCTAGCACATTGGATCGAATCTCCGCCTTGTTCCGCTGTCTCGTTCGCTCAAATTCCGGGTATCGTTCTTGTATGTAGTATTTCATCATGCTCCATACATTCTCGATCGGATTTAAGTCAGGAGAGTTAGCAGGCCAGGGCATAGATTCATCTCCATTGACATCAAGAGATTCCCTAGCCGGACGTCCTTCATGAACAGAGGCGTTGTCGTGCATAAAGATACAATTATGGCCCGCTTCTTCTCCATTTTCTCTGATCCAATTACCTATCCTTAGGGGGATATGTTCACTATATCCTTCAGATGTCATACTTCCCCACTCCCGCTGCCCAACGAAACAAGGACCCCGTTCCATTCCCGCGAAGCTCCCCCAGAACATCCAAGAATTGTTCTTCTTGTAACGATCGATAACACAAGTATCATCAAAGTCCTGGCCCCTCTTTTGTCGATATTAGAGTCCGAGATATTTTTGAAAATGAATAAGATTAGACTATCCTTTCTGGTAACATATCCAGACATTATTAGGCTATCGTTTATCCATGTCTCGTCAATCCAAAGACCTCGTGGCCACTCTTGACGCCAATTCAGATGCTGTTCGCTCCACCATATTCGGACCGCACGATGATTTTCAGAAAGCGGGGGAGAGCTACGTGGAATTCGCCGCTCGTAACCTCATTTTCTGAGCGCATTCTGAATAGCGTATTTACCGACACTCCAACGACGAAAGTGGAGAGCCAGTTCAACAAACGACATTTGCCTAGTTTCCCACGAAGAACAAACAAATGCTTCCAGCTCATCAACTTAGGCTGAGCTTAAGAGCTGTGGACATCCTGTCCGAGGTTGGGGAGAGGCACGACCAGATCTGACCGTATTCCGAACTTGAAGGATTGTGACTTCAAGTTGATCTGATATTTCTCTATTAGAGAGTCCGGCTCTGTGGAGTGTATCTAAATGTAGTTAATTTATGGGGAAAGTTTTCTTATAGTTGAATTCCTGTAATCGTCTGCAATTTTTGATCTCGAGTAAGATAGAGCGCACGTCTGCTGACAGGTATAGTGATTTGAGTATTCATTCTGCGAAGGTTTTTGTTGGAAATGAGGTACATTTATCTGTTTGATTGGAAATTACATATTTGTATTGAACGCATGAAACACATTTTATTTTCTATCGCGCTGAAGATTTGGTAAAATTTGTGTAATGAAGAAAAATATTAACTCAGGTGTCTAGTGAAAATTGAGGTCAGCGAAGATGAATAGGTGCGAATATGAACAAGTGCGAATATGAACAGCTACGAATGTGGTAGAAACGAATTAAAAGGATACTTTGAAACTTGGCACAGAAAATTATGTAATAGTACTGGGATGATCTGTTTTAGAGACTTCACCGTGCCTTCACCGCCGGCTGTTTAAGGCTGACAAATACCCTGCACGCCAACCCCTGTCGATTTAGCGAAGACTCCACTTACCCTTGATACCCTGTAGTTTAGAGTCTCTAGGGATCGTCTAACCGTACAGGCTATCAGGGGCAGTTAGTTTTACTCGCATATAGTATTGCAGCCCTAAATATTGTTACTAATTAGCGTTAATTATGTAGTTTAAACCAGTGGTTAGACGGGCAATGAAATACAAAATTAGGGCTTTTGAGTAATAATATAGAGGTCTGCAATACTACATGCGAGTAAAACTAATTGCACCTGATAGCCAGTATCGCGCCTCTTAGGCGCAGGGCTCATGCCTGATACATGAAGAATTCAATCAATTAATCGTACAGTCGTCCCTCTAACTCGATAGTGGTTCCCGGTATAAGTGTTGAAAATATTCATTGCAATTCAACCATTTACATTTGCAATACTTACCCCTGCACGCAACATGACCTGTAAGGCTAAGTGTTGCAAATATAAAAGTTCAAGTTACAATGATTATTTTCAACACTTATACCGGGACCCACTATCGAGTTAGAGAGGGACGACTGTAGTTGTATAGGAGTTTCGTTGCCGGTTGGCAACAAGGGATCACCTTCTCGTGGAAATAAGATGGGGAAAGTGAATACCGAATGCTGAGCCGTACTTGGGCTTCATTGAAGTTTGTACTGGATTAGGGAAAATCCTGGATTTGGTGGTCGCCCATGAGAAGCATACAAGACAACGCACCTCCACATACCAACGCCTTCTTGATTTAATACCTCCGGTCTCACGGCAGCGACCCAATCTATTGGACTGATTTCTCTCCAGATCTACACACTATACCGAACTCATGGAGATCAATGCAAATGTATACACAGGCTCGTGACCCAGAGCTGGACTAAGGGAGACAGCGGGGCTCATTAGAGGCTCATAAGATTGTTGACGAGGCTCGGGATTCAATAACGCCGAATCAGCTTCGACCCCCTTACTAGGAGTAGCTCAGCAAGCTGTCAGGCTGTTATAGAGGTTGATAGTAGTGCCACACCATATTGGTTCTTGTATTCGTGATTCTAGAACATGAAGGAGCATTTGTGTTAAGAAACGATGAAGAGTATGAACACTTCTATTTTTTAAAAATTTCTATCCGGTGCTAGTATAGTAGAAGGACTGGATTTGCCGCGGAAAGAATCAAGGAAGCCAAGACCTGACCTCACCACAATTTCAAGTTAACGAATTTTTATTTTACACTAAATCATTCTACACTTCAAATTCGAATGGAAATTCCTAAAAAGAATAAGTTTTTCATTGATCTAAATTTATTTCAGCCCTCCTGGGACCTCTCTTCTCGCCGTGTTCTACTTCTGCTTCAACAGCCGATACTACCGTTGCTTCATTCTAAGCCATTTTAATCGCTTCAACATTTGAAAATTGAGTATTTGGATTGGCTGATATCCTCTTTCTCCTCTTAGCGACCGATAAAAAGTTCATTTCGAGTGCTTGGGCTTCGTTGATGATGGGGTTTTCAGCTAGTTGTGTCTGGAACTCTCAAATTGATTTTATGAGTTTTCGCATCAATAGAGTTGTACCTCGTGTGAGTTCAGTATTGTCTCGAAAGATTTGAAAAATTTGGATTAACTTCAGCTGGCTTCCGGGGTATATGAATGTCTCTAATTTTACGTTTATTTGATGCTGGCTCGGGAGTTTTTTTTGGCGTTGTTGGGAAGTGGGTAGAGTAAAGCGATTCTTCAGACCTTTTTGACGATTGAATGGAAATAAGCCGGCTGCGCGCCATTCGACTTTGATTTGAAAATCTTCAAGACGATCATTACGTGCATCATTATACCAGTTGATGAACCTTTGCTTTTTGATAGGTGCGGAATCGTGGATTATCAAGAGGCCCTCGATCAGCTGATGGTAACGAGCATTTAGAGGTGAAAAGTACGATAGATCAAGCGTTTGGAGTATATGCGACATTTTTGGAGGCATATCAATTAATGGACTTTACTCTTGTGGCATTCCCATTAGAAATCCACATCTGTGTGACTTCTGTGGCCATCATCTAGTAGGATGCACCAGCGAGTCTCACTCTGGGGCTTAGTTTCTGGCAAGAAAATTGTCTTCAGCCATTCAATGACGATGCGATTAACTATCCATTCGTTTTGGGATGTTGTCTATATCCAATCTGGGACTTCCTCCTTGAGTCATGTACTTTATAGTCCTACACCTTTGAAAATTATGATAGGTCAAGTCTTCTGGCCATCAATACGAACAGTCTCCTAAATTAAAGCCCATTTGCGATCCTCTGGGGATTTGCAATAGGTATAACATTTGTCTGATACACCGAATACCCGCTGATTAGTTCAGGTGACGAGTCCAAGTCTATGCTCGTCCATGTTCTATAAATTCTCCGGGAGAGCCTATAAGTCGCGATTTAATTAAAGACTTTTTTTGAATAATTTATTAGATTAATTGTAATAGAGAAATGGAACCATTTGTTGGGTTAGTCCAAAAGGTGTCTCGGAATGTGGTAGGCCGACTTACTAGAGAGGAACACTAATCAATTGTCGGTACTGAAATAACAAAAATTAGAGATCACTCTTTTTTCGAGTTATTGTCCATTTGGGTCTACGACAATCAACAGATATGTCGGTCCTCTCTGCCCACAGGCTAAAGAAACTTGTACCTCGGGTAACATGCCTTTTCCTCTGCCTCCATTACGGTTCCCTCCCATCAGTAATTCCCTCACAAGTCTTCATTCGAGCATGGAGTAGGAGAAGCTTTTACCCCATCTTGATCTCCCCTCTTGGGCCGGATGGTTCAGTGATATATCCTCCAGGCCGTTTTCCCAAGTAGAGCCTGGGTAGCCTGGACACATGCCCCACTTGAGATAGGAGAAAGCTGGTTCGAATCCAGCGAGACCTTCACACTACTTCTCTGGCGGTGATACTGTATTCGTAGAATGACGAAAGCATACTTAGATAGCCACAGGTTTTTTTCGCTTTTCCCCATAGTGGGTATTCACGGAAGAGGGTACATGTCGTAAGGCGTTATTCTCGTAGTGGTATCTGCAAATGAAATCTGAATATGAGTGTTCCAAACGTCAAACAGAGTCATTCTTTGAAATATACACATCTTCCGTAATCATTCGTGTCATGGTCCAGGCTGCATACGAAGGATTGATTTCAAGAAAAAAAGTTCCCCTCCTTAAAGAGTTGAGTTTGTTCCCGCATTATCCATAAAGTAGATCCCGTTTCTCGTCTGCTATTGGTATACCGAATATTGACCGTAATGGTTCATTCTGATTTGGTAGTTAAGAAATCATAGTTTTTAATTGCATACGAAGTACGAGTAGTCTAAGAATCTTGAAAAATTTCAGCCACTGCACTATCAAGCAAATTTTTGGACTTGACCAGCACCTAACATTCATGAAAAATAGGCCTTTCACCTACTCAAACTTATTCGGTCACCACAATTAGAACTAATGCGCTGATTAGTCAAAAACTCAGGCTAAATTTAAGCTCTAGCCATAATGCAAATGCACAATTAACCGAGGTAAGCGCCTCCTCTTGTACTGCCATAACCATATCCGCCATATCCACCATTAGTTCTACCATTTCGGAACTTTCCTTGGCCACCTGATCTACCACCTCGATCACTATTTCTCTGATCTTGACCACGACCTCGCCCACCTGTAGTAAATTGAATTGTGCACAATGGCCTTTCAACACCAATGATCCCTTTTAATGCAAGAGCTTCTCTTTGCGATTCTTTTACTGTCCAAGGCTGGAATATTTCTCCGGGCTGAAGCCCTTTCCCACGTAATTCAGGGCACCAAGTCATAATATATTCGCCTTTTGGATCATAATCAAAGGCCTGCTTTACAGGATTGAATACCCGATCTTCGCCTCGGGGATCATTTCCGACGCCAGCTACGTATTGCCAATTGCCCCAATTAGAAGCTAGATCGTAGTCGATGAGCATCGATTCATACCACTCCGCGCCAATACGCCAGTCAAGACGGAGATGCTTTGCAAAAAATGAAGCAACGTTCTGACGCGTGCGGTTTGAAGTAAAGCCCGTAAGGTATAATTCTCGCATAGAAGCATCAATTAACCCCATACCCGTGGTTCCATTCAGGAATCTATCAAATTTCTCCTGGATTTCAGCCCTTGTAGCTCCATTCTGCGGATTGGCAGGAGAGTGCCACTTAGGTCCGCTGCTTCCTTTATTCCTGAAGCCAGAGGCGCGGAAGAGTAGATGAGGAAATTTAAGCGCACAGAGTCTCATGTAGTCACGCCAGAGAAGCTCAAATCGAGTGCCTTTAGTGCCTTGATTTTCACCGGCACCATATCCTAAGACAGAAGATAGAGAAGGGTCAGTTCCATCTTCAAGTGATAACAGTGCATGATGAATTTGCCGTGATGTAATACTCCCCAGGGCAAGGTAAGCAGAGAGCTTGGTGGAATAATCAACCCCTAAAAGTCCATTGCGGGTATCGTGGTACGTTGTGATACTTGATGAACGCAAAAGATGATTCAGACGATCTTGGGCATGGGAGCAGCCACCCTTTAAGGGGAAACTCGATTTGGCGTCTAGAGGAAATTTCGGTGGGTCCTTGATGAGTTCATGTTGTGTAAGTGGCTTGAGTAAAGCTTGATTGAGACCTTCTAGAGAGTTAGGTATGCTAAACGGCGAAAATTGTGGTGGGATAATTTCAGGGTAAGTTGGGAGAGACCCCTTAGCAGGTGCCGCCACTATATTTCGTGGATTACTGCGGAGTGGCTCCACGTACTTGCGATAAGTAGTAAAGACGTCTGGAATATCTTGAAAATTGTCAAATGGAATATCGCGACTGCATTGTTAGTAAAACTCAGGCCTGTAAGATATAACTTACTCATCAATTAGGTATTTCTCATCAGACCATAGTCTAAAACCAACTTTGGAATCTTTGCACGCTTTCTTGATCGCAGACTCTTCCTGTACCTCTTCGTAGCCATATTCGCCAACCATCCAGACTGCTCCAACTTTCACACCTTCCTGAGCATACTTTGCCAACATGTCTTTGATAACATCACCGGCCATACCTACTCGAATACATAAACTGCTTCCCACTTTTTCTAACTCGTCCTTTAGGTCCCACACACTTTCAGCAATGAATTTCGCGCGATGAGGACCACAACGCCAGAAAGATCCGATACGACTTCTCGCCTCCGGATATGGGCTCTTCTCTTCAGACTGATTGAAGCCGCCTACTTCAATCTGCTGCGCTGAGAAAATGTAGAGGGGAAGCAAGTGTGTAAAGCCATGTTTTCTACTCCTCGCCAACTCATACAACACAGGATTGTCAGCCACCCGAAGATCGCGGCGCATCAAGTAAATCAAAAGCTTATTACTATCAGCCATTTTAGTTACAGTCATGTATGAATTAATCTGAGGAAATGAGAGATCCAGTCGATAAGAACAGCCGGTTCGAAGCCTGGCGCGAATCATGCGTTCATCAAACAGGACTAGGGCAGAGATTGCTCTGTAGCGTCGAATTACCTGTGCAGCAAATTTCTCACACTCTCCCAATTTCTATGAGATGTAACAGAGGGTGGTCGAATTTGAAATGAATTGTTGACGCCTAGGTGAAAAAGATGTGCAGGTAAGGCTCTTCATCTAGGTTCCATGACGAGTAGAAGAGACGACTAGGTCGATCATCTTGAAGCAGATATGTGAAGCTTAGAAAAACATGTGAACTACTTCCGTTTGAATCCACCACAAAGAGTTGATCAAAAATATACATGAATACTTGCCAGCAGTTCTATCAGTAGCTTTTGTCTTAAATTGTGTTGTCTGCACTAACGTCATTTCAACCCCCATTTCGAATCAAGTGTAAGCGCTTAAATCTCAGCCTACCAAGGCGGGTCAAATCGCCGTATGAACGACCAAATTAGATAAAAGTTGCTGAACTTTTCCGAACCAGAAATATTCGGACTCGTGTATATTCGCCAATCTCATCTTTAAAAACGCCCAACCGCATTCCCGCAGATGAACTCTACGATTTGATCTAGTGTGTATTTTTGACAGGCCCAAATCTACAGGCTTTACAATGATACAAGTGATTGATTCATCAAAAAAATCCCGTGTAGCTGGACATGATATGTCTATAGATGGAGAATTATCGCGGGGCCAGCTGACCCCGGTTCATCCGATATGCAGGACAGAACAAAATTACCCGACATTTTGTGCAATTATATGCTCATCAAACGGAGTAGTGATATGTATATGACACTTCCAATTTACTTTGCACTCAACCTCCCTCGCCTTGATATTACGCCTATGGCTCCAACTATACGCCCTCGTTATCATGGATACCCGGCGGAGGACTGAAGACCTGGTGCACAAAGTTGCGGTGAGGATTATGTTATAATAACGAGGCTACGAGAGGAACCAGAGTAAAAGGTACCTTGGAGAGTAATGATCACGATGAGATGGATATATATGGCATAGAAGTATCTCAATCGATTGTCTCTATTGATCGGATATTTAAAAGAAAATACTTCGCATATCGAGATCTACTGCCTCATTATATACATCTTTCCGGAACCCCTAGCCGTCCTCTACTATTCTACTAGAAGGTTCGACTCTGAAATGATATCACTACAACGGATACAATATTTTAACTACAATTGATCCTGTGTTGTTCCATGCTCTTCCAATATATTCCATGATGTTCCCAATCCACTTCACGAAATGTTGGGGAAACTCTGTTGTGAATAGAGTTTAACACTACAGGGCCTCGGGGGCAGATAAATGATTGAGGGAATAAGATTTAAAATTGACTAGGCACTCTAGGCCCTAAAGATAATGATATGACCGTACTAAACTGAAGGTATCTGAATAACAAAACTGGACCCTCCCGTCAACCCCCGATCTCCCCAACTCTGAGATGCCAGATCTCAATATATAGTTCCTCCATGAGCGTCTGTCAGGCTCCAGACTTCTGCTAACCCTTTGCCGTTTCATGGCCCGTCTCTGGTCAGTTCTATGCAACCTACTCTAAACCCCCCCTTTGTTTACCGATACCTGACCGAGACTGATATCTACTTCTTGTTACGCTCTGTTTCATCCTACACTCTGCCCTCCGGTATCAGCTTCGAAATAACTCAAACGCGCTAGTCTCGTTTGGGAATTTAACTGGGGCATCTTTTACTCGGTGATCGACATGGGAAATGTAGGGATATATCCCAGGTTTTACAGGGTATATACATATAAGTTATGAGATGCTCCCAACACATTATATCACATAACCATCAAGCTAAAGTGTTGATATTATTTCATCCCACTCTTATCTTCTTGCTATGCTCGACCCCTCTTTACATGCTCCATCTTGTCGAATTCTTGATTCACCCAATCTTAATCGTCTCCTTCATCCGATATCGTCTGCAAAGCAAGTTCCTAAAATTTCCTATGATATAACAGTATAGACAAACAACAAGGCGAATATTTACAAATACATCACACTTTTACAAGTAAGTCTTGCGGAAGTTGCATTTTTTTGTTGGTTCATGTCCTCATAGAATGAACTCCCAAAATATCTCCACGAATGCTCGCAAAAACTCAAGTAAACTAAATCGAGATCAGAGGCTTCAGGTGAGCTTAGAATATTGGAAATATTCTATTTACGAGCATAAGCTAATTGAAATCAGGTTTTAACTCTTCATGAAACTGGAAAAATTAATAAGGAGATCTCTAATATACTTGGAGTTACTATTCATCAAATAAAATATACGAATCGCAAGGGATATGTTGAGCCAGGAAAAAGCACTGGTCGAAAACCAAGAATTAATCCCGAACAAGACGAGTTAGAAATATTTGTCTGCTGCTCGAAAGAGGCTCGGCAGATGGCCTACCTGGAGCTAGCAGTTAATTTTCTGCGATGGAATGTTGGCGAAGATGCAATTCGAAATGCTCTCAAGAGAAGAGGCTACAGCAGACGCATTGCCAGAAATAAGCCTCCTCTCTCTGTCGAACATAGAAGACTAAGGCTTCAGCGGGCTAAACGACATCAATCTTTAAGTCTAAATGACTTGTGTCGGATAATTTGGAGTGACGAGACGTGGATAAACGATGGTCCAGTCAACAAAGTGCATGTCACTAGGATGGTCACTTTTCGTTTTATTAGTTAAAGAGAGATGCGAACCGCTAAAGATTTTTATAGGAGCACGAAGAGTACCAAAATACATGCATCATCGATCGCTATTCGAAAAACAATTCTTAGATGTTTTGGGGATGCTTTGCCGGCACCCAAGCAGTGTTGAAATGAATTCTACATATTGGAAAAGATCTGCAAGGAATGCAAACTTGTAGAGCCGAGGCTGCTCCGTTTGACATTCTGCGCTAAGACCATTATGGTTGGTCATACGCTAGTCCGTATTGACTCACAATCACCAATTGCTTTTAGTTAGAATTTTCATGTATATAAAGAAAAAGCGCTTTAGTAGTTGACGTGAGAGTAATGAACAACTCTCACGGTAACTTTCTACAGCCTCCTCATTGTGCCTTTTATATTCATCTGTGATCTTATCGAGTCTAATAAGCTCTAAGATATCCCAAGTGCAACTCTAAACTTCTACAAGCAGGTCCTTTTGTGTTCTGGCAAAGAAGCTGGAAGAAGATAACCGGGGAAGGTTATCGTCAACGTATTCTTCCAGAGGCTGTAGGATTTCTGAGGTCAAGCTTTGCAAGAACGGGTGTTGTTATGCAGTTTATGCAAGACAACGCTCCCGTTCATACTGCAGCTATCGTGAATGAGTACCTTGGTGAACATGAGATAGTACCTTTGGTCTGGCCGCCTCACTCCCCTGATTTGAATCCAATCGAAAATGTATGGGGATTGATGAAGTCATACATACAGGATAGATATGGAGACTCGGATCTGGGACGGCAGCGTGGGAGGGCTGAGATAAAATCCCTTGTGGAAGAAGCCTAGCAGGAATGTACAAAGCCTGAAACTCTCGCAAATATTATCAGTGGCATGCAAGAAAGGTGCTTGGCAGTTATTCGAGCGCAAGGCGGATCTACAGATCGTTAATTGTGATGTCTACAGCTATTCTTATAGGAACTTAGAATAGAAATGAAAATTAAAATTCTTAAAATTAATTTGAATTTAGATTGATTTTTGTTGAAATTTGTATGGGTGTAAATATTTTACGGAAAAATCTCATGAGCTAATACGTCCAATCAGCATTTCACCTTGCAAGACATTCTAGTACTCTCAACATGCATCATGGCCGGATTCATTAGAGCTGCAGGAACCCTGCATGAGATAATCATGGAGAACTTCTCCTTATGTACGGAGGTACAGCGCATAAGTATTATTCCATGTCGACCGGGGGGGCTTGGCCACCACAACGCTCTCCTTAATTAGGCAACATCGCGAGAATGCACCTCGCACCCATTCCTACTGTGTTTTGTATGTATTCCGATGACAACAACAAAGCAATGGATTGTTTACTAAGTATTGGTTATTATAAGAATAGGAATTATTTTGCATTTTGTACTATGAGTTGGGAATCATTGAATCAATGCTTTGATCATTAGAACTCATACAAAACACAGTAGGAATGGGTGCGAGGTGCATTCTCGCGATGTTGCCTAATTAAGGAAAGCGTTGTGGTGGCCAAGCCCCCCCTGGTCGACATGGAATAATACTTATGCGCTGTACCTCCGTATAAAGATCTTCAATTTAACCCCTGCAAAATGACACGGGTGTAAGTGAGTACCATGCGAGGCTGTAGTTCAAATCCAGCTAAGCGAGTGTTTACAAGCATCAACCATGTTACTAGACCACGGAATTATAACAGATTAAGATGTTTGGGAAGCGTGTTATTTATTTTTTTTTGATTATTTAAGTCCTGGGCTAAGCCCCTTTTCTCCTTGGAGTCATGGACCGGTGTACACGGCTAAGATCATGTATATGTCACGCCTAACTCGGTCTCACCGTGTGAGCCGCTACAAAACTAGTAGCCAGTTAAATACATTAAGCACCAACCAAACGCCAAAATCAAACCTCTACAACAAATGAAAATAACCAAACCCAAAATTAACTAACTTGTGGCCGAGGAACAGCACTACTCATCTTGTTCCCCTCCCAGTCACGCCTTCTGCGATGACTAATTTCTCCGATCCCCGCTGAGAGCAGTGGATGAGTTAGCAGGCTGAATTTCAAAGCAGCCAGTTTCCTGCGCAAATGATATGAAACTTTTGAGGCACTTGAGCCCAAGAAGCTTTTGAATGAAGTCGTTGTGAGGTGTTGACTTCCTTAGTCGACGCGTAATATTCGCGTGGAGGCGACAGTGAATAAAGTGGGTCAGAGTAGTCTCCTCCCCACAGGCGCACTCCATAGGAGCATCTAGAAATTTAAATCGACGGTGATACGCCGCAAAATTGCCGTGGTCCGTACGGGCTGCGATCAGTTCCCGGAGTAAGGGTCTTGTTGGGCAAGCTCGGGCGGCTTGCGTCGACGCATTAATAAGTCCAAATTACGATAACGAGGTGGACATGCCTCTTCCCACCAGTTATCCAGCAGAGTCTGTCGTCGCTGATTCGTGAGACGACGAAGGTAAGCCAAGGTGAGTTTCCCTGGTTGTGTATCCTGGCTAGGCAAGTTTCGTAGTGCGGCACGGGCAGCAGCGTCTGCTTTCTCATTCCCCTGAATTCCTGAATTTCCGGGCGCCCACTTTAGCTGTACCTTGGCCTGTTTTGATATAGTCGTGAATTTATGTACTTCTTCATGACTCGAGGTAGAGACTCCCCTCTCTAACGCTTTAATTGCTTGCTGGCTATCCAGAAACATGTGTATTCGCTGGCTCCCTTCCCCTGGTGTCTTTCGTTCTCCTGTACCACACCGGAGCGCAGCCTCCAGAGCCATCCTTGCTCCCGTAATTTCTGCGTCAAGCACTTCTCCTCCATGCTTAATGCCGCTTCCTTTAGCGATAATCCTTCCTCCTCTCTTCAGGGCGAATCCCCAAGCGGAGCGTCCGTGCCCTTCTGAAGATCCATCTGAGTAGGCACAGATTTCTGGTCCGGGGATATTGTCTATAAAACGTTGAAATCCGTTTCTTTCTGTTTCTTTAGAGCCCAGATTTTTGTGATAGGTTGTTGGTGGTGTCGACGGATCAGTTGATGTTGATTACAACAGAGCAAGTCCAAACGAATACAGTTAATTATCTAAATCTAGGGAAAGAAGGCGGAGAGCACTTCTACTTAATAAATACATCGTTTGGATCTGCGTTTATCCGTACTCAGAGCTCTGTCCTTTCTCGTGACGAGTTCTCTGTGCCTTCCGTCAACTAAACCTCCCGAGTCCTCATCCGAGGTTTTATCTCGCTTAACTGTCGTATTCTGAAGTCATCTCGCTTATCGTATTACACAATACGGACTCGTATAGGATATCCATGCAGTACTGGCGCAGCCAGTATCCCTCAAGGGTTGAACCCGTAACATCTCGCTTATCGTATTACACAATACGGACTCGTATAGGATATCCATGCAGTACTGGCGCAGCCAGTATCCCTCAAGGGTTGAACCCGTAACAGGTGGCAGCTTTTCGGCGGCCTCGGCTTCTGGGAGCTCCCGGTACGCACGCTGAACACGCGACATTTGTATTTCCGGTCGCCTTGAAGGAATGTACCTTTTCTTGTACTTTTGCGTGCCAACATTAGGACACACTGCGGCCCGGATTCTCATAGGATGGCGATCATCAAGCGATTGGAGCCTATCTGCCAGTCTTAATCGATTTCCTTCTAGTAGAATTCTAGCTGGTGGAATCCCTCCCTCTCGATGTATGACCACTGTCGGAACTGTCATCATCGTCGGGAGTGCAGCTCGCAGGCCCATTAGGATAGCCTTATTGATCATGCTGCAAAGATTAGTAGTGGATCACGTGACCGTCCCTCTCTGGGTCGGATGTTTAATGCCTGGCCACCAAACATCTGCTCCATAAGATGCGACTGGTAAGATGCAGGAGTCGACGGCCTTTACCAACGGTCCCGGAGCTGCTCCTCGAAAGTTCGAGTTGAGACGTCGCATGTGATGGGCGACTTTCATTGCCTTAGCGCACCAAGTCGTGACATGGTGTTTGAAGTTAAGTCGAGAATCTAGGTGGACCCCAAGCCAGCAAATATGCTCAGCTGGTTTTATTTGTGTGCCATTGATGTTGATATCAAAGGCCGCTTCGCGGCGTCGCCCGGGAAATTGTACTACCTCAGACTTATTTGTGTCGAAGGCGACCGCATTCTGGCGAGACCATTCAAAAAGGTGATCCACCTCGCGCTGGGCAGCAGCAGCTGATTCGGCAATTGTGGGGCCAAATCCGAGGATTCCTACATCATCAGCGTAGCTGAACCTCGAGATCGCGTTTCCACTTCGCATTGGTTCTGCCATATGTAAGAGGAAAAGGATAGGCGATATAGGCGACCCCTGAGGCACACCACAGACCAACTCTTCGGAGTTACTCCTGTTGAGTGGCGTACTTGTACTCTTCGATGTGAAAGAAATGACTTGGTCCATTGAAGAATGTAGTCAGGCCATCCTTGGGTTTGCATTCTTTTTATTAGTCGGTTATGTAGCACAGCATCGAAGGCGCATTGTACATCCAGAGTGACGAATGTTGCGGCCCATCCCTGCGAGCGAGCTTCCTCAATGTTGTGAACCACACAGGACACAAGATCGGTGGCAGATCGCTTTGTTATTGCTCCGAATTGTTGATCGCCAATCACGTCGTATATGACCGCAAGGTGCGCCATCCGTTTTGCTAGCAGCCTTTCCAGACTTTTTCCAAGGCACGACAAAAGCGCGATCGGTCTCCAACCCTTAACCGTAGTTGGATCTCGGTTTGGCTTCTGTATTAGAACTACTTCTGCCAGTTTGAAGCAGTTTGGCTGAGTGCCAGGTCGGATACAGGCCTGAAAGAGTTCGGTCACATACGGGCCAATAGTATTCCAGCTAGTTGCCAGAAGCTCTATGGAGACTCCATCTGCTCCCGGTGCCGTGTTTTCGCAGTCAATAGTACAAGCGCGGACTTCTTCGACTGTTATTTCAGTATTCCAGGGGATTCGGTTGTTACATTGTATAGTACAAGCCGCAAGGTCATCTGATGCTTAGAAGCGAGCTAGGAGTTCGTCGCGGAGGATTTCTACTCGCTCTGCTTGGTTAGTAATCATCTTCCCTTCATACATGAGTGGGGGAGGGACACTGGCTTATCGAGTAGATGATGTTTGCATGAGCTTGAAAACATCGGCTGGTGTAGTCATCCCTTCGATTTTTCTTGTCTTATGCTCCTTTTTGGCAGCAGTGATTGTGGCCCTGAGGTTTTTCTTCGTAATTCTCTGTTCTGCCGGGTCTGTGGCTGCACGATATTCTGCATGCACGGCCTTGCACTCAGGTGTCCACCAAGCTGCAGCTTTACCTTTTCCTTTCTTGGGTCGAGTGCCTGTAGCCTTAATTGCGTTTGTGAGGTTAAAACAGAGCTCCTTGGCGTATTTTCCACCTCATCTGACAAGTCTAGCAGTAGGGGAGGATGAACCCACTGTGAAATTGCTTGAGCGTACCTCGGCAGGTTTTCTTTTGGTACCCTTAATTTTGTTAGTTCTGGCTTCATTGCTGCTTTTGCCGCAGGGACATAGCCTCGTAATGGAAGATGGTCGCTGGTCATGCATTCGCTTCGGTCGACCCAGGCACGTGCGCCACTGACATTAGTCCACGCAAGGTCCAGCGTGATTCCTGCTCTATGTGTCGGCTCACCAATGATTAAACATGAGAGATTGTGTGTCTCTGCCCATCTCTCTATTTGCTCACCCTGTCCATGAGGGCTGGCAGCGTTCGGTTGCCAAGCTTCGTGCACAGAGTTAAAATCTCCCGCTGCAATACATCTCGGAGATGGGGTCCAGCTAACAAGAGGTCGGATTGCCGTCAAATCGTTTGGTGCTTTGTAGACATTGAAAAAAGTGATACCGTTAACTACTACCCAACAGTAGTCTACTGTCGGCATTGAGCATGGGAATATCAGAGTCGCCGATACTACCCTATCGCTCTTTCGTGAGTAGGTCGCAGCCCTTGGTCTTACATCTATGCCAGCATAAGGTATGTGGCAGACGTATCCAGGGTATGACTTAGTAGTCTTTGTGCGCTTGTTCCACAAAGCCTCCTGTTTTAGCAAGACATCCACGCCTTGCTCATAAGCTCGGGAAAGCGCGATATCATGCGTTGCTCCTCCTCTTCCTACATTGATTGACATAAAATTTAGGGTAGGTGGGGGGCGGGAAGGGACTAGTGAAGTGCCCTTCATAATTGCGTTCGGGGGTTATTCTCCCCAGAGTCTTCTGCATCAGGCAATGTTGCGTCTTCCGCGAGAGCCTCAAACTGGTTGGAGGTCGAGATCGCAGGTGGGCTTGTTGCTGTCTGATTTGTGGCTGAAGTGGCAGCTTCGGTGCGTCTAATGGGAGCTTTTGCTCTGGCTACCGCGGCAAATTCACGCTGGCTGGCTTGGCGTATTGTTACCAATTGCTCTTTAGTAACGGGGCCAGATCGAGTCGGGCGTGCTAGACAGCTACGGCTGTCGGAGCGGTGAGGTCCCCCGCAGTTTCGACACTTGGTGTGGGCCTTGCACTCGGTGGTGGAGTGCATCTTGGAGGAACAGTTCCAACAGGCTGGTGCCCGAGAGCACCCACGCGTCCCGTGAAACTCGAGACAGCGTTTGCATTGCTGCACGGTACGTTTCGGTTGGTGTCGTACAGCGACTCCCGAATCATCAAATAGTCGAAAGCCTGCTTGAGGTGCAGATGCTTTCTCTAAGTATGCCAACCATGATTGTTGGAGGGCTCCAAGTCGACTTTTTCCATGAGGACGGACCTTCAAGGGGGTAGTTTTTGTGATCCTCGTGATCTCATCAACTACCATTTCATCTGTGACGTGTACCTTGCCCAGGCGGGTGTTGAGGGCTACAGGAACCGTGGAAATTCGCAGAACTACCAAATCAGATGCCTTTTCTAATTTGGCTCCAATAGAAACAAAAGACTCAGCTGAGTCTAGCAATACTTGTCGCGTTTCTTCGTCTTTTGCTCTTAGCGCAAAGCCACTGGGAACACGATGAACGTGCTCAATGCTAGAGATAGGGAGTTTAAGGAGTTGAATTACAGCTTCTCGGATTCCGGCGGGGGAGAGAAGACGCCATTCGTGTTCTTTGGCAAGTCGAAGGAAAAGCCTGTCGTCCTGCTTTGGTGGAGCTACCGTTTTCGCTGGCGCTCGTTGTGGAGATGGCTGCTTGTTAAGCACACGACCATAGTGTACAGGCATCGAGGACTTTTGATGTCATCTACTCGTGATTGTAGCCCATGTTGTTTTCGGCGTTGGCTTTGCGGTCATCGGATCGACAATCTGTATTGGTTGACTGCTAGACGAGCTGGGTGGAGGATTTTGCCAATAAGTTATGTTACTTGCTGGATGGGGAGGAAGAATTGGCGCAGATGCACCTGGTCCGATGGACATAAATTGAGCAATTGCAGCTCGGAGATAGACTCTCATAGAATCTACGAATGTTCTGTTTTGTCCATTGACAAGAGGAGAGAGGGCATTTTCAACACCGTCCATGGCGGCGGAGACTATTTGGAAATTTGCAGCAATTTCTGCCGCTCGTCGCTTTTCGGCTTCCAATAGTGGAAGAAGTTCAGGGTGTGTTTGGTTGGTCACATGTGTACTACCGGCGTATGTGGTTTTTCCCGGGGCAGTACTTGCGCCTGTTCTGCTTGCAATGTTGACTTTTGAGATCCTTGGAATTGCAATCAGACGTGATTTGGCTGTGCTTCCTTTCGCAGATGTATCTGCAGAGGGCACCTTTGCAATCGGTGAAATCGTTTCTTTTGAGCCGTCTGAGGCCTCTGATACCGATTCTAATCTCCCTGTAGTGTCGGGGCTTTGGTTGATGGATCTGTCGATTTCAGTATCAGTCATCTCAATATCGGGAAGGTGAGTGTCCTTCCCTTGGGTGGAGGCCTCTGACGCGGGTACGCTTTCTAGAATAACTAGATTTCGCGCGAGGCCTTTAGTTTTTGGACCTGTTACAGCCCGTTCTTTGCTTATAGCCGTAGACATTGGCTTGGGAACAGTTGACGTCGGTTGACGCTTTGTCCTCACCGGCGGCATCATGAGAAGCCTCTCGGTGGGATACAACACAAAAATACGAGCTTAACTATAAAATGAGGGCGAATTGAGGGGATGAGGGGCATATGGGGAATTTTTCTCGAATTGTTTGTTTGTTTGTAGTGGTGTTTATTCGTGCTAATGTAGAGTCCAAGACTATTGTAACACTAGGGCTCCTCTCTGACCCAGGCCACACATTCTACAGTGCTCCTATCCTCTTTTACATCGAACCTAAGATCATTGATACATTGACCCATGACGGGTAGCCATTTAGCTAAGTAATTACCCGTAGGATTCGACCTCTTTTTCTACGGAACCTTCTGCTCAAAGAAATAGAAAAAGGGCAGCCATGGAAACCGGTACGCGGGAAAAATTCTCAAAAAACCTGTAGCCCCAGCTAGGCGAGGCCTAGACACCAGAGCCACACGAGGTGCGTATCCCCATCTTTATCTCCCTAATATCCCAGAGTCCAGATATCCTCCTTATACCGACACCACCAGCGCTCAGCTAGCGGTGCTCTTTCCTCGGGAGACAGTATAATGCCAGAATATCTGTAAACAGAGAGAATTCATCTTAGTAAAAAGGGCCAACTTAGTCTGATCCATCACCACCATAACGGGAGCTGGTACGCCCCGGAAACTCATCTGGGTGACTTTTCCTCCGTGACCGAGTAATGCGTGTTTCTGTTGGCTCTGAAGATAAACTCCAGGTTCGTAGGGGACACCACGTACAGGTAGAAACGCTGTCTTCGTCCCCCTTGGGAAGCGTGTTCTAGGGATGGTACGCGTGTGAAGATAGCATACGGGTAGCAATGAGGTGGGAGAGGCGTGCTGGAGGGAGGGAGAAAGATGCTGGACTGGCTTGGAGGTTTACGATGGCGAGATTTGAGCGGACCAAGAACCGACCGAACGAAGGATGAAGTGGTGGCCCATCATCCAGGTCAGATTCATAAAAAAAAAGGTCATGTTGCATGAACACTTACCAGGACTTAAAGTATGGAAATTGTGAGACTACTTCTCCGCGCGGTCGATGCAGTTTGATGATGAAGCATACTAGGGCAGCTCAAAGTTTTTAATCTGTATGTTTGTCCTCGGCTGGGTACTCACGGTTGAGGGAATGGGTGCAAGTCCCCAAGATGTGACACTTTGTAGTGGTATCAGCCAATGCACTCACAGCATGAGCGTTCTACATTAGATTTGTATCATCTATTCTGTAGCGTCTCAGAGAAGTCTACTTCTCGGCGTCTTTTGACCTAAAAGGATATCTTTGGGCCGTGTTCAGCACACCATCCGTTGGACTTGATAAACAATTCATCATCATTATCATTTAAGTCAGGCGCCTGTCAATACAATATTAACCTCTCAAAAAAACCCCCCCCCAAACACTCAAATCGCACGTTTGGCTTTCAAATGAGTTGGTTTCAATGCCGTCAAGGACACTAAATGCGGTCAAAAAGACGTTTATTTCAAGGTTGATCAATTTATGTGTCTACAAGTGATCAAATTTGATGAGTAGACTACAATTTTCGCGCGACCATCAATATTGGACAGGCCTGATGGTGCAGTGGTACACCATCTATTATTATTATTATTATTATTATTATTATTATTATTATTATTATTATTATTATTATTATTATTATTATTATTATTATTATTATTATTATTATTATTATTATTATTATTATTATTATTATTATTATTATTATTATTATTATTATTATTATTATTATTATTATTATTATTATTATTATTATTATTATTATTATTATTATTATTATTATTATTATTATTATTATTATTATTATTATTATTATTATTATTATTATTATTATTATTATTATTATTATTATTATTATTATTATTATTATTATTATTATTATTATTATTATTATTATTATTATTATTATTATTATTATTATTATTATTATTATTATTATTATTATTATTATTATTATTATTATTATTATTATTATTATTATTATTATTATTATTATTATTATTATTATTATTATTATTATTATTATTATTATTATTATTATTATTATTATTATTATTATTATTATTATTATTATTATTATTATTATTATTATTATTATTATTATTATTATTATTATTATTATTATTATTATTATTATTATTATTATTATTATTATTATTATTATTATTATTATTATTATTATTATTATTATTATTATTATTATTATTATTATTATTATTATTATTATTATTATTATTATTATTATTATTATTATTATTATTATTATTATTATTATTATTATTATTATTATTATTATTATTATTATTATTATTATTATTATTATTATTATTATTATTATTATTATTATTATTATTATTATTATTATTATTATTATTATTATTATTATTATTATTATTATTATTATTATTATTATTATTATTATTATTATTATTATTATTATTATTATTATTATTATTATTATTATTATTATTATTATTATTATTATTATTATTATTATTATTATTATTATTATTATTATTATTATTATTATTATTATTATTATTATTATTATTATTATTATTATTATTATTATTATTATTATTATTATTATTATTATTATTATTATTATTATTATTATTATTATTATTATTATTATTATTATTATTTTTATTTTACGTCTGAATACTAGCCTTATATCTCACGAAAAAGCGACTAACCATCCCAAGCAGGACATAGGACGCTAAGGCCAAAGCCCCAGAGGATCTGACCTTTTTCCCAAGTCTGAATAACATGGCTGTGCTGCGTTGTATGAAACTGCGCACAGGAGAAAAATTTTTACACAAGGTTACATAATTTCGGAGACCTCCCCGAGCTCCTAACTGATGATCAATCAGTTCGCTTCACCCGCTCTTCCTAGAGCCCCCGATCTTGTAAAGCAACATAGAGAGAATAAAAAGGTATGCCTCATCGGAGGCATATTTCCTCGAAAAATCGAGACTGATCCAGCTATTTTGTTAGAGATATTGCTCCTTCTGGCGTGCCCAGTAGACGTGGAATTAACAAGTTGATAGGCCCTGCAGGGCGGCCATCACGACGACGGAGAATTCGGCAGAACAAGAAGTGCGTAGGTGTCTTTGCCGATCCGCAGAGACAGTTTAGCGTGGCATCTTGGTGATTGAAGCGGTTGTGGTAGGCAGCAAAGTCCCCATGGCCTGTTCTGGCTGCAACAACCCGACCTAAGTCATTACAACTTAGGAAAAGCTCTTTAGGAAAACTAGGGGCCTTTCCAATCTCGAGTTGGGTGTATTTGGATGGAGATGAAGTGTGCCACCAGTTGTCTCTGGCTAGTTTAGTCTGTTCCTTGTGCCATTTTTCCAGTGCAGCAAAGGAGTACACAGGTGGCCCCGAAAAAAGCATTGCCGCCTCCTTCCTCGCTTCGCAATCCGCAGCTTCATTTCCCACAATACCAGCATGGCTTGGGACCCAACGGATGTGTACCTGTCCTTCCGAGGTATGGGGCAGCCTTAATCGAGATTTCCAAATTTTTGCCGCGTCAAGGGTTTCTAAGAAGACCGGTTGAGAGGAAGTGGTAGTGGTCCTCCTTAGTACTTTTCCTGCAACTTCTTCATTATCAAGAAACACCCATAGGTTGTTGGAGAAGCGGGCTGTTGGTACGGCGGAGGCAGCACGAATCCCCTGAAGAACCGCGTGAGCTTCTGCATTGAATGCTTCTTTAAACTTTCCAAGGGGGAAGGCTCCTGTACACACTTGGATATCGAATTGATAAACTACGAAGCCACCACCAGCGCTCCCATCCAGGAGTTTGGAGCCGTCTGAGTATATTTGTATGTCGCTCCTCGGGATTGTACTAAGAAATTCCTGAAACGAGTTCGCTCTCAGCTCTCTTGGGCCTGCGGAACCCCGGATACGGGCCTTGGTGGTTTGACGAGATTCAACTCTCTCCCAGGGAGGGTAGAGAAGATGTTAGACTCAGAGAGTCAATTGAGAAAAATGTAAGATGTAAAAAATGGTATATATTTTCCTCTCTCCATGTTTCTATCTAGATTATTTATTTTCAGAAAAAAGACCATTTGTTGCTTACTTCCAAAGATGCCCCTATGAAACAAATTACTCGTATCTAAGAATGGAACATCTTCAGTCAGAAGTTTGAGACTGCTTATCACCATATTCCAAGCGAAACGTCTGTGTCCATATCAAAAACAAGTAACTCCAAAACATGTATCAACCAAACACCTAGTAATTCTCAACATAAGGATTGGTCGGTCCCAAACAAACTATTGTTTGACAGAAGAGGATTGTGGCTTTCTGAGGCCGGAATACTATGGCATGAGCGAGCAAACCTTGACAGGGCAGGACATGTGAGTGACTTTATCACACGCTTGTACAATGGATGTTGGGGATCTAGTCCGCGGGTGCGTATAGCGGCTCTCCTGGATATGCTGTCCAGAGCTATCTCCGCGGGATTGATTCCAGCTTCCCTGAAAAGAGAGGCGGTAGGAGTGGTACGATAGACAGGGAGGATAGCCCGTGCGGTGGCAGTGTGAACCTTTTCTATCGGCGAGAGGTGAGAACTGACCCTATTAGAGATGGCTTTTCCTCTATTAATTCTCGATTTGCCTGGCCACCAAGTCTCGGCGCCAAAGTAAGCAATAGGGAGGGCACATGCAAAAGCGGCTTGTCTAGATAGAGAAGGAGAAGCTCCTCTTATCGTGTTTCCTAGACAGCGTAGAGCGTGGGCAACCTTAAGAGCCTTAGTAGATTGTATTTTCGCGTGGTGCTTGAAGGTAAGCTTCTTGTCGAAGTGAACTCCTAGCCATGTTAAATATGGCTTCAGAGGGTCTTCAGAGACGGTGAAACTGTTCGTTTCCACTGGTGGTCGCGAATCTTTATTCCTATGCTTGCGTGAGAAGTGGAGAAGTCCCGATTTAGAGGGATCGAACGTGATGCCTTCATCAGATCCCCATACCAGTGCCTGGTTAATGGCAGTCCCCACCATGCTCGAATTCTCTTCAAGTGTTGGCGAGATCCCTATGACTGCAACATCATCTGCGTAACCGAAAGCGTTCTTGAGGGCAGTAAGTGTGAAGAGGGGGGCAATGAAGAGCATGAACAGAATGGGTGATATTGGGGACCCCTAGGGGAGACCACAATTGAGTGCGATGGGGTCGCCGATCTCCCCATCTAGTCTTATGCAGACCTCACGTTCAGTGATGAATGAGGCGATCCAATTACAAAGATGTGCTGGCCAGCCTTGTTCTCTCAGACGTTTGACAAGTCTACCCGGGAGCACTGCGTCAAATGCACCCTTGATGTCGAGTGTGGCTAGTGTAGCAGTCAAGCCTTTGGAGAGCACAGTTTCTACGTCGTGCGTGAGGCAAGTTGTTAGATCTACGCTCGAGCGTTTGGGTAGTGCGCCGAACTGCTGAGGAGCGAGTACTTGGAAATTAATTGCTATCCATGACATTCGCTTTGCTATGAGTCTTTCCAACCCTTTTCCAAGTACGGAGAGTAGTGCGATTGGTCTGTACGATCTAGGGGATGTCATATCAGCTTTGTTTGGTTTCCCAATCATTGCTACGATCGCAGTACGGAAACATCTAGGGTGGTGACCAACATCTATGCATGATTGGTAGAGGTCGTGCACTAATGCTGATATGTGAGGCCATGCGAGGCGGAGAACTCCGGTAGGGATCTCATCTTTCCCAGGAGTAGTGTTACCAGCTCTCAGGATACAGTTGGAGACCTCCTCGATAGTAAGTTCAGGAAAAGGCAGGGAGTTATTTGCTACAGTAGGAGTCCAAAGTGGAATGTCTCCTGCTTCAGATTGATTTCGCAAAAGGTTCCTCGCAAGTAGATTTCTCTTGTCGTCGATAGACTCGGCTAAGGGAGCTCCTGGGTTAAGTGGATCTTTTAGGGGTGGAGTACGGAAGGTGCCTTTCGACTTGTGCCACCTTGCAATCTCAAACACGTCTTTTCCGTTGGCGGCCTCCTCAGTTTTCTTTTGGAAAAAAGAGATTTTTGCTTGCTTGGTGACCCTTCGAAAGTCCTTTCGATCCACTTGAGTTGCACTTCCATTCCGGACCTTCTCCCGATATTTCTTCCTCGCTTCCCGGCAATTCTGATTCCACCAGGGCTGTCCCCTATTATGAGGTAGCGCCCGTTTTGCTGATCCGGCGAATGAAACGTGCAAAATTCT
The DNA here is from genome assembly GCA_028751805.1 of Podosphaera xanthii. Lineage (NCBI taxonomy): Eukaryota > Fungi > Ascomycota > Leotiomycetes > Helotiales > Erysiphaceae > Podosphaera > Podosphaera xanthii. Next base: position 1,145,237 of record JAPWIX010000023.1, read on the forward strand.
TATGATCTTTTCTGCTCTTCTATCGATATTTGTGATGGATTTGTCTGTCAGCGGCAAGATGCCTTCTAATTGAGGAGCCAAGAGCGATAGGAAGGTATCCTTGTCGACGGTAGCAAAGCGGAGGCTTTTTCTTGGTATGTTTCCCCGTGCTCCACAGTGTACAGTAGTAAGTAGAGGGAGATGATCTGACGTCACATCTAAGTCCTCCTGAACTGTTGCGATGGTCCCCTTGGCCACCAGTTGACTTGAGCCAAAGCAGAGATGTCAGTATGCTGAAGGCACGGAGGCGATGATGACTGGGTAGGTGAGCTAAGGGAAGGCTGAAGGGATCGAAAGCAATAGGACTAAAGGGCTCGAAAGCAAAAGGACTGGTGGGCTCTAAGGCACGAAGACTGAAGGTATGGTATGAATAATTAGACAAAGAACTAAACGTAAAGAACAAGAACTCTGCAGTTCTTGTTAGCTATATATACACATGTCTTGCCCTATGACCGACAAGCAGAGTAATTCAAGTAAACAATATCAAGAAATGTTTCCTATGGATGCATTGAAAAAATAGTCCGAAGTAAACAAATCCGTGAATCCTTAAGCGAGATTTGTCTAATGTTCTCGCAATCCCAATCCCAATCCTAAGAATCCTAATCCAGATCTCGGAAAATTCTGACAAGAGATCTAAAACATTTCCACGATTATGTGTAGGTCTATCAATCTCTGAAATTAAAAAAAGGCCACACGATTCGAGCCAGCGGGTGAAGGCTTCAGATGGGGGGGATGGTGAGCCTCGGAAAGATGGGTGCCACATTGGGTGATGTAGGTTTAGGTCTCCCATCAAGATGGTTTGGCGAGGTAAGGAGACATCTGCTATGGAGATGAGACGAGATACTCCAGCCCCTGGGTTAGTGGAGCCCGGGGGTGCATTGTATGCATTGATGATCAACAGGCGAGGGTTGTTGGGGGCTTTGACAGAGAGACATAAGATATCGCCTATTCCCTGCTCCGTAGAATATATCGGTCGCTCTTGATAGTGAATTATATTGGTGTTACGCTTCGCGAAAGTTATCACCCTTGGTCGTATAGACCAGTCGTCAACTGGAGAGTAGCATTCGAATGAGGGATGTTTGCACGTGATTCTTCGCCCGGTATCTGAAGAGATATGGGGTTCTTGTATCAGTAGGAAGTCTATGCGTGCATCGAGGGCATTTTGGAGGGCTATTAGTTGGGCGGTGGAAGAGCGGCCAACATTAACTGAGAGTATTTTAATAGTACATGGTGTATTACTCATTCATTTGGTCGGGTCTGCGCTGATGGCTGTCCTCCGCCAGAATTTCGTACCTGTCAAATCCTATGTCTAGGGCCTCAGAGGGGCCAATATTTGTCCGGGAGCCCTGCGAAATAGATGATGTAGAAATATTAGATTTAGTATTTTCTGTTGGCTGCGTACGTATTATCCCGCAGTGAGCAGCTTTGAGGCGCAGTCTTGCAGCAGCTGCAGCTTGTCGGATTGCGCTGGTTTGTTGTTTGGAAGGGAATGTATTGTCTTTTCTTGGACGGACGAGGCACTCTAAGGAGTCAGCAGGGTGAGGCCCGTGGCAGTTTACGCACTTTGGAGGGCAACTGTGGGCGACCGCAGGGTTGCAGGAAACATGACCACTCTCCATGTGTTGTGTTGAGGAACAAATTCTGCAGCGAGGAACTCGAGCACACGCGCGTTCATTCTGCCAGCTGAAGCAACGTCCACACTGAGGAATTCTTGTTCTTTGTGGTAATAGTTTGGCCACCACGCGGACGCCGAAGAGTGGGAGAGATCTTGATAGGCTCGTACCTCTGGGGTATAGAACTACCCAACTCTTGCAAGGGCTGAAATCAGAGGTTACTGTACCTCGGGATTCGAGGACGTTCAATGGGGCGACGTGAGTGAGGACGGTGAGAGCTTCTGCAAGAGAGGCCTCATTGATCTCTATTGCCTCTACTGCGCCTTCCTTGTTGTACCCAACATAGGTGCGAGGAACACCAGAAATCCTGTAGGCTGAATGACTTTCCAGTTTCTCAACTATGCACTGTCCCCGAGATGATAAGAACGTTTGAATCTCAGTAATTTTAGAGGCTAGCGTTTCCTGAGCTGCTGCGGAGGCTGGGCAAATTGCGAAGCCAGTTTTTGTGGTCTGTACTTCGCGTACGAGCTTTTGGTCTAGAAAATTGTTGAGCTGTTTCATTACGGCGTAGGGAGATATATCCAGCGCTGTGTTACGGGATAGACCCGTGAGGTTGGTTTTGACTGTGCCAGAACCATATTATTTCCGCGAGGTTGAATATCCACGAGGCTGGTATTTCTGTGGCTGAGATTCACGAGGCTGACACTCATGAGGCTACTTCTGTGGCAAGTACTTTGTGGCTGGTATTCGGTGGCTGGTACTACATCTACAACTTTCAAAGCTGGTCAGAAAGATTGTGTCATTTCATGTCACAATAGTGGAGGATGAATGTGTATATAAAGATAGGAAGATATAGCTGTAAATTCTCTCGGTAGATTTTAATAATTAACTGATTTTATATTTGGACTTGCTCTGGTGTTCACCACCATCAATTGATCCCGCGACACGCTGGATGTCCAGATGAAACTCGAACTAGGAGTCTATTATCTTCAAGCGGCTTTGCGAGTTTCTCTCTGTTCGTATTTTGGGAAAGCTTTTTAGGCGGGCCAGCTTGCTTGGATAAAGGCTGCGGGCGGCTTGGTTTCGGAGCTGGGTTTGCCGCAACAGCAGCGAACAGCTTTTTACCTGAGGGTTGCGAGGTTGGGCCTAGGCTTGCTGTTGATTGGGAAACCTTTTGCGTTGCCTGTGTTGTCTGTATTGCCTGTGCTGCCAGGTATGGACTGGAAGGACGGGGTGAGCCTCTGACATGACACTCGAAGTGACGTCGAGCTACTAGATTAAGATTCGTGACAAATTCGCGGAATTTCTTCTTGAGGTGGAGGGGTAAGGTGTCGTTATCACCAATCGCCTCATCAAGTACGATTGCAATGTTTTAGAACATAAGAGTGGCCTCACGATTCCTGGCGTCAGCGGCGGAGGTGGTTGACAATAAACTCTCTGTCAACGACAACCCCCCACCCATCTGGGTGGAAGCATGTAGGGGTGGAGGGGGGAGTGAAGGGGGAGGAAGGGGAAGATTCGACATGATGGCGCGGCGAGATTTCTGATGAGTGTGATGATAGTTTTGAGAGAATATCAGTGGCCGACAATTGTTTTTTTAAATCATGGTACACCATCTAGGCGGTTCTCCCAAGTAGAGTCTGGGTAGCTTGGACACATGCCCCACTTGAGACAGGAGAAAGCTGGTTCGAATCCAGCAAGACCCTCACACCACTTCTCTCGCGGTGATATCGTATTCGTGGGATGACGAAAGCATACTCAGATAACCACAGGTTTTTCTCGCTTTTCCCTATGGTGGGTATTCACGGAAGAGGGTACATGTTGTAAGGCGTTATTCTCATAGTGGTATCTGCAAATGAAATCTGAGTATGAGTGTTCCAAATGTCAAACAGAGCCATTCTGCGAAATATACATGTCTTCCGTAATCATTCGCGTCATAGCCTCAGGCTGCATACGCAAAAATGATTTAAAACAAAATGCCTTTTGGAGCTTGCAGCGATACAAAAGTTACATTCACTGTAGGAACAACGTTCATCAAGCATGTTATCATGAATCAGGCCGGTTGTGGTTGAATCTGGTTAGAGGTTAGCTGGGTTGTACGACTTACTTCGGAGATTATCTTCGTCTCCATCTAGATCATCTCCTGTCGCTATTTCGGCACGTGGATTCTGCCGTAGATTTAGCCAGCCTTGTTGTTAATCTGCATCGTATACCGGGTAATGGTCGTGCCGGGACCCAGTGCTCGCATAATCTGCACCAGGCCGCTTGGTAACACACAGATCAGTAACTGCTGGGCCGTCACCTTAGTGTAATAAAGTAGCTATGTGTGCGAAAATTTGAAAGTAAACGGTGCTATGTTAAAACATTAATGTGTGAAAGAGTAACATACTCCTACGAAAACTGATTTTGTGGAAAGTCAAAAAAAAGATTTTCGGCGAAGACCATCTAGTGTTGTTTCCATGAGTAAAAGAAGAAGATCGGATCTTGGGTAGGTGGGGACTAGTAATCGAATAATTTCTGTCCAAAATTTTTTTTAAATCATTTTTCCGTATGCAGCCTGAGGCTATGACGCGAATGATTACGGAAGACATGTATATTTCGCAGAATGGCTCTGTTTGACATTTGGAACACTCATACTCAGATTTCATTTGCAGATACCACTATGAGAATAACGCCTTACAACATGTACCCTCTTCCGTGAATACCCACCATGGGGAAAAGCGAAAAAAATCCGTGGCTATCTAAGTATGCTTTCGTCATCCCACGAATACGATATCACCGCGAGAGAAGTGGTGTGAGGGTCTTACTGGATTCGAACCAGCTTTCTCCTGTCTCCAGTGGGGCATGTGTCCAAGCTACCTGGACTCTACTTGGGAGGACGGCCTAGACGGTGTACCACTGCACCAACCGACCCTCCAAAAGGAATTGTAAACATTGGAAGATTCCTCCATCGATTAAAAATAGACTGAATGTTTGATTATAGGTATTGCTCTTCCACTATATTACTCGAACTACTCACCCTGCACTTACCAGGTGGTAAAATTGCGTCGAGGGAGACCTAGATGCTCACCAGATAACCACGGTTGGCGAGAACTTTGAGGGAGATCGGCAGGGAGAAAAGATTCATCATATAAGTTGTCTTATTGGGCGAATGAAGGAGTTTTTAATGAGGAAACTGAGGCGATTACATGGCTATTTGTAGATAAACTAGAGCTTTTTCTCGGCGTTCAGAAACGGGGTTTGGCTAGAGATTGAGCCTGGTATTGATGTAATAATAATTTGAGAATGCGAGGCACTTCGGGGATTCGAGGAACTTTACATTTTGACATCAAATTTAACCAAACGCACATTAAGTTATGAGCCAAGACTAGTGCCAAAGGAGGGTGGGTTCCCCGGAGTTAGGGATACAGGGGGAAATGGTTAATAAAACAAAAATGTATTTAAATCTTTTGTCATAGCTATGAGGCTGAATACAATATGATTTAAAAAATAAAAAATAAAATAAAATAACCAAACGCAACTCAAATGAGGCTTAGTAAACCACTTATTGTGGTGTAAAACTAAATCCCCTAAAACCACACTCACGAGTGGTATGTCCGTTGTGATTTTTGAGAGATTGATATTGGGGTGAATAATTCGGATATTTTGTCATCCGCCGTTCACTTTTGCCCTAATTTGACTTAAGCCATTTTTCTACCAGTCTTCGCTCGCTTGCATCGTGAATTTTGAACTTATTTTAGACAGACTTGTTTTTTACCTAACGGAATCCCATCTTCGTATCACCTTCCCTGTTAGTTAAATCCTGCGCTTCATTTGAAGCTTTGTTTGAAGCACAGCGATCCACGCTTGAGCTGCGGAGTACTCTGTAACTGCATGCTATTCGGAAGAGTGGAAAGGCCGTACTATGAAGACTCTCATCTGCAAAAAATGCGGAAACTGCCGCAATCAAGTTTCTGAAACTCGCAAGCAATGACAAAGAATCTCATAAAGGTCTAATTTTCCTTTGCGAGTAAAGGCGAATGAAAGGATAGATGGCAGCTGGCATGTCTATAATCATTAGGGCGCAGACTGGAGCGTCAACCCGTAAAGGCTTGTTCACAATGACGAATCGGATAGCTCTTCAGTATTCTACAGGCATCATTACCTGATTGATGATGAGATGACGCCAAACAGAAGTTTCTATCATATGGGTATATGTTGTGCCTAGCGAACATAGTGGACACGGCAAGGCTGCATAAGCAGTAGATGAGGTGATACCACCGAGGCTAGGATGAAGTGTTGGGACTAGCTAGGCGAGGTGTGGGTCTCACGGGTCTTGATGTTTGCATTGTTTGCTCCGTTGGCGCAAGTGTACGTACCCTATCATATACCTATTAAAACAGTATATCGTCATCCCGGACCGTGGCAACCCAGAAGAAGCAGAATCCCAACCTCCGGCCCAGCCATTGAGATGTTTATAACAATATAGCCCGAGCTTCTGGTTCTAGTCCAAATGGTAGGTCACTCCCCAAGGTCCTGGTGTTTCAATTGACCGGGGAAAAAGCGGAAGGACGTATTCTTTTTGAATTTAACGGGGACTCCTTGAGCTATTCAATCTACCTCTTTTTGGTCCACTCATGACTTTGTAAATTAACCCTCAATATCTTTCTGTGCTTTCAAAATCAAGGGCAGGTGCTCATAAAAGCTCTTATCAACTGATGCTGACCACGCAACGCGGCTAATTGTAACTGGCAAGGTGTAAACTTCTGTTGACATCACCAAGAAATTCTGTACTTCACGGAGAAAGACAAAAATTATGTCAAGAGTGCCGAGGATAAGAGAAAGCCGCGTCTCTTGATAAGGCAATTACTGACCAACTTAATTTTGCGATTGCTCGTCAAAGTTGAATGCTAGATAAGCGAGAAGAAAGTATCTGGTTTGACAGGATCAATATCGATAGACTTGCCTGGCATGGAAGTGTTGGGCGTGATAGGAACAGAAAACAAAGGCTTGTCCGCAGAGAAGTTGAGATCACTATCGAATCCGGAGGTGGGAACTCAACGGTACGGAGATGTTGGCTTGGGCTCAGGCCTGGAACTACCATTGAGATCACCGTGTTATGATTTGAATCGCACAAAAGATAAAATTAGATGTCTTATTATATCACGATGCAATAGACAGATACTTGATCTCGTACAGGATAAAATGGAATCTCGGCGGAGCGGAGCTCCAAGTATATATCCGAGGAACACGTGAGCTTGATTTTCAGCCAATCATGAATTTTCCAGTTTTGAACTGGTCGAATTCAGAAAGATCACGTTTGACTTCGCACCGTTTACATAACTTGCTCATGTTCGTGGGTCGTGGGTCGAAGCGCTTGGTGCTGTGTGATGTTGAAGAAGGATCTTTTGTTGCACGAATTGATGTTGAAGAAGGAGCTTTTGTTGCACGAATTGATGTTGAAGAAGAAGAAAGGGGTCGCTTACTAAGCGGACCCACCGGCCTTTTTGTTCCAGGGGTTCACAGCCAATCATTTTTAGAGTTCACTAGTTTCACGCTAAAAGTTCCGTAAGTAAGAAATCCTCGTTCCTCGGATAATCAATATGACCCAGTGACTAATCAAAAATGACAAGACTTCTGACAGGCATCAGTCTACATAAAAATTCCATTGGCCTAAGCATCAACCGAAAAGACAAATTTGTCATTCTTTCTGAATATAAGAATATGACCAAGTACAGAGGCACTAACATTCCAATCCCAGATGATCATCCCATTGGTCATAAGATACAGAAAACTCATGAACAACAATGAAATTAATCTCTATTGCTCAGTCGAATGATCACTAATTTACATGGCTAACATGACACAACCTTCTATCCAGTAGCGCTCAACCTCCTCTGCTGAAAGGTACGTATGTCATCCCTGAATGCCCTATCGTATCCTAGGTATTTCATCTGTCACAGCTCATGAAGCACATCTGCATCCCTCTTCTTTACCAGGCCAAGTAAAGCCACTCCCACCGCAACGTTACGTAGTAATTGGGTAAACATCGTATCCTCCCGGGGTCCATCCAGCGTCTTCTCCACTGGCTCTCTGGTTGCGTGGAAGTTGAATAAGAATATACTTTACGTGTTATGTAGTTGTAAGACCGGGTATACTGCACTCATCAGACCAGCGAGTGCAATACTATGGATTCGTCCCTCCGATGAGCTTGTAGGGAAATTTTCAAAATACAACGCGTTGGAAATCCTCGAATGCAGTAACATGTCTATTCCGATAAGTGCAGATAGTAAAATCAGAATCAATGCTGCTCTCTCTAATACAATAAACGCGTGGAGTCGACTTTTTCTCATGCGTCAAGCAATGGTCAGGGAATCTATCCAAAATGATCTCATATTGACATCTACGCTGACCGACCACTTCACAAGTAACAGACTCACTAGATGGTCACATCGTCGAAAACATTTGGTTTTTTGTGATCAAACGGGACCTGATTTAAAGTAATTACTTTCTGGGGAGTATTGGAGACGTCGGATTCACGAGCCAGTACCTTACACAAAATACCGTACACAAGATAAGTATCAAAATTTATGTATATAGATGACAACAGTGAATCTTCATGCACCTATTCAATTTGCACCAAAGATCAGAGAATTATCGTATTGAGAGAGAACAGTTGATTTCCCTTGCCGTGTCCCACGAACTAGAATTAATGATTCTTTTGTAGATTTCTGTTTGTGACAATGTTGGAACATTTTTGAGCGAGAGACTTCTCAGCTTCCGTCTCTATCATCAGACTAATATGTCCTCACTATTTCTTTTCCCGTCAGACATTTCAGAGTGTCGCCCAACATCGTCCAGATCAATGCCCTGATTATGGTTCTGACATCATTCTCTTGCTCATATCGTAGTTTTTTCTTTCCGGTGCGTCGCAGTAGATCAATATATTAAGACTTTGCTTATACCGTCAAAATCATTCTGAGCTACCCGGTCATCTGTCAAAGTATCTCGTCATCTGCGCGGAGTGGAATATGCAGATGTCTCGAAAATCTTCGACTGGGAGATGCGCTTTTCAAGTTTCTAAAAGATACCACGGATATTTCAGATGTTCACTCAACATAAAGACACATCTAGTTCTAAAAAGATTAATTCCATGAAGAGAAGAAGAATATAATTGCGGGATGTAAATAGTCTCAGGGAGAGCTTCTGCGATAGGAAACTAAAATTTTTCGTTGTAGGAGAAGGGACTTATGCGTTTCGGTTCCAGATTTCATTCTGAATGAAAAGCCCGAAGCCCAGCTCACAGAACTCAGGTATGGAAAACGAGTTGTTGTTGATAAGACGTACTTCTGCTAGTTTCCAAGGGGGCCCCATCTTAAGGAAGAGTAGTCATAACCTGGAGCTGATGGAACGCTTGGTCGGTGACACGGGTAAGCTACCATCCTAATTTTCATACATCCCGTCTTTGATATTGGCCGAATCAAACACCCTCACAATTTTTTTAACCAAAATAACCTTTTATCTGCTTAAATCAAATCCACCCTCGCTTGTAACAGCAGAAGAGCCATAATAACTTGATACAGGTGTCTCATGTAGCTCTTGAAAAGGGGGCGATGGAGGAGGGAATGTATATTCCTCAAAACTAAAAAATATTTGAGCCGCACCCCACTGCACTGTATCTCCTATATCTTCAGAATACTGTCGTGATAGAACGACAGAAATATGATGAATCTGATCCAGAGGAAAAACGTAAGAAACTCCAATTATGCCTTCGAAATGGTCCCCAGTGATATCTAAAGTCATAGTAGGAAGTCCTGAGAAATTAAATCTGCTGTCTTTAATGCTCAAATCAACACGTTCGATGGACATTGGGTGTGGTATTAAATTGACAAAATTTATATAAATAATCTCCAAAGAAATATAGCTTCTTTTGATCCCCTTTGACGGTGTCCATATGACGTTATTGAAATGATATGATTGGGATCTATCAAACAGAGCAAGAGTAACTTGCTGAGGGGGAAATATCATGAGATATAAGATTTGTAGCCGACGAGCTGTTACTCGATGAGGCTTGAGAAATAAGATCTGATCACCCTCCGGAATATAGGCATAATATTTTCTACTTGACATTCGAGGAGAAAGAGACTTTTTGAGAAGTCTTCCAAGGATCTCAATAAGCATTTGGAGGTGTCCAAGATAGATTTGAATGGTGAGTTGGATAAAATCGTTGTCTTTCGAAAGTTCATGTAGTATGGATGACCTACTGTTGTATCAAATCCATTCAGGAGTACAAATTCAAAGGGTCGAAGTTCGTCCTTCACATCCATTTTACCAAATAGATTGCGCGCATTAGCCGCTGATGAATCGTGGGGTAGATGCTGGAAAGTGTGTTGTGTAGAGCGAAGCGGTCAAGGTAAAATATTAGCCCCAACAAGAAGTCACTATCTTATTACCAGTAACACCAGTACATATGATCCTCAAAAAGGTTTGGTCACAGCCAATAGTGGTTGAGCTAATGCATTCAACGTTGTGGGTCGTGACAGCTTACATTTCTCACGAAAACTTTCTACACATTGTGGACGTTGATCTGGGCAATACATGTTCGTGACAAAGGGTTATCTTGCGGTCGCATTGAACGTATGATACAGACCATCCCCACAGTCATTGAAACCATAGAACTGGGAGAGTCGAAGGATTACTTCTACTCATCGAAAGTTTGATACCTCGAGTTGTTATGCCGAGCTTCGGTGAACGTGCTCGTTCCGGCAGCAGGAGCTTAGACGGAGCGGTACACGGCAGAGTACGCTGGGGTCACGGAAGAGCCGATGCGGCTGCAGTCGGGCTGGAGTGTTTGGATAAGTTAAGCGATGTTCGGCACACAAAGAATATCTGTGTTTGCTGCATTTGATCTGGTCACACACAGACATATTCTTGGTATAAATAGGCTGAAGTCTGCCACATTGTAAATATTTTTATCATCATTCTTATCATCTTTTAATTCAATCTTACATTCCTGCCATACGCGCAATTGCCTGCTCTACCCAAGCATCTGAATCCTTTTAGTAACTCTGCGCAATTGTACGTACCCTATCATATACCTAGTAAAACAGGTTATGAGCCCGGCGCTGTACCACGCATAGAAGCATTACTAATAGTAAATAGATTGCTCCAGGTTCCACACCACCATGTTCCAATCCATGCACCGCGACACCTCCAAGGTTGTTCTCTCTCAAGGCGTTCCACTTGCAAAGTGGAAAAGTTGTCTCCAGGCGAAATTAGCCAAGAATAATGTCATAGGACATGTATTCCATAATTTCCCTGGCATCCGCCCAATCCTTCGACCCGCCGACACCACTGCGGAAATGAGCCCTGAAGATCCGGGTTTCTCGACCGCACTTGACGAACATCTCAGGGCTCTAGAGATATGGACTCTTGGAGAAATTTCTGCAAAGAACATAATCATCAGCAGACTCGATCCCTCGATGTGTCCTAGATCATATGATCAGATGACGGCTCTCGAGTTATACAATAGCATCGCCGACACCCGAAAGGAAACAGCCACCGCACCATACGCGCGCGCATTGGAAACGTTCCTGAGGACAAGGTTTGTTAACACTGCAGATGACTATATTAATCGTTTACAGGTACATCTTCAGTCTCTCAACGAGGCTGCCGAATCTCTACATGCAGCCACCGGGACTGAGTACCATGTGACCAAGGGCCAAGCCGCTGCCGTCTTTGTTCTCGGCACCAAGCATGTGCCATGGTTAGGTACATGGCGAGATCTAAGGGCATGTAACGACAATAATTCTTACACGTCTTTGGAAACTATGATGTCGACTCTTAGGGTTGTTGATGGTCATATGACCACCACAGCTGCCGAAACTAACCACGCTATGGCAGCCCAAGGCTCAAATGTAGCCAATGACCCTGACGCCGAATGCAAGAGATGTAAGCATAGACACCTCAATAGAGAGTGTTTTAAACAACATCCCGAATTGGCTGTCGGACCAGTTGGTGAGCGATATTTAGCTCGGAAAGCTATTGGCAAAGGCAAAGGGAAGGGGAAGTCTAACGTTATCTCTGTCGCCAATCCCTGTATTGATAGTGATAGTGAGTCTGAGGACGGAGTAGCAGTAGCTGCCTCCGCATCTTCCTCATCCAATACACGCTTTGCTATCTATGATACCGGTGCATCGCACCACTTTGTCCCATGTGAATCCATGTTCCGTGACATATTTACCAGGCATAAGCCCATCAAGTTTGACCAAGCAGTAGGAAAAACATCACTCACAAGACAAGGTACCGCACGCATCGTCATTGGTAGTACTACCCTTGATCTCCATGACTGTTTATATTCCCCCAATTCCTCCTGTATAATCATATCGGCCGGAAGACTCCAAAGATTGGGCTCTATAACGCCTGACGATAATATGATAACACTCGCAAGAAGAACTCCACAAGGCCAGTGTATACCAATAGCCAGATTAATTAGGAAGAATGATATGTATTATATCCACTCCCTGCCTAGTCATCATGATCAACCACTTATAGCAGCCCCAGGAGTGGCCAGAGTCTCCAACACTTCCAGTGCACAGAGATGGCATCAGAGATTAGGTCACACCGGGCAGAAGATTCTAAAGAAAACAGCACAATGCTCTAAAGGCATGGAAGGATTAAACACAAGTGAATTATCTACTTGTGAGACCTGTCACCTCAGCAAAGCACAACGGTATGTCTCACGAGAACCGAGGCCTACACCATTTGATCCCCTTGATGAGGTCTTCATTGACACTGTTGGAAAACTAACCACGGCATGTAATGGGCAACAGTACGCTGTTATCATTACCGACGCAAAATCACGTATGAGATGGGCCATTTCCACGTGCACCAAAGACCAAATTGCACCCCAGTTAGTAAAATGGGTCGAGCATCAACATCATCAGTACGGCAAAAGAGTCCGCACTATTTTTAGAGACGGGGGCTCCGAATTCTTCCGCATAAAATCCTACTGTGAACAACACGGGATTAGGACAGACGTCTCCGCACCTTATACGCCTGAACAAAACGGGACATCTGAAGCATCCAACAAGGTCATTCTGAGAAGAGCAAGATCTATGCTCATAGATGCACGAATGCCTGCATGTTACTGGCCGTGGGCGGTCGAACACGCATGCTTCATCACTAATCGTCTATATTGCCTCCGCACAAAATCGGTGCCGTTAATAGACTTTCTCAAGGGTTTGAAGCAGCCTCACTCAGACCAAATTGATTTTACCAACCTTCCACGCTTTGGTTGTCGTGCATATAAACTCATTGACCCTAAACCAGGCAAATTCGAGCCAAGGGCAGAAATGGGCTGGTTTGTAGGATTTCAAAAGAATACTAACAAAAACTTTCTCATCTATCACCCCCATTGGACACCAGCGCAAGGGTGGAAATGGTCTGAAAGCATCACCCCTCACGCATCCTTTAACGAAGACACAGTTTTTGGCGATGAACTAAACTCTATAGAACGCCAGCATACTACCAGCTACTGGGCAAATCTCAGTTCCATCTTCTCGGAGCCACCATCGACCCAGCCGCCATATCCATCGCATGACCGTACGAGCAACAACACACCATCACGGCCTCAACCTACTTCACAACCATCGGCACCCCATCAATTCACTGCAGAAAATCAGAGGGAGCATCCGCCGTCTACACCTCACCACCCCACAGTCACCATGGAATCTGTAGAGTCATATGACTCACATGACTCACATCCACCAAACTCTATCATCAACCATCAATCAGATTCACACGATATTCATACTGTCCCCAATTCGCCAGAATCTGATAATTTTCCTTCGCATTCAACAGATCTGCAAGTCGTTTCAAGGCCAAGCCACCAACTTGCGGATCAGAGGGAGATACCCGCTGCGGAAATTTCGGACGATGAAGCAGAATCGACTGAGCAGGATGAACATCTTGACCACGTCATGACTGGATGGGATCCAGTACAACCAGTGGCCGGTACCAAGCGTCCTCACTCACCAGAAGACGGCATTACTAGGTCACAACGCGGTAGAGCAGTCAAGCGTGTTGACTATTATCGACTACACCATGGCATGACTGCACAAGCATCAACTGACCCACAAACATGGGACGAAGCAATGTCCAGCCCAGAAGCCCCACATTGGAAAAGAGCAGCTGAAGAAGAATTCCAATCTCTGAAGCAGAAGGGAGCCATACGGATAATCCCACACTCGCAACTTCCCAAAGGCCGCAAGCCCATGAAATGCAAGTGGGTATTTAAAAAGAAGTTTCTCGCAAACGGCGACATAGAAAAATATAAGGCTCGCTGCACAGCTAAGGGCTTTACTCAGCGACAAGGCATTGACTACCATGAAACCTTCGCACCCACACCTAGACCTGAAACAGGACGAATCATTCTCGTTCTTGCACACCAACTAGGCTGGCACAGAAAACAAGGTGACGTACCAACTGCATTTCTTAACCCTGACCTTAAAATAGACTTGTTTATGGAACTTCCAAAAGGATACGAGAAAGATGGCTATGTCATCCGACTCTGCAAAGGCCTTTATGGACTCAAGCAAGCAGCGGCTTTATGGTATGATGATGCTAAGTCAACACTTGCCCAGCTGGGTTTATTTCCCACCACATCTGACATTTGTCTCTACACTAACAGTGAAAAGGATCTTTTTGTACTGATGCATGTTGACGACTTTCAAGTAGTGAGTCCACATCAGTCAAAAATAGACCAACTAATGAGTGCATTATATCGTAAATATAACCTCAAGACTGTCAGCACTGATCTGTTCCTTGGCATAGAGATCAGCCACCCATCAACTACGGTTCTGAAGCTCTCTCAAGGACAATACGCACGCACTCTTCTCAACAGACACGGTCTCTCAGACTGCAAGTCAGCAAACACGCCATTGGAACGCATGATGGAACCAAACAACGTGACGTGCCTTCCGCATGAAAAGACAGAGTACAACTCATGCATTGGAGGACTACAGTATCTCTCAAACAACACGAGACCAGACATTGCATTCGCGGTAAACCATCTCGCAAGATTCCTGGTCAACCCATCGAACGAACACATGCAAGCCGCACGTCAAGTACTCCGGTATATTGCGAAGGACCCTGACCAAGGTATAGAATTCACTCGAAACAACCATCAAGCAACTCTCGAAGCATATTCGGACGCAGACTTTGCAGCCGACCCATCAACCAGCCGATCGACATCTGGAATGCTAATCAGATTATCATCAGGTCCTATCAGCTGGAAATCACATCTGCAACGGGAGGTGGTCCTGTCCACCACTGAGGCAGAATACTTGGCAGCTACTGAAACCTGCCGCCAGCTCCAATGGGTCAAGTCACTCATTCAAGAACTAGGTATCACTAACCGCATTAATGGGGCAGCATGTACCAACCTTCACGTCGACAACCAATCAGCAATCTCACTGATCAAAAACCATGACAATCATAAGCGGTCTAAGCATATAGCGCTCAGGAACTCCTACTGCCGCGAGCAGCATCAAAATAGGAAGATAACTGTCACCTTTGTCCCATCAAATCTTCAGCTTGCTGACGCACTGACAAAGGTCAAGTCACCTGTGGAAATTCACTGAGAAGCTGAGAAATAGTCGTTACCGACAGAGGGAGTGTTATGCCGAGCTTCGGTGAACGTGCTCGTTCCGGCAGCAGGAGCTTAGACGGAGCGGTACACGGCAGAGTACGCTGGGGTCACGGAAGAGCCGATGCGGCTGCAGTCGGGCTGGAGTGTTTGGATAAGTTAAGCGATGTTCGGCACACAAAGAATATCTGTGTTTGCTGCATTTGATCTGGTCACACACAGACATATTCTTGGTATAAATAGGCTGAAGTCTGCCACATTGTAAATATTTTTATCATCATTCTTATCATCTTTTAATTCAATCTTACATTCCTGCCATACGCGCAATTGCCTGCTCTACCCAAGCATCTGAATCCTTTTAGTAACTCTGCGCAATTGTACGTACCCCATCATATACCTAGTAAAACACGAGTTCAGTTAGACTTTCCTACCCGCATTCCGCTCAGCGCGAGAGCGATCTAGAATAAACTTCAGCACATCTCAAATTCATGTTTGTAAAACAAATTCTCTGTTATAGTGGAGACAAGTAGCCAATCATGTTTTAGTATGATCAGAGTCACAAGTTGAGTTATTCAAAAATGTCAAGCGTTTACAGGGGAGTTTACACCTATCGATGTCTGCAACTGATTTGGTGTTGCTTATTTCCAAAAATGCATTCTAACCATTACTCACCTCCAGATCTACAGTATTGCAGCCCTAAAGATTGTTACTTACTGACGTTAATTTAGTATGTCATCAATATACACAATCAAATTGCGACGTACAAAATGAACGTAAACTATTAACAATCTTAGGGACTGAGACATTGTACAAGAGCTCAGGGTTAAGTGAACATCGGCTGGATGATGGGTGATGTTCACCATGTTTGTATGTTTATACTACCGGAATAAACAGAGCTTACTATCAAGCCTATCTTCACTTAGCCCTGAGCCCCTGCACCAAAATTGCGCTTGAATTTAGTTACAATTCAAGCGACCTGAAATTATGCGATCCAACAAACTTCAAGTTCAACGACATTACCAGCCATATAGAGCCCTCGCAAGAGGGAGAGAAAGAAACCCAATTGAGTCGAGTTTTATTATATAATTTTACGACGAATATTTGCTCGTGACGGTATTGCGATGCTTCTATCTTTTAAGCAGATCAGTGTGGATTTGTGAGGGATTAATGTGCTGATATCAAAGTACCTGTATCAGTCGGATTTACCTTCAAGTTGAACTTTGATCAGGTAGATTCCGGTTTAATTAAATGTTAAAGTTACTGTTGCACGTGTACATATGAAGTACCACATGAATGAAGAGGTTATCTGGAAAGATCTTAATCTCACATAATTTCCAGTACAATAGTAACTTACCTGGATCGGAGGTGTTGATTGTTGTACTTGGAGTAACGGGACGGAATCTGTTAAAGCGGCTAGACCCAGAAGCTGCGCACTCGCCTCGCTGCAACACCATGAATTAAATTTTATATTTACAAATCTGTAACCATCTGTGAGAATTACATCTCAGACTCTATCATGCCTCATTACATCGCCAAGTCTGAGGGAGGAGTGTGAGAAATAAGTTTCACCTCTAAACATACGCTAGAGTGGAATTAGGGCGTTAATATTAGTTTCATCAGTTGTTATGTGGTCCGTGTTATCTCAGTCGCGATTTCTCAACGTCGCGCTCATCATCCCATCACGTCTCAGGTACGCGACATCTTGTGTTAAGAACTTTTGTTTCAGCTCTGGTTTATCAACAGAGGTTTCAGTCAGCGACTCATATGCCAATTTCGAGTCGGACATATTACAGTTTGTTCTAATGCTGGAATGCTTATGAAACTAGAAGAATATAGATATATGTACCTTAGAAGGCTTTATGGGGGGACAGAGAAGAAGGAATACCAGATTTGACATCACCAAATTCATCATTGTTGAACTCGTTTTTATCGTTATAATTTATCTCTTTACAACTTCTTGAAAAGGCAGGAACTTTTCTAATCTTCATTTAACTTTTATCCTCATCCTTTTCTCACTTTTCACCTCACAATTTCTAATACCATCTAACGGTCATATAACTTGTTGTTCGTCAAATGTACGAGATAGTATTTCAGCTGAAATATGTTCGACTTGTATTTCAGACTCCCTAAATCTAATGTGTCGCTCCAATGGTGCCGGGGCCTGTTGCGCCTCTATGATTGATTCTGTATTGGCAAACTTAGTATTAGAATCAACTTGGACTCTTCTACGAGGCCGTTTTAGATTAGAGAGATTCCGAGATTCCAGCTAAGTAACTTCTAACCGAAGATCTGCTACCTCTACGTTGAGAGAATCAATTATGTAACTCCTTTCCCTCGGAGAATCAACAGACTGATGCCCTCTAATTAATTGAATTCATCGATATATTTTACGAGAGCTTTGAGGTGATTCATCAAACCTAGAGTTCAATGTAGATGGCAGCATTGAAGGTCTTTCTATCGGGTTGAGGACCTGTAATGAGTTCAGGCCCCTCTATGGGCTCCACAGGAATTAACCAGTAGCTTTCCATCCAGAACGAAGTACCCGAGAGTTGAAAGTAGTATTGCGAGCAAGATGATAGCAAGAAACTAATTTCTTTTCCTTGACGCCGACCGCATCATCAAATTATGCTAGATTCAGCGACCGGGATCATTCATAATTAGGATGCGAGGGTCCCCTGACACTGGTTGGGTTTCAGAAATGAACATATATTCTAGCTAGTTAATTGCGATACTGTTACATGTCGATCCATTTTCAGACATAGTTTATTTCTAGTTTGGAGAGTTATCTGGAAACCAAGTTGATTGTGTGGTGCTGCCCTTAAAGATTACCAACGGTCTAACAGAGTTACCCGAGGCGCTGATGGCCTCAATAATTGACACCCATTCCCGCGATTTGGGAGACTTAAAATATGCACGTCTTTTCTCAGGGCTAGCAAGAGTCCGTGAATAGTGTACAAACTCCAAGGGCGATGCCATGTTCGTACATATTCCAGATATCTCTTTGATCAACGTTATATTGACTTTGAAGCTCGCGAAATAGTCTTTAAAACTTAGATAGAAAGTTAGGATGAGTTCCATTGGCTCTAGCAGCATCGATACTTTTTGCTATGCAAGTGGCAACCCGTGGATTGCGGCGCATAAAATCCAGTGGCCATTTTTTCCCTAATGGCGTATCTACAGAATTCTTTCGAAGGATTCGAACTGCCATTTCTCATGCGCGGGCGTGAGAGGAGGAAAATCCTGAAAGTCCTGATGAAGTGTCCATTGAACAAGGTACTCCTCTTGTCCATAATACAATCATTGCAATAGCTCGTGACTAACTGTCCGATTTGTGCCACCCCGTTAGCGATGCCTCAATGTGGATTCAGGTATACCGTACGAACTAGCAGCGGCCCGAATCGATAAATTTTGGTACGATCCTAAATTCTGAAGAGCAGTTCTTCTCATAGTTTTAGGTTGAGATATTATAATAGTATGGTGAGTGGACTGTTTTCAAAATAAACTGACAGAGCTGTTATGAGATTAGTGCGCAACTTCTGGGTCAACTAGCTTAGTAGATCTTAATTATGGGTTAGTTAATCACCGTCGGCCATCGTCCCCTCCACCATAAAGTTCTAACGAGAGCAATTTCTAAAGTATCTTCTGCTGTCGTTAGATTTTGAAAACTTGAGCAAGATGGCCTAAAAATATGACCGTGTGAAGCATTGGTGGTATCTAAGTATCTACATATTCTATCATGGCAATCTGACCTGACATTTTTGTTGACCCTCCAGCAGCCTCTGTAACGGCCTGGCGTCTATCCTGCAGGTCACGAGAAGCACAAGTCATTCGAGAGACGGTTTAAGATTTTTCCCATCGGCCAAGATTGCCAAACCTGTGATCTAATATTCGCTCTTGACGCGACACGAACGAGAAATCAATGACAAGCCCTGCACAAATGTTCAGTCTCACAAATATCACGATCATCCCAGAAGTTTTTGAGTCACAAAGATGATGAGTCAATTCGCATAAATATTTACAATGCAAGAATATGAATCCATCCCAGGGACCTTTCTGCTTGTGGAATTCTCTGACCAGGATGATCTTCCATCTATGCCAAAAATTATACTTTCTCCACACCCCACAGACCTACCGCACGACCCGTTAAACTGGTCATTGATTCGAAAATATTGGCATTCATTTCTTCTGTGTTTAATCACTGGATTAACTACGGCAACGTCCAACGATGTGGGATCCGCGGAAACCGGTATGCACAAAGATATAGGACTTAAATATAGCTCCATGAATGTTGCTGCCGGAGTCCTCTACATTGGAATAGGTTACTTTACATTTTTATTGAGTCCTGCAGCCTTGCTTTATGGAAGGAAGATATCCTACTTATTTTGTATCGTAATGGGCCTCATCGGGGCCATTTGGATGGCGAATTCGCAGAAGACAACTGATGTTGTATGGAATCAACTCTTTGTTGGTGCGTCAGAAACTACTGCAGAGGCCACGGTTCAGTTATCCCTCTCTGATATTTGGTTTAAGCACCAGCGTGGAAAAGTGTTAGGGACCTATGTCCTTGCGACTAGTATTGGCACTTTTCTTGGCCCCATCATCGCTGATTTCGTGGCGGAAAACCTTGGCTGGCGTTGGGTTGCCTGGCTCTCAGTGATCATCTCTAGCATCACGTTCGTGGTGTTATTTTTTGGTCTGGAAGAGACACTATTTGATAGGGAGAATTATACGAGTAATTCTGTCTCTGAAGGTCTCTACAACACCACTCAGACTATTTGGAATTTTTCTAGCTCTAACCAGGCTATTACATCTCGCTCCTTCCATCAAGAATCATCTCAGCCTGTCCCCGGCACCCTCAAAGCATATTGGGAACGTATCAAGCCCATAACGCCATCCTCTAATTTAGTTGGTATCGGCTTTAAACAGTACATGACGCGTCTCGCAAATACCCTTCGTGTCTTGACATTCCCTGCAGTTATTTACAGCGGCATCCAGTGGGGTGCCCAAGATGCTTGGCTCGCCTTCTATGAAACGATTGTAGAAGATACTAGGTCTAAACAATCACCCAACTACACGGCCGATCGAGAAATTTTAATGAAAATCTCAATTTTGACTGGTGCTATTTCTGGCTGTTGCTTGGGTGGTTACCTATCTGACAAGCTAGTTTTATATTTTGCGAAGCAGAGAAAAGGAATCTCAGAAGCAGAGGATCGTCTGTGGATGATGTTACCTTGTGGAATTCTATCTCCTCTGGGTCTTTTCATTTTTGGCATCAGTATTTCAGATAGTTGGAACCTTCGCTGGTCTTGTGTAAGCTCAGGTATGGTTGGTTTTGGATGGGGATGTGCGGGAGATCTATCTATGGTCTACCTCATGGACGTGTATCCAGATTTAGTTCTTGAAGGCATGGTAGGTGTTAGTGTCATCAACAACTCTATAGGCTGTGTCTTCTCATTTGCAGTTAGCTCCTGGATTGAGCAGAGTGGGATCCGTAATTGTACAATCAGCGTCGGATGTCTTAGTTTATTTTTCCTCTCTCTAACCATTCCTATGAAGATATTTGGGAAGCGCTCAAGGCGCAGGACTGCGGATAGGTATCGAGAGCTTGTTAACGTTTGCCAGGTACGCAAAATGTCGGCACGAAACCCAGGATAAATCTAGGGTAGCTTTTAATAACATTAACGTCACACACGTTTTCATCCTCTTATTAAGGTTTCACTTCTGAAATCAGGCTAACGGAAATCTTTCAATTACTGGAAGCCTTTCGTTCATAATAGTTAAAGCATACCAGCTAAATCAAGAGTCTGTCATTAAGAAGAATGCGGAAGGCTACTAATGCTAGATATTCTCATTGACCCAAGCACTCAACGTGCTAGACGAATTGTAAACGAAATTATGAGATTTCGGGTGATGGCATCGGTATCTTCATCTCAGACTGTTGACACGGGAGGACTTTAAGATCTTTGAGCAAAGATATTTATTTTTTATTTGGCTTTGATTCGCGAGCTGGACGTCCACGAGACAAACGAGATCTCAGCCCATCCTAATGGTGTTAGATCGCCTCAAATATCTAGACCCGTCCCCGGTGGTCCCTTACCGTACCTCCTAGTAAGGGTTGTGATCACAGCTCAATTCCTGTTCGGGAACTATAAAATCGCATCATCGGAGATGTTAAGGGAACGGAATCTCCGCGGGACTTGAGAAGACATGCATCATACCTTTACCGCATTCAATTCGTATGAAGACTGATTGTCACAGCAATGAATACAACATGAGAAAAGCGTGAGAACTCATTAAAGGCACGTTTTTTTCAATGGGGTGGAAGACAAATGATACGTGAACAGGAGGCAACGGCGTCTAAGAGTTGTTAGGGCCCGTGTAGAAGCGCCTTATGACCTGGCAATAGTCGACAGCTACAGATCTTCTCTTGGATAAATAGAATATGCAATGTACTTATTGACTTTCCCTGCAGATCAAAATCCCAGAACCTGGTAGTTTGACTAACCCTGATATTCTTTATCCTTAGAAAAACTCATATATTATTGACTTGTCCGGCATTCAAGCTTTCAAGGGCTACAGCTCCCTACTCGGTACATATGAAAAACGCGTACATTTGACCTAGGGGAAATCTCACTGTAAATCGAGTATGAATGCCTCCAAACGTATCCTGTGATACATGTTTAAATTTTCTGGAGTCGGATGTTCACCGTTTTTCGAAATTTTCACTTATTCTCAGGATATTTGGAACTGGAGTGCCCTGAGGATGAAAAACCTTCCACAGTTGCCATAAAAAATATTCAGGTTAGAGCGCAGAAAGTTTTCGAGATATATTTATATGTATGGTGTCGATCATCCACACGTAAAGACTGATTTCAACCTCAAAATCCTTAATGACTCCCTAACGCACTGAATACTTAGCTCTCTATATTTATCGATAGAGAAGTGGCTAAACATTAAGAAAGAATCAAGAAGCCCGCCATCAATGTATCTTGTGATGCGCCTTAGGGATTTTGATATGGAAACAAATTTTTTGATTCAGATTGTATGACTAAGTCACTGTTGGAAATAGTTCTCTCCTTACTGTCGCAAAATGTTTAAATTAATGTTGCGGTTGCGTGACTCGGCAGGTCTCATCTATTCTGAGAGCACGATAAAAAAAGGTGAAACTGGATCACTAATTTTAGATGAGTCATTGTTTAGATTACAGGAGTTCTAGTATAGCGACGTATCTCAGGATCTAGTGATGATATAAGGACGGCTGGGAAACTGTAGAAAGAGGCCGGGGAGGAACTCATATTTTCTTCAAGTGATTATTAGCCTTTCAAAAAAGATTTTATTACCACAATTTCTGTCGTCACCTTATCAGACGAGCTCGATTCTCCTAAACACTAACTTTACAGATTGACATCGTGAATCTTTCATAAATAATCTTACACAGATGTCTGGCACCGTACCAAGTGAATCGTACGTGACTTTAAAATAGTGGTACAGTAGAGCCTGTCAAAACCCATTAGGGATCCCGGTATAATTATTGAAAAGATTCATTGAAAATTTACATTTTATATTTGCAATACTTACCCGTGTACCAAAATTGCAATTAATCTTAACAATAATTAAACCCGTGACCTACTATGAGTTTTTACAGATTCTGCTGTCCATGTACTCAGATTTAATTTGCAGACACCACTACGACGTCAAACCTTACAGCATATTTCCATGCTACCCAGAGTCCATCTGAGAGACCGGTTCGGAAGGTGTAATACTGCACCATCAGGCCCTAGCTATCTATTTAAGTCGCACATATCTGACGACGCTTGCAGAAACTCGCTCAAGTCAGATGTGCGCCCATGCCAAGACGCTAAAGACGAAATATTAGTTCATGATAAATAGATCACGTGGCTGAACCACAATGTGCTTCAGCCCTAAGCTGGCTAGCCCTGTAACAGCCAAGCGAATATTTGTGACAAGAATCAGGCAATCAATCCACACAAGACTGCAATTCCGAGATATATCGACGACAACACCCAACAAGCCTTGACGTTTATCTGGTAGGTCAAATATCTCTTCCTGAAATTGTGGAAATTTTCTCCGGTCAAATACGGATAGAGAATACTCGTGATAGCATTTGTCCAGGCAGAACGGCTAATTAATGATTCCCCATAGAACAAGAGCAAGCATCGCATAAACTGTAATCATGGGAAAGGTCCACGGCTCTCTCGCGCGTGCCGGAAAGGTCAAATCGCAAACACCAAAGGTATAAATCCACTTCGAAAGGAAACGCCCGAATAATTACGCTCCAGAAAGCGAGCAGGGAGGGCTCCATAGCATACAAATCTCTAATGAACTCCTGTTGACGTGGGGAATTCTGTGCTAATGCTTTTATAAAACAGGTCGAGCCTCAAGAGAAGAAAAAGTCTCCTAAGGGACGGGCCAAGAAGAGAATAACATATACCCGCCGCTTCGTCAATGTCACCCTTACAGGCGGAAAGAGAAAGGCTCGTTTCCATTGAATTTATCCTATCTCAAAGTACTGACGCCAGCTTTAGATGAACCCCAATACAACAACGTAAGAAATATTACGGAGATATTGGGCATTCTTTGAACGAAAGGAGGGTGAAATATAGTCAAGAACTGCTGTGTAGTCGGCTGATTGCTTATCTAAAAGCTTTTTACCTACACAACCTCTACCATATAATATCCATTCACGTATCTAACATTTCGGCATGATCCTCTTGCTGCCTTATTATCTGTTCTTCATCTGTCGTGATGACATTTGTTAAGGTTAGATGCAGTATGATGCAAGTATTTAAAATCTACAGACGCCTGTTAAGAGATTGATCTTTATTATAACACTCATATTTCCACTCTATCATGTACGATGGGGATCAGCCCTTAGTCGATGCGTCAATTGTTTATCAATTACATCTAGATAAATTTGTACCTTAAATCTCACCTACCCGAGCTGCACAGAAGCAGAGTAAGAATATTTTCAAACACGATGTGACTTATAATTTATTCAACATATATCAACACATGAGAACTCGGCCCCAATCAATGAACTAACCACGGAAGTCGTTAAATTTCTCAGACCTTTAATAGGATTGTTCCATGAGTGTCGCTTTCATACTTAATCCAAGTTCTACTGCGTCTTTAATAGTTCTAGACTTGTTGGGTGGAAGCATCAAATTTTATTTTTATCATCTGAAATATGCTGCCCTTGATCTCATCTCATTGCTGCATCAGCTTCCGATTCTATGAGTCAGAAATAGAGAATAGATCTAAGAAATAGCCACTTGCTGCGATGGGCTGAAAGTGTATTTAAATATCTCTACCCGAGTATCGTCAGTCAGACGATTCTTGGGTTGTTTGATGGCGATCACTTAACTAAATGCATTTTTATACTTGTATACTCAGCATCAAAATTTAATAACGACTGGAGGACAGAAACAGATGAATTTGCGCGACAAGACTGCACGAACGTGGTTTCCAATGGGCATACGGATGAAAGCGGATGTTGCACGGTGTCGCGAAATTTAGGGCGTGACTAGAGAAAGACGATAATGTGCACAAGAGCTCTCGCTTTTTTCAGTAGACAGCTCTACAGCGTACTAGGAAATAAGTATCCAGAGATTAAAATGTACTGAAACAAATAGGGTGTATGTCTGATACGAATAGTATTCAAATCTATAGCGTACTCGAATCTCCTCGTGGTGACTGTCATCTTCCACACCAAAACATCATTTCATTCATGAAGTATCCATGTCTCGCTCGGCTTTTCGTCTCTCATTCGAAGTTTTCGATATGGAGGTACATGTATCTATCTGATTCTGCGGAGGATTTACTGAATCTAATCATCTGACATACGTATGCGGATCAGAAAATGAGCATGAATCCAATGACGTATCGGTCCGAAGAGATTTGCGAAGCAGGCCTTCAAAGAAAGATTGATGGGCTAGCCGGCGAACCGTTTGCTCAACTAGTTGTATGTCATGATTTTATGATGTTAACGTCGACGTCGACCGACACCTTTCTGTTTTTTCAGTCGATGAATTTTACTACTTCAGCTTCTACAGAGACTCTGCATACATACCAGCGAAGGATAATACTATCAGAAAGCATTAAAAGGTATTTGAGTGTACAAACAGCTTCGACGCACTAGGTAGTTTTTAAACAACCGAATAGGTAGACCGAGGTTGAGTGTCACAGAAAAAATTGCTGAGGATATGCCTTTGTCAAATGATAACGTGAATCGTCTAATATGAGTTATTTAAATCATGGAATCATAGGCCTAGTCCCAAAGTAAACACATCTTACTGTACTCTGGGAAGCCGATGAGCTCATCTAAATTCATGGCCCACCAAGCCGGTGAAGTCATGTTTGGAGTTGATAGGAAAATGAATGAATCGAGTTGTTTTTGTTGTGGCAAACGTAATTTTCTCATTAGGTAATATAATGAACAGGTGTGTGCAGGATTAAAAGAAGCATTGATGGCACAATGCATAGATGACTGCAATTAACCTTTCATACCTTTAACATCCAGCTGTGATCAGGCGCAAGAGTTTGGTTAATTGTTGTCACTCCAACATAGTCTTCAAATGAGATTATGTCGGATGATTAAGACCGAGTAAAGGAGACTAGTTAGGAATTGCTGGAGTACTTAGGGGGCTACGTTGGGCAACATGAAGAAATTTAACTTTGCAACTTGTATCATACTTTAAATTCTTCTTACGTATCTGCAATCGTGTTAATAGGGTCATATCCCAGAAATTCTATACTTCTTTCCATCTTCAACCTTCCTCGAAGACGGCGATTCGAACCCTCCGTTACCTTGCCGTAACAGTTGTAGTAACATTTATTAGGTCTACGAATAACGTATAGCCACGCACCCTAAAGTTCCCTATTGGGACGCAAGACCTCGGATAGCGTACGCTATCCTCAGTCGCTAGGACTAAGATAATACAATCTTGATGCTGAACACTCATACTAAGGATGCATTCGCCGGAACCACTACAGGGTTACACTTGGTGAGACTTACGCCCCGCTTCTCCCCTCAATCGTGAAAAACTGCCCAAGGGAAATACAAAGAACTTCGGGCTCCTCAGTATGCTTCATTATCCTGTCCCTCGCAACCGCGCGAGATGTGATCTCACAACATCCTCGTATCTTGTTGTAGCAGGTGTTCAAGCCACAGGACGGGTCGGATGGTGCAGTGGTACACTATCCGGGCCGTTCTTCCAAGTAGAGTCTGGGTAGCTTGGACACATGCCCCACTTGAGACAGGAGAAAGCTGGTTCGAATCCAGCAAGACCCTCACACCACTTCTCTCGCGGTGATACTGTATTCGTAGAATGACGAAAGCATGCTCAGATAGCCACAGGTTTTTCTCGCTTTTCCCTGTGGTGGGTATGCACGGAAGAGGGTACATGTCGTAAGGCGTTACTCTCGTAGTGGTATCTGCAAATGAAATCTGAGTATGAGTGTTCCAAACGTCAAACAGAGTTATTCTGCGTCACATACATATCTTCCGTAATCATTCGCGTTATAGCCTCAGGCTGCATACGCAAAAATGATTTTAAAAAAAAAAAAAAAGCCACAGGACTTTCAACTTGGACATGACCCAGATAGCGGACCACAACACCATCTTTTGTCGAGTGGGGTCTTGGCGCGCACAAAAATCTCGAAGTTGAAGTATCCTCTCAATTTCTCCTTCCAAAAACTCTATCCTCCCTCCACATCCTGCTTATCTATCCTTCCGTCTCTCATAAATTCCCACTAGAACCGTATCCTTCCTCGATTATCACGAGCAATCTTCCTTCCCAAATTTGTGCCCAGCGACTTTCATCCTCCGTCGGGTATCCATATCATCGAGGGCGTATATTTGGGGATCTTAACAAGGTAAGCACCGCGTCAATTTGATTAGGGATGGTCCAAAGTAGGAAAATAATCGATAGGTTGTAAAGTTGACAGAGATGCATGTGAGGTTGAAGTCAAGTTATGGCCGAGAGAACGCTTGACGTGATGAGAGGGCTCCGACTGAGAATGCTAGTGGACCTCTGACCATGATCGTATGCGACCCTTCTTGGCTATCTCAAATATGCAGCGAACATAATGAGCGTTTACAGCCGGCACCGCGTGAAGGTGAAGAGTTCGACTTTGCCAGCCAAAATGGATCGAGTGTCGTCGTAAATTCTGGTTACTGTATAGATAAGAAACGTGGTCACTTTTGTCGACAAACTTCATAATTGCCTATAATAGGCCGGTTATAGCAAACATAAAGCTAGCCTCTTTCATCTTACAGTAGCGATCAAAAATGCGCAATAGTATCGCCATGCTGGATAAATCTTACAGTAACTCTACAAAAACTGCCTGATAATTAATTATTCTCGATTCGCAAGAAGACTCGGTCATTTCTCAATAGCTGTGATATTTCTTCCCTTGAAAAAAATGATTAACTGTACGATTTGCAGGGGCCATTGCCTCTGCTGTCTATTGCGCATCTTTAATCGCTATTGAAGGTATACGATTTTGCATTTTATATCAATCTTCTCTGACTTTCTCGCATCACCTTGGGTCGTCGGTGATAACTGATTGAAACCTTCAAGGATCAGAAACTCGAGTTGAAGCTGATAGCAGCATGGAACGATCTTGGCTTTGCAAACTCTCTTTTGAGTGTCGCATTTCGTTCGGATGTCGCTCGCAGAGATCCCAAGTCGTCGACTCCAATAGGTATATTTTCTGTTACGTTTTTTTTAAATCATTCCTGCGTATGCAAGCTGAGGCTCTGACGCGAATAATTACGGAAGACATATTTCGCAGTATAACTCAAGTTGATAGTTGGATCATTCATACTCGAATTTCATTTGCAGATACCACGATGAGGACAACGCCTTACGGCATGTACCCTCTTCCGCGAATACCCACCATAAGGAAAAGCGAGAAAAACCTATAGTTATATGAGTATGCCTCCGTCTTACCACGAATGCGATGTCACCGCGAGAGGTGTGGTGTGTGGGTCTTGCCGGATTGGAGCCAGTCTTCTCATGTCTTAAGTAGGAAATGTGCCTCGGCTACCCATACTCGGCTTGGGAGAGCGGCCAGGACAGTGTACCACTGCACCATCCGACCCTGCGAAGCGGTTGTGTACGCGGCTTTTAAATTGTGACACGAATGACTCTGACACGCTACATAGAGCGATGTCTCGACATGACGTGAGGGGCGCTTGCGCGTGACACCGCCTCAAACATCTACCAGAATCAGATATCTCACAGAATTTGATAGTCTCAACTGTCAATATCTACCGCAGAAACGAATTTCAGCAAGCCTCGTCATGAACATAAGCCTGACCAGGCAAGAAATGTGGTGCGAGAGTCTTGCCGGACACGAACCAGATTATGGGTTGTGTCATGGCTGCCAAGAGCTCAGAGTCAGATGTCCAATATTAGGGGCAAGGGTCCACGACACGAGGCAGTTACGCGACTGACTAGGAAAGTCGGGCATGACTTATTTACGCGACTCACGGAAAGAGTCAGATGCGGATGATACGAAGGCTACAGTGTTAGGTTAGTTTGAGCTTGTATCTTGATTCCGGAAAGACTATGTAATTAGGTGTAACCTGTATATATATAATGAGGCTGGATCTGGGACTTAGATCTCCAGCTTCTCAATCTATCTTCTTGCATTACTTGCTTGCATCCTTTCGTCTTGTTCCATTTGTCTTGTTTCGT
The DNA here is from genome assembly GCA_028751805.1 of Podosphaera xanthii. Taxonomy (NCBI): domain Eukaryota; kingdom Fungi; phylum Ascomycota; class Leotiomycetes; order Helotiales; family Erysiphaceae; genus Podosphaera; species Podosphaera xanthii. Next base: position 1,174,240 of record JAPWIX010000023.1, read on the forward strand.
TCGTCTTGTTCCGACCTAAGTCTACCGCCCCACGTCATCCGTACCTCGCAGACGGCGATTATACTCAACTTGTTGCACGCCGTAACAGGTTGGATGGTGGGGTAGTATACCGTACGGGCCTTTCTCCCGAGTCGAGTGTGGGTGGCTGAAATACGTTCCTGCGGCAGAGGTAGACGGTTGAGGGTTGAAAGACTATAAGGCGCTGAGTTTGAGTTATGTCTTCAGATGATGCTCGGGTGTGAGTGCTCCCTATATTAAGTTAAGTCATCGTTCTATGTACCGTACCAGTGTTTTTAGTGTCATAGCCTAAAGGCTGCATACACAAGAATGAATTAAAAAAGTAAAATAAAAAATGAAATAAAAAATAAAATAAAAGTGTCAGACAACTTATGACTGGCATGTTTTCTGAATGACAATCTACATAGACTGATTGGCTGGAGAGGTGAAGGCACAAATAAAGCAGAGGGAAGACTCGCAAAAAAAAGGAAAAAAAATAAAGAAATAATTCGCGAGATGGTAATCACACTGGGCTCAACCGTGTTAATGCACTTCCTGAAGGTTTCCTGGGAAATTAGGTATAGAATTAGAGAAAAAACCGGGTAGAATGGAGGGGTTTTCACCGGTAAGGTTTCCCCTCATGTACATAATATAGTTGATAGTACCTGCATGGGCCACAAGAGCTCCAAATCAGGGTAATGAAATCAAATTCAAATCTACACAGACTATCGTTACCCTTTCGGCATTAGCTACGGGCCCGACCACACCTAAAAATCAATTGTGCTAGCAATCCCACTATTTGCAGTGTCAGAAGCATCTACTGGAACCCTCAAACTTCTTTATAAAATACAGATTAAGTCGTTAAATATAAATATAACGCGCTAAAGTATGATTCGATGCGCCTCTCAAATCCGATCATATTCGTTAAAATCTTCCAGTATGCCACTGGTCAGAGGTCAACACGATCTAAGAAGATTATTGAATAATATAATTAATATGATTGGAAAAAGTTATTTTATTTTTATCTCTATCAGAGTTCAATATCTAGTAACCTGCTCTGTTATTCTACAATCGCATACTGTGAGCTTATACTAATCTCAGATGTAACACTACTTGAAACATTATTTGATCAGCGCTCGTGATACCCGAGTACATACTTCAAACTGATAGCGCATAAAGACATGAGACAATATCACTAGACTGGAGTCCGATGTACTAACAACTTCCAAAATATCTAATGTCATTTTTACAACAAAGATCCTGGCCAGCCATCGTGTATATAAGAAGGTATATTTCATCTTATCATAGGTCCTAGATTCATCCGAAAAATTCAGTGACCAGCGAGTGTAATGACATGCTCTCCATTGATAATGATGAGTTGGAACTTGATTCAGGACAAGGACAGAACTATATCCGAGATTCAGGTGCTCTCTCTAAAAATCTGAAAATACTTGCACTAAAATTAAAATCTAATCCCACATTTAGGTTCTGAAATCTTTGAAGACTTACAACAGACCACAATTGGTATAGAGGAAAATAAATGTACGGGTGAAGAAGATTTATCCGAGGATGTAGCAAAGAACGATCGGGGAGAACCAATGACGTACGATAAGAGACCTCCGTCAGGCTATAAATTTGTCCCCTGTGGTAATGTGTTCATTACTCGAACTTGTCGCAAACTTGACCCAAATATAACTGTCGTCTATAATCATGGGACCAAGAAATTCCCCCATAAAATAACTGGAATCATAGTCCCGATTAAGAATCACCAACTGGCCGTTATTGAAGTGAAAAAGATGAGGGAATTTTTAACTAAGAGACTACGCGACTCCTTGAGCCTCAAGTACCCGTCGATGCCTCTTGACATACAACGTGAAATCCTTCAGTATCTTTTAACTAAACATACTGGTGTCACAAAAACAGCAAAAAAAATTATGGCTGATGGCCAAAAAGATATCATGGAATTTATAATCCGTCATCTGCCGTCATTCCACCCGAACTTGTTCAGCAAAGGAGGTTTTAAAGAAATGGATAAGCGTACAAGGGAAGCTGAATTGATTCTTCTATCCTGGATAGGCGATCCGAGAGATATTCTCCCCAAAAAGCCGAAGGAGGTAGCAGACATGTCACGATGACTATGGGCTTCGTAGTAGTAATTACGGTAAGTTCGGATTCGACGGTGATTATGATGTTGGTGGCAGCGATAGTTAAGGTAAAGATTATGATGATGTTTACGGTATGGGATAATGGTGAGGGTTACGGTAAGGGTGGTGGTTACGGTAATAATGACGATTACGGTATATGGTAGTAGTAATGGTAATAGTGATGGTGATGGTGGCGGTGGGAGGTGAGAGTTATCGAAGAAGGAAAAATGTAAGTTTGAATTACGACAAAAGACTTGACGTGGTGAGCCTCGTACGGAGGCTTGTCGTGTTATATATACAATGAAAAACTTTAAAACTCCCAAAATAGACTTCCAACCGGGATTACTATTTTCCAACAAACAAACAACTCCCAGCGCCGATCCAAAATATCCCCAGGAACCTAACAAGACAACTTATATAAATACTTAAGAGCTGGGTTAGGCCGCGTAAAAGTTACCTTCACCACCATAATCTTTTTTTTCCGGGTCGCATGGTGGGGTAATACACCATTCGGGCCGTTCTCTCAAGTCGAGTCTGGGTAGCCGAGGCTCATTTCCTACTTCAGACAGGAGAAGACTGGCTCCAATCCGGCAAGACCCACACACCACACCTCTCGCGGTGACATCGCATTCGTGGGATAACGAAGGCATGCTCAGATAACTCTGGATTTTTCTCGATTTTCTCTGTGGGAGGTATTTGCGAAAGAGGGCACATGCCGTAAGGCGTTATCCTCGTAGTGGTATCTACAAATGAAATCTGAACAAGAAAGTTCCAAATGCCTTATTAAGTCATTCCGCGAAACATACAAATCTTCCGAAATCATTCGTATCATAGCCCCAGGCTGCATACCTAAGATTGATTAAAAGAAAAAAGGGTCTGCCCACTTTGGTACGATAAGTTGATGGCAGGCTACTAGGTTCGAGGCCTCCAAATGCCCCGTCCTAGTCTTTGTCTACACAAGGGCAGTTGAACAATGGGTGTGACATTGTATGCTTCTTCCCGTGACCGAAGCAATCCATGGCACCATGGACTTCCCGCCATTCATCAAGATGTGCGAGTATTTTTCCAATCTCTGTATTCGCCTGGAACTAAGTCTGTGTTCCTCAGCTTGAATTATTCATATTAATAGTCTTGAATGTGAAGATTGGTTGAGCTATCCTTGTGGAAGGTCTGATGAGCCTTCCGAGACAAACCGCTTTTTTTATATCAATCCTATGTATACAGCCTGGGGCTATCATGCAAATGATTACGGAAGATTTGTTTATTTTGCAGAACAACTCGATTTGATAGTTGGATCATTCATACCCAGATTTCATGTGCAGATACCACCATGAGGATAACGCCTTACGGCATGTACCCTCTTCCGCGAATACCCACCACAGAGAAAATCGAGAAAAATCCAGAGTTATCTGAGTATGTGTCAGAGTTTCAGCACCATTTGTTCTGCGACATTTGCGTTTGGTTGTATCGGATGTCTTGGCCAGCCTCTCATTACTGTTTTATTCGGCGTTTCGGCTAATTAGAGCCCGTGTCGACATACCCCTGCTATTTTCATTTGTCACCTTTGTGGCCTAGGTGTTACAGTTTATGACTCTGTAGTTACTTCGCTTGAATTAAGCTACGTACTAGGATGTCAGAGGCCTTTTCTTATTTGTATTTAGTCAAGTTAGATAGGCACACAGAGCGACTCACGCTTTGTTTTCAGTCAACTTCTCTACCCCAAACTTCTCAGAGTTCACCACTCTACCACTCGTACCACTAGACCATTCGTACCACTCTACCATTCGTACCATTCGACCATTCGTACCACTCGACCATTCGTGCCACTCTACCATTCGGACTTCTCTATCATTCATCCTCCTACAATCCCTATTCATCCCTGGAACCCCTTTTCCTTACCACGAATCTCGAATTAGCCCACGTGCTGGCTTCACGTGTGACAGTATGCCTTCGTCATACCACGAACACGATATCACCGCGAGAGGTGTGGTGTGTGGGTCTTGCCGGACTCGAACCAGCATCCTCCTGTCTCAAGTGGGGCATGTGTCCAAGCTACCCAGATTCTACTTGGGAGAACGGCCCGAACGGTGTATCACCCCACCATGTGACCCTTGCCACTGGATTACAACCTGGCGAACAATAATTAGATTTACTGTTTTCTACGAACACAAGTCAACATCCTCATTTTTTTTCTTTAATTCAGCGTACGGACAAGCTGGAACTTCGTCAGCTTGTATATCCAAAGCATGGTACACTTACCATGTTATGCATTGACTCTGATTTTATTATTTATTTTGTCACTGGAGTATTTGTATGTTGAAGAGTTTTCAATCGCGTCCCAGAAGAATGAAATACATTTGACTCAGCAAATCTAATAGATATTCTATGTCAGGATTCTCCAGACTGGATGCCTCATGCTCAGCCGTTGGTGTTAGTATCACCTCATTTCGCTTCGGGTTTTCCTTATGTGTATTTAAGTAATTTACTCCCTAAACTCTGGAAGCTTCACGCTTTGTTTTCTGTCTTTAGGATTAGTTGTAATCTTGACAAACCTGACCTTCGTCCTCCTGCCCCTTTAGTGACCTTCCGTCACCTCTTGGTTTCTGTCTCCCCGAGTGCCCCTCGTGCTCCTCTATATTCCCTAGTCGTCCCCCAGACCCGAACGCGCATCGCGTTCCTCCTCGCATTTCCCCATCCCGAGTCGTCACTGTTAGACTTCGCCCCGCGCTCCCGAGAACGGCGCCTGACATTCTATGACCAAATCTTACAGGCGTGGTTGTAACGGCTGATAAGCCGATATATCCCTGTAGCCTATGATGGTCATCATACGCGCTTGATATAAGCCCTGCATGTGACGGCTGATAAGCCGATATTTTCCTGTAGCATATGATGGTCATCACATGCACAGACTAATGCAGCCCTATCCTGGTATGTTAGCTTCCCGTCAGGCGATCGGCAGGGTAGGACGCCTTGACTCAGCTTTGCGGAACTTGCTTATGTTTCATGTTGCAAGGGGTATTACATTCCATGGTCTTATAATAGCATTGAGAGCCTCGTGGCGATTCATCGGAAGTGTTATAAGTAGATGCTACCTGGGCAGATGTAATTCCTCTCTTCATAGATAAATATAAACTACTTTACGATATACAGTGCTTCTGCCTCTATATCCCGAACCGTGACAGTGGTACATATTTAGAGTCATCGTTAGTCCATAACCAAAGACACAAGCTGATAAATTGACAAACACAAAATGAAGATCATAAGGACTGTCATAGGGGTTGGGAATCTTATCCACAGCCTCCGGTGCGGAATTTTTTTTCAATTCTAACTGGCATTTGGTCTTCTAACTTGTCTTTAAATACTACTTTATTTTTGAGAACTTTCTTGCAAGGACTTGTGATGGTCACTTCTTTTCCAATGTTTTGAGCGTCGGCATTTCCGAATGAGTAAAGTATACCGCCTTCAATGTGGTTGTGCTACCGACAAGATATTGTTAGTAGCCTGAATAAGGTTTCTTTGTTAGTTATCGGTGAAATACATCCAGTATTCGCGGCCTAAGAAGGGAGAAAAATATCTGTTTGTTTTTTCAACGAAAGACCCAGAAATCGGACAAATTAGGTGTCGGAATCGTCCTTACAAAGCTCTTCTTCAACCTTAGCGTGCCCTTTTGAGCGGTGGAACCGTGAAAACTTTGGAGACGGTTAGCGAACGATTAGATTCTCCACTGAGGCGACGAAGAACCTTTCACACGAAAATCAGATTATTGATTACTTTCTTACCTCAGAGTATTGGTCAGACTTGAATGTGATTGAGGTGATTGCTAGACTTTATCTTCTTCGTCAATTTCCCTGCTGTTTCGTTGAATATGAGCCTTCTATGCTACATCGGACCCTATTTCTGCGGGGAGACAATCAATACTGGTATGACAGCTGGATCCGCATTTGAAAGAGTTTGGAGAACTAAAGATAGCTGGCCACGCAGCCATCTTACCGCGAGAACTACGTCTACTATCTACGCAGCTTTATGTTTAATTTAACCAGTATTGGCGATGATAGCCCGAAAAGCGTGTTCATTTTTTGGGGTTCTATTCTGAGCATCTCCTATCTCTTGTCAGGTCTCATGAGGCGTGATACGACTTCATTACCTTTAGAAAATATTTCCGCAAGATTCATACATTCTTACCGTCTTCCAAGGCCAGCAATAAACGGATTTCACATGAGTTCTATACTAGACTTGGTCCTCGGCGAAGATGAATACACGTTCTGTCGCATTTTGATGAGTTGGCTACAGTTAGTAAACGGCTTAATTTCGACATTCATTGATACGACTAGCGCCTGCAGTGTGCGTCATCTAGTTAGATGATTTTCTCAAAATTCAGATCTGAACAGGGAATCCATTAATTTCAACTATCATGCCCTTGTCGGTAGAAGAGACTTTGAGTTTTTGGGTACGTCGAAAGTGAACGTGGGCTTTCCTGTACTATAACCCTTGTGCGATGATCACCCACGATTTTGTTGACTGGGTTCCTTCCATCGTAGTGCACGAGGTCCGGCCTGCTTGAGGTGCATGTACCCGCGAAGAATTTTTTGTCAGAAAGTCACTATTTCTGCGCTTTTTTTAACATTTTTTATGCAGTTATGACAGGTTTACTTATGTCGAAACTATTTATAAGCATATTTTATTTAGTATGCAGATCATATTTTACGCGCTCCTACTCGGATAAAGCAGGGTCTTATGTTAGGCGTCTATTTCCTCATGGCATCACCCGTAACTTGTTCATCTAATTTTCTTGATACATACAAATTCTATCATTGTTTCTTGGTTGGGATTTTAGCTGGGAATAAATGTACATAAACTAAGAGAGATAAGACGGAGGATAATCAAGTTATTTTGGTACGGAGTTCTATTCACTGTACTCAATTTTATCTTCACCTACCACAGGAGATGTTCCCTTTCTTCCTGATATTTTTCACAAACGCAGATTCTTTATGTTAGTCCCAAGTGAGCCATGATGCGTCTTAGCCGTCATATACCTGCTCAACCAATTAGGGCTATTCGTTCTCATCGGCACGTGTTTGTTCCGGAACCAATTTGTACAGGCCAGCGCCTCTCTCAGCGATCTTATTTGAGATCTTTGATTTTTTTAGATTTGTTTTTAGATACGTATGTGTTGTGTATAGCGACATTGGATTTGTGCAGTGTAGGTATGAAGCAACAAGAATGGGCAATTGCATGTACGGATACCCTTTGTCGTATGTGCCAAGGATACCGAGTCAGATAGGCCGAGTCAGGTGATATGAGTCGTAAGACAAAAGGAGACCCTGTACATGGAAATAATACGAGAAGTAGTTGTATATACACAATCGCGCTCTGCAGATTACATCTATATTTTGGGCACAAGTAGAGATATGGGGTGATTGCAGCTCGTGGTTGGGAAATGGTGTCCGTGCGTTGTATTAGTTCTCTTATATAGTTTAGAGTATCTCCGATGTGAAGGGACAAGTTTCATTCAATTCAAATTATACGATCATCCTGATATATTAGTCTGATTCCCTATCCCAAGGAGATACCAACACTAATTAGTGATATCACAAATTAGGAGACTTGGGCTTTTTTCAATACTCACTGTGCGTAAAGAAGAGGTTAAAGAGTTGGTTTACACTTGAAGAGACACGATCAAGCTTGATATAGTACTTTATTCGGAAAAGATATTCAAAAGAAATAATCACTACTGTAGCAATTTATTTCCGCGTCCATCACGCGCCGCCGTTTCGCTAGATCTATCCTGAAAAAAAAAGATCTACATTTGTGATCATGTCATATGATTTTAATGCCGAATCAAAGAAGTACTATCGACGAATCGACATCCAAAATGCGTTCGAAGACGATATCTCTGGATATATCAGATTTAAAACTGAAATTTACAAGCGGGAAGAATGGTTTGACGAGGATCTGTGAGAGACTTTTTTTTATGATTTTGAACAATTCAGCCTAATTCATTGGAAATTGGCCGGAAAAGGGATTCTCCAATCACTTCGCAAAACCTTGCGTAGTGCCGGTGTCAATGTTAAGAAAGATGAAGTTGTAGTCTGGGATGCGCTTGCCGAAATGACAGGTACAACTAAGTTTCCACCATGGACAGAAGAATAAATCGAGAAGTCATTAAGAGATGAATCGCTCAAATCTACCTCCGGTAAAATTCTATGGCAGTTAGAGAACAACTTTGTCCGGCGAGAGTCTAATGTCACCTTAGAATCAGCAAAACTCCAGATGAAAGCTGCAAACGGGAAGAGTCTGAATCACCTAAAACATAAACCCTTCCCAAACCAGAAAAACAACTAGTAAATCAGCAATCAAATTTTCTGGCTGATATTGGTCGACAATCAGGAAATTTGTCTAAAATTTACACAGAAGATATGAAATACTCCGGAGAAAATGATAGTTTTTCCTACAAGCTCATGATCTTCAAGGATAATTGTAGCCGTGTTGGTATTGCAAAAGATAATTTTAACAAAGTGTTCCCTATAATACTAAAAGGTCTCGCATTTAATTATTATTACACGAACATTGGTATGATGCCACAAATATTTGACAATATATGTAAAATGTTCGAAGAGTACTTTGAGGGTGAGGAGTACAAGAGAGGTGTGCTAGATAAATGGAACAATATAGATCTCAAATCAACAATAAATCAGCAAACTGGAAGGTCAACAATTGAGTGTCTGCAAATAATGGTTTCGGCTCTACGCAAACTCTGCAGAGGTCTTTCAGAATTATAGACAGAAAAATTCTTTCATAACAAGATTATAACTGCTTGTCAAAGAGTTAAGGCGTGTTCAATTGCATGCACAAAACCTGCTAATACCGTTGCTTCTCTTCTTGAAGAATTGCGTTCTGGGATTTCCACTTATGAATTATCAAACCCCACCTCCATGTCTTCTACATTCAATACTGAAGACGAGCATGAAATATTTTACACTGGCCGAAAATTCCGTAGACATCATGATGACAATAACAGTCATCCTAATGAACGTCGATTTAATTTTAGTAATCAATCTTTTGGTAAAAAGTGTTTTGTATGTCATAGGGGGGGTTGCTGGTCGTCTTGACACACCCAAGAAGAACGAGATGAATCATACCGCAAATATAAACAGAAATTTGGCAACCAGTTAGACAAATCATTGAAAAAGCGATTCGAACAGTTTGTTATTGAATACGAAGGAGACGAACCTGATGATATTCCCGACCACAATGGAGATAATGATGAAAATTTTGATATATTTATAGCCGGACTCGAGCTTCACTATCCTTCTAGCGATGAAACTTTTCTTGCATCAGCTGGTCCTATCAATGGTAAAAGTATAATCTCAAACATAGCGGACCGCTCCTTCCTTCATGGAATTACAGGAAATTTAGAAAGTATTCAGCCACCTACTATTCGCTATGGAAGTCAAGAGTTATACGGAATCATGATAGATACCGGGGCTGCCAAAATGTCAACAGCTGGATACAATCAGTATCTAGCGTTCAACAAAATGACTGGCGCTGAGATCGACAATTTTACTGCAGGCAAAGCAAAAATTTCGTTTGAAATTGGATCGGCAGAATCTATAGGCTCGTTACATGTCAAATCTCTTATTGGCTTAATTGAGTTCCATGTTTTACATGCCGATACACCATTTCCTCTAAGTATCGCCGATATGGACAGACTCAATTTTTATTACAATAACATCAGCAACACAATCGTCACTCCTTCATTTTCTTATCCCGTTATTCGCAGATTTGGCCACCCTTTTCTTGTTTGGAAATTTGATTACCAATCTTTTGTTCAAGAATCAATTTTAACGAATGAATGCTTTTTAACCAATACTAAGCTTTACAGACTTCATAGACGCTTTGGTCATCCGTCTGTTGATAGACTTCGTCGATTACTTGAACGCTCTGGTCACAACGACTTTAATATTTCTTATCTCAATAACCTAACAAGCTTTTGCAAGCAATGCCAGTCAAAAGGAAAATCACCTGGCATATTCAAATTTAATTTAAGGGATGAACTTAACTTTAATTACTCGATCATCATCGACATCATGTATATAGAGGGCAAGCCAGTCTTGCATGTTGTTGATGAAGCCACTCGTTTCCAAGCCGTCAGATGGCTTGATAACTTAAGCTCAAAACACACGTGGGATACCTTACGGCAATGTTGGATAGACACCTACGTTTGACCACCTGATTGGATAATAAATAATGCAGGAACAAATTTTGTGGGAAAAGAGTTCGTTCAACACGCCTCGTCCCTCGCAATTCGCACAAAGTGTACCTGTTGAAGCGCAATGGTCAATAGGTATCGTAGAGCGTTATCATCATATGCTTCGTCGAGCTTACGAAAGTGTGGTCGAAGAACTGAAAGGCTCAGGAATCAGCAGGGAAATGACACTGCAAATGGCCGTTAAAGCCGTAAACGACTCTGCCGGGCTAGATGGCTTGGTACTAACTCTTCTGGTGTTCGGAACTTATCCTCGGATGAGTGAAATTGATTCACCGGCGCCAACAATTTTACAACGCGCCAAAGCTATCCAAAAAGCGATGGAAGAAATTGGAAAATTTCGTGCACAAGAACAAATTGCCGATGCACTTAATCAACGAAATGGTCCGTCAACAATTTGTTTACATGGTCTCACCCAAGGTTCTGATGTGCTTGACTGGCGTGAAGGAAATTCTGGACGAAGTGGCCATTTGAAAGGTCCTTACAAGTTTCTCGGTATTGATGGCGAAACTTGCAAGATTTTACTCCCTAGCGGTATAACTGACTTCCGCAGCACCTCAGTTAACCCATTTTTTCAGGAACCGATCGATGCTGGAACTGACACCGCACCCAACAAAGATTTGATTACAGCACCTCCTATCTCTGAGCATGTAAATAATGAATTTTCTGCAGTACCTAATATCGAGCCCGAACCTCAACAGCAACCTCGGCGTTCAGAGCGTAAAACAGCTACAATAAAACTACCCTATGATGATCATCTACCTGCAGATATTTTTGTGCAGCTCCAACTCGATGACCCCGATGAAGCTCTTATCACAAATACATATTTCCCGACTTTCACTAAGTCTAAACGCAAAGAAATTGATGGGCTGATGGAGAAAGGCGTTTTCGAAGTGTTACCAATAAATAGTGTTCCTGAAGGTATAAGAATCTTTAATTCCCAATTTTTCAATGAAATGAAGAACCCTGGTACCGATAAGGCAGCTGAGAAATCAAGGCTTGTAGTTCAAGCTTACAAGGATGATGGAAAAACTTCTGTTCTTACACAGTCTCCAACAATACAAAGAGTGAGCCAACGAATTATTCTGCTAATCGCAGCTTGTCTGAGAAATGAAATTGAGGGTATTAATCTTTATTTGCGAGATATTTCCGAGGCATATGTACAATCAACTACGTCATTAACAAGAAAATTTTTTGTGCGTCCTCCTATTGACATCGAACTTCCCCCTGGAACTATTTGGCTAGTAAAAAGACCACTCTATGGTATACCAGAGGCTGGGAATCATTGGCATAATAGATACCATCACCATCATCTTCAAAAGCTAAACATGATACCATCGACAATTCATCCATGTTTACTTCACACCACTGACGATGTTCTTGGCTTGATTGGGCTCCAAACTGATGGCACACTTATTCTTGCCAATTTTATCTTCGCAGATAGAGAAGAAGATCAACTAGAGGAGGCCAAATTTTTGGCTAAAGAACGAGAGAGGCTGACAGTGTCAAATACTCTACAGTTTAATGGAGGTTTGATCACTTTGATAAATAATAACATCTATCTCAGTCAGGAAAAACAATGTAATAATATTTGTCTTATCGGAAACAAGGAAATCGATATCAAAGGCACTAGAGGCAAAATTCGGAAATTAGCCACGCCGAAAGATCAATATATTGCTCAACGGGCGCGCGGCGCATGTGTCGCCTCAATCTGTCAACCAGAGGCATGACTAATCATGTACTTGGAATTTCTACCATGTTGCGTCTGTCATGTGATGTATGCACGGAGTACGGTTAGGGACAGGATATTGATAGTGATAGCCATATATATATATATATATTTTTTTTTTTTTCATTTAGCGTCGTGCCGGCGCACGGCTACGAGTCTTAAAGTGACACGTGCCGGTTAGCTCAGCCTATTATAGCTACCCGACGCGCCAGTGCCCCGAAGGACCCGGCCTCTACTCATAGATCCAGGCCTCTCTGCCTAGGACCTTTCTACCTAAAACAGATATATAGAGAGCACCCTTCCACTGGGTCTCTGAATGGTTTACTTATAGACTGATACGTGTCTAGAATATTTTAGGGGATACGCTGTAACAGGATTAAGTTGAATGGCGACGTGAAGGTTACACCTTATAACATAAGAAAAAGAAAATATAGCAAAAACAAAAGAAAATTATGAAAATAGTAGGCTGATAGAACACTGATAGAAGAGTTCTTTATGTCAGCGGGACATACTAGCGGCGGAGCTGTATTTCATCAAAAAAGGAGGTAGCCTGAAGCCAGTTGTTGAAAGATTTTCCTCCCTCCACTGTGCCTAGTACCCATCGGATTCCGGGGCTCGGGTGTCGAGGTCCGCCCTTTAAGCGAGCGCGGTTTCGGCCTAGTCGGCAGAAAAAGAAGTGATCAGGTGATTTCTCCTGCCCGCAGGTGCAGGTCAGGAGCGCGTTTTGATGTTGGAAACGGCGATGGTATTCTGCGAAGTCTCCATGACCGGAGCGGGCCGCAAGAAGAAAACCAACCGTGCGTCGATCGAAGCTCGCTAGCTCTGGGGAGATTTTTGCATTCGCTTTGATTCTGAGCTCTCTGTATCTATCTGGGGCATTCCTGGACCAGTAGGTGGCTACAGAGGCTTCATATCGTGCTTTGATTTCTCGTTTTGCTCGTGCAATTGATGGGGCAAGGGGGGGAGCAGGGGCTTCGCAGGCTAGCTTAGCGAGGGAGTTGGCAGTTTCGTTGCCGAGGATACCGACATGTGCTGGGCACCAGCGTATGTCTACTGTGCCAGGTTGTGTGAAGGAGCAGCGATTTCTCGTTGTCCAGGAATCTGAAAGCTCCTGGAAAAGCTTTATAAGTTTCGAGCTGCTTGGTGTAGGAGCGTTAGATTTGAGCCCGAGAGTAGCCTCTTGGTTGTCAAGGCAAACCGTGACGTTTGTAGCAAACCGTGCCATGGGGCTGTGGAGAGCTGCGGCAAGTCCATCAGTGGCCCCACGTATTTCTGCATCATACACTTCAGCGGAAGTTCCAAGAGGGAGAGAGCCTTGGTGAATCTGTTGTGTAAGACCCCGGTAGATTGCATACCCGGCACCAGACCGGTTTGCTATTAGCGCGCCGTCGGAGAAGACAAATAAATCAAGAGGAGAACAGGTAGCCTGCCACCGTTTAAACTCCTGTTTTCCGATTGTTCTACCTACCGCGCCAATAGATTTTAGGGTTGCTTCTCTACTTGGCATCCAGGGGGGGATTATTGTATTGGTTGAGAGCTCAGGTGACACTCTTTGGCGAACCCAATTCATGTGGGTAGTATTCCAACGTTTACGTAATGGATGTTGGGGATCTGCTGAGGCTACGCGCACCGCAAGTCGATCATGCAGCCGTTCGAGCCAGGCGAGGGCTGGACCCCATCCAACTTCACGCAGAAGTGCTGGAACTGGGGTTGTGCGGTATACTGGGAGAGCTGCCCGTGCGGCATCATTCATTCTAAGCTGTATCTTGGCAATAGTGCTCTTCGAGGTCCCTTTGGAGAACCAAGTTTCAGCTCCATAGAGGAGGGTAGGAAGAGCGGCTCCTTGTAGAGCTTGTCTGAGGAGTAAGGGACTAATCCCACGGGTCGTTGATTGGAGTCTCTTGAGGTGGCTAGTTATGGCTACGGATCTCTCGCAGGCCTTCTTGATGTGATGCCGGAAACGGAGCGAACGATCAAAGAAGACCCCTAACCATCGGGTGAATTCGTTTGGTCTAATTTCGTTTCCTTCGGCGAATAAGCTAGGCTCTATGGGCGACCTACGCTTTCTATGAAAGTACTGTAGTTCAGTCTTCCGGATTTCAAACACAATTCCATTATTACGACCCCACGTGAAAGTCTCATCTAGTTTAGTCTGAAGCCTTCTGGCGCAGTCAGCGAGACAGGGTGCTGAGGCGAAAATGTTGATGTCATCGGCGTAGCCGAGACGTCCGGGCGAAAGGCGGAGGGCCTCTTCGATTGCTAGGAGAAATAAAATAGGTGAGACTGGAGAGCCCTGCGGGAGACCGCATAGTATCTGAAAAGATGGGGATGTAGTGCCTTCTAAGGAGATTGTGGCCTGGCGTTGCTCCATAAATGAGATCACCCATTTTACTACATTTGAAGGCCAACCTTGGCTACGGAGACGGTGGCTAAGGCGTCCCTTTTGTATGCCATCGAAGGCACCCTTAACGTCAACTGTTACCATTCCCGCGACTTTTCTTTCAGCCCAGGCAGACTGGATATCACAGATGAGTGCAGTGGTTAGGTCAGTAGCGGACCTGCGGGGGACTGCGCTGCACTGATCGCGGGCAATAATTCGGTACTTTAGTGCCAGGTAAGATAGCCGTCGCGCTATTAGCCTCTCTAACCCTTTTCCGAGGCACGAGAGCAGGGCGATTGGTCTGTATGAGTTTGGGAGGGCTGGATTTGGATCTCCGGGCTTCGGAATTATGACTACGTTGGCTTTTTTGAAGGGGAGCGGATGATGCCCGAGCTGGTCACATTGACAGAAAAGTGCAGCGACCCGGGCTCCAATTATTGGCCAGGCCTGTCTTAGAGCAGTAACTGTGATTTCGTCAGGCCCAGGTGCGGAGGAAGTGACCTGACAGCAGGAGCAGTATATTTCATCGTCTGTCAAGGGGGGCCAAGGTAGATTCTGTTTTGGAACAGATGGTACATCGTCGGGTATGTCTTCAAAATCGGAGTGCCTACTTAGGAGGGTGCTGTGAAAAATTTGAGCTTTTGCTTCAGGTGTGACCACAGGACCGTCCGGTCCTTCTAGCGGGGGAGTATTCCAGTGTGCCACTTTTTTGTGCCAGCCCGTGATTTTGTATGCATCAGGGAGGTTAGATACGCTTTCTATCTTACCAGACCAGTAGTCGCGCTTGGCCTTTTTAACGGCTTTATTAAAAGATCGACGTACCGCCGTTGAACATATGCCAAGACGTCTGGAGCGACAGAGATCTCGATGTGCCTTACAGCAATCTTGGGTCCACCATCTTGCGTCTTTTGATTGTCCACCAGTCCTTGGACAGGCGGCTTGTAGAGCGCCTGTAAGCATGTCAACCAGAAGTGTGGCTTCTACATTCGGGTTAAGCGAGGGAGAATTCGTGAGTTGATCTTTCAGGGAGTTGGAGAAAGCGGTCCAGTCACAAGCTTTATATTTGAGACGTCCTAGGGGGGGGGGGAATAGCCATATAGATATAATGAGGATGAATTGAGGCGTAAGAAGTTAGCGTGATTATACTTTGTTTTGTTTCTACGCGTATGTAAATATGAGATCCTGAAACGCGTATTAGTTGCGTAGCTTTATTCAATCTACACATCGAGTTTTTACCTGCCTTGTTCTGCGAATCATAACCGCGTCAAGTTTCCATTAGCTCCCTTCGGCTCCCAGGATACACTTACAATCTGATGAGATCTAGCAATTTTAATATCTCTTAGTATCTAGTTGCTATATTTTCAGTGTGCACGGAAATATCTATAACTTAATGAAGATAATTCACATCCCTATAGACAACCCTTAGTAACTCTCAGCTATACCTATGGTGCACTCCTTCATTTCTGCGTCGTCCTTGCTCGCTGATCTCTCTATCTTTTGTGTCATGCAATTATCTTTCAATATTAATCCATTAGATTAGTATGAATCTTTCACTCGTTTTATCTGGAAGGAGAATAGTTGAGTATGAGACGAGTGAGGATAAAATGGTGCACCGTCTAAACCATGATCATGAACTGAATTTTTCAGCTGTTATAAAAAATGGAATCTCGGCGGAGCGGAGCTCCAAGTATATATCCGAGGAACACGTGAGCTTGATTTTCAGCCAATCATGAATTTTCCAGTTTTGAACTGGTCGAATTCAGAAAGATCACGTTCGACTTCGCACCGCTTACATAACTTGCTCATGTTCGTGGGTCGTGGGTCGAAGCGCTTGGTGCTGTGTGATGTTGAAGAAGGAGCTTTCGTTGCACGAATTGATGTTGAAGAAGAAGAAAGGGGTCGCTTACTAAGCGGACCCACCGGCCTTTTTGTTCCAGGGGTTCACAGCCAATCATTTTTAGAGTTCACTAGTTTCACGCTAAAAGTTCCGTAAGTAAGAAATCCTCGTTCCTCGGATAATTACCGTGTAATATTCGTGAAGTAGCATCTCAAGTATCAAAGCGAACTTCGCCCTTTGAAATCTGTTTGCCCAACTCTCCATTTGCAACTTGACATGGCTCGACCAACAATGTACTTGACAACTCTCGCTAAAAACTCGCCGCCGTTTCCAAGGATCCGTGTCTGTTGTCTACAGCAGATAGTCAGGGGTGTGTAGTATACGAGCATAAGAGCTGTGCATGTGCTATCACCATCTGCAAAATCCCTCCAAGGTCAGATATCTGCATCTCTATCATCGTCGCGTTGCGTCGCGGAAACCCTCACAGGATGTACCGGTGTCTGAGCATCCGCCAATGTAAACATATTACTAAAATTGATAAACATGCAACACAACTCCGCAATAAATCTGCCCACGTGCCACACCAGAGGTCGAGAATTCACTGTATGCGAATGCTTCACGTACCATATCGTGGCCTAGCACTACCAATGAGTGGATCGACCAAAACAGGAGGCGTAAATGATGGACGTCGTTTCCGTCATCGATGCATCGACGGGACAGATCGTTCATCATGACAGCTGCTTTGACACCGATGTTGTCGAATGCAAAAAGAGCTTCAGTTTGAGACGGAACATAAAACTGAATATGGACCGAGAAATACTTAAGGACAATAAAGTGCTCTTGATGTTAAAAATAAGTCCCACTTAATGTAATGTGGACAGATCGGAGAAGCGAGACGTCAAGATATCTGTGTAAGAGAAGCAGCGTAGTGTTTGAGATAAGTGAGGCTATTATAGAATAGGTGAGATGACAAAGAGAGAGATTCCTTCAGAGATATTCAGCAATGTGATTGACTTTATTGGGCTAGCTACTGGATGAGATCTTACCTTCAGAGATATTCAGCAATGTGATTGACTGAAGAATTCTGAAGGAGAAGAGAGCTCGTTATATACAGGAGTGTAACCCTTATGGGACTTTAATTAGCATAATTCATGATAGACATTGATGTCCCAATATAACAATATTATCATGGTATGAGTAAGTCCTAAACCTGAATGTTTCCCCCGGAATACTTAGGTGTAAGACGCTCATATGTGTAGCTGTTAGCTCGTACCATCCATAGTTATAGATGATATAAATAGACATTAAGTGGGAAATCTAAATATAACATATGAGATGATGACGATCGCGTGACAGTGTACGAGTCGGTGTGAGACGCGCATCGCGTGGGATGCTGGACTGTTTATTTTACAACACCACTGGTAGCAGAAACTTAGAGTGGGCACGGGAAGTGAGACAATAATATCGGCAAAGGTAAATTCGGGGTAAAAAACTAT
The DNA here is from genome assembly GCA_028751805.1 of Podosphaera xanthii. Lineage (NCBI taxonomy): Eukaryota > Fungi > Ascomycota > Leotiomycetes > Helotiales > Erysiphaceae > Podosphaera > Podosphaera xanthii. The sequence goes on from JAPWIX010000023.1 coordinate 1,192,089, forward strand.
TCATCTAAGGTTGCGCCTACGAGTTCCTTATAACCCTCGACGCACTAGTCTGAACAGCCCCGGAAAACATGAAAAGAAATATTAGAAATACAGGGTATCCGTGATCTCCATCAAATTAACTCCTAATAATCAAAAACCCCAACTCCTCATTAGCGACATATCCCTGTTGGATCAACTTATTCGTTATTAGAGAGATGTGCTCTGAACCTTATTATTTCAACACTTGATGCCGAGGCCTAGATGGCGTGGATTTGTGAGCTGATGTACCAGAAATGATTCCAAGTGATCCCCCGTGCCAGGATAGCGAGTGTGTTACGGCGAGACTCGGAAGGGAGATTAAATCGCCGTCTTCGAGGGGAGATAGGTGAGCGACCGTTCGAAAGGGGGAATAAGAGAAGAGTTTAAGATAGAGGATAAGATAAGGTAAACGTAAGGATGAAGATAAGACAAGTAAAGATAAAAACCAGGTTTAGAAGATCTGTGGATGAGACCGACAGAGGAGGTAATGGATAAAACCACTAATTGATAGATATGTAGAAAGAATACAAATTGCGAAGCTGAAGATACATAGTGTCCTTCTCGTCTTCTTATATATGAAGGTGCGCCGACTCTTCCGACAAATAAACAATAACAGACCATCAATAATTACAAGATATTTCGAAATACTAATCTCCATTCCCATAAGCCGACGCTCCCGAAACCAATTCCAAAAATCATGCACCGATTACTCCCGAGAGCCAATCTAATATTCCCTGATCCATTAGGCTCGACATATCTTCATTAAAATTATAACAGAGTGGCTGAAACATGGTACAACGTTCGTTAATCTGGTAGAGTCAGTCTATGTCGAGAAAACTCTGAGATCCTAGCCGAATCTTCTCAACTTCTTAATCGCATATCAAAACTCCGATGACCAGAATGTATCATGATGGTGTGTAGAAATAAAGCTAGTTATAGCTTCGGCAAAAATGTGACTTATTATGGGCAGAGATTGATGAATTACTTATCCAGATCGACGATAACTGACATGTAGAGCCCGAAAAAATAGGAGAGCGACGTCTTCATCTGTCAATATTGTTGAATACCCTCATGAAAGTTAGCGGGACAAGAAAAATGCCTGGCAAAAAAAACCGTCATGAACCAGAAAATTTACATCGCATCACCGACATGCCGAGTCTATCAAGATTGATACTGGCTTAGATCTGATTTCAACACTTGATTATTTTGGCGCTAAAAAATCTTAGGATGTAATCTGATTATACATGTCAGCATCGTAATTGCTGATAACTCTTAAAGATATTGAAAAGTTTATATTCATATATCGAGGCTGTGTTACTCATTGAATCATCTTCCATGATCGTTTTAATCCTGTAAAAAATTGGGTATCAAGTCAAATATTAGCTATAATTTCCTTCAGAAAACGCCATTTTTAAATGAAAATAGATAGATCATGCAAGGCGTATGATGACCCTCCACCCTAAAGCGCTGGCCTCACGAACGGAACATGCTAGACAGACCTTGTCTTGTCTGCTGATCAAGGCATTCCATCTTCTTTCGGCACATATTGCTCTGGCTAAAGTTTCTCTATCAGAGTTGCCATTGTTTCTCGCACAAGTTTCAGAATTTGACTGCGGCTCGGTACAGTCTATCACAAGAACCTTGGGAATAGAGGACGAGGTGGTGTGGAGAGATGATTGAAAAGGATCAGGGGATGTGGGTTGAGAAAGGATCGTCGAGAAGCGAGTTCTAGCGGGTGTAGATGTTATATATGAGAGGGGAACTTTAGTGTATGTGAAGGCTTTGTAAAGAGGGTGTCCTAATAGGCGAGAGATCAGTTTAAATAAACTTAAATATTGCTGTAAACCAAATATTAACATACCTCGTCGGATCATGTCGTATTTTGTGGATTTTGCTGCAGACTTCTGGAATGATGGATTTGTTGGTGATTGAAGTACATCAAAATTTGTTGGAGGGATACAAGGATGTGCTGTGACAAAAAGAACATCATAGGTTAACTTTATCTTAAGTTCTCTTTCACTCTCTTCAGCAGACTTGACTAAGAATCGTACAGAGGAAGAAAAGTTTTGCAATTCAAGGGCCTTATTTGTGAGGCTATGATTGATACCTTTATCTTCAATTGAGCTTGCATAAGAGGGATTTAGATCCAATGATATAATATCGACAGTCAGGGGTGAATACATAGGCTTCTCTATAGGGAGAATGAAGTCTCCTGGTAATACTGAAGAAGCATCTGTCCCTGCTATGACATCACTTTGTCTATTGATTGAGTTCTTATGCCAAATGCGAGCTTTTGACCCTTCTCGGTTATGTTCTAGAATAACTTTAGTATTTGCTTCATCTTCTCACCGAGGACTCACTCTTGGTTTTAATTTCTATCCACCCTCTGTAAATTTCAGTCGGAAGAATTTCGGAGGAGATCCATCCCATACATTCAGAAGCTCCTTTACTAGCGGCGAGAACCTTTCCAATAATACAGCTTGAGCTCCAGAAACTTTTTCGAAGGTGCACGAAGCCTCCGTGAGAATTAATTTGATTCCCAAGCTTTGAAGGAGCATTTGTATCAACTTCTAATAAAGTAGAAACAATTAAACTAGAAAGATTCCGACCCGGTAGTATCAGACCATTGATGTAGGAAAAGGTCTGCCAACTCCAGACACGTTGATTAACATTATTTTTATATTTTAAAGTATCGTTTTCCTGGCTGTAATTTGACGAACTATCTTTCCTTCCCATGTAGCCAGTTGAAATGTAAAATGTAAACGACTCTGGATTTATATTTGTCAATTTGGCCCTTATTTTCTCGACATTTGGCCACTTTATTGCCTCAGCAAAATTGAGCAGACCAGAAATCTGTCGAGCCTGATGCCTCCCACTTAGTCGTAGGCAGTTGAATAATTCTGGAGACGAGATTTCAAAATCTTTAGTTTCGATGGAGGCATTACATTTATCAAATTGACGCTTCTCATTTGATAGATCTTTATTTCTGGGCTTTTCGACACAGATATTTTGGAGCCATACACGAGCAAGAATCAGGGTCCAAATTATGCTTTGAGTGGATTCGTGTCCAAAATTTTCGATCAACTTAGATACATGTTTTTGTTCGGAGTCTTCGGTAAGGACATCAAATCGTAAAAGAAGTTCACAACCTAATAGAACCTGAAGCAGAAGCCAGTATCTTTGGCTATCAAATTCACCTTTCGCAAAAATTCTATATGGAGAGGCTAGAGTTCTGTAATCCGAATCGGAAGATGAGATCCATAGAATTTGACCGAGCCGAAGCCGCCATTCCACGTCGCTAAAGTCAGCCCATACTACAGGGACAGAGAGAACCCGAAGTAGACAGCATATTTGGACATCAATACTGCACGGATTATCAAAATCGGATGATCTTGCAGTGGGCAGCAGTATTTGAGCAAAAAGCTCTGAATTGGAGTAATCGGGAGCTTTCTCCTTTTGAAAGCTGTTGTGGTAGGCCTCAGAGTGCTCAATAAGTTTATTTACAAGTGTAAGATCAGTGATTGGCCTCAAAAGATCATTGTTCTTCAGAAAGTTCGCCCGATGAAATGACATATTATCCTGGGAATTCAGGTTCCACGGCATACCTTGATCAGCTATGGCCATTTCAAGTGCTGCGCAGTATCCTATTGTTCCTCTTTCTAGGCCTTGAGTGCTGAGCATGTTGGGCCGTTCCTGGTACATGTGTAGCAAGTCATAATTCATATTTTTTTGTTTTTCGGTAGAAATTTCAGCATTTATCCTCTTCGGCGCGGCAAGAAGGGATGCAGATACACAAGCCCATGCAGGATCATTCACCGTCGTATGATCCCGCAAAGTTTCCATAGATGGCTTTGAGCTCCAGGGAAATGCCACAGTTGGATACGGCGCACCATTGTGATCCCATGAGGCACCTGGACGTGCAATGAAATGAGGTGCACCCGAAAAAAGATCATGGAGCTCTCTCATTATTAGGGGAGCCAAAATACGTCTAACTTTAACTGCTGCTGGCGCAACAGCTTTCGAGTTCGATTCGGAAGCGGCATTGAAAACAGGAGTTGGTGGTAATGGTTTATCTGTTGAAGCTTTAGATAAAACTATTGGCTTCAATGTCGTAGGTAGAGAAACTGGCGACGGCTTAATTCTTATTAGCAGTTGCCTGGAGTCTCTAGGAAATTTACTGGGGAGAAATTTAAACTAACTGGTCGAGTATTAACGAAGTGAGCTTACCAGATGGCTCATTTCCTTTCTATGATCTACTTTCACTTCTAACGGTGGATTAAATTTCCTGGCTATTCGCTGAAAGCAACTAGGTCTATTCAGTCCAGCCGATGGGTTTTCAGCATTTTCTGATTGAACGTTTAGATTAACCCAACCGCCATCTAATTTTCTATCCTCTCTGCGGAAGAACGCGAGTGAAAGCATGATCAAATAGAGAGAAGTATCAATTTAGAGAATACCTCAAGACCGATATACCCGGAGAGTCCTGTGGATGAAAGAGCACTAGACTATTGTACTCATAGTCATTGGATGTATATCGAGGGGTCAGTATGCTGAAGAGAAACATAGATATCAAGAAAGAGGAAGTATTAAAGCATTAGCAGATAATGAGGAGGAACAAACAGTAATCTAGAACAAGTTTTAGGGGACTTCATAAACCCCCCCGGCGTCATGGGATGACATTTCTTAGGATATTAGACCCTCGAGGATTTCGAACCGGCCCTGTAAAATATGGAACACCAACATAGAACTACAGTACAATCTCGTTATAACAGTGTGGGGCAAAACTTAACCAAGGCTCCCGATTGGCCAATTCAATTGAATCCTCCAATCTGGAGCCTTGGTTAAGTTTTGCCCCACATTGTTATAGCGAGATTGTACTGTACCAAATGATTACGGGTATCAGTTGACGGTGAAGATCTAGACGACGTTCTCTTCTGACATATACAGTAGAGCCACTCTTGGCTAATAGTAGGTCCCGGTATAAATGTTGAAAAGATCCATTGTAACTTGAACTTTTATATTTGCAACACTTAGCCTTACAGGTCATTTTGCGTGCAGGGGTAAGTATTGCAAATGTAAATGGTTGAATTGCAATGAATATTTTCAACACTTATACCGGGACCCACTAACGAGTTAGAGAGGGACGACTGTATTAAATTTAGTCCAAAACTTAAAGAGCAATATCCTAGTAATGTACCGGTACTAGCACTTGTACTAATCTGTATTAGTACATGTACCTAAACCCTTAGGAAGTGATCTTAAATGAGAAAACTCAAAAATTTGAACTGCAACTTTATGACCCATAAATTAGCCTTAACTTGCCGATGAACCGTCTTTTTGATGCTTAAAATAGATACAAGAGGGGTAAGGAGCCTCAAGACGATATAATTTCTTCTTTACAATAGAACCCCTCTTAGCTAATAGTGGGTCCCGGTCTAATTACTGAAGAGATTCATAGAAATTTTACTATTTATATTTGCAATACTTACCCCTGCACGGAAAATGACCTGTAAGGCTAAGTGTTGCAAATATAAAACTTCAAGTTGCAATGGATCTTTTCAACATTTATACCGGGACCTACTATTAGCTAAGAGGGGCTCTACTGTACTACTAATCGTACACAGCATGTATACCTGAAGTTCTCCTATTCAACGCCCCTAAAAGAAAAGAACCCATGGAATGGCTTACTAACATTAGATAACTGGTCAGCTCAGTTTTACTCGATCGAATTCACATATTGATGACACAAACACGGAGTACCAACATGGTGGCTATTTGTCTGATGAAGGCACAAGCGGGAAAAGGTTGTTAGAAATCCACGGCTTCGGCCCGATGAGAGTTAGATACCTAAACTGTTTGATGTACACACAATCTTAGATCTCTTAAGCTATCTCCTACGACCGTAAAATTACCTTTTGTTAATCCGCCCCTAGCACTCATGACGGGATAATCTTTTCTTAGATCATAAAATATCACAATAAATATAAGGTGTCGAAGACCCATCGAAATGAGATGGACCAAGGTGATAGTTCAATTTAGCCTTATCGTGACTGGAGTTAATTACGCTGTAGTTAGTCCTACGGTTAAGGTAAAGATACTATCTATCTGCAACCACCTGACGAGCGGAATCTTTTGCAGTACATATTGTATGTAGATCCAAAAATCTATCTAGTAAATTTTTTTTAAAATAATCATGCGTATGCAGTCTAGGGCTATCACGTGAATGATTACGGAAGATACAGTAGAGCCTATCCAAACCCATAGTGGGTTCCAGGGTTACTTATTATTAAGATTTATGAAATTGTGGGAACTTACTTTTGCAATACCTACCCTACGCATCATTTTGCGTGCAGGGATAAGTATTGCAAATGTAAAGGCTAAAATTTATATAGATATTTCCAATAACTATATCCGGACCCACTGGAGGTTTGGACAAGCTCTGCTGTATATTCATTTCGCAGAATAACTCATTTTGACGTTCTGAAACACTCATATTCGGATTTTATTTGCAGATACCACTATGAGGACGACACGTTACGGTATGTAACCTCTTGCTTGAATACCCACCACAGAGAAAATCGAAAAAGTCCCATGGTTCTCTATGTAAGCCCTCGTCGTCCCACGAACGCGATATCGCCGCGAGGGATGTGGCGTGATGGTCTTGCTGGATTCGAGCCAAATATCTCCTGTTTCAAGTGGGGCATGTTGTTGTGATATGACTGTCAGAGCCGCTATGGGTATACCCTTGTCGAGTCGGATGGTGCAGTGGTAAACTATCCGGGCCGTTCTCCCAAGTAGAGTCTGGGTAGCTTGGACACATGCCCCACTTGAGACAGGAGAAAGCTGGCTCGAATCCAGCAAGACCCGCACACCAGCTCTCTCGCGATGACACTCTATTCGCAGAATGATGAAATCATACTCAGATAACCATGGGTTTTTCTCGCTTTTCCCTGTGGTGGGCATTCACGGAAGAGGGTACTTGTCGTTAGGCGTTATTCTCGTAGTGGTATCTGCAAATGAAATCTGAGCATGAGTGTCCCTTACGTCAAAGTGAGTCGTTCTATAATAAAGAATACGTATCTTCCGAAAATACCAACGTGGGCCTTCAGGCGCCGAAATAGGATAATAGAAAAGAAATATATTTATTTATACCCTTGTCTATCTACAGGGATATAGCACATTAATGCACTAGTCCTAGAACAGCGTGCAGGGATCACATAGCCCCTGCACGGCTGCTATTACGATGATCACTAAGAACCTAGTGCCACTAGTACAACACGGTAGCATTATGGGAGATAGTATCATTATACGATATGGTAGCATAACGAGAGACGGTAGCATTATGGGACAGGATAGGATGTTAGGCTATCGGACATTCTGGTTATATGGTGGACCATGCTGAGAATTTATTCAGTATATGTATTAGTCCTGTCTACCTCTGTAGTATCATCGATTACATTAACTAAGTTATTCATATCCTCAGTCTCTGAGTATCATCTTCTGCACTTCTCTGATATCCCAAGCTTATTCACAATTCTATATCTGCTCACAACTGAGTTACAAAATATGTCCCTCCTCACCATAGACTCTACTTGGGAGAATGGCCCGAGCTATGTACCACTGCACCATCCAACCCAGCAAATTTGAGTGGTTACATTTTTTCACTCATGCTTTCACATCTTGTCTGCCTGTAAATTTGTATCCTGATCCTGAGTGACGCTGATCATAATGCATTAACCTTTTGCTTTTTTTTAAAAGATCATTGGTGGGGACAGACGGTGCTGTGATACACCGCCCGGGCCGTTCCAAGTAGACCCTGAGTAGCTTGGACACGTGTCTCACTTGATACAGGTGAAAGCTGGGTCGAATCCAGTAAGATCCTTACACAACTTCTCTCGCGGTGATAACGTATTCGCAGGATGACGAAAGCATAAAGGGTCGCGGGGGTAATACTTTGCCCGCATAAAGTGGCAGAGCTCACTTTGTGCGGGCAAAGTATTACCCCCGCGACCCTGTACACAGATAGCCCTGAGCTTTTCATGCTTTTTCCTCCGGTGGGTAATCACGGAATTAGTCGTACGCCACAGGTTTAACTTTGAGCGGTATCTGCAAATCAGATCTGAGTGCGGGTGTTCCACACGTCAAACTGAGTCATTATACGTAAAATGTATATCTTCCGAAAATACCTGCGTAGGCCCCGTTGGCGCCAAATCAGGTTAATTAAAAATATCAAAGTAGAGACCTAGATGGCAATCCTACATCTCATGTGTAGAGCCGGTGAAGCCATTTAAGTCTGGGTTTGGGACGCAAAAGTCAACTTCTCCAACCAAAAGATTACTTAAGCTACAGATTGTCTGCAAAATAGAAGATGTTGATCCAAGAAGTGGATAAGGCTTTATTCCTTAGCCACCGCTTCGCCATGTCCTTGCCCAAAGCCACTTTCTTTTTATCCCCAGCATCCAGTAGTGAGAGGTGTTCATCACTGGCTAACATGACTTTCTCTAAATTCTACCAGATTCTAAACCAGCATCTATCATCGTTCTCTCGGGGGCTGGGTTCCTTGACAAGAGCTTACGCCTTCTCCGTTTTCAATTCATCATGTGTAATGTGGTACCAAGTCCAATTTTGTCTACTAAAGTTCCCTTCCACAAAGTTTTTCGCGGACCGTGCTACCTGCTAAGCATGGCACTAGCCCCTCCCCATCTAAGGGAAACCCAAATCTCCGCGTCGGGGGCTCAAGGCTATATTACTCGTACACCAGCCATGGTGATGAAATTTTTTTTGGCGTGTAGGTGACATGTCTAACATTTATCATTGTAGGTTCTTCGAAAGCCCGAGTCGGTAGTGTCGAAGCTGAGGCTGAGCTACTGTCCAGTCCTTCGCGCCATGACTTGACGATAAAAATCAAGTCGAGAGAATTTCAACTAATCAAGGTTTCATGGAATATTTGAAAAAGATTCTTCGTTCGAAGGTTCGCTGAGGGAGCTGTGGTAGACCACAAGATGAGGTATTTTAGCTGTTGGTTCAAGCAGCTGTGAGACATAATAAACAGGGTTTTATAAGACCTGATGAGCATTAAGCCCAAATGGAATTGCATTAGATTAGGAATTTTGTACTCTACTCTATTACAGGGGTAAGAAGTGTAGCCCCACATTCTGTGTAATTTACATGGGCTATCCCTGACATTCCGACTTTGGCGCTACAAAAATGGCTAGACTAAGGCAATAAGGCAACCGAGGCATTCCTTCTTCCTTGAACCTTCTCTCTTATGTTCGATAGTTGCACAGCATCCTCGTACCACACTAAATCGGTTGACACGACATATCGAAAAACCTATATCCTCACGATAAACTGCGAAGAAAAATGTGCACCCCAGCATCTCCCACTACTCCAAGATCACGGAGCCAGCTTTCTAGGGATCAGCGAGTCCAGATATACACGTTACGTGGCCTTGGTTTTACTCATCTCGCCATCGGTAATCAACTCGGTATCACCGAAAGAAGGGTACAATATGCCCTTGCAAGGCAATGTCTGACGCCCAAAAAGCGAAATGGCCGACCCCACGCCTTGAACGCTCAGCAGGAAGTTGAGCTTGAAGAGTTTGTCACGTCTTCAAGTGAGGCCCCCCAGATGAGCCACCTGGAGCTTGCTGCTAAGTTTTCCCACTGGAATTGTGGCCAAATCGCAATCAAAAGTGCTCTTAAGAGAAGAGGGTTCAAGCGTTGCATTGCTCAAGCGAAGCCTACTCTAACGCCTGCACATATGAGGAAAATATTAGAGTGGGCGGAAGAACACTCTTCTTGGACACCTGAACAGTGGTCCCAAATTCTTTGGTCTGATGAGACTTGGGTCACTGGTGAACGTCACACAAGAGTATGGGTTTCGAGGAAGGTGAGTCCAGATCTCAGCCATGTATCAACTGCATTAATCTAATTTTTTAGCCCGAGGAGACATTTTATCACACTTGCCTGGTTCGAAAAGGTCCTCGAAAGCGTGGTTGGATGTTCTGGGGCTCCTTTTATGGGAACCAGAAGGGCCCTGCCCTCTTCTGGAGTAGGGATTGGGGGACTATAAAAGCAGAGAGTTACTGCTAGAGGATTGTTCCTTTAATCCACGCGGCAACACAACCAATTGACTCTCACGGCCCTCTTCTCTTTATGCAGGATGGTGCTCCTGCCCATTCTGCTCAACGCACGAAAAGAGAGCTGTCATCAAGGGGGGTAGATTTCATAGTCTGGCCGTCATATTCCCCAGACCTGAATCCAATTGAGTCAGTGTGGGATATGATGAAATCCCATATTGAAGAGCACCACCCAGAATTTGATTCTGGTAATCCATCTGAGGAAGTGCTCCGTAATGCAGTCCTAGAGGCATGGGGGTCAATTTCTCAGGAGCAACTGGCTATGCTTGTAGAGAGCATGCCAGAAAGGTGCCAGGCAGTCATCAGAGCAAGAGGAGGTTCGATTCCTTATTAATGATGCTTAATTATTGGTAAAAATGTATTTAATACTTGATAAAAGCTAGCACTTTTGAATAGAATATCATCATTTCAACGAGTTACAGGGATCTCCTACACTTCTTTTATCACGCAAAATTTCCCATACAAATAAGGTTCAGCTATTGTCGGATTTGGTATGGTCAAAATATTGCAGCCAATGGCATATTGTATAATCCCTGTCAGATCTTGGCATTCAGGGGGTTCCTTCACTATTTACCCCTGCAATAGAGTAAATGTTTACAGTCGCATAATCACTACAGTCCAGGTTTCCGACCAATAGTCCGTCGCTGCTACTCTTAACCGACAGACTTGTTCATAGTAACAATTCCTTGAATAAGTGATGAACTGAAACATAGTTGGAAAAAGAATATTGCATCATTTATGCTCATGGGGCGTATCACAAAGCGATGTCTAATTTTCGCCTCCCGATGTAGCAGCGTTGTTGTTTAAAAAATTAACCGCTAAACGCTGGTACAAGCATATTATTTATACCCTATCCAATACAAATATGGGTGCAACAAGGTATAAAATTTAGGCTTGTACCAAAGTACACCCATTATCTTTCTCGCGTATCTCATTCCTTCCATTTTGAGATGAAATTGTCCGACCCCTGTTTGATTTCCTTAACCTGATTTGGCGCCAACGGGGCCTACGCAGGTATTTTCGGAAGATATACATTTTACGTATAATGACTCAGTTTGACGTGTGGAACACCCGCACTCAGATCTGATTTGCAGATACCGCTCAAAGTTAAACCTGTGGCGTACGACTAATTCCGTGATTACCCACCGGAGGAAAAAGCATGAAAAGCTCAGGGCTATCTGTGTACAGGGTCGCGGGGGTAATACTTTGCCCGCACAAAGTGAGCTCTGCCACTTTATGCGGGCAAAGTATTACCCCCGCGACCCTTTATGCTTTCGTCATCCTGCGAATACGTTATCACCGCGAGAGAAGTTGTGTAAGGATCTTACTGGATTCGACCCAGCTTTCACCTGTATCAAGTGAGACACGTGTCCAAGCTACCCAGGGTCTACTTGGAACGGCCCGGGCGGTGTGCCATTGCATTATCCGACCCAGATCCTTATTTAATATTTAGCACTGTGCAAGACCTCTAGGATTACACACTCTACTACTACTACTATTACTGAGCTTCACATTAAGCCTACAGCATATTTATAGGGGTTTCAGAATGGCCCCAAGGACTGGCTCACCACCTGGTGAACCTGTACTAGTGAATTCCTCAATGGAAGCAATTTCCATCCCTACTTCTCAAGAATCAACTGGCTTACCATCCTCCCTCGAGATTGATCTTGCAACCCTATCAAGATTAGACTCGTCTAGATGGGGAGACAAAAATTTTCCCATGTCCAATCCTAACAATCCCCAAAGTTAATCCATGAATCAAAATGCTGAGAACTGTATCCTAAGCATTGACCTTATGTCCTCAATTGATTTTACCTCTAATACCACTCTTAAAGAAAAATCTAAGTTAAATAAAAACACAAAGAGAAGTAGACCATTATATGACAGCTATTTACCTAGAAGTAAGAAAATTAGGATTACACTATTGACTCGCTCTGTAAAGCAATGCAACTGCATATGCATTATTCATAATGGTAAAAATGAAGGTCCTAACACTATTTCCAAGACGATACAATCTGAGGGTCCTAAGAAGCAAAAATATTCACAGCGCAAAGCCTCTTCTAAGGATATTAGCATAACCATGCAAGAAAGAACTCAAAAAACCCAAGCTAAACCAAGCAAAACGACTCCCCCCATACCAACTTCCAGTGTGACCCCTGTCACACCATCAACAAAGCCCAAATCCACCTACGCAGAGGAAGCCCTATACTCTGCAAAGGATAGTATCTTCGAAGCTTATAGGCTAACAACTGACAGAGACAGCCAGAAGCAATTAATAGAATTTTTAAATCTTTTCAGAGCCTATATAGAAAAGGGCTATAACGCTTTCCAAGGATTTATTTTTCTAAATGACTTGGCTATTCCCTCAAGGACCCCTCTTCACTCTACTCAGAATAAAAGTCAACATCTACATTTAGGAAAAGGTGTCACAACCATACCAAATAAAGATCAAGACATTGAACCCCCTACCGTCACTTACGCTGGCCAAGAAAACCATCCCAGGCACAATATTCCTCCAGGCTTCAATTTACCCTCCCTTCCCCATCCTTTATCCATAAATAGTACTAACTATGATAGTCCTCCCAAGGCAAGCTATGCTTAGGTAATTCAAAAGCCACCAGCACCAAACACTAGGCCTATGCCTCCAACCAAGGCTAGCCAGTCAATCTACACAAGTAAGGGACAAGGTAAATAAAGCTATGGGTAAGATAGCTATTTCTCGGGTTCATACTTCCCCAAGAAACAACATTGTACTTGTTTCCAATCCACCCCAGAGGAGCTCCTAGAAAATCAACCCAAGTGGGAAAATTTTTTCGCTGACTAGCCTGTAAGTAAGGCTCAGAAAGTTGAGACCTGGCCTAACGTGGTCATTCATGGGGTTCCTTCTTACCTATCAATTGATGACATTCCTCAAGAAATTTCTTCTTTCAATCCAAAAATTTCTGTACAAGGCAAGCCAAGATGGCTTACTGGGCCTCCTAAGACTGAACATGGCCCTATAATCATGACAGTTAGCTCAGAAGCCGAGAAAGCCCAAGTTCTTCATTCAGGAGTGCTGATTGGTGGTCTTTTGCTGAGGGCAGTTAATTACAAAACCAGCAATCAGACGACTCTATGTTCCACATGTGTTCGAGATGCAATCCGTTTTGTCGATGTACCAAGCTCGTTGGTGGCGTTCCAGGTTTCTGTCATGATACAGTATCTATTGTTAAGATTTTTGGGATCTAACTTTAGAGTGTTATTTTGAGATATGGCAAGGAAATAATATAGCTACTAGCGGGTCTTACATGTAGATAAATAGCCTCTTGATCCATCTAGATGAGAGGTGTGCGGTTTAGGTTCATTCTTGAGAAATATGCTATAATCATCATCATCATAATTTATTCCTTTAGTGATTTATATTGTCTCGAGTACCACTGTGACAGCCGGAATCTAAATGGCACTATGACGAGATCGCGAAGGCAAAACCCAAATGATTTCAGTATATGATTCCAAAAATCTAAACTAAGGAGAGAAAGAGGTTTACGAGATCTGAAATCTAAATAATTGTCTGACGCGCTAGGCAATCCATAGATAACGCAAGGAAAATGGTTACGCGTCACGCGTCGAATCATGTGATCCAAAGAATTAGTGACAGGGTTGTCACAACCACCGTCACCAAATTTATAACTTGGAATTTATATATCATGAATCGTTGAAACATACATCGCAATAATAAACTTTTAAAGTCGAATAACATGTCTTAAGTATGGACATCATCAGCTTCTGTAAAAGAGGTAACCAGTATGTGCTATATGTGTAAAGGACCACAAAACCTCTGAGCACAGTTGCTCAACATGCAAGGCCTCTGGTAACTGCCTTCACTACCCAACTAAATGTTATAACTGCAAATCTTCATCTAATACTGCTCTTCACGAAAAGGATTGTGAATTTTATAAGGCACTCTTATGATAGAACAAATCAAATTCTGTCAACAAAATGTTGCCAGAGGGAGGTTAATTACACAATCCCTCTTTGAAGTTGCCCTGTCAAATAAAACTGATGTCATCTTTGTTCAAGAACCCTCCGTGTCAGAGTAGTGACCTGCACGTGACTCGATGGCGAAAGGCTGAAGACTGAAGGCTGAAGATCGGAAGGGCGGAAGCGCAAGGCTGAGGTATGGAAACTTAAGGGCCGAAAAGGTAGCTCTAGACTAATGCTGAACGTCCAATAAAGGAGTAAGGGAGCGGAGGTAAAGACAAGAGATTAGGAACTGAAGAAGTCTGAGAGCTGAAAGGCACTGAAGACTGAAAAGTACTGTAGGGTAACAGACATCGAAGGCTGAAAGACACTGAAGACTGAAGGTGACTAACTTGAATTCTATAGTCTCGAGATGACGGAAAACTAAGCGTAAGGAGCTCATCTAGCAATCAGTGCCCTACTATATATCCAGAATAACATCTCAAACTACTAAAAACATCTTGTCACACTAAAGGAGAATATCGGGAGAACTCCTAAAACACCGGAGTTCCTCCGATACCAAATACAACACCGGAATACATGAAGCCAAACTATTAAAAACATCCGACGCTATTCCCCTGACCTAAAACACAACTTAAACAAAAGTCGAATCGGTGTACGAACTCTAACACTCCGTGTATTTCAATTCTTCTATTCATGCTTTTACTTCACTGTCTCATCCAGCCCATCATCTGATCCTACCTAACTCAAGTGCAGGTATCAAACCAAGGGTGGCTACTTCTATTGATAAAAATAGTGCAGTTGATATATCAGCAAGGACTGACCTCTTATCTGACACTGATATGCAAGTCTTTGACGTATCTAAATGTTCTGAAACTTTGTTTATCTTTCATGTTTACAATGAAAAGTCTTCTCCAATGGCAGAGATACAAACTACAACTCTATTAAGGCTCTTTCAGTTGAATATCAATATATCTAAACCTTTTCTCTCCTTAGGTGATCTAAACCTACACCACCCATGGTGGAACCCTGTCAGGATTCGGGATTTTGGATATAGGATCGTAGGAAGTTAACGCCTGAGGCTTACTTGTTGTTGTTTGCCTTCTCTTTAATCTCGCTTAATGTTTTCTTTTCATGTACATAAGTATCTCCCCTTCGATTACTGGAAACCCTTATGCTTTGTTTTCCGTCTTAACCTGTCAGTCCTCTAGGTAGACCTTCCAATCTACTCTCCTCATCTGAACTCTGCTCTCCTGTGACTGCTGTCACCTCTTGCTCTCGGCTCTTCGCCCTCTCGGCTCTTCGCCCTCTCGGCTCTTCGCCCTCTCGGCTCTTCGCCCTCTCGGCTCTTCGCCCTCTCGGCTCTTCGCCCTCTCGGCTCTTCGCCCTCTCGGCTCTTCGCCCTCTCGGCTCTTCGCCCTCTCGGCTCTTCGCCCTCTCGGCTCTTCGCCCTCTCGGCTCTTCGCCCTCTCGGCTCTTCGCCCTCTCGGCTCTTCGCCCTCTCGGCTCTTCGCCCTCTCGGCTCTTCGCCCTCTCGGCTCTTCGCCCTCTCGGCTCTTCGCCCTCTCGGCTCTTCGCCCTCTCGGCTCTTCGCCCTCTCGGCTCTTCGCCCTCTCGGCTCTTCGCCCTCTCGGCTCTTCGCCCTCTCGGCTCTTCGCCCTCTCGGCTCTTCGCCCTCTCGGCTCTTCGCCCTCTCGGCTCTTCGCCCTCTCGGCTCTTCGCCCTCTCGGCTCTTCGCCCTCTCGGCTCTTCGCCCTCTCGGCTCTTCGCCCTCTCGGCTCTTCGCCCTCTCGGCTCTTCGCCCTCTCGGCTCTTCGCCCTCTCGGCTCTTCGCCCTCTCGGCTCTTCGCCCTCTCGGCTCTTCGCCCTCTCGGTTCTCCTCTCCCCAAACCCGCGTCTCCCCAGACCGACGCTTGAAAAACCCCTTGATCACCAGTTTTTCTTCATCTTCTTCTGATCTTGTTCAATTCCTAGAAAGTCACAGGGCAAGGCTCCTGATAGTCTCCCAAGTAATAGAAGAGTATGGAGGAACATTTCACAGACAAAACACCAGGAACACATCTATCATAGACCTAGCTTTTGTTGCTGGCTTCCAGAAGCTTAAGTGGTACAACTGGCATTGTGGAGAAAGCACTGGCTCAGACCATGAGGTAATTCTGTTTAAAGCGTCCTTCTCAACCCAAATTAGTTCTGGTCCCTGCCTACCTCCAAGATTTAATGTAAAGAAGGCAAACTGGGAGACCTATGCTAAAAACCTACAATCTCTCGAACCCTTGTTTTTATCCTAGCTCAATTACGCAATTTCTGCCAAGGAGTTAGACCAAGTAGCACGTCTCCTTCAGGGTTTAATTATCAAAGCATCACAGAATGCTATTCCTCAGTCTAAGCCATCTTGCCATGCAAATTCCTAGTGGACTGATGAACTTACCAACCTAAGAGAGGACTATCATTCAAAAAGAAGAAGAGCTAAGAAGTCTTTGTATGCTACTGATATTGAGGAAGCTAGAACTTCTAGGAACAACTATTTCAGAAAAATTAGCTTTGCTAAAACGGCTCACTAGGAGGAGTTCCTAGCTGGAGCTAAGGATAGGAGTTTATTCAAAGCCTTTAGTTACTCTAACCCCAGGTTGTTTCAACCTTCACTGATCCCGACTTTAAAATATAAGGACTCCATGGGCATTGATAGAACAGCATCAACTTTTGCAGATAAGTGGACTGCCCTAGTTGGCACTTTATTTCCAGTAAAAGCACCTATTATGAATGAGGATCCTCTTCCAAACTCTGTTAATACTGCTATTGCGGTATCCACACCAACAATCAGTCAATTAGCAAGTACCCAGTGGGACTGGCCAGAACTCTCTCTTAATGAACTTCTTCAGGCAGTACCTGAGAAGAAAACAGCCACTGGGAGTGATAGCATCGATTGGTCAATGGTCAATAAAGCTGTTCACTGTCTACCTCAATTCTTTGTTAAGGCTTATTCATTTCTTTTTCAATGCGGCAAACATCCATCAGTATGGAAGGAAGCCATTGGCATAATTATTCCCAAGAGGAATGAGCCTGACTATTCCATGCCTAAGGCCTACAGGCCAATTTCACTGATTTCATGTTTGTCAAAACTTTTGGAAAGAATCTTTTCACTCAGAATATCATATCTGGCAAGTGTCTCACCTAGACTTCTCCATCCCAGTCAGATGGGAGGGAGAAAACAGAGGTCTGCCATCGATGCAGTACTCTTTCTCCAGCAATTTGCGGACAAAAATATGGCAGAAAACAAAGTTGTATCCTGTGTATTTCTAGATATTATGGGAGCTTTTGACAGACTTCAACCTGAAAAACTGCCCCAAGTCTGTATAGCTAAAATGGAATATATATAGAAACACATCTTTATTAATAGACTGTGCTCGATCTTTGTGGCGCACGGTACATGGTGTGTGGCAGTTTCATTTATAAATAATTTATATTTGACACAATGGAATTGGTGCTCAGACTCGTGTTTGCCCAAGATAATTTTAGGTACATGTTTACATACTTCTGATATATTAGCAGGTTAGATATAAAGATATTTATTTATTTATTTAATTTATTTAATTTATTTAATTTATTTAATTTATTTAATTTATTTAATTTATTTAATTTATTTAATTTATTTAATTTATTTAATTTATTTAATTTATTTAATTTATTTAATTTATTTAATTTATTTAATTTATTTAATTTATTTAATTTATTTAATTTATTTAATTTATTTAATTTATTTAATTTATTTAATTTATTTAATTTATTTAATTTATTTAATTTATTTATTTATTTAATTTATTTAATTTATTTAATTTATTTAATTTATTTAATTTATTTAATTTATTTAATTTATTTAATTTATTTAATTTATTTAATTTATTTAATTTATTTAATTTATTTAATTTATTTAATTTATTTAATTTATTTAATTTATTTAATTTATTTAATTTATTTAATTTATTTAATTTATTTAAATGTTTTTATATGTCTACCGGGCTAAGATTGTGTACAAGCCCCATCCCTAGGGGGACACGGTGACTGTAAGGTATAAAGAAAGGAGGAAAGGGTAGCCAAAAGCTAAGAAGGTAGAGAAGAGGAGCTGTGAGCGCTGTACAGCGAAACCTCACAAAGAGCTATGTTATGCAGCACGGATCGGACAAATTTCTGTTAGGAACTTTGACTTTTCCAATATGAAAGAAAAACGCTTAGCACCGCGAGCGGAGCTGAGGAGAAAATCATGTGTCCCCAAGCTACGGCGGTGACCACTTGCGGCTAGTCGCTCACGAACGAGGGGGCAGAAAACTAGGTGGGTAATAGACTTGTCACCTCTACAGGAGCAAGTCAGAAGGGCATCATGGTGATGGAATCTATCGTGAAACGAGCGAAAGTCTCCGTGTCCAGTCCGGCACTGAATAAGATACCCGAGATTTCGGCGAGGGAGTCGTAGCTCTTCGGGAGGCTTTTTAGGGAAAGGCATTCCTAGTTCACAATAGGTAGGAGGAGCGTGTTTTTGCGACCATTCGGAGGTTAGGTCCCAAATTTGCCGTTTCGCCTTTGATCGAGATCCAGCAAGAGATGCACCAGGGGGAGCCGGTAGGCGGGCAGATTCGCCAGCTAGCTTGTCGTCTAGTTCATTACCAGGTATGCCCACGTGGCCAGGCGACCACATCACATGGACCTTGCCAGGAGCTGCGGTTGGCAGAATTCTCCATAAGGGCCATTGGGAGGCGAGGTGTCGGAATTCACGGATTGCCTGCTGCGAGGTTTTGGAGGGTGTTGCAACGAGAAGACGTCGAGCTGCCTCTTGATTGTCGAGAATTACGTAGATGGACGAAGCAAGGCGAGTGGAAGGTGCTAATACAGCAGCTTTAAGTCCTGTGAGGGCGCCGATGATCTCGGAGTCATAGACCTCGAAGTTAGGGCCTAGCGGTACTCTCACTTCTGCTAAGGTGATTCCCTTGTGGAGAACGACGGTGCCTGCCCCAGCAGCCCCATCATTTTGTTTCGAGCCATCCGAAAAGACGAGGATATCCCATGGTGGTAAATCTCTAATACGCCGGGAAGCTTCTTCAGGGGATAATTCGGCCCGAGTGAGTAATGGAGGAGCTCTATACGAGGGCAATTCGAGCCGAGGACGAGGAAAAGAGGCAACGAGCTTAGCTTTTACGGTAAGGCGAGTTTGTACGCAAGAGTCGTTGGATCTTATGACCAGAGGGTGAAAACTGTCAGCGGTAGCTAATCTAACTGCAGAGTTGAGGCGGGTTTCTTCAAGTAGAATATGGGCCGGTGTCAGGCGCTATTCTTGGGAGCGCGGGGCGAAGTCTAACAATAACGACGCGGGGTATAGGAACACGATGAGGAACGCGACGGGCGTTTGGGACTGAAGGCGAATAGGGGATATGGAGGAGAACGAGGGGCACTCAGAGGATACAAATAGCAAGAGGTGACGGAAAGTCACTAGAGAGACAGGAGGACGAAAGTCGGGTTTGTCAAGATTACAACTAATCCTAAAGACAGAAAACAAAGCGTGAAGCTTCCAGAGCTAAGGGGGCGAATTACTTAAATACATACTTGAGAATCCGAAGCGAAATGAGGTGACACTAATATCTACGTCCGAGCCTGAGCCTGAGGCATCCAGTCTAGTCAGGAGAATCCTGACATTACCCCTCCCTATTTTTAGAATGTGAGCTCCCGCGAACGTGGCGCATCTGGATAAGCCTCATGGAATTCTTTGACTAGTTCTAGGCAACCGTCTAGGTGTTCAGGTGGTTCCCATGTATTGTCGTTGTCATTTGTCCAGCGCACCAAGTACTGGACTTTTTTGCAACGGACTCGAGTATCTAAAATAGCTTCCACTTCGTGTACTTCATGTCCAGAAGGAGCTATTTCAATCGGTGGAGGTGGGTGTCGGTGTTGTGAGGGATAGCCGACATGGGCGGGGCGGAGTAGGCTGACGTGGAAATTGTTGTCGATTCGAAGTTGGAAGGGTAGGTCTAATTTAGCAACCAACGGTGTTTTCATAGCGGTTATACGCCATGGACCAGCACGGATATGACCAAGTTTTTTAGATGGTCTTGTGAGAGCTAGATTTTTTAGTGAAAGGTATACCGAGTCTCCAACTTGATATCTTGGGGCGGGGAGACGCCTTTCGTTTGCGTAAACGGACTGGAAAGCTTGCGCAAGAGTCATGTTCTCGTTACATAGTCTTGTTATATCTTTCATGTGTTTAACAAATTCCGGAAGGTCTCGTGGTTGTGGAAGATCTGACTCAGGCCTAAAATCTAACCTGGGGTGGTGGCCAAAAGAAGCAAAAAAGGGGGAAATTCCGGTGGACGCGTTTACATGGTTATTAAAACAATACTCTGCTAGAGGAAGATGTTTCACCCAATCGTCTTGACGGTGGTTTACGTAGTGGCGCAGATAAACTTCTAGCGTTTTATTCGCCCGTTCGGTTTGCCCGTCAGTCTCGGGATGGTAGGATGTTGAAAGCCGATGGGTGATGTTTAATCGCAAGCAAATTTCTTTCCAGGTTTTATCAATGAATGCGCGACCTTGATCAGAGACTAGTGAATCCGGTAATCCCGCAAAACGTACGACATTAGACAGGAACGCGTCAGCAGTCTCCTGTGCAGACGGTCTTTCGATTGGTATAATCCACACTCGCTTGGTCAGACGATCAACCACCTGTAAAATGAACCTATAGTTGAAGTCTCTAATTTTGCAAGTTGGGAGAGGACCAATGAAGTCGAGGGTAAGATGGCGGAATGAATTCTCTGGGGGAGATAATGGTTGGAGGAATCCATAAGGCTTCTGAGTCGATGGGTTGTTCCTTTGGCATGCTTCGCATCCTCGGGTATATTTGGAAACGTTCTTGTGGGATTCAGGCCACCAGTATCGACGCGATAATAAGCTGTAGAGAGCGGCGGCTCCGCGATGCCCGTAGAGTGGGGAATCATGAAGATGTTTAAGGAGGGTTTCGCGGAGAGTACTTGGGACATATTCTTTATTATTTAATGTAAAAGAGTGAGTACTTAACGCGCAGCTGGCTAACTGAATATCTGATCTCGTGATTGTATTATCTTGGAGAGCTGTCCGGATTTCTTGACAGTATTTATCTTCGAGGCAATGCCTTTCCCAATCGTTTAAATCGAGTATAGGGGCTAGGGATGGTTCAGCTGGATCGTTGTCACTGGGGGAGGTGATTTCGATTGGGCGGAGAATATGTGAAGGTTTAAGCAGGGTTTGGAATTGGTGTTCGTTGCGACTGTCGGTGCTTTCTGAGGGCTTGTCGGCGCTGATTCTGGTTAGTGCATCAGGCTTAGAACCTTTAATTCCAGGTCTAAAGACAATTTTGAAGTCAAAATCCGCGAGTAGCTCATTCCAACGCACTTGTCTACGGTTTAGTTTTTTTGTTGTCGTGAATCGTTCAAGATTTTTGTGGTCGGTGAGGACGAGCGTAGAGGCCTCTACAGAACCGAGCTCGGAAGTCCATGTTTCAAACGCGTTAACTATAGCGAGTAGTTCTTTATCGAAGATCTCGTAATTACATTCGGCTGGTAGCATTTTTTTTGACATGAAAGCTACTGGCCGGAGCGTGCCGGATTGATCATACTGCGAGAGGATAGCTGCAGTCACGTAATCGGAAGCGTCAGTTTCTAAGACTGTTTGACGATGGGGGTCAAAGTGAGCTAGCATGGTTTTGTCTTTAAAGGCTCGTTTGATCTGTTGAAATGATGATTCGCAAGTGGAGTCCCAGGCGAATTGAGCGCCCTTTTTGGTCAAACTGGTTAAGGGGGCAGCGAGGCGAGAGAATTCTGGGATAAAGCGACGATAGAAGTTTGCAAAGCCCAGGAATCTTTGGATATCACGGACCGAGCGAGGAGTGGGCCATTCTTGGACGCATGTGACCTTGTTCGGGTCCATGCTTATTCCTTGTGTGGATACGACGAGACCCAGATAGGTTACCGACGTCATTTCAAAACTACATTTTGAGATGTCGACCTGGAGGCCGTGCTCACGCAAACGGTCAAGTACTGTTCTCACGTGTTGGCGATGGTCCGTTAGATTACTAGAATAAATCAAAATGTCGTCCATATAAGCCGTGCAGTACTGGTCTAGGAGACCGCGGAGGGCGTGGTTTATGTAGGCCTGGAATGACGCTGGTCCGTTACAAAGGCCGAAAGGAAGTACTAGGGGTTCGAAAAGTCCATATCGACAAGTAAATGCCGCTTTCCACTCATCACCTTCCTTTACTCTGAGTTTGTTGAATGCAGATATTACATCCAGTTTTGTATAGAACTTTGCTTGAGATAATTGGCTGAGGGTTTCGGAGATCAGCGGGAGTGAGTGCCGATTCCTTACGGTAATTTCGTTTAATCCACGGTAGTCGATACAAAATCTAAGATCGCCGTTGGATTTCTTGACAAAGAGAACTGGAGCGGCTGCCGGGGAGCGAGAGACACGAATAAATCCTTTAGAGAGCTCCTTTTCTAAGTACTCCCGGAGGGTCTTAAGTTCGTGCCTATTCATAGAGTACGGACGTGCGACAGGAGGTTGTTTGCCGGGATGAAGGTCCATGGCGTGGTCCCATGAACGATGGGGCGGAAGAGTGTTGGTCGTTTTCGGTCGAAGACGTCTAGAAAATCATGATACTAGGGCGGTAGAAAATCTTTGGGATTTGCATCCTTGGGAATGACAGTGGTTACATCGCGTACGCGAAAGCTAGGAAGCCGTTGCATGTCACCCTCAAGCGCGACATCAAGGTCTCTAATACTTAAAGCAAAAGTTTTATTTGATGGTTGTTGACTGATTACGGCAAACTCGGCAGCCGGGATTTGTTTAGGGTGGCATTCAGTGCGCTGCTTCGGGTGTAGAAGACTTGTCTCTAGGTTGGATACTTTCCCTGACTCGAGAGCTTGGAGCGTTGTATTGTGGTAGGAGATGGTTGTCTCAAGGAGGCAACAAGAGTTTTCTAGACATGGTTCGCCAAACGTGATTGTGTGGTTTTTCCAGTTCACGTAGGGACAGTGCTTTTCTAACCAAGGCAGACCTAGGACGAGGTCATGTTTGCAGGTTGGGATAATATATGCATCAATACTCTCCTTATGGTTGTTAAGGGTCAAAGAAAAATTTACGTAACTAGTAACTTTCGAGTTCATTTTACCCTCGAAGCCCAGTATTGCGATGGGTGACTTTAAAGGCTGGGGCGTTAGTGAGAGGCGATCACAGAATTGGGTAGAGACAAAAGCAAAACCAGAGGCGCCAGTATCGACGAGAGCAACGAAAACTTCATTTCCTATCCTTGTATTTATATACATGTGACGTGATATTGAAATTTCAGAAATACCCAAGTGTACTAAAGAAAGGGACTCCAACGGACGACTTTTCGCTGGAGTTAATCTTTTAACTGATCCGAGTCAGTGGGCAGCGTTTCTATATTCGCCAAAGTGCGGGCTACAGTGGAGCAATCTGCGGTGGCATGACCAGATTTGTTGCAGCGGACACAACGGCCCAGGGCTCGGCGGGCGTCTTTTGCCTGTTGAGTTAAGCGTCCATTGGGGAGCCTGTGCTGAGACACAGAGTCCAAATCCATGGCTGACCCCCCTTGGGAGACGGTGAGTTCTGGGGGAGCAGGAATGGTAGGCCTGCTGGGGCCGATAGGGAGGAAAGGATTTGGGGCGGATGTTGATGCTGAGGCGTTAGAAGTGTGGAAGGGAGTGTTGATTACCTGGATGTTAGCATCCTTTTTTCGGAGGTAATTCACGAATTCGTGATATTCGGATGGAGCGTCGCTAGCTGCGTTAAGTAGTGTTCGCAGTTCTTTGGATAGGCGACGCTCCAGCATGGTTTTCCACTGCGATTTGTCGTGAGTTGCATAAGTCGAGTCGGCCAAGTTGTCTTCAAAAACTGAAATGAAGTCATGGAACTTCATGTTTCGTTGATACAGCGTTTCCACTGTACGGCTAGCTCTTTCGACCAAGCCAGGGTCTTGGCAGCGTTGTCTGAGCGCCGTGAAGAATTGTTCGATGGTATTAATTTCCGGGTGAACAGACGGATCCTCGTAGCACCGGAAACAAGTACGCATTTTCCCTAAGGCCGAGGGTCCAAGGCATCGATAAGCGTGACGAACCTTAGAGCCTTCGTCAGGAAAGCACTCTGGCTGGTCTAGGAACTGATTGTGGAGCTGTGAGACGAATGCCCTTAAATTTGAAGATCTTCCATCGAAGGGTGTCGGCGGCGGAGCGGAAGGGCGGTGGGGCGGGTATGGCGGAGGTGGAGGAGGAACCGGAGGCTGCGGAGCCGTGTAGGCTGGTGGAGCAGTCAATGAGACAGACGCGGTTGCATATATTTCCGCGACGCAATTGGGATGAAGTTGTATGGCGGGCCCGAGGACTCCTGGAGCGTTGAGATAGGCTATGCTCCATAGTTCAGGGGGGAGCATAGGCATTTCAGAATCTTCGGTATCCATAAATTGCTCGGGAGTGGAGAAGGTGTTTGACATCGTGGACCGTGGAAGTAGGGTAAAAAATAATTTACTACAGACGCTTTGTAATGTCAGGCGCTATTCTTGGGAGCGCGGGGCGAAGTCTAACAATAACGACGCGGGGTATAGGAACACGATGAGGAACGCGACGGGCGTTCGGGACTGAAGGCGAATAGGGGATATGGAGGAGAACGAGGGGCACTCAGAGGATACAAATAGCAAGAGGTGACGGAAAGTCACTAGAGAGACAGGAGGACGAAAGTCGGGTTTGTCAAGATTACAACTAATCCTAAAGACAGAAAACAAAGCGTGAAGCTTCCAGAGCTAAGGGGGCGAATTACTTAAATACATACTTGAGAATCCGAAGCGAAATAAGGTGACACTAATATCTACGTCTGAGCCTGAGCCTGAGGCATCCAGTCTAGTCAGGAGAATCCTGACACCTGGTTTGCTCTCTCGCTTGCGTTTGCCTGGGGATGATAGGCTGTTGTAAGTCTTTGCTTGATGCCCGCTAACTTACAGAATGTTCTCCAGAAGTAGCTAAGCCAATCACTACCCCTATCGCTCGTCAAGTATTTAGGAAATCCGAAGTAGGGGTAATACCTATCAACAAAGACTTCAGCGCACTTTTCGGCCTTCATTGACTCTGTTCCAAATACAAATATATCCTTTGAAAGTCTATCCGTAATCACCATAACGTTGGTACAATTCTGAGATTTTGGGAGGTCTGTTATGAAGTCTATCATTAGATCGCTTCCAATCCGTTCTGGAACAGGCAAAGAGCGAAGAAAACCAGCCCTTGCTTCGCGCCACACCGTTGCTCTTCCACAGACATCACAATTTCTAACAAAACGCCTCACTGACTCCCTCATTTTTGGCCAGAACCAACGTCGCAATAATATAGCAACCATTGTATCTCTTCCAGGATGACCTGTAAGTGAGCTATCATGTATTCTTTGCATTATTGACGTTCGCAAAGGCTCATATTCTGGAACCCAAATACGATTTTCTCTGCCGTGGAGGACACCATCCGCAGTTACTGAGCATTCCGAAATATTGGCAGACAACTTTATTGCTAAATCAGGTGGAAAGCTCCTTTCTCCTGATTGAATTGCATCCCTTGCTCGCTGCCGATCTTTGTCGTGTTCTACTCCCTGCTTCCACAACGCCCGTAATTTGTCGTCATCAAATATATCAGACCATGTAGCTGGATCTACTATCAGGCTTTCTTTACTTATAATAGGTCTATCCTCCGTCTCAACGTGTGCACTATTCGGCTCTTTGTCTTGGATATTAACTTCATATATTTGAACATCTGGGAGAAGCTGTAAAATTCGGCCAGCTGTTCTCTCGTCTGTAACTCCATGCGGTCTATCCTGTTCTCGTCTTGAAAGCGCATCTGGCCGGTCGCAAGCTTTACCTGGGCGCCATTTGAGGTTGAATCTGAATTTTTGTAGGACATCATTATACCGTACCTGCCTTTCATTTAACAATCGTTTGGTTGTAAAAAAACTTAAGTTTCTATGATCGCTTAAGATGGTAAATAGTTTTACAACTGAAGTCAGCTCTGGCTTCCATTCCTGTAGGCAAGCTACAATTGACAACATCTCTTTATCGTGGATAGGGTAGTTCGACTCCGCACTGTTCAATCGTCTGGAGAGGTATGCAACTGGCCTTAAATTCCCCTGATTATCCATCTGCGAAAGACAGCCTCCAATGGCATATCCTGAACTATCTGCCTCTAAAACTGTTTCGCGATCAGGATCCCACTGCGACAATACTGACTTAGAAGCAAAGATTTTCTTTAGTCTTTCGAATGTATCGTTTTGTGTCTTTTCCCATATCCAAGGTGCATCTTTTTTTGTCAGGTCTATCAATGGCGCCGCTATTTCCGAAAATTTGTCCACAAAACATCGATAGAAGTTAGCAAAGCCAAGGAATGACCGCACTCCCTTCACTGACGTTGGTGCTTTCCACTCATAAATTGCCTTGACTTTTGCAGGGTCAACGGTAACGCCTTTTCCTGCCCTCACAATGAAACCAAGGTATTTGACTTGTTCACAGAGAAAGTCACATTTGTCAATGTCCAGATATAATCCAGCTTTGTCCAATTTTCCTAAAATGCTCCGCACCGTCTTCCAGTGGCCTTCCTCGCTACCATCTGTGTAGGCTAAAACATCATCAATATATGCTGTGGCATCGAGATCTAAATGCTCCCGAAGATGCTCGTTTATATATCTCTGAAATGTTGCTGGAGCATTAATTAGTCCGAAGGGGGTTACCAGCCATTCAAAGAGTCCTAATCTGCATCGAAAAGCCGTTAACCACTCATCACCCTCTCAAATTCTGATTCTATGGAAAGCGGATTTAACATCCAGCTTGGTGAACCATCTTGCTTTTGAAAGTTGTCGTAGAGTTTCCTTAAATAATGGTAGCGGATACCGATCGGGAATGGTAATAGCGTTGAGGCCGCGATAGTCAACGCAAAATCGTAAACCTCCACTGGGTTTCTTAGCAAACAATACTGGTGACGCAGCTGATGAACTACTAGGCCTGATCTATCCTTTACTTAAGAGATCCGTCAAAGTCTTACGCAACACTAGCAACTCTTCTCGGGACATGTTATATAAAGGTCCCCACGGCGGTGTCAGTGGCTTTGCTCCTTCTTTTCGGAGGTCAATTGCGTGATCCAGATCTCCTCGCGATGTAGGCAACTCGTTAGCGCCACCATCGTCTGCAAAAAGGTGAGCAAAATCTTTAACCTGATCCGGTAAGCGACTGCGTGCCTCATCTAAGGTCAGCTTTGGTTTTCCACGTAGTGATTTTCCTATGTCCTCAATAGTTGCTTTACAAACCGGAACGTTTCCAATCAACGATGCCATCTCTTTTGCTGAAGAATTCTTGGGATTAGCAACATTCCGAAAGTTTTCTCGCCATTGCTTCGCACTATAGACTGAACCGTTTTGCTTTCGAAGTTCCAACCGTTGTTCCCTTGAGTGTATTACTGCGTCTTGGTCTTCCAGCCATTTCTTTCCAAGTATTATCGGATGGCTGCTTTGAGGGACTACATAGAGCCATAACTTGTCCGTGGTGTATCCATCTAGATCTAATGATACAAACGTAATATCCTTTACAATTGGCTTGTTATTGGTCGAAGCTTCAGCTGTTTCCAGATATCTTGGTGTAATCGATATGCGCGGCAGGTCAAGTTTAGTTGTTAAAGCTTCATCAATAATTCCAAAACACAAACATCCATTATCTACTAACGCTTGTACCATTAATTTATCATTTAGTAATGCGTTCACCAAAAATGGAGATGTGTTAAGGCTAACAACTTTCCTTGTTCCTGCATTAAGCTCCCGAGAGCGACTCTTCGCGGGAGCATCTAGTTTTCCGCCGTCTCTAATTGCGTCTCCTCCTTTTCCAATGGAAAGAAAACTGAGGGATCAATTTCCGGAAGTTCTACGGAATTCACCCTTGGACCCATCCCGCCAGGTCTTCGGGCAGGTAGCAAAGGACACACTCGACTAGTACAACCCTGCCTTTCGCATCGGTAGCATTTTCCTTCCTCCCTTAACCGATCCAGCTGAGCCCTAGACTTCCACTTCGCACGACCTTTAAATTTTCCTCCCACCTTTGCTGAATTAATTCCTCCCATTCTCACATCTCCGTCGTCGTCCAAAGAAAGTTCCTGTCCTAGTTGACTATTCGAGTTCTCGGATTGTCTCTCTTCCTGGGCACTGTTGGTGCTGGATCCGCTTATATTGTTACCACCAAACGCATCCTTTCTCGCTTGACAGCTCTTTCTTTCTGGCTCTTCCTGGTTCAGCGACCAACCCAACTTTTTCTCTGCCCTTTCAACTCGCTGAGCCACTTTACTCACAATACTGACCCATTCATCCAGATCGTCGTCCGGAAGAAGATGGTTCGAAATTAATGCCTTTGTCAACTTTTTGTTAATAGCGCTCTGGAGCATTGAAATCTTATTTTCATCTGGCCAGAAATCGCCCCGGGCCTCTGTGAGTTTATTTGACCATGCTGCAAGGAAGTCGTTCCAACGCTCGTTCTCCCTCATCTTCATGGCGTGAAGATCCAAATTTGCCTGTGCTACCCGCGTCGAATCAAGATAGAGACGATCCAAGAACTCGATGAAATCCTCCGGATTCCTGGTTTGCATGATACCCCCAGCCTCATAAAAAGGTCCTGCCTTTTCCAAAGCCCCTCCCTTCAATGCGTTGTAAATCATCAAGAAAGCCCGAGAATCATCGTAGCCAAACATATTCCAGTCCATACGAAATGTATCGAGGACAGCAGTTCTCCAGGCTGGATACCGTATTCTGCTGCCATAGAACTCTGGTAGACCTGTGGGCTTTATGTTCTTCGCAAATTCGTTCGGTGGGTCTTTTTCAATTACTACTTTTTTAGGCGGAGGTTTGTTCATAGTCTGCTGTTTTGATATCAGCTCGTCAAGCTGGCGCTTCAACTTGTTGAACTCGGACAAGGAGACATTCTGAGAAGAGGAATCGTTCCCTGCCATACTGAAATCTCTGAAGCCGAAATAGTGAAAACTGAAAGCTAAACTTTTAAAAATCTGAAAATCTGAACACTGAAATCTGAACACTGAAATCTGAACACTGAAATCTGAACACTGAAATCTGAACACTGAAATCTGAACACTGAAATCTGAACACTGAAATCTGAACACTGAAATCTGAACACTGAAATCTGAACACTGAAATCTGAACACTGAAATCTGAACACTGAAATCTGAACACTGAAATCTGAACACTGAAATCTGAACACTGAAATCTGAACACTGAAATCTGAACACTGAAATCTGAACACTGAAATCTGAACACTGAAATCTGAACACTGAAATCTGAACACTGAAATCTGAACACTGAAATCTGAACACTGAAATCTGAACACTGAAATCTGAACACTGAAATCTGAACACTGAAATCTGAAATCTGAACACTGAAATCTGAACACTGAAATCTGAACACTGAAATCTGAACACTGAAATCTGAACACTGAAATCTGAACACTGAAATCTGAACACTGAAATCTGAACACTGAAATCTGAACACTGAAATCTGAACACTGAAATCTGAACACTGAAATCTGAACACTGAAATCTGAACACTGAAATCTGAACACTGAAATCTGAACACTGAAATCTGAACACTGAAATCTGAACACTGAAATAAGGAGATTTGAATATTTGTCACAGTCTAGACAAGAGCGCTTGCGCTGCTAAATGGGTAGAGGTAATTAATATTCAAATCTATAAGGATGTGAACTATTTCGTTCCTCAACACATATATATACAGTTTCTCTCCAATCTAATAACTCGCCTTGGCCCTAACATGACTGAGGGTCTCTGGGAAATCCTCGTGTATCAGAAAGTCCTCGTAATAGAAAACCCAGGTGTATCAAGGAGTCTCCACGCCTCAGCTTGCCTCCGAGTCTCAGCTAGTCTCTGTATTCCAGGAAGTTTCACAATAGCGAGAACCCCCCCTGCCGTATAGTACCCTGCCCTTTGCCACATGCCCCATGCGCCATACCTTTATCCCTACAGAGTTTGGGCCTGCCTATGCGCCACATAGGCTACAGGATTAATTCAGCTTATCAGCAGTCACACCACTCCTTCATACACGCAACTACTGCCAGAAGCTCTTTGTCATGAATTTCATAATTCATTTCCGCCCCAGTCAATTTTGGAGAATAATAAGCAACTGGTTTCCAAACTTCCCCGTTTTGCTTTTGGAGCAGGCAACCTCCGATTGCATATCCAGAACTGTCTGCTTCTAGCATTGTTTTGTTATCGGGATCCCATTGAGCTAAGGCGGGCTCTGCGATGAATTTTGCTTTTAGGCTCTCAAAGGCTTCTTGTTGCTCTATACCCCATCTCCAAGGTGTGCCTTTCCCTGTTAGAGATGTCAAGGGGGCACAAATCCTTCAATAACCATCTATAAAACCGCGATAAAAATTTGCAAATCCTAAAAATCCTCGCAATCCTTTTGTGGTCGCCGGTGCTTCCCAATCAGAAATTGCCCTGACCTTCTCCGGGTCCATCTTCACCGAAGGTATCTCGCCTTCAACCGAGATAATGAATCCTAAGTATTTTGTTCTTTTGACACTAAATTCACATTTGTCAATATCGAGCCCCAGGCCAGCTTTCTGAAGTTTTTCAAGTACAAGACGGACATGATGTTCATGGTCTTCCAAGTTCCCATCAGTATAGACTAAGACGTCGTCTACATAAGCTGAGCAAAACAAGTCCAAGTATTCCCGAAGGGCCTCGTTTATGTATCTTTGAAAAGAGGCGGGGGCTCCATTCAGACCAAACGGCATCACCAACCACTCAAAAAGACCAAATCTTGTGCGGAAAGCGGTTTTCCATTCGTCGCCTTCTTTGACACGCAATTTGTGGAACGCGGCTCGAACATCTAGCTTTGTAAACCATCTAGCTTTGCTCAACTTCGCTAGTGTCTCTTTAATTAATGGTAACGGGTACCTATCTGCTCTTGAAATCGAATTAAGAGCACGGTAGTCCACACAGAAACGCAAGCCTCCTCCTGGCTTCCGCACGAAAAGTACTGGTGCTCCCGCAGGAGAGTTGCTTGCTCGGATGTAATTTTTATCTAGGAGATCTGTTAATTTTTTCCTTAGCACCAGCAGCTGTAACGGCTGATAAGCCGATATATTCCTGTAGCCTATGATGGTCATCATACGCGCAGACTAATGCAGCCCTATCCGGGTATGCTAGCTTTCCGTCAAGCAATCGGCAGGGTAGGACGCTTGGACTCAGCTTGGCGGAACTTGCCTATGTATCATGTTGCAAGGGGTATTACATGTCATGGTCTAATTACAGCATTGAGAGCCTGGTGGCGATTCATTGGAAGTGTTATAAGTAGATGCTACCTGGGCAGATGTAATTCCTCTCTTCATAGATAAATATAAACTACTTTACGATATACAGTGCTTCTGCCTCAATATCCCGAACCGTGACAGCAGCTCGTCCCTGGACATTCCATACAAGGGGCCCCACGGTACTTCTTTGCCAGGTTCTAGGATTATTTCATGATTGCAACCAGGTCTATGTGGCGGGAGTTTATCGGTCAGTTCTGTCATAAATAATTTAGAAAATTCTTTATACTGCGATGGAAGCTTCTTAAGGTTCGATGAGTCCTTCTCTGGTGCAAGTGCTTTTTGTATATCCGCCAATGTCACAGCAAACAACTGTGTTGCTTTAGCCCCGGATCTTTTTGCTCTTCTAATAGTTGCAAGGAATACACTTGCTAATAGGCTTGCAATGTTTGAGTCCTTTGTTTCTTTTCGTACGCCTCTTTCCCATATTTTTAAAGGCTTACCATCGATTGTTGCTTTGCGAATTTCCATAAAATGATCCTTGGCATGGTATAAAACATCTTCTTGTTCCATCCAAGGCTTACCAAGTATTAATTCGTGTGACAGTCGAGGAATAATATATGCGTACAAAGTCTTCTGATATCTGTCAACGTCCAATTCTATTTTTGTCATTTCGTTGATTATTTCCCCTTGATCATTTGTTGCTCCAGTCAAATTCCGGGGAGGGATTTTGATTCTTGGGAGGTCTAATTTGCGTACTAAAGTTTTGTTAATGGCAGCTAGGCATTCACATCCATTGTCGATCAGAGTTGGTACTTGATAAATTCCGTTTATTAAGGCATCAATGACAAATGGCTTCCCATTCATTTTTTTGATCAATCTCTGGTCTTCTATTGAATCTAAATTTATTGCTACCTCACTCACTCTAGTTTTAGGCTCTTGAACACGACTTTTTCCAAGAGCTATTCTTTTAACTCAATTTCGTTTATCTCCTCATTCGAGCGATTCTCCCTATTGCTATCGATTGATGCGTTTGAAACTGCCGTACCCGGACGTTCAGGGGGTAGGAAATGGCATTTGGCAATTCGGTGTCCTAAGTTACCACATCTAATACAAAGCCCCTCTGTTTTCCTCCGTTGAATCTCTTTCGGAGTTACCCACTTCGTACGTATTCTATTAATGCCAGTCATTTTGGTGTCCCCGTCGGCATCTTTCTCGTTGTTCACTGGAGGTGCTTGATGCGTGAATGATCCTTGGTTGCGCCCGAGCAATTTACCCCCTGCAATTCCCCGTGTTCCGTCGTCAAAAATACCCGTCTCTCCATCATTGTAAGTTCTTGTTTTTAACACGCCTGCTTTCTCAATCTGTCCGCCTAACGTGTAAAGGAACTCCATTAGATCCTTAAACATGGCTGGCTGGCTACGTCCAACAAGATAATTTTGGGTAGACTGGTTAATTGCATTCTTGATCAAATGCAATTTATGCACATCTTCAACAGAAGAACTAGGGCTCCTAGCAAGCAGTTTCTGGAAACGAGGCAAGAACGAGGACAAACGCTCGTCTCTAAATTGCTTACAAGCATGAAGGAGCGTTGAAGCAGTTCTATCCGCATTTCGATCCCGAAATACTTCATCCATTGATTTAAGTAGTCCCAATAAGTCCCATGTTTTCTGATTTTTCATCATATCTTCTACTTGTCCGGTGATTAAATCTTTCGCATTTCCAGTAACTGCGCGACTAAAAAGTCTCATAAAAAAATCGGATGGTTCCAGGAATCCATCTTGCCTAACGTCACGCTCATAGATGTACAAGAGTACTCCGTGTGTTGCAGGCCATTTAGATGTGTCCTCATGGGCATAGGACTCTGGCCACTTCAAAGGCTTCCTTTTTCGTACTGACTCATTATTTGTTGCTGGAGGGCTCTGAGAAAATGACTGGGTATTCTGTTGCTGTGTCTGTGCCTTTATTAATGATAGCTCTTCCTTTATGAGGTTTATCTGCTGCTCATAATTCTGTTTCATAATATTCATTTGTTCTATCAGAATATACTCCCTCCTGATTGCTGTTTCTTCCATTTCCATTCCGATGTCACTGTTATTACCAGCCATAGTCGTTAACTCGAGTTCTTCTAACTCCACTGCTGTCCGGAAAGAATCGTTGCTTTGTGAGCTACTGCTATCACTAAATGTTGATGGTGCTGCAAATGTTGGCATACACTAGCCCTTGAATTTGTTTTTTAAAAGAGACCCTGAGCCACGGAAAGAAACTCGTGATATGCTCAATAACGGGTGAAAGTAAAATTGAATTAGTTCAAAATGTGATAGAACCAAGCAGGTTGTGATAGAATTCGATTTATTGAACTAATTAAGGAAGAAAGGAAAACACTGCTACCAATGAAGATTACTTATACTCCTTTCTAACTTACCCTTTCCTTACTATCAGATAATCCTTTAACCAGACGTCATCTCATTCTCACCCAGACGTCATCTAAGATGTCTCCCCTTTCGTCATTCGTATAATTAGAAATGATGTAACCGCCTCTAATCTCGCTTAGGTGCCCGCCTAAGCCACAATACGGTCAAGCCGTAACAGCTACGAGAAAAGGAGGCTATGCCGTCCTTGAGCGCAGGGACAATTTGAATAAAAGCAGCCTTGACTGAAGTTATGTCTGCCCTAAGGAGTGGAGCATCTTCCGAGAGACGAAAAATGGCCTTATGGCCTGAAGTGGTTGCAGATTGTTTGGAAACCGGCGTATGGGAGAGGCGGTGACTTGCTTTGGGTGAGGCCGCGGGCGGCGCGTGAGCAGAGAGATTGGTGACGGGAGGGGCGGCGGCGGCGGCGATCGTTGCCCAACTTTGAGGTTGTTTTGATATGGGAACAGGCGGACGTGATGGTAAGTTTTGGCTAGGCTTGGGAAGGGAGCTCGCCGTCTTAGGCTGTCTTGGAGAATCATGACGCATCGGGTGCCCGGAGGCAACCGCAAGGAGAAACGCGTCCATTTGCTCGCGCACGAAGGTTTTGATGAGAGGATCAGCCTCTTCCACGGCTGACCAAAACTTGTTATGAAAGGTTTGAACCCAGGTAGCTCGACCCTTTGCCACGCGCTGGACAAGTTCGAGCTCATCAGCAACGCGCTGGGCCAAGGGAGGTGGTTGCTACGATTTGGCCATCACGAGCGCGATGACCAAACAAAAGGCACTTAAAGTTATTGAATTGACAAACGTAAGGATGTTGTGAGCGACGATATGCGTGAATCTGTGGCGAAATGTGTGAATGAGCATGTACTTGGTTAGATATAGAGAGCAAGTAGAAAAAGGAGATAGGAATGGTGTCAGAGTAGTGACCTGCACGTGACTTGACGGGGAAAGACAACGTCCCTTAACGCGCCCCAATTTTTCGCGGACACGTGATTTAACACGGTATATCATTATTTGGCTTAAGGAATTGTGCACAATGCATAACTAAATACGCGGAGTACAAATTTACGTACATAAGGATGTGGTTACATTTTTTTGCGCGTACATTGGTTCAGTAAGCTCTTACGTGAACCAGTACACCGTTATTTACTACCTCTATGGTTAGCAGCTTTTGTATAGATGTACATGTACATGAAACGATGAAACTTCATTCAGTATTTTCTTCACAAAGTTACTGAAAGTCGCGTTTATTTCATCGTAATTTGCCTGCTAACTTGCCATACTCCTCCATACGCCTATAGCCCTTTTGGAGATGATATTTTTCAGAATCTTTATTATCGTCAAATCTCAACACGAAGCAGCTGGTTAAATGTAATATCTATGAATCTACTTCAAATTTCAAAGAAATGTATTTTAGTCTGCCAATCAGAAGTATTGCTTTCTTAAGATAATTGACATGTTAATTCTTTTCTTAGTGGGGAGAATCATTTTACATCTCGGTCAAAGATTCTGCTGAGGAAGGTAAAGTAATCATATACATATATAATAATGTAAGTAGTAAGAAGATTAGATAGGAACATGTAGGAGAAAGATAATTCTACATTCTTTAGTTTAATCAAGATTTTAAGTTAAAACTCTATCTGTAATACATTGTCGCAGGATGCTTGTTCTGATGCCATGTTTTAGGCATGGTTCTTTGTCTCTTTCGCTGCCTAACTTCAGCTAAAAATTGATGATTTTTCTCATCGTTATCTTTGAAAACCCTCAGGAGCTTTTTGTTGCCGATTTCTTTTTGCTCGTTGAGAATGTTTGCAATAGCAAGCGTCGACGAAACGATATCTTCCGAATCATCCGACGATGTACTATTGGTGGTGTCATGAATCTTATTTCCCATTATGTCGAGCTCGAAATCACTCTCGCTCTCGCTGCTATTGTTAGCATCAGTATCGGATCCCGAATAATCGTTGCTTGCAGCTGCTTCAGGCGCTTCAATCCTGTATTCCGAGCGAATAACCAGTTGCTGTTCCACCCAGAAAGGACATTGTCTCTGACGACGAATTTCGTTGAAAAATTGGCACTTGTACGGAACCTCCTCGAAACACGATATGATATGCTTGCAGATTAAGAACCGACTTAGTAGATACCCTTTGCACCCACAAGTCCATTTGGATGGATCTGTGTGGTATTCGACTAAATCTTCGGGATCTACCCTTGAGATCTGCAAAGATTTCCACTCGCGCTTGAAGTCCTTCCTCCAAGCAGCTCTGGCGACTCGATTATTTTTTGAAAGAAGTGCCGTCATCCGCTCCAGAGCTGTAGGCACTACACGTGTAACTATGACCCAGCAGGCCGAATCGATACGCGGGCGGTTGAATCTATGCAAATAATCAAGCTTGATCCGTCGCCAATGAGACTCAATAATCATGGTTGTTTTAAGCACCGGCACCTTCTCTGGAGTTACCGCACGCGCCCTAGTTGCCATTGCTCCGGAGCGTACCAATTGGTAAAAAGGGATGCCCACAAACGGAAATAATTCCGGGTCCGGCACCAGATGTACGTCTCATTGATACAATCTAGGTATATCTGATTGTAAGAACGATAAGTACCATTTTGATCAGGTATCATAGAATGCATGTTGAAATGCCGACTGAACATATTTAATATAGTGTTTCGCTCGGCTATTTTCCCGATCTCAAGCCTGCCGAGCTCGGAAAATTGGGTCGTCGAGGATGCACATTGACACCGACCGTATCGATGCTCGTCATCAGGTCGACGTACTGGTTGCGATCCCCAGCATATTTCAAGGGTCGGGACAAAGGATTTAGCCTGTGCCGGAAAATAGCTTTTTTGGCTCATCGTCTTTTTGGCGTCCCCTAACCTCTTGCGAATTGCCCTCTTTGCATGCCAAAAGCAAAGTTGAACCGAAGTCTCAGGCCAGATCTAACGGATTCCTGGTATTTCAGCTCTATCCTTGTCGTATCCAAGGAACGCGGGAGCGAATCCCAAGTCCTTGAGAGGCTGAAGAAACTGCTCAAGGATGCAGGTTGTTGCCCCAGGATATGTCGATTTTGAGGCCTGGTCGGAAGTTTTAGTGCCTGAAAATACGTAGCATAAAGGAGCCCTCGTTCCGTCAAACTCAGCTAGCACTGCAGTAAAACTCATGCCTAAATAATTGTTAGTTAAGTCTGTCCTGGATCTAGATCATTCAACACATACCAGAGTTATTCGTACCATGTGTAGCGTCTATAACTAATTCTTCGGCTTTTGAAACGAGGGCAGACATAGTGCCGCGAATGTATATCGCAAAAGCATGTAAATTTCCAGATGAGTATGTCGCATACTGATACTTTCTTCCCAATTTGTCAAGGAACTTGGCAGCAGAAACAAATGGGTCAACGTCAAGTCGCCACGAACTTGAGTTGGCACACTGCCATTGGTAGTATACTTGATGTTGGGCAACATTTTATACTTCTGGAATACCAGACACCTTGAGGTCTCGATGAATTTCAGCAGGTGTCTGATTTGTGCATCGCAGCTCGATGAATTGTTTAGGCTCTGGTGATAATTCGATGCTGACATATGGCATGTGGTAGATGTGATGCAAACTAATAACTAGCCGGCGTTTGACGAGATTCGATTTAACTACTAATGCGCCATCACAGGGAAATCTCGTCATCATAGAACGGTCGCGTTTACTTTCTTTCTGCGATCGGTGGACGTGACGATTGTCTTGAGAACAGCGATAGTAATAGTAGCTTTTTTCAGCGTTTCTATGAATTCTCTTTTGCCGGAATCTATGCCCGCCAGCCTCCCTTATGAGTCCAACAAGGGAGCTAACGACTTTATCCATTGGACGCACGTCGTTAACATTATCACTATGAGATTCGATTGGCAGCCCAAAATTAAACGGCAACTGATCAAGGTCAAACTCGTATTCAATATCTAATAAATTTGTTTGTCCCTGTATAAATTTGTTAGACCGAGGCTCATAGCGGAAGAGGTAAGGTCAATATTATACGGGATGGTTCCAAGATTTGATCTCATATATGAAGCTATCCCATTCATCTAAATGGGATAGAGCACGTTTCTTATAATGCTTAGCGCAAGTCTTCAATCGTTTGCCTTGGTTGTTCATCGAAAAATCGCTTATAGGACGATAGCTCTTGCAGCTTGAGCAGTATTCTTTTGAAGATTCCATGCTAGACCTAAAAAATTTCAAGTGAAAGGCCAAGATAATGATAAATCCGTAAATCCGTTTGTGATATTGTCGACAATCGTCGCCGGAAGGATCAATTCAAAATCGCGACAATAGTGCAAAAATAAATCGCGTATTTTATCCAATACATATGAAAGGAAAAAAACAAATCATTAGGTTGCATTAGTCACGTGTTCCAGAAAAATTGGGGCGCGTTACGGTTCTATGCGAAAGACTGAAGGCTGAAGATCGGAAGCGCAAGGCTGAGGTATGGAGACCTAAGGGACCGAAAAGATAACTGTAAGGTACCTGAAGACAAATGCTGAATGTCCAATAAAGGAGTAAGGTAGCGGAGATAAAGACAAGAGATTAGAAA
Source organism: Podosphaera xanthii (assembly GCA_028751805.1). NCBI lineage: Eukaryota > Fungi > Ascomycota > Leotiomycetes > Helotiales > Erysiphaceae > Podosphaera > Podosphaera xanthii. The sequence continues at coordinate 1,230,573 of JAPWIX010000023.1, forward strand.
CTTAAGAAGTCCGAGAGCTGAAAGACACTGAAGACTGAAGGTGACTAACTTGAATTCTATAGTCTCGAGATGACGGAAAACTAAGCGTAAGGAGCTCATCTAGCAATCAGTGCCCCACTATATGTCCAGAATAATATCTCAAACTACTAAAAACATCTTGTCACACTAAAGGAGAATATCGGGTCGGATGGTGCAGTGGTACACCGTCCAGGCCGTTCTCCCAAGTAGAGTCTGGGTAGCTTGGACACATGCCCCACTTGAGACAGGAGAAAGCTGGTTCGAATCCAGCAAGACCCTCACACCACTTCTCTCGCGGTGATACTGTATTCGTAGAATGACGAAAGCATGCTCAGATAGCCACAGGTTTTTCTCGCTTTTCCCTGTGGTGGGTATTCACGGAAGAGGGTACATGTCGTAAGGCGTTATTCTCGTAGTGGTATCTGCAAATGAAATCTGAGTATGAGTGTTCCAAACGTCAAAATGAGTCGTTCTATAACAAAGAATACGTATCTTCCGAAAAATACCTACGTGGGCCTTCAGGCGCCGAAATAGGATAATAGAAAAAAAAAAAAAAGGAGAATATCGGGAGAGCTCCTAAAACACCGGGTTTCCTCCGATACCAAATACAACACCGGAATACATGAAGCCAAACAATGAAAAACATCCGACGCTATTCCTCTGACCTAAGACACAACTTAAACAAAAGTCGAATCGATGTACGAACTCTAACAAAGGGGGAGACACTGATTTTTTGGTCAATGCTGAACTTGCTCACAAAAGATTTTTGCTTTACCTTACAAAGCTCCTCACACGATTCTATCTTTGACGGAATCTTTTACTCTCGCTGTATCATACACAGCTTCATTAACCGTGATTATTGTCAAGAGTCACATAAAATCTTGCATAAGGAAAAACTTCCAGTTGTGTTTATTTCTTGGGTATCATCTTTTCTAACAGGGAGGAGGATATCTCTCTTATTCAATGGCCAGCTAAGTCATTCTTTTTCTGGTACAGGGGCACCTCAAGGAAGTCCTATTTCTCCTTTATTATTTTTACTATCAATAAGCGAACTATTTTCATCATCTCTACAAGCTTCATTTCTTGAAATTTTCTATGTGGATGATGTTTGTGTTGAGGGCTGCGCCCTGGATGTATGACTGGTCTGGTGACTAAGCCCAGTCTGCCCTAATCAAGGAATAACTATACGCTGTTAAATATGTATAGTTATACAGTGCTGATCTTGGTTATGCTTTATGCACAAGGCTGCAGGTTTATGCAGTCAGTCCACGCTAAGGAAAGGTGTTGCGCTTAGTCCGCTGGTTGCGAGTTAGAAATAGCCAGAGGGATTAGGTGAGGAGTGTACGAGCGCAGGTATACGAGCATGCATACGAGCTCATGTGTACGAATTCATGTATACTAGTTTATGGGTACGAGTTGGTTTTTACGGGTTATAGGTACGAGTTCATGGGGATGACTTCATGTATACGAGTTTGGCATATCAAGGAGTTGGTAGAGGAGGGATAAAATTGCCCATTCCCTCTTACATTTGTATCTACATAGATAGAATATATACAGTTTGTGGCACTCGCTTGTCGTGCAGTGACCGACACCAGTTACCCTTCACAGTTTGTATTTCTGTTGCTTCTAAGTCTATCAAAAATAACATCATGGTCCCCAAAGAAAAGTTGCAAGCACTCTTTTCCAAGGCAGATTCTTTATCAATTGTTTTTGAAAAGTCCAAGTCGGAACTTGTACATTTCTGTAAGAAGAAAATACCCTACTTGGATTCCTTAGAGTTAGATAATCTGACTCTGAATCCTAGCACTTCAGTCAAGTGGCTAGGCACCTGGCTCCAACACACACTTTCTTTTAAAATCCACGTGGAAAAAAGGTTGCACCTAGCACAAGGGGCTTTGCAGAGACTTCTCCAAATTTCATCATGAATAAAAGGCCTTGGCTTTAATGCACTGAGACAGTTATATCTCACTTATATTATCCCTGTGTTGGACTATGGCTCGGTGCCATGGTTCAACAGATATGGTTCAGTAAAGCTTTCTAACTTGTGTGACAAGCTACAAAAACATACTCTTCTTGTTATGACTGGTGCCTATAGAAGTAGTCCTATCAAAGCTCTAGAAGTTGAAGCTGCACTGCTTCCTACAAGGGTAAGACACCTCAAGCACTCATCATTCTATGCACTTCGAATATTAAAACTTCAAACAAATCACCCCATTTATCAAACCCTATCTTGCGAGTTGCAAGACAAGCGTGAATTTCCTTCTGATGCTGTTGATTTTGGCATGTTTGCATTTCTTGATGAAAAGCCTAGTGGGCAGCTTCAGAGAATTGAATTATTATTGAAGCCATTATCAAAATATGTTACACTGGATTTGGTCAATGCCAAATGGTCTCCACCATGGATGGAAGAGAATTTATTCACTTCAATTTCTAGTTCAAACAAATCTAGGGCAAAGGATCAACATCTGGAGTTTCTGGAGTCAATTCCCCCATCTCATTTTATTGTTTACACAGATGGCTCCCTCGTCAAGGATAGTGGCTGCGGCATTGGTATAACTTTATATTTTCCTTACACAAGAGAGCTCAAGTCACTATCATACAATCTTGGAGACAGGATTGGCATAGCTGATGCAGAGACCTATGCAATACTAAAAGCATTATTATATATTTATCACCTTCAAAGTAACGCAAGTTGTCATTTATTTTCTGATAGCCAAGCTGCTATTTTAAGAATTACAAAATCTAATAATTATTTTTCCTTTAAAGTTAGATTCCTAAGTAGTAAAATGGATGTCAAAATCTATTGGTGTCCTGGTCATCAAGGAATTGAAGGCAATGAACTTGCTGACAATTTGGCAAGAAAAGGCCTGGGTCAACCTGCTATCAAAAAGGATCAATTTACTTCATATTCCTTCCTAGTGGAAAGAATTAAAAAAAATGTTTTACAAGCCTGGTACTCTGACTGGACTAAGCAAGTACTTAGGGAAGAAGAGGGCAAGAAAGTCATTGGCCCTGGAAAGTTGTAAGAATATAGAATAATATTGGCCGAAAATTATTGTAAACGGAGCTACAATAAGAATAACACTCAAGAATGTAAATCAACATAAAATACAATAATCACTGTTGTACTATAAAGTATACATGTACACAAATAATACATAAATTATGAATAGACACAAATAACACAAATATAGAATATATACATAAATTATATATTAATTATCTTAATACACAAATTATACAATTAAATAAATTGGGTATAAATAAATAAATTACTACCACAAGGGTTAACAAGACTAAGATCGGCAAACTTATAATGCTGATCAATAATATTAAAATTATTAGTACAAGAAGTACTAGCACTAGTCTGTGCATGGGTTCTAAATTAGTACAGCACAGACCATCTCAACACCTATGTCAAAGAGTTTTCTCTCTTAGTCAAAATATCTTAGAGCATTTTAGAGGGATTAGAAACTAAGTTATTTTTGGACTAGTTAATGGCTTCATGTATAAATAGAGGAAGGTTTCCCCCTGACAAAAAGAACAACGAAGAACAGCCCAAATATACATCATACCCAATCTACAAAATTATTCAACCACAATATTTCTTGGTTAGAAAATTATACACTCTTAAACAAAAGTTATTTCTCCCAGTAAATGCATACGCTTCCACCATGTCTAATTAAATCTTGAATCTGCTACTTGATTTTTCAGAAAAGTTTTACAGAACTTCTGCAAGGATTTATGTACAAATTTTCAAAGCTAAGGCAATTAACCTTTCAAAATTTAGTTGGCAGACCCAGACCTCCTTTTTCCAGGCAAGAACAGGGATTTGAAACACCCTGGCTCATCTCTATGATATAGGAAAAGTGGATAGTTATATATGCAACTTCTGTAATAGTAAGAAGCAGACAACGGAGCATTTTCTCTCGCACTGTCCACATTTCTCTACAGTGAGTGATAAGTAATTTGAAGGTCTGGAGCCTAAAAATCTACAAATTATGTTCAAAACTAAAGTTGGCAGAGAAAAATTATTGAGATTCTTAGAGAAGTCTAGGTGTATGCAACTAATAAAAACATTAGGTCAAGAAGCCACAATTCTTTAATAAAGCAACAAAAAATAAAAAGAATACCAAAAGAAACATATTCAAAAATAAAACAAGATACAGGCATTAAGTTCGAATTTAGGGTCAGTTTGGTATTATTAGTTATGTTGGACAGTCTAACCCTATGTTATGAGCCTCTAGACTGGTGCCAAGGGGAGTTCTAGAAGTTGGGAAGCGGGTAACTGTATTAAAAAAAATGTACTTAAATCTCTTGTCATAGCTAGATGACTGAATACAATACTTTTTTTTTAAAAAAAAAAGACATCTGGGATGCTGGAATGTTGATAACATACGAGAATGTGTATCAGAGTCTTTTTCATAGCTACTAGGCTGAATACCATATGATGTTGAAAAAAAAAACTGTACAATACCTGGTCACCTCATGGCTGCCCCCACATCCTTCTATCGACTTTTGTGGATCTGTTCAACCAAAAGATCACTAAAAGGCGCCTAAATAATGTTGGGGAGCAGCCCATACTCTCATGATAGGGTATTGTTCGTTGATCCGCTTCTTATAGGGTACAGGGGTTAAAGCGGGGATAAAGTGGAGATAAAGTGGTGATATTCCAGGTTACCTCACGATAGATCCACAGTATCCCTGTTAGCTTCAAATTTTAAAATCTTATGGCCTAAGGCATAAGAGATATGCATCTGTATATGAAGTCCAACGCCCACCTTCATGCCTGCACCTTCCTTCACTCGCGCACACCTGAGGTCGTTTCGTTTAAATCATTGTCAGCTATTTACTATTATTTTGCTCAACGGCATACTTTTATTTCATTCATCTATCTAATTTTTACTTCATGTGAGTGCATCTGAACCTTAAGTCAACTACTTTAGAAGATTTTAATTTACTGTACTAGATTGCCGCAAAGATGGATTCACCTCAACAACCTTCTCCATCATCAGCATCTCCTACTTATGCAAAACGCCTAACACAAACTCAACGTATTCAAGTAAGTCTGAAATCTACAAATTGATAAGGTTAAGAGAGTAACATGTGCAGGTTAGAACCTTGGCCAGCGAGGGACACAGTTACGTCAAAATCTCTCAACGCCTTGGGATTACATGGCGACAGGTACAATACACCATGAGCGTTGAAAATACCGAGCCTCAGTACTCCAGTGGTAGGCCACCTATTCTAAGTAGTTCCCAGGTAGATGGAATAGAATTTTTCGTCTGTTTATCATCGGAAAATCGTCGGATGTCATTTTTCCAACTTGCACATTTTATATTTCGGCACTTTGGTGTGAGCGAGAATGTGATCCGACGTGAACTGGCAAAGAGGGGATATGCACGCAGGATTGCACGATTAAAACCTCCTATCTATTCAGTCAACAAACTGAAGAGATATGAGTTTGCCAGAATACATCTCCACTGGCGGAAGGAACATTGGATGAGAGTCCTCTGGTCCGACGAGACTTGGGCTATGAATGGTCGGCAAAATGATCGTTGGGTCACAAGAAAGGTCAGTAGTCCCTTAAAGGCTCCTAAGATTTAGAGTTCCCTTGAGCTAAGTTTAAGTCAAAGATTGGGGAAGAGTACGAAGATACCTGTGTCCTAGCCAAGACGCGGAGGAGAGTTGGGTGGATGTTCTGGGGATCTTTCTTTGGACGACAGAAGGGGCCTTGCCTGATTTGGGAGAAGGAGTGGGGCCATATCACTGCGGCCAGTTACTGCGAGAGGATAGTGCCTCTCATAGAGAGTGCGGTCTTTCGGGAACCAGGACTAGATGTGATGCAGGACAACGCCCTTCCTCACAAGTCGAGGCAAACTATGCGTGAGTTTGAAAGGAGGAATATTTCTCTAATGGAGTGGCCGCCATATTCTCCTGATTTAAATCCGATAGAAACTTTGTGGAGTTATATGAAAGCGTACATGGAGCGTCTTTATCCAGCGTTGGATCAAGGGGGCAGCGGAGTCAAGGGCATCTTCGTCAAATAGTGAACGAGGCGTGGGATCTGGGGTTTAATGGGGATGACTTGGAGAAACTGATAGATTCGATGCCCCGAAGAATCAGAGCCGTTTACGAAGCTGAAGGCGGATATGTAAATTATTAGCTAGATAGAAGTATAATTTATTTATGAAATGTATTAATGAATTAAAAAGTGAATAGAGGGCTATAATGGACCAAAAAAGCAAAACCAACGAATATTTCGTTGTGAAATTTTTGCCATACAAATTTAAAGTTTAGGTGGGGAGATCTACTTATCGTCATGCTAATTCAAGTTAGTAAAAGCCTATATACCCTGTAAAAGTCGAATTTTAGCGCCTATACACGATTAATACCGTAGTATCAGAGTACATGATCAGGCCCTGTACATCAAGCAGCTCTTGAAGATCATCCTCGTTGACTCCTAAATAGGAAATTTCCAGGTGAAATTTTTTGATTGGCCAAGGTTCCGGGAAACCCATTTATCATACATGTGCAGTAGAGCCTGTGTAGGTCGATTCTAGGCCCCGGTTTAAAATTTGAAAAGATTTATCGAATTTTTGGTACTTGCTTTTGCAACACTTGCCACTAGATTCCCTGTTACGCGCAAGGGTAAGAATTGCAAATGTAAACAGTCATTTCTCTATTAATGTTTTCAATGATTCAATCGGGACCCACTATTGGTTCAGACAAGTTCTATAGTACTAGTGTGGTACAGCGGTGAAGTATAACTGCATGACACTAGGCCAGGACCCCCCCTGACCTGTATACTTATACCACATTCGTCCCTCTCTAACTCGATAGTGGGTACCGGTATAAGTGTTGAAAATATTCATTGTAACTTGAACTTTTATATTTGCCACACTTACCCTTACAGGTCATTTTGCGTGCAGGGGTAAGTATTACAAATGTAAATGGTTGAATTTCAATGAATATTTTCAACACTTATACCGGGACCCACTATCGAGTTAGAGAGGGACGACTGTAGAATGAAATCACATAGAACATTAGGGAATCAGTCTTGAATACTGAACTAGATGGAAGGATGAAACAGAAGTATCTGGAAGTGATAGATTGGTGTATAAATAGCCCTAGTATCTCTACCAGCAAAATATTAATATTCATCTATTTGCTCAAGCCCATAATTGCTAATCATGCTCAATTCTCATCAACTTCTATTCTAAATCAGTCACAAAATACGCATCAAGCAAACAACTCTGCCCACCACTTAGTCACCACCCACTCCTAAGCCACCACCCGCCACTTAGTCATCACCTCCCTCTAAGCCCCACAATTGCCCTTTATCTCGGCGATTCTTACTGTAATTATCACGTGCAGGCTAGAAACTTGACATTACTAAGTGTCGGAAATAAATACTATCTTTGAAATGGGTAACTCGACTCATACACCTGGTACCGAGGATCTCATGAATACAAATAGTAATCCAAGTAACACACAACCCCCCTCGAGAGCTCCTCAATTAATATCCAATTTTATCACATTGGTTCCACGAAAATTATTCTACTATTTACAAACACACTCGAAATGTCTTCTCAAACACAACGCCGCCGCACTTGCCCCAATTCGACTCTGCTGCTTCAGTTGAGATTGTTTAAGGTCTCCGTGACCAAGCAACAGACACTGCTCAGGCCACTCAAGGTCTCCGTCAGCAAGATCGACATTTCGAAGATGATGCTCAACGTGATGTTGTGGATAATACGACCTTCACTGCTGGCACCAGCGCTGGACGCACTTCCCTACTGGAAGCACAACCTGCCACAATTGTCAATTTTGGTGATGTAAGCTCAGCTTTGGCTAAAAGCTTTTTAAATGTGGGTCATTACCATGTCACTTCATAGATATAAGCGAAATTCTTGGTACTACCCAAGCAGCCTTGTCCTCTTAGAAGTTCTTTACGCTATGGACACACTCCTGATAAAGAACGAAGAACTAATGTGGAAATGTCCGCATTACTTCTCCCTTCCTGTTCGAGTATACTATTCAGTCATGCTCTACGTGCAGATAATACGCGCTAGAGACCAAATTGGTGCCCTAATCGATGCTGAAGATACCTAGCTTCGCAACTTCCTTCGGAAAATCAAAGACACCAGCCTCCCCATTGCCGGCCCACTAATTGGTTACTTCATGAACTTGAATGCCTGCCTACCAGACAACAATCAGTACAATTTTGTTACTCCAGAAATTTCAAAAACCGGTACATACTCAACTACTGTAACAGGTACACCTCCGAATTTGGAATGAGCTCTTTCTGTCTCCTCGACTCATCAACTCTTCCCTTCCGTGCCTCATGTTGCCTCCTTTCTTCGCAAGTTTTGCACTATTGCGCAACTACCGAACACTCATTTAACCTTAGTGGCAAAGAATACTTCCCTAAGACATTACGTGAGATATTGATGAACCAACTTCACAGCAATACCTTGTATGGGCACCGGGGACCAGCTGCTCTTTATTGCATGATATCACGGCAATGTTAGTGGCCGGACTGTCACAAAGACTCAGTAAAGTTTGCTCGGGGATGTGAGGCATGCCAAAGGAATAAGCCTTCAGTCCAAAAGCCATACGGGCTCCTTTAACCACTTCAGGCTCCGGAAGCTTCTTTCCGGCACCTGACACTCGGCCTTATTGGTCCCCTACCCATCTGTCGAACTCGTGAATTCTCATACCAATTCATTCTTCACGTTGTAGACCGCCTCACAAAAAGAGTCTGGATAGCGCCAATGGAAGGTACTTCCGTGTCACAAACAGGGTCCGGAGTTATGCTATTACGTAAACTTCAACCTCGCACAAGACCCCTGCTAGCGCCGATGATCCTAATTGATACCCCATGCTTGCTTCCTTATAGCCCAGTATTACTTCTAGTTGTTTCCTTAATTCTATTGTATTCTATAGTATTCTAGTCTTTTCTACTGGAGTTGGTATATGGCAGGAAAAGCCTCAGGTATCGGGGCGTCTGGTGTATATATAGGAGATTTGCCTGTGAGTTGTTAGTTCTTCAGACTTGTGTCTTGTTAAAATATATCCTCTTTATTAGGTACTCTTGTATAATACTTCTAGCCTTGTTCCACGTCACGCTCCAGTTCACGCTCCACGTCATGGCTCACGTCACGTCTCAAGTCACGCTCTAACTCAAGTCTTTATCTTCTGGCAGTCACTTAAGAGGTCGTGACATTCCGCTCGAGAAACAGCCGAAACCTTTCTGCCTCACGTGGTTCGTTTTGCGGGTTTGCCAGATTCTTTAGTGTCAGATCAAGGAAGGGCCTTCATAAACTCACCGTGGAAAGACATCTATGCCAACTTGAAAATAATCCATAAACTATCAACTTTTAACCATCCCCAAACTGACGGCCAAACTGAAAGAGCCAACAAAACTTTAGAGGTTTATCTACAACATTATGTGAACCACCATCAGGATGACTGGGCGAAACATTTACCTCTGGCTGAGTTCTGTTGTAATAATCATATTAACGCATTGTTTTACCAGGATTATGATTGGGAACATACTTGTAATGGCTAGTTAGCCAATAATTACCTGTAGCATGCGCTAGTCAGCGTATGCTTTCATAGCGCCCTGAGGACTGGTAGATCAACCAGAGTGATCTAGAAGATTCTCTAATTCTAGTCTGTGCGCAGGTAGGCGGCTACTCATGAACTAGCTCTGATGTATCAACTAGGATCTTCGAGAAGATTCTATTATCCTGCTCCGTGCACAAGCAAACAGCCGCTTGTGAAGCAGCTCTGATGAAATGACTGGAATCTTCGAGAAGACTCCTAAGGTTACGAGAATGAGGAGGAAGTAATTAAGGGTTGAGGGTTAAAATGTATAAAGACCTCTATTAGTTACCTCACAACGAGGATTCATCATTATATTAGATATTTCTTCATAGTTAGATTATTAATTTACCATCATTTACTCGGATGCACATTGCTTTGATATCTTGATCTGTGACAATACTTGTGTGAAGGCAGCTAAGATTGATTTATGGGAAACAGATGCGTGAAGTAGAGGTACTTTATATTGTGTAATATAAAGATGATGAAGATGATATGTTACAAAGTGGCGAATCTAGGCCTACTTATACTGCCAGAATCATCCGTGCGCTAACAGAGCAAACAATGCAAACATCTAGACTCGTGGGACCCACACCTTGCCTAACTAGTCCCACCACTTCATCCTAGCCTCGGTGGTGTCACCTCATCTGCTGCTTATGCAGCCTTGCCACGTCCACTATGCTCCTAGGCACAACAGAAAAAGATACTAATCAGAACAGGACTCGCGGAGAAGGATGGGACGAAAGAGGATTTGACAAATAGGAGACATTTTTGGGTATCTTCGTTCTGGTTGCGACTCTTCTTGGCTATCTCAGAAATGCAGCAAACATCCTGAACTTTTACAGCCGGCACCGCAGGAAGGTGAAGAGTTCGACTTTGCAAGCCGAGGATCAAAGTAATCAAGTGGTCGATCAAAAAGTGGCTGTCAAGTTTCTAGCCTGCACGTGATAATTACTGTAAGAATCGCCGGGATAAAGGGCGATTGCGGGGCTTAGAGGGAAGTGATGACTAAGTGGTGGGTAGTGACCAAGCGGTGGTTTTATTTTATTTATTTATTTATTTTATTTTATTTATTTTTACAAGTCTACCGGGCTTCAGCTACGCCTAGGGCCCTGTCCCTGGGGGGATATGGTGACAAATATGTACTAAACTAATTAACAATAAATGGGGAGCCAAAAAGCCTTGGAAACTGAATTCGTGAAAGTGTAGTGAGCGCTGTACAGCGGGACTCTCACATAGACATAAGTCAGACGGGACGGATCGGGCAAATTTCCGATAGGAATTTTGTCTTCTCCAAAACAGAGGAAAAACGCTTGGCACCAAGGGAGGTGCCGAGTAGCAAATCCAGTGTCCCTAGGCTTCTTCGGTGACCAGTTGAGGCTAGTCTCTCTCGAACTAGGTGGCAGAAAACTAGGTGGGTAATTGACTTGTCACCCCCGCAGGAACAAGTCAAGTATGCATCTTTGTGACGGAATCGGTCGTGATAAGCGCGAAAGTCTCCATGTCCGGTTCGGCATTGAATAAGGTACCCAAGATTACGGCGGGGGAGTCGTAGCTCCTCGGGGGGCTTCTTGGGAAATGGCATCCCTAATTCACAGTAGGTGGAAGGAGCATGACTTTGCCACCATGCGGAAGTCAGGTCTCATATATACTGTTTCATCTTTGTCCGGGCTCTAGCGAGAGATGCAGCAGGAGGAGCCGGTTGGCGGGCAGCCTCGCCAGCTAACTTATCGGTTAATTCATTATCAGGGATCCCCATATGGCCAGGTGACCACATCACGTGGACTTTACCAGGTGCTGCAATTGACAGAATTCTCCTTGAGGGCCACTGGGAGGCGAGTTTTCGGAATTCGAATATTTCTTGCTGTGAGGATTTGGAGGGTGTTGCATCGAGAAGGCGTCGCGTTGCCTCTTGATTGTCTAGAATTACATGGATATTAGTTGCCAGGTGGGTAGAGGGTCCTGCTATGGCAGCATTAAGCCCTGCGAGAGCACCGACAATCTCAGAGTCGTAGACCTCAAAGTCGGGGCCTAGCGGGACTCTCACTGTTGCTACGGTTATTCCCTTGTGGAGAACGACTGCACCTGCCCCAGCAGATCCATCTTTTTGTTTGGAACCGTCGGAGAAGACGAGGATGTCCCATGGTGGAAGGTTTCTAATACGCCGAGAAGCTTCTTCAGAGGAGAGTTCAGCCCGGTTTAGAGTTTGGGGGGCTCTATACGAGGGCGTTACAAGCCGAGGACGGGGAAAGCGCGGAACGAGCTGAGCCTTTCCAGTTAAGCGGGTATGCGCCCGGGAGTCATTGGATCTTTTGACCAGGGGGTGAAAGTGGTCAGCGGCGGCTATTTTAACAGCAGAGTTGAGGCGCGTCTCTTCGAGTAGAATGTGTGCTGGTTTGAGCCACACCTCCCTTAGGAGTGCTGCAGTGGGAGTGGTTTTGTATACTGGTAGGATTGCTCTAGCCAAATTGACCAGAGCTCGAGTGACCATGGATACAAGGTCTTGGGATCGGGTAGAAGTCAAGCGGCCATGCCGGATATAGGTGTTTCCACGCCACCAAACCTCCGCACCGTACAAAAGGACCGGCAGCGCCGCAGCTAGGGCTGCAGTACGCAGAAAAGTTCTTGGTACACCACGGTTGGTATTTCCAAGCTGTCGAATGTGGGCGCTAATCCGTTGCAATTTGGCACTCCATTCCTGCACATGTTGTTTGAAAGAGAGCTTGGTGTCGAGGAAGACGCCTAGCCACCTCAGAGTAGAGTTGGAAGTTCTTAAGACGCCATTAATGGTTACCGGAGGAGGAGGTTGACGGGATCTATGAATATGTAGTATTTCGGTCTTATTTTCTGCCAGAGAGAGTCCGTTCTGATCACACCATCGGGTGATGCTTTCAACACTGTTGGCGGTTAGACGAGAAGTATCGACCAGAGTTTTTGCGACCGAAAGGATCGCTACGTCGTCTACATATCCATAACTAGGAAACCCTAATTTGAACAAAGGCTCGAAATAGAGGAGGAAAAGTATCGGGGAAGCGGGGGAATCTTGGGGCAAACCATGCGGAATATCCAAGAAGTTACCAACAAAATCGTCTATTCTGAGGCGAGCTTTCCTGCAACGAGAAAAGGAAGCAGCCCAATTTACGTATGGTAAAGGCCATCCCTGTTCGCGAAGACGAATTCGAAGACGGCCAGGCTGGATGCTATCGAAAGCACTCTGGATATCGAGGGTAGCGAGAGTGAACACTTGCTTTGTTTCCCACGCTTTTTCGACATCGCGAACCAGACATTCTACGAGGTCCATAGCAGATCTTCCAGGCATAGCTCCGAAATGCGTTGGGGAGATAATGCGGTTTGACAATGCCCAAAAGGCAAAGCATCTGGCAAGGAGGCGTTCCAGCCCCTTCCCGAGGACTGGGAGAAGCGAGATCGGTCGCTAATTCGCGGGGTTAGTGAGATTGTCCTTGTGTGGTTTAGGAATAACCATCACTTCGGCGCGGCGGAAGATGCTGGGATGGTGACCATATGTGAGGCAGAGGCTGTAAAGTTTAACAATCTACGAGCGCCATGTATCCACTCCCCATACCAAGCGAAGAGCTGAGACAGAAAGGTGGTCGTGTCCCGGAGTGGTTGACGAAACCTCCAGAAGACAGTGGCGCACTTCATCTTCGTCTATAGAGAGAGGTGCGGGGATTGCACGCAGTGGGCAGGTGGGAGTATCCTTGAGTAAATCTGGTTGACCAATTGCGCGGGTAAGCTTAGATCGAAAGAATGTGTCTGCCCGCTCGGTCGGGGTGCTATATGTGACACCTTGGAAGTGGATTGGGGGGGGGCCAAAGCGACTAGATAACTTCCGCCATCCAACAACTTTATGGGCCTCCAGGATCGAAGACACATTATTCAACTTGGAGCGCTTGTGTTCTCGTTTAGCTCGTCTTACGGATTTTCGGAAACTATTGTGTGCCTCGCTAATGAGATTAGGTTCACCGCTATGGCGAACTTCGAGGTACCGGCGTCGTTGGTCTGAGCATTCGTCATTCCAATAATCTTTGCATGGAACGCATGCAGGCCTCGGAGGGTTAGCTGCCAGCAAAATTATCGAGAGAGCGGCGATACCCGATGAAGTCACCGCGTCCAGTCGCTGGGGAGTTGGTTCAAAGGAAAGACTAGGAGGAGCGGTGGCGGAGAGGGCTAACCTAAATACTTCAGCGTTCTCATCGTTGAGTTTGGGCAGCTTCCGCGTAGCGTGCCGCCTTTGAGATGACAAGTGTTGGACGAACCCGGATATCGTCTCATGGTCGGAAGTTGAATGTGCCTCCGGATCTACACGAGCAGAAAGTCCTTCCATGTTCGTAAGTACTAGGTCGAGTACATGGCCGGCACGATGAGTGGGAGCACCGTAAGGTACTGCCGACCTCAGAGAATAGCTATCAATCCAATCAACAAAGCTGCTGACGCCAGACGAACGGGAAACGTTAGGCTCCCACAATTCGTGGTGAAGGTTAAAATCTCCCACAATTATGGTATTCGGTTTGATCGGCCAACTTAGGAGTGCGCTGAGACTCTCAGGCATCGGAGCTTGAGGTGGACGGTATACATTTATGACCTCTAAAGAAGGAGAGCACTGAAGGCGGAGGATAATGATATCGGGTGAGAAACCACAATCCAGCTGGATAGGACGCAGGTTTGATTTCTTTCCTACATAGGTGATAACGCGCGGGCGCGAATTTTTCCAGTCACGGTTAGGAGGAGTAAAGATGACGTAGGCTGGATGGGAATTGGTTACGTTCTTTAGGTTGATTGTTTGTGTCCAGGGCTCTTGGACAAAGATCACGTCATACTTACCTTGAAATGCGGCTTGTAAAAGGATGAGGTGAGAAGATCCACCACGCCCAACGTTTGCTTGGAGGAAACGGAGGCGAGGCGGGGGGGTACTCCTGAAATAGGCTCTATTGCTCATAGGAAGTGCTATTAGAAGTATTGATGGTGATTTGCTCATGTAGGTCTACATCCATAGAACTATCCGGGGCAGATGCAAGCGGTGTGAAGCTATTCTGGCTGGCAGAAGGCGTGCGTTTAGAAGGGACAGAGGGGGTTTCCGTCGAGAGAGTCGCTGCACTATAGCTGCTAGGAGAGGTGGAGGTGGCAGGGGTGGTAGCAGCGGCAGCAGCTGCCTCTGCGCGACGCTCTTTCCTGAGATTATTACGATTCCGTGAACGGAGTTCCGTTATCGCTTTTTCCGAAGGATGAATCAGTTTTCCCTTGAAAGAGGGAGGACGTAAAGGGCAGTTAGGGTCGTCTGCTGAATGAGGCCCCAGGCAGTTGATACACCGACAAAGATGACGGCATTCTCCGTGGTGGCGAAGTGCACCGCAGCGAGCGCACAATGCTTGAGTACGGCAGCGAGAGGATTAGTGAAACCCGAAACAAGCATCACACTGGACTACCTTCGGGTTAGGGATATAGCGTCGGGAAGGGGCGCTGTTAACAATTCGAAAAGCTGACACCTCTTTAGGAAAGAAAATAACTGCCGTATGCAGTGAATCATGGCGATCTTCATGTAAAGACCAGTGGGCGCTAGATGGAGCGACGCCAGTCTGTGCCTGGGCAATGCTCTTGACGTCATCGAGCGTGGTGGGAACCAAATTAGAGACCGGATTCCAGATAGTGCGTGGGATACGCTTCACAACATACCCGATGCGGTCCTCAAGTTGAGCAAGGGAACCGGAAAGAGACGCCTTTATGGAGTCGGCGTTCTCCATCGCAATTTTTAGCAATGCATTAGACGAGAAAATGACGTTGAAACCATTTGCGTAGCGAGTAACGGAGGCAATTCCGTCCTTAAGGTCGGGCACAATGTGAATGAAAGCAGCCTTGACTGCTGTGATGTCTGCTCTGAAAAGTGGAGCTTCCTCTGAGAGGCGGAACATAGCCTTGGGGCGCTTGGTGGTTGCAGATTGTTTTGGAACAGGCGCGCGAGAGGGGTGATGTGTTGTGTTGGGTCGCGACGACGACGACGCCGGGGGGATGTTGGCGGGAGGGCCTGCGGCGGTCGCTGCCCAACTTTGAGTTTTCTTTGATGTAGGGGCGGGGGGTCGTGGTGGGATGCTTTGGCTGGGCTTGGGTAAGGAGCCCGACGATTTGGGTTGTATCTGGCTGTTGGGTCGCATAGGGTGCCCAGAAGCAACTGCTAAGAGAAACGCGTCCATTTGCTCGCGCACGAAGGACTGAATGAGAGGATCAGCCTCTTCAACGGCTGACCAAAATTAGTGTGAAAGGATTGAACCCAAGTAGCTTGACCCTTTGCCACGCGCTGGGCCAAGGGAGGTGGTTGTTGTGATTTGGCCATCACAAACACGATGGCCGAACTAAAATGCACTTCTGTAGGAATCGACTTGTAGGAATCAATTTAGAGGGAATAGCTGGATAGGAATAGCAAGACGTGAGCGGTGTTAATGGTGTATGGAGAATAGATGACCAAGCGGTGGTTGATGACTAGATGGTGGGTGGTGGCCTAAGAGGTGGGTGGTGTCTTAGGAGTGGGTGGTAGAAGTGAGTGGTGACTAAGTGGTGGATAGGGTAAAGGTAATAATTGAGACAAAGAACTAAACGTGCCCCGCCAATCCCTATGGGAGACCTGTACTACAGGGGGACAAGGGTAAGTAATTGAAGGTTAGAGAATAAGTTATGTGTACTATATTTATATGTTTATATTATCGGAATAAACAGAATTTACTGCCTAACGTTTGTTAACTTACCCATGTCCCCCTGTATATGTCGTGACTCCTTGTACTTGGATCTTGATGGTTTAGCTTGGGCTTGATCTTGGTGAACAATCTCTTGAAATACTGAATACCTGGAACTCTGGGACACTGACAATACCAGATAATGTCACGTAAGCTTTTGTAACAAATGACAAGTGTAGATGTGGATAACCTGACTTCTTGAATCCTGACTAGACTAGATGCGTAGAATAAATACAAGACTGAAAGCTGGAGAGCTTTCAACTAGAAGGCCTAACCACTATTTATACATGAGTCTACCTAGTACATACCCTAGTACTGGTTAATAGAACCCCATCCCATCGAACGTCAGCGAATATTGTAGAACACCCAAAATACCGTCGATTGAAATAGAATTCCATAGAACTATGCAATGCCTGGAGTTCAATCGTTGTTAATAACGATCAACAGGAAAAGTCCAACAATAATAACAATATTAAGTAATTAGTGACGATTGGCAAAATAATTTATCAACGTCATTGAAGCCATTGATGAAGATCGACAAAATGCATGAAAACTCACGCCAATTAATTAAAGACAATATGTGAATAAAATTTATGCAAAAGAACTAAATGGATTCAAGCCGAAACGACTAGCTTCAGCGGGCCGTTCCGTGACAGTATATACATAAAGCTTTGCAAAAAAGGAACAAAGGCGCTAACAAAGATTTCGATTAATAAAACCTCAGGCATCTATAACCTTGAATCTTAATATTACCCTCCCCCTTTTTCATGGAATGAGCTCCTGCGAGCGTGGTGCGTTAGGATATGACTTGTGAAAACCTAACAGTAGCTCTTGACATCCGGTTAAGTTTTGATAAGGTTCCCAGGTAGTGTCTTTGCAGCCAGTCTAGTGAATCAAGTATTGTACCTTTTTTCTACAAACTCGAGAGTCTAGGACAGCTTCAACTTCATATATATTGGGTTCATTGGTCATATTTTCTATCAGCGGTGGCTGTAATTGCTGTTGAGATGGGAAGCCCATATAGGCTGGGCGTAGGAGACTACGTGAAAATAATTGTCGATTTTGAGTTAAAATGGTAGGTCTAATTTAGCGACAAGTGGGCTTTTCATCAATGTTTTACGCCATCGACCAGCAGGTATATGATCGAGTTTTTTAGTGGGTCTTGAAAGCCTAAGGTTTTCAGCAATAGATATACGCAGTCCCCAACTTGATATCGCGCAGCAGGGAGTCAATTCTCATTAGCAAATGATGACTGGTAAGCCTGAGCGAGGGTTATTCTTTCTGAACAAGATTTGACTAGGCCTGCCATACGCTTAGTGAATTCTGGGATTGTGCGAGTCGTGGAGGTATCTGATTCAGGCCTAAAGTCTAAGCGAGGGTGATGACCAAATGACGGGAAGAAGGGGGTAACTCCTGTGGATGCGTGTTGTGCCTAGGAGCATAGTGGACGTGGCAAGGCTGCATAAGCAGCAAATGAGGTGACACCACCGAGGCTAGGATAAAGTGGTGTGACTAGTTAGGCGAGGTGTGGGTCCCACGAGTCTAGATGTTTGCATTGTTTGCTCTGTTAGCGCACGGATGATTCCGGCAGTATAAGTAGGCCTAGATTCGCCACTTTGTAACATATTATCTTCATCATCTTTATATTACACAATATCAAGTACCTCTACTTCACGCATCTGTTTCCCATAAATCAATCTTAGCTGCCTTCACACAAGTATGTTCCCAATCATATTCCTGGTAAAACAGGTTATGAGCCCGGCGCTGTACTGTGCATGCAAGGACATATGCTAACGATATGTTTAGGAAATATTTACAAACATGTCATCAAGCACACACAATTCATTCAGGGTAATCTTGTCAGCAGGTGTCTTGATGACGAAATGGAAGACCGGACTCCAGGCAAAACTAGCCAAGAATAACGTGATTGGACACGTGTTCCATAACTACCCAGGGATCCGACCAATCAACAAACCTGCCGACCCTACAGAGGGTAAGGCGCAAACGGACCCAGACTTTGAGATGGTCCTGCAAGCTCACCTGCGTGACTGGGAAGTCTGGACTCTTGGTGAGATATCCGCCAAGAACATAATTATTAACCATCTTGAGAGTAGCATGTGCCCACGCACACACGATCATATGACGGCGAAATAATTATATGACGGAATTGCCAATACTCGGAAGGAAACTGCGACGGCGCCATATGCGCTCGCATTGGAGACTTTCCTCCGAACAAGGTTTGGCTTGCACGCAGATGATTACATTAACAGGTTCCAGGCCAATTTGCAGAGCCTGAATGAAGCCGCGGATAATCTGCATGCCTCTACAGGCACAGAGTATCATGTGACAAAAGGACAGGCTGCAGCCATCTTTGTTTTGGGTACTAAGCATGTACCTGTTACGGGATAGATCCCTGGTTGATACACTGGCTGTGCCAGCGCGTTATTATGTGTATCGCATATTAATGTTGTTGTTTCAAGAGTTAAATCTGGTTTGTTTGGGGCGGTAACGGGAGATATAGTGACAAGTGAAACACGGTGCCGTTATCAGAAACAGTACTTACCAGACAGTTGTACATGTATATAGGCAGATGGAAAATCATCTTAGGAAGATTTTCTCCTCAGATTACAATAATTAACTGATTTTATATCTTAACTTGCTCTGTTGATTTATAACACCAATTGATCCGGCGACAGTACCATGGTTAAGTACTTGGAGAGACTTAAGAGCATGTACGGATGAAAATTCGTACACTTCACTAGAGTCGATGATGTCAACTCTCCGAGTAGTCAATGGGCATAGGGCATTCCTACCCATTCACGGTAATCCATCTGATAACTCTAATCAAGCCATGGCAATGCATGCCAGCTACGGTAAAGAAGGACCTAATGATGACTGTAAGCGATGCAAGCATCGCCATAAAAACAGTCAATGTTTCAAACAGCATCCCGAGTTAGCTGTTGGCCCAGCAGGTGAAAGATGGTTAGCTCGGAGAGCATTAGGGAGAAGTGGAGGAAATGAAGGAAGAGTGAACACTGTGAACGGCAACGATACCGACAGTGATTCTGATATAGGGTTGTTTTAATTAAGAGCTAGGAGGGGTATGGCAATTATATTACTCTGCTGTCCTTCGGCGGAATTACACGGGCTCGGGTGCGGTGGTAAGTTGCAGAATAATGCTCTCACGCTGGATTGACGGCACGATGGATAAATGATGATCTATAAAGGAGATACTTGTTGCGCACTCCAACGATGGATGATATCTTCTAATGGATGGTGGGAAGAATGATATTCATGTATATGAGATAGATACAAACTTAACATAGAAGGTAAAGAGATTCTGTCGTACATTGACAACGTCCGTGCGCCAGCCTGTCTTACACCCTTTCCTTATTCAACAGCCATTCATCCTTCTCCCTGTTCTGGCACGTTTCTACCGAGTCAGCACAACAAGGGTTGAACAATGTAGTCATAGCTGCCACTGCAGCTGCTCATAATGAAACCATTGCTATTTATGATACTTGTGCTTCGCACCATTTTGTTCCGCGTGAATCTATGTTCAGTGAATTACTCACCAAAAGTAAACCCATCAAGTTTGATCAGGCTGTGGGAGATACAGTATTAACTCGACAAGGCACTGCACGTGTCACCATAGGTCAAGTCACATTTGAGTTACGGGATTCCCTCCACTCCCCCAGGTCATCATGCATAATCTTCTCTGCCGGAAGGTTACAAAGACTTGGAGGTATTGTACCCGACAAGAATATGACAACATTAATCAGGAAGAGACCTGACAATCAAGACATTGCCCTTGCAAGATTGACTCGGAAGAACGATGTTTACTACATTCTCCCAATCTCTCATTCCTTAAACTTAACCCACATCGCAGCCCCAGGCATTGCCAGAGTCCCCAAGACAACCTGCGCTCGACGTTGGCACCAGCGACTCGGCCACACAGGGCAAAAGATTTTGAAGAAAACTGCACAATGTTCCAAAGGCATGGAAGGCTTAAACACTGGTGAGTTAACAACCTGTGAGACCTGCCACCTTAGCAAAGCACAACAATACGTCTCACGTGAACCCAGACCAACGCCATTCGAGCCGCTCGATGAGGTATTTATTGACACTGTTGGAAAGCTAACAACAGCATGCAACGGCCATCAATATGCTGTTATTGTCGTCGACGCAAAGTCACGCATGAGATGGGCTATCACTGTGTGCACCAAAGACCAGATTGCACCTGAGCTCGTAAAATGGGCTGAACATCAACATCATCAATACGGTAAAAGTGTCCGCACCATTTTCAAAGACGGAGGTTCAGAATTCTCCCGCATAAAATCTTACTGTAACCAGCATGAGATCAGAACGGATGTCTCTGCCCCATACACACCAGAGCTAAATGGCGCTTCAGAAGCATCTAATAAAGTCATCCTGAGAAGAGCCAGATCCATGCTCATTGATGCCAAAATGCCCGCATGCTACTGGCCATGGGCTATCGAACATGCTTGTTTTATCACTAATCGCCTGTACTGCTTACGTACCAAATCTGTACCATTGTTAAGCTTTCTTCAAGAACTAAAACAGCCCCATCCAAGCCAAGTCGATTTCACCAGTCTCCCTCGATTTGGATGTCGTGCATATAAGCTCATCGACCCAAAACCAGGAAAATTTGAGCCAAGAGCAAGTATGGGTTGGTTTGTAGGGTTTCAGAAAAACACCAACAAGAACTTTCTCATATATTACCCTCAATGGACTCCAGTTCATGGCTGTAAATGGCTAGAAGGGGTCACACCCCACGCAACCTTTAATGAAGATATAGTTTTTGGTGACGAGCTGAACTCGACAGAACGGCAACATACAACCAGTTACTGGTCAAACCTCGACTCCATCTTCTCAGAGTCGCCCTCTCCTCAGCCGCCGCACCCAGCTTTTAGCAATGGCCCATCACCACGACCTGAAGAGCACAATACTAATACACCTGCATTTTATCAGACTCATCCAGACAGTCAGAGGGAGCATCATCCCTCCATACCTAATCACTCAATAATTAACATGCAATTAGAAGAGACATTTGGCACAGCTCCATCCTCTCCAATCATAATCCCAGAATCAGAACCACATGATGTTCACACTGTGCCCAACTCGCCATCTTCAACTCTTACACCTTCAAGTTCAAGGGATCTGCAAGTCCTATCACATAATCACGGCCTTGCCGATCAGAGGGAGATAACTAATGAGGAAAGATCAGACGAAGAAGCAGAACTGACCGAAGATGATCACTATGACCAAGTTATGACTGGCTGGGATCCAATACAACCAGTGGCCGGAGTCAAGCGTCCGCACTCACCAGAAAATGGCATGACCAGGTCACAACGCGGTAGAGCAGTCAAGTGTGTTGACTATTATCGACTACACCATGGCATGACAGCACAAGCATCAACGGATCCACAAACATGGGACGAAGCAATGACCAGCCCAGAAGCCTCGCATTGGAAAAGAGCAGCTGAAGAAGAATTCCAATCTCTGAAGCAGAAGGGAGCCATACAGATAATCCCACACTCGCAACTACCCAAAGGCCGCAAGCCCATGAAATGCAAGTGGGTATTTAAAAAGAAGTTTCTCCCAAACGGAGACATAGAAAAATACAAGGCTCGCTGCACAGCGAAGGGCTTTACTCAGCGACAAGGCATTGACTACCACGAAACCTTCGCTCCCACACCTAGACCTGAAACGGGACGAATCATTCTCGTTCTTGCACATCAACTAGGCTGGCATAGAAAACAAGGTGATGACCAACTGCATTCCTTAACCCTGACCTCAATATTGACTTGTTTATGGAACTTCCAAAAGGATACGAGAAAGATGGCCATGTCATCCGACTCTGCAAAGGCCTTTATGGACTCAAACAAGCAGCGGCATTGTGGTATGATGACCCCAAGTCAACACTCGCACAGCTGGGTTTACTCCCCACTACATCTGACATCTGTCTCTACACTAACAGTGAAAAGGATGTCTTTGTACTGATGCATGTTGATGATTTTCAAGTAGTAAGTCCACATCAGTCAAAGATAGACCTACTAATGAGTACATTATATCGAAAACATAACCTCAAGACTGTTAGTACGGATCTTTTCCTCGGCATAGAGATCACCCATCCAGCCCCTGAGACTCTCAAACTCTCTCAAGGCCAATATGCGCGCACACTGCTGAACAGACATGGTCTCAAAGACTGCAAGACAGCAAACACGCCAATGGAGCGCATGATGGAACCAAACAATGAGCTATGCATGTCGCATGAAAAGACAGAGTACAACTCATGCATTGGAGGATTGCAATACCTCTCAAACAACACGAGACCAGACATTACATTTGCAGTCAATCATCTTGCAAGATTTCTAGTTAACCCATCTAATGAACACATGCAGGCCGCACGTCAAGTACTCCGGTACATTGCTAAGGACCCTGATCAAGGCATAACATTCAACAGAAGTAACAATCAGGCAACTCTCGAAGCATACACAGACGCAGACTTCGCAGCCGATCCATCAACTAGCCGGTCAACATCTGGAATGCTAATCAGATTATCATCAGGCCCCATCAGCTGGAAATCGCATCTGCAACGAGAGGTCGTCCTGTCTACTACTGAGGCAGAGTACTTGGCAGCTACTGAAACCTGCCGCCAGCTCCAGTGGGTCAAGTTCGTAGAACGAACCGCTTCAGAAGAATTGTATCTATATATATTCTACCTGTATATTTAGGGGTTTAAATTTTATACAAAAAGACAAAGCTGCCAAGCCGCTAATAGTGGCCTGTGCATAGCTCACATTCCAACACACCTTGTCAGATAAGTCTCCATAAGGCTTTCTGCATTAAACCCCACATCTATCATCTCTCTGAGGAGGTATCTCAAGGCCTAGCTGAACCACAAACTTCTCAAATAACTGTTTCGGAAGCAACTTCGTAAAACCATCCGCTTGCTGCTCAGATGTAGGAATCCACTTAACCACCATGTTACCTTTCAACGTCTCCTGTCTAATCCAATGTTGGTGAATGTCAACATGCCTCAGCTTCGTTTGTATGCAGTCAGACTCAGCGTTGGCAATTCGTACAGTTTGCTTATTGTCGCAAAGAACTGTTGGCTTGAGACCTGTATGAAAATGCAATGAAGAAAAAAGTCGATGCCACCAATAACTTGAGCTTCCTATTGATGATAAGGCAAGAAGTTCGGGTTCAGTCGTTGACGTGGTAACAGTCTTTTGCTTGGTAGCTTTCCAGTCTACAGCACCACCAAACATTTTGAAATATAATCCTTGCGAACTTTTCCGATCCTGATTATCTGCGTGCGATGCATCACAAAATATATTCCAGGGAGACTCAATTCCATTGAATGATAGCGCCAAATTTCTAGACCCGTAGAGATATGAAAGTAAGTGATCGGCCATTTCAAGACACCTTTCACATGGATTTTGTAGAAATTGAGCCAAAACTGCATGTGCTTTAGCGACATCAGGACGAGTTGAGACTGCTGCATGTCCAATAGATCCGACTTTTTGCTGATATCCCTGAATTTGAGATTTTTTAGCTTGATGTTCGTTTTTACAGAGAGTAATATTCGGTGGAATCGGGACTTTCGGATATGAACTTCGCCCTTCAAGATTAAATTTTTCTCCTAATTTTTCAATATACGATCGTTGTGAGAGCCAGAGCCTCTTATTTTCCTTGTCTCGGATTATTTCAATGCCGAGAAACCATTTCGCCTCGCCTAAAGATGTGCTTTTAAAATTGGATGAGAGGTACTTTTCAAAATCATTCGCTACAGAAAGATCTTGAGGCCAGAAGAGCAGTAATATGTCGTCAACATACACCAAAACAATTGCATTTCGCCCTCTCATCAAGCAATTAACTCCAGGAATTTGTTCAAGTCCAAATTCGTTAAGCACCTGTTTCAATGTCCGAGACCACAAAAGAGGAGATTCACGGAGTCCATAGAGCGCCCTTTTGACCTTCAAAGCTTCGCCAAGATGTTCAAATCCAGGAGGAACTTTTGAATAAATAGGAGGAGACAGCCTAGCGTTACAAAACGCATTAACTAGATCAAACTGACGAGTTTCCAATCCGAAGGCACAGGTCAACGCCATCATGGCTCGAAAAGTCTTGATTTCGAGTGTGGCTGAATAGGTTTCTTGAAGGGTTGGGAGTTGCAAGTCACCTCTAACACATAGTCGTGCCTTAAATTTAGTTACGTAGCCATCCGGATCAAACTTGTACGTCCAGACCCATTTAAGAGGTACCATGTGACCGTCATAATGACCGACAACTTCAAATGTTTCAGCTCTAAGGTGATTAAACTCGAGATGCGTTGCCGCGAGAAATTGATCGTGGTAAGGATGCTTTAGTAACGATTTCCAAGTAGTTGGTGGTGGAGGAAGACTATCTCGATGTATCCTCACGGAAAGGGACTCAAATTTCTTGATCATCGTGTTTGCTGAAAAAGCTCCAATATAGAAACTTGACCCAGAAATATTGAGAGTACCCAAAGTATCGAGAGAATCATGCATAGAGATATTGCTCCCTTGTTCAATTTCTTGAGACAAATCACGAGATGCAGTAGGAGAAGGGGTTGGATAGGGTCTTTTCCAAACGGGTGATTGCGATGAATCATTATCTTTTGCAGGCTCTGTTGGTTGCTGAACTTGGAAAATCGGGGTACTTGTGCAAATATACGGATCCAGATCTAAAGGAACCACTTCTTCCGGAATTTCTATACTTTGCACTGCTAACATATGTTGCTTCTTATCAATCAATTGGCCGAGGGTGATATCGTGAAGAGGATTGTAAAGTTCATCTTTAAAAATAACATCTCGAGTTCTGATAACTTTTTTCATTGTTGGGATCCACACATGAAAGATGTTGGTTGATGCATATCCTACTAGGTAGCCTATGTTTGCCCGCTCTTCCATCTTATCCCTCTTTGGAATTCCACGCACAAGACAATAAGCCTTAGAACCTATTCGATGTAGATGGGCCACGGACGGTCTTTTTCCTGTTACTAATTCGAACGGGGTCCGATACTCAAGTTTCTTGGTAGGCGTTCGATTTAGAAGGTAAGCGGCAGTCTCACACAACCATGGCCAGAGGTTCTTGGGTAGAGAGGAAGCTATTCTGATAGTCCTAGCCGTATTAACAATCACCTTCCCAGAGGCTTCTGCGGCGCCATTTTGAGCAGGAGTCTCTGGAGCAGACGGTAATCGAGTTAGTTTAAATTTATCAAGGATTTTAGAGACTTCCTTTCCTATCGATCCTTTCATATCTGATCTCAAGAAAACTGTACGCGCACCAAAAAGCTGCTCTGCTTTTGGGAACCAAGTTTTGAAATATGCTGCTGCTTCTGACTTTGTTTTCGTGCATTTTACATGATGAAAACATTCAGCATCATAGTAAAAATGCGACATGTACTTAGATCCTTCAAGGCCTTGGGTAAATTCAACAATGTCCCATGATACAACAACCATGTGTTTAGCTTCATTTATTCTAGAAATCTCGCGATTTGATTCAGAACGTCGGGAGACTACAGCCTTAGCCTTTGAAAGAAGACATGGCTCACAATCAATAGTTGATAATGTCTCTTTGGAAATGAATTCACAGCCTTCAACGTTATCAGGGAGAGACTCAATTGCTTTAATCCCAGGATGGCCAAGAATTTCATGCCATTTCGATGGAGATGCTGATAAAGGCTTCCGAGATTTCGAAAAAGAGACTGCAAAAGAAGCCATTTCGAAGCTACTCTCAAGATTTTCGAGTATCCAATGTTCACTTTTGCTAAGTAGTAAATCTGCCCAGGGCTTTCTTTCTCCATCAATGTAGCGATATAATATCAGTGGATTTAAAGAATCGTGGTGTACGTTAACCTTAGCAAGGCGTTTTAATGACACAAGATTGCTCATATAGTCCGGTATATATAGCGCATCATGAAGAGTCAAAATCTTCGATTTTTCGCCACATTTTAAGTGAACCTCAGCGCTAACTACTGCAGTTGCTTGAATTATACTTTGACCTGAGTGAACTTTGTCTTTAGAAGTGGCTTCCCGAGATTCAATTATCCGATGACTCATTGCATTGTTGATGATGTGAACGTTGGTTCCAGAGTCTAATATCACAGAGTCATATAATGAACATGATGCTGACTTAGTCAATGACGCAGCTCCTACATTTTCATCTTCAGATTCATCTTCGATATTACCACTGGCTGCAACATTATTCGAATCTTTATTTTTAGCCTTTTTTGCTTCCCATCGACTAAGCTCCTCTTGTACTTTCAAAACAAATTCAGGATGGTTTTTGCAATGTCTTTCAATTTTTGCTTTGATCTCTTTATTTGGCTTCCACCATCCAGGACGCGAACGCTTTGGGTTCAGATAGTTACAGTAAGGAATGTTGTGAAACTTGCCACAAATACATTCGGGATGCTCAGATCGAGATGACTTAGACAAATTTGATGGCATATCTTTGGGCTTTCGATCAAGGGGCGTACCATCCAGTGAGACCGACGAGAATGCAGCATTTTTAGCATTATTTAACTTTGATGGAAACTTGACTATTCCCTTCGATTGTAAAAATGTCTCCCACGACTTAATTTCGTCTGCCAAGTTCACTTCAATTCCTGAGTTAACTTTATCATTGATCATGTTTGTTCGAAAGATTGAAGTGACAGGATGGATTGGTTGTAAAGCTTGGTGTAGGGCAAGTGAAGGATCTTCTTCACCAGTGGTAAAGATCGAGTGCTCCTTTGTCCGGCACTTGATATTCAGGATTTGCCACCGGAAAAAATTTTCGGTAACGGGGCTCCCATATGGAGTAGCCTTTAATATCTCGTACTCTGCCTTAAGATCTGCTTTAATCGATGCGATAGGTGGCCTGACCTGTTGAACCAGAGACTTTAGTTTAGCTCTTTCAGTCATTTTTCCCATTAGATGTTGCTTGAAATTGTTGCCGGCTGTACTCTTAATCATTTCGTCCAATTGTTTCAATGCAATATCTTTATCCTTCCACAGACGCAAACTGTTCGTATATACTGCGTTTTCAATCTGAAAATTTGCTCGGGATTCATTATCAAGCATGGTAGGAAGTTGTGGTGCTACCGGTCTCTGATTTAGCGGTTGTTCTCCTTCAGCTTCGGGGTTTACATCATCCCAGATTTCATTTCTAATACACCATATTTTTAGTTGATCGTACCATAAGGGCCAGTCCTGCCATCGATCAAGTCGTATACCAGTTGAACCTTTTAAAGTCACTCTAATAGACTCAGGATCCATTCTGATGTTAAGGACGTCTTCAAAACTTTCAACAACAAATTCTGGTGATTCTTGATGTATATTTGTAGTGGCTGACTGATTGCCACTTGAATTCTCTACTAGTTTTCTCGAACGAAGTTCCATTCAAAATAATGACGAATAAGTATCACTGCGCACTGATAGAGACTACCGGGCTCATAACTCGTAGATCGAACCGCTTCAGAAGAATTGTATCTATATATATTCTACCAATGTATTTAGGGGTTTAAATTTTATACAAAAAGACAAAGCTGCCAAGCCGCTAATAGTGGCCTGTGCATAGCTCACATTCCATCACAAGTCGCTAATCCAAGAGCTAGGTCTCACTAGCCGCATTAATGGGGCAGCATGCACCAACCTTTACGTGGACAATCAATCAGCAATCTCGCTAATCAAAAACCACGACAACCATAAGCAGTCCAAGCATATAGCGCTCAGGAACTTCTATTGTCGTGAACAGCATCAGAATGGTCAAATCGCCAGTGCCAATCCACTAACCAGGCTAGACGGAGGTCGTTACTGACAGAGGGAGTGTTGTTCCTAGGAGCATAGTGGACGTGGCAAGGCTGCATAAGCAGCAGATGAGGTGACACCACCGAGGCTAGGATAAAGTGGTGTGACTAGTTAGGCGAGGTGTGGGTCCCACGAGTCTAGATGTTTGCATTGTTTGCTCTGTTAGCGCACGGATGATTCTGGCAGTATAAGTAGGCCTAGATTCGCCACTTTGTAACATATTATCTTCATCATCTTTATATTACACAATATCAAGTACCTCTACTTCACGCATCTGTTTCCCATAAATCAATCTTAGCTGCCTTCACACAAGTATGTTCCCAATCATATTCCTGGTAAAACATTTTCTGTGCCGCAAATACTCGCTTTACTCAAGTCTTACGTTGATGAGCCCTCATTTGTAAGAATACGATCTTCTGTCTTGCGCCATCTCAGACTCCATCTATAAGCCGTCAGTTTTATGTGCACCTGAAGGAGGAATAAGCTGATGAGCACAAATTTGGAGAGACATCAAGCTTTAATTTGCTGAGGAAGTCAAGGATGCAAGTTGGGAATTCCTAGAGAAAGAAGAAGTGGGTTGAACAATCCAGGGAAAAGAATAAGCTGGTCTTACGGAGACTTGGGATGGAATATCGTGGTGGACTAATGGCTTTGAGGGGTATTCTACGGGTATTCTGAATTTTGATGGGGGGTCGGAGTGAGAGAAGAGGGCTGGTTGACCATCAGCTACGAGTGCTCCTAGGACAGTTATGTGAATGCGTTCTAGTCACTCTGTAAATCTTGTCTCTAGCAGCAGTGTCTTTATGGAACGTCCTTTGTCCCAATAGGGAATATAGGGTCCATTTTTGTATGCGACTCTCTAGACGTTAAATAAAGACAACAACTTTGATCCTCAAAATCTTCAACATAACCTTTTGAAAATGGCTGGACATCTAATTCAATTGGAAATTAATGGCAGATTTAATCAATATTCGTAGAAATATCACTGTTTGAATATTTACTTACTCTTCGGGTTGGGTGGCCACAAAGTATACAGTCGAGTGTTACGGGATGAACCCATGAGGCTAATAGTGCCTGCGCCAGAACATCCAAAGCCGCTTATCCGCGAGGCTGAAGTGTGGGTACTCACGAGGCTGGGATCGCCAAGACAAATATCCGCGAGGCTGAACACACGGACATGTTGGCATGGCGGGGATTCTCTTCTATTTATGAAGTTAGGAACCATAGAAATGATAGCAAGAAGCAGGCTGGGGAAAAGATTGTGAGATGTGTATATATATATGAGGCCATAGATATTTCTGGAGTTCTTTCGGTAGATTAGAATAATTAACTGATTTTTACTTTTGGACTTGCTCTGGTGTTTACCACCATCAATTGATCCGGCGGCATCGAGATTATTACACGCACCCCTTTAGGCGTTTTTCCTCTCACTTCCCACACAAAAAATGAAGCTGGTTTAGTTCTTTCAAAATTTAAGCAGTACATCTCTATCTTTATTTGGTTTAGATTTAACAAAAGACCCACAGTCAAAAGTCTCGAGTTGAAGAAGTTTCAATACTAATTGTTGTGGACCTTGTTCATAAAAACAGGGCATAAAGTCAAATTCCTGGTAGATCTTGCCCAATTAAGCTTAACCGACCTACCATAAACTCATTTTGAATCTCCAGTCAACTTTCTACCGTGGTGGTAGGGTATATCTCGCAGAATGACTCAGTTTGACGTTTGGAACATTCGTTCTCAGATTTCATTTACAGATACCACTACGAGAATAACACCTAACGGCATGTACCCTCTTCCGTGGATACCCACCATAAGGAAAAGCGAGCAAAACCTATAGTTATCTGAGCTTGCTTTCGTCATCCTACGAATACAATATCACCGCGAGAGAAGTGGTGTGAGGGTCTTGCTGGATTCGAACCAGCTTTCTCCTGTCTCCAGTGGGGCACGTTTCCAAGCTACCCAGATTCTACTTGGGAGAACGGCCCGTACAGTGTACCACTGCACCATCCGACCCAATAAATGAGTATGAGGGGTAATAGAATTGAGTAGGCTTTCTATGTCCTAGGGACAACTGAATAATTGTACTAAAGTGATAATACTAAAATAAGAAATCTGGGCACCACGGTCTGTCCTCTCTTTGTCCCTCAGATACCTGGCAGATTCTTTCCTCATATCCTTCTTCACTTCTCTTGTCCCAAATTCCAAACTTCCCATCATCATTACACTAGTCAGAGCCCGGATTCTAGCTGATGCTGCAACATCTAATTCAGGACCCTTATTGTTCCAGGTTATTTGGACGAGACTCTTGTTGACTACTTGTATCTCATCAGATTGCCCTTTGCCCCTTGCCCCTTGTAGCCGCGGCTACGCGACTGCACAACCCTGTATACATTTCCGGTATCAACTGGCATCAGCACTGTCAAACGCACGGCAAAAGACCGTAACATTGAAATTTAACGTACTGCATTCTATCCCGCTTAGATATGGTGAGTCGAATGACCCAAACCATCACAAATCAATCACTCAACTATCACAACCCACAAATAATAGCTGCGGATAAGCCAAACGTGGATTTGTGTCCAATTCGAAGATTGTAATTTTTGGGTTTTAAATAACTAGTGTGATAGACAAGCAATTTTTAAAATATATACGCATGTAAGTCAAATTGGTAGAACTACCACTTATACAGTTCTCTCACCTTTTTTATCCTACAACTAGATAGAAGTAATAGTCAAAAAGCCAAGACTTGATATACAGCTTGAAATAATGGCACGTATTGGCGAATTCGTTGTCATACTTGTCCAAATTTGCAATTTGATTGGCCACTACTGAGAGTTACTGTATAATTTTTCAGCAAGACAACGACCCAAAACGTGTGTTCAAGATTACAAAAGGATAGTAAACTTCGAGGAGGACATGTATTTTGATTTGGTCATCTGAATCACTAGATGTGAGCCCAATAGAACTTCTCTGAGGTCGGATAAAACGTTGAGTCAGCGGCTACCAGGAGCCATCAAAAGAGATGTATGATTTCACGAACAAGAGTCGAAGAAATTTGGCATAGAATTGATGCGGAGTCATACCGGACAATACTGGAGAGTATGCCGTCCAGAGTTGCAGCTGTTATGAAGACGAAAGGAAGTCTAACAATGTACTAGTAGAATAATACTCTCAAAACTGGCCATATTATCGGCAATGCCAAGACTCGTAGAGTATGTGCCGTCTGCACATTTTTCACCTAGAAAAATGCAACTCATAGAGGAATAACATATGACTTTTAAACAATTGAAAATTTCAATTTCTGTAGATGTGGTGTCCACGTATTATCTTAATCATTAGAATTGGTTTTTTGATCGGCCTCTTTTGTGAGCCACAATGTTTCTGATCTGACTTTGGCAGGACGCTTTGAAAACATCGAAGGCACATCAGACATCTTGCTTTGGCCCCAAAATGGTTCTTACTGGTCATGAGTTCTGCGATTTTGCTTCGTTCGTATATTCTGATGGAGACATTCCATTTGAGGAAGATAGCCACGCAATGAGAACTCTTTAATTTGGCAAAGTCGTTGGTGACATTAGCATGCGGCTGAGAGACATGATTGATGATTGACGGCTTTTTTAACGTGTCGTAATAGGATAGTTTAGAAGATCCGTAAATTTAGCGAGATACTTCACAGGCCACAACGAATACATATCTATTATCAGGAATAATAACCAGCTCATGTCTTTTAGTTCGGACACGCAAAAGCTTCAGTTCATCCTAGTCCAGAGTGTTAAGAAGATATGTACGAGACGATCATTGTTAAGGAAAAGATTTAATTTACCTCATCATCCATTTCTGTCACCAAACTGTGAGTATGATTTATATAGTCCAATATCTGCGCGCCGAATTCTTCACTAACACTGGGTCTGTTACCATCAGAGGGAAGCCTAGGAGGCATAGTATGGGTACTACTATTAAGTTTGAAGACTGATGTTAGGCCTGCAGATGCCAACACGGTCGCAGAGTCCCGGTCCAACACAAGAACCGCTGTAACCGTTGGTTTTCGTGACAGCCGCTGCATAGCCTCAGTGACGGATACAGGTACAGGTACAGTGGATTCCACGGTCGCCATAACAATTCTTTAAGTGATTAGATACAGAATTATCTGCAATGTCAAGCTGTCCCGAAGTTTTAAGGTTGTTAGAAAGGAAATTAGAAAAAGAAAAACTTGAAAGGATTGGTATCACTTAATTCACTCCAGAACGTCGAAAGCGAATGAAAAGTCAGTGATCGTGGAATGTGAAGATCTTGATATTGCGCATAGAATAGAGAGTTTGCTTTTTTAAACCAATCCTACAGACAGGGATAGAGTAAAAGAGCGTTCACGATTGCAGTGGGAAATGCGTTACTCGTAATCCCCTGTTAGCACGAATTTTTATTTGTAAGAACACGTCTGCTTACTAGAATACTCGCCTCACCAAGCGGTTCAGGCTCGATTCAAACCAACCAAAGACAAACAGGAAATTGCACGTATCATGCGAGTATGGTCAATATTCAGTTCGGTAAATTTATTGGTGTTAACTACACCTAATCTCATTCAATATACACCTTTCTCAACCTCGAACATATTGGGGGAACACAATGAGAACTGATGTGCTGATTGGTCAAAAATTCAGACCAAGCCGTTACCGTCATTGTTCGGTTTGTATCATTAGTTCATACTGGCACTAAATCAAATCACGGGACTGAAAAATCAACCTTTAACCAGATCACAGATTACTACACACTATTTACCGTGGTGAGTACTAATTCAGGTCGAATGGTGCATTGGTACACCGTCCAGGCCGTTCTCCCAAGTAGAGTCGGAGTAGCCTGTAGTATTTTCTCGTTATGTGTACCCATGCTCCTGTATCATATACCTATCACCATATGCTGGTACGTATTTGAAAAATTTAAACGATTACTTTCTGGCGTAATAATAACAATCTTATCCAGATCGTCTCGGTTTGTTGTTAGTTTGTTACCTAATTAACATCTAACTAGCATAGGCCAGAGCTCTTCCCGCGCTATACTTACCCAACGGTAAAGAACGCCATTGTCTCGGTTTGACCGTATAGCAATGACTAGGTAGCTACCTAGGTTTTCACGTGATTATAGACACATAGTTGTAATTTAGAACTTAGGTCATAATAATCAACATACATAACTAATCCACCTGTCTCATTATAACCAGCTTTGTCACTATCACACAAACACACTGTTTATGGGCAGTCGTTTTATCAACCGTTCAATAATTCTAAATTAATATGGGCTCATCTATGCGGAAGAAGAAAGAAAAGGCTAAGGATTTCAAGGTGATTTCTTTTCTCCGACGAGTATCACATCTAGAATTTCCTCTAATCAGCATCTTAGAAACAAAAACTTAAGGTTGGGAAAGCCAAAGTAAAGCCTGATAATTTTACAGATACCAGCTTCAAATCTAAATGTAAGTTTTGAAATTTTTAGAGAGTATTTTCACTTCTTGCAACCTAAAAAAGTCGCTGAAAAATATTTACTCTATTTCTACCAAACATAATCGTTTACTCACATGATATTTCACGACATCGTGCTTTATAAGTAGAGCTTCAGTTGTAGTGTATCACTTAGTGATGGTGTATTTAACACTTTCAAGTTATCTTGTCTATTCAGATATGACAATATATAGTTATACGAAAATCCCTGATATCTCATAGTCCTGTTCCGGTCATGTTAAAACTATGAATTTACTGCTGGCCTATCATAAACCGATATTCTCCACGATTTTTGTCAGTTTGAATCCAAGAGGCCAAATAAATTTCATTGGACATTTAATGAGATTGCTCTGGGAGTTTAACTGCTTATTGCAGGTGCCTCCAGCAGAGAAAGCAAATTGTAGCCATCACTTGTCTACAAAAGAGAAATTATCACGAGTTAATGTGATTTGTCGACGATCAAAATCAAAGAAAGTACATTTTTGTTCCATCGAGAGTTTTCTGGATACATTGCCGAAGCACCTATCCTTATTATCTACACATTATACAATCAATTCTAGCCCCCTAAAACAATAATCTCAAAAAACATGGCTTACAATTTATAGCAATTGTCCTCAACCAGCAGTCTCTTAAAATATCCGCACCATCGTCTTCGTCACAATTTAACCACTATCTTTCCCTTGCGTCGACGTCGAAAACTGACACTCAGAGACGAGATGCTCTTTCATATCTTACTACACAGATGTCTACCTTACCAGCTAATCACAGTCTTCCATTACCTACAGCAGTCCTCCTTCCAAAACTCATGCCACTCATCCTTGACGGTTCTTCTTCTGTACGCTCTCAACTGCTCAAGCTCCTTCGGCTTCTTCCATCAAGTGATGTCGCTGACCATATCGAATGTGCCCTTCTCTACACTCGGGCGGGAATAACCCATCTAGCATTGGAAATCCGTATTCATGCTCTTGAAAGCTTGGAATGGCTACTTGAAGTTGCAGGAGATCAAGTCGTGGGCTGTCCTGGTGGTTGGGTCAAGACCCTCAAATGTCTTATGAGCATTATGGGCTGGAACATTGTTCTTCAGACAGGCAAGTGGTCCTCGGCGACCAAGGTGTCTTTGGGTTGGGCTGGAAAAACATTCCCACGACAGCTGCTCGTCTTTTCTCATTTTCTGAACGTCGGCTTAGTGGAATCGGACGAATCAGTAGCGCTCGCTGCTCAACAAAGGCATGATGATCTTGCACGAAATATTAAGACTTTTCCCCTGGTTGACGTTCATCTGAACATGATCCCCACAGCTCCGGATGTCTATGCTTATCTTAATTTGTTCGGTGCGCCTAGAGATGAAGAGAATGAAATATACAGTGATCGCGAAGCTAGATTAAGAGTATTTCAAGCCATGTTCCTCCCCGGTGTACGAAATGGAATTCAAAATGCCAAGAAAGAAGGAGGAGAGGTTGGAAGAGCCGCTGGTGTGTTGGCTGACACTTTAAAGAAGGGAGTCGGAGACTGTACTATATGAGAAACTGACTGAATGAGATGAAATATCATGAATCCCTGGGCGTTCTTGGAATAAAGCTTTGGTAAAGTGCGTTATAATCGATAAATTTTGAGGACTGACAGCCTGGCTAATGTTACTAATATTTTAAACTCACATATAATAAACACTAAATTAATTGCCAAAACCAATTGATAATGATCTGCCTGCCTATCTTGTAAATGCAATCTGGATAAGACATTATCATTCAGCAATTAAAGCCTCCTGTAAACAGAGGTAACGCGACATAATTTATGGTGAAGAGACGAGTGGTTCGGTTAGTTTGACCTAGCCAGGTATATCATCTCGAATAGCAAAAAAACGATAGAATTTCCACACATTTAAAGGTCTCCTATCACATGGTTCGTTTCCCACTCTTCTTCACTGCTTTGCTCACCCGGCAATCGAATTTTTTGAATATCTTCCTCTGCAACCTTGTTCCAAGTTTCGGTTGGAATCCATCCAATGTAAGCCCGATCACCAAATCCACCAATCCAATAAATATCCTGGACCACGAATCGTTGCCATGCACTAGCATGAATATGATTACCAGGCAGCCAAAGTCTTGCATCTGGATGGCTTTTAATAAAACACTTTTCGATATTTTGTTTCTCGACATCCTTATCATCAATCGGCTCAAGATATCCAAACAGCGAGAAGCGTGGCAGATTGGCGGCTGAAAAGTCATAAGAATCGGGCAATGATGAGATGTGCGATATAGGCGCGTACGGCGGCGTCCATGTCACGGAAAGTGAAATACGTGAGCCTGAAGCGACGTTCTGAAAGGTCGTTGCAATGCCAATGGCAAGGATGCTTGGGTTACCCGAAGCTTCGCAGTCGGCGATGTATTCCATCAGGCCGACCGGTGTGTAGGCCAACTGATGCAAGGGAGCCTCACCGGCCTGCGTAGACCCATGGTGCTCCGCGCTAGAGCTGGCAGGATAGACCGTAGAGAAGACCCCTCGAGTAGTAAGACGTAGGACTCGTCGTGCCAACATGGCAGATTCGTGAACAGTAGGAATGCGAAAGCCGTTTTCGTCACCGGTGAGCGCGATGGGGCTAGCTAGAATAGTTTGCGGATACATGGTCGCAAATATCAGGGCCCATGCTAAGAACATCGAGAAATGCATCAGACGACATGTACCTGATTTAGGTAGATCGTGTTTTGACTACGGAGGTACAGCCCATAAGTATTATTCCATGTCGACCAGGGGGGGCTTGGCCACCACAACGCTTTCCTTAATTAGGCAACATCGCGAGAATACAACTCGCACCCATCCCTACTGTGTTTTGTATGTATTCCGATGACAACAACATCAACGCAATGGATTGTTTACTAAGTATTAGTTATTATAAGAATAGGAATTATTTTGCATTTTGTATTATGAGTTAGGAATCATTGAATCAATGCTTTGATCATTAGAACTCATACAAAACACAGTAGGAAATGGTGCGAGGTGCATTCTCGCGATGTTGCCTAATTAAGGAAAGCGTTGTGGTGGCCAGCCCCCCCTGGTCGACATGGAATAATACTTATGGGCTGTACCTCCGTAGACTTGTTGAAGCAAGATTTTGAGGGTCACGGTTCTACTGGACCAGGTGTTATCCAGCCTAATGATGACGTTATTCTTCGCACTCTTTTGTCCGCCGTTAAGTGACTATACTAGGTTGGATGGTGCAGTGGTACACCATCTAGGCTGTTCTCCCAAGTAGAGTCTGGGTAGCCGAGGCACATGCCCCACTTGAGACAGGAGAAAGCTGGTTTAAATCCAGCAGGACACCTTCACCACATTTCTCGCCTGGCCATGTACGTGAAGATCACGAAGGCATACTGAATAGTCGTGGATGGCTAGAATGCGCTCCTGCGGCAGATGTATACGGTTGAGGGTTGAAAGGGCTTTAAGGCGCCTTCAAGTTATGTCTTCAGATGATATTCGGGTGTGGGTGCCCCTGATATCAAGTTGTGTCACCGCTCCACGTACTGACCCGCATCATTCGTGTTATAGCCTCATAACTGCATACACAAGAATGATTTTAAAAAAATACAACTACAGTCGCCTCTCGTTGTAACGATGTGGGGCAAGACCTAAATAAGGGCTCTCATTGGCCAATATAATGAAATTCTCCAATGAGGAACATTATTTAAGTCTTGCCCCACATCGTTACAACGAGAGGCAAAAGTAGCGAATGAAACTTGAACATAACAGCTAGGCTCGCGTCAGCTGGCGCGCAACCGAATGTAATCGCAAAAAATAGTAACGAAGTGAAGGGCTAGATAGGGTCGGATGGTGCAGTGGTACACTGTTCGGACCGTTTTCCCAAGTACTCTGTTACTACGGTATTAATCGTGTATAGGCGCTAAAATTCGACTTTTACAGGGTATATAGGCTTTTACTAACTTGAATTAGCATGACGATAAGTAGATCTCCCCACCTAAACTTTAAATTTGTATGGCAAAAATTTCACAACGAAATATTCGTTGGTTTTGCTTTTTTGGTCCATTATAGCCCTCTATTCACTTTTTAATTCATTAATACATTTCATAAATAAATTATACTTCTATCTAGCTAATAATTTACATATCCTCCTTCAGCTTCGTAAACGGCTCTGATTCTTCGGGGCATCGAATCTATCAGTTTCTCCAAGTCATCCCCATTAAACCCCAGATCCCACGCCTCGTTCACTATTTGACGAAGATGCCCTTGACTCCGCTGCCCCCTTGATCCAACGCTGGATAAAGACGCTCCATGTACGCTTTCATATAACTCCACAAAGTTTCTATCGGATTTAAATCAGGAGAATATGGCGGCCACTCCATTAGAGAAATATTCCTCCTTTCAAACTCACGCATAGTTTGCCTCGACTTGTGAGGAGGGGCGTTGTCCTGCATCACATCTAGTCCTGGTTCCCGAAAGACCGCACTCTCTATGAGAGGCACTATCCTCTCGCAGTAACTGGCCGCAGTGATATGGCCCCACTCCTTCTCCCAAATCAGGCAAGGCCCCTTCTGTCGTCCAAAGAAAGATCCCCAGAACATCCACCCAACTCTCCTCCGCGTCTTGGCTAGGACACAGGTATCTTCGTACTCTTCCCCAATCTTTGACTTAAACTTAGCTCAAGGGAACTCTAAATCTTAGGAGCCTTTAAGGGACTACTGACCTTTCTTGTGACCCAACGATCATTTTGCCGACCATTCATAGCCCAAGTCTCGTCGGACCAGAGGACTCTCATCCAATGTTCCTTCCGCCAGTGGAGATGTATTCTGGCAAACTCATATCTCTTCAGTTTGTTGACTGAATAGATAGGAGGTTTTAATCGTGCAATCCTGCGTGCATATCCCCTCTTTGCCAGTTCACGTCGGATCACATTCTCGCTCACACCAAAGTGCCGAAATATAAAATGTGCAAGTTGGAAAAATGACATCCGACGATTTTCCGATGATAAACAGACGAAAAATTCTATTCCATCTACCTGGGAACTACTTAGAATAGGTGGCCTACCACTGGAGTACTGAGGCTCGGTATTTTCAACGCTCATGGTGTATTGTACCTGTCGCCATGTAATCCCAAGGCGTTGAGAGATTTTGACGTAACTGTGTCCCTCACTGGCCAAGGTTCTAACCTGCACATGTTACTCTCTTAACCTTATCAATTTGTAGATTTCAGACTTACTTGAATACGTTGAGTTTGTGTTAGGCGTTTTGCATAAGTAGGAGATGCTGATGATGGAGAAGGTTGTTGAGGTGAATCCATCTTTGCGGCAATCTAGTACAGTAAATTAAAATCTTCTAAAGTAGTTGACTTAAGGTTCAGATGCACTCACATGAAGTAAAAATTAGATAGATGAATGAAATAAAAGTATGCCGTTGAGCAAAATAATAGTAAATAGCTGACAATGATTTAAACGAAACGACCTCAGGTGTGCGCGAGTGAAGGAAGGTGCAGGCATGAAGGTGGGCGTTGGACTTCATATACAGATGCATATCTCTTATGCCTTAGGCCATAAGATTTTAAAATTTGAAGCTAACAGGGATACTGTGGATCTATCGTGAGGTAACCTGGAATATCACCACTTTATCTCCACTTTATCCCCGCTTTAACCCCTGTACCCTATAAGAAGCGGATCAACGAACAATACCCTATCATGAGAGTAGACTCTGGGTCGCTTGGACACTTGCCCCACTTGAGACTGGAAAAAGCTGGTTCGAATCCAGCAAGACCCGCACACCACTTCTCTCGCGGTGAAATCGTATTCGTATGATTACGAAAGCAAGCTCAAATAACCCCAGGGTTTTCTCGCTTTTCCCTGTGGTGGGTATTCACGGAAGAGGGTCCTGCCGCAAGGCGTTGTTCTCGTAGTGGTATCTGCAAAATGAAATCTGAGTCTGAGTGTTCCAAACGTCAAACTGAGTCATACAGCGTCACATATACATCTTCCGTAATCATCCGAGTTATAGCTTCAGGCTGCATACGAAGAAATGATTTAAAAAAAAGAAGGGCTAAAGGGACAATAATGTTGCTACGTGGCTTGGCATGAAGCGCATTACGAATATCTGCTGTTGAAATTATTCAGCTGGAGACTAAGCAGACTATAGGACAGAAATATAATTATGGGGTTCTTTCAGCTGTGGGCAATCATATGGAGTAATCACACGCCAAAGCAGCAGTTACGCCACCGTGCACCTGCGGACCCAGAAACTTGAAAAGCAGCCAAGATAACCATTGGCCAAAAGACGGGTAGACTACGAATGAACTTAAAGGGAACTCCATCTGCCATCCACAAAAACCCGAAGAGGGCCCAAAGTAGTATTGCCACACAGATAAGAAGCGAGCATATCGGGCTCAACGCTTATCTGCACCGAAGAAACGTCCCCGGAGTTGAAGACCCGAGATGTCAATGTGGGTATCCGTCTCAAAACACCAAGCATATGGTCATGGTGTGTCCTCAGTGGGCGCAGGGAAGAGGAGTATTGCGGAAGGCCAGAAACCGGTCGTTCGAAGCCATGATGGACAACCCAGAAGATGTTGGACGCGTAACGAAGTGGATACAACGGGAAGGATGGATAGAACAGTTTCGGCTGACGCGAGCGGTGGAGGCGATGATGGAGGAGAGGAGGATGGGAGAAGGATAGGATGGAACCCGTACTGGGCAGAACAGTGTTTGCACTTTCTAAAGCGTAAAAATCATTACATAAAAGTATCCAAGTGAAGATTGGAGGGTTTTTCAACGAAAGGTTTTCCCTCTGTGTACAATAGCAGACTAATAGACACCTTCATGGGCTTTAGGCTCCTTACTAGGAAAATAATTAAATCAATCAATCAATTATGGTGTTCGAGTTAACTATTTTAATCGCATGAAGTTTTCTTATGTCAGCCTTCCAAACTTTTCCATTCCGAGATAAAAAAAATTTAAATTTTGTACCGGAGTTGGTCTCTGCAGAGGTTTACACGATTTATTCACAATTGAGAAAACCAATTTCCTAGGTTATGTTATCAAATGTTTATCAGAAGTACAGGGTGTCAGGGGTAAGTGAAGTCTTCGCTTAATCGACATGGGTTGGCGTGCAGGGGTGTTGTCAGCCTTAAACAGCAGGCGGTGAAGGCACGGTGAAGTCCCTAAAACAGGGCATTCCAGTACTATTACATAATTTTCTGTGCCAAGTTTCATTCCTTCCAAAGAATCCTATTACAGTACAATCTCGCTACAAAAATGTGGGGCAAAACTTAACCAAGGCTCCCGATTGGAGGATTCAATTGAATTGGCCAATCGGGAGCCTTGCTTAAGTTTTGCCCCACATTGTTATAGCGAGATTGTACTGTAACTTGTTTCTACCAGATTCAGATCTGTTCATATTCGCTGACCTCAATTTTCTCTAAACATCTGCAACAACATTTTCCTTCATCGCAAAAACTTTACCAAATATACAGTGCGATCTAAAATACAATAGGTTTCATGCGTTCATTACAAATATGCAATTTCCAATCAAACAGATCAATGTACCTCATTGCTAACAAAAACCTTAGCAGAATGAATACTCAAATCACTCCACCTGTCAGCAGACGTGCGCTCTATCTTACTCGAGATCAAAAATTGAAGGCGATTACAGGAATTCAACTATAAGAAAACTTTCCCCATAAATTAACTACATTTAGATACTCACATTCCACAGAGCCACACTCTCTAATAGAGAAATAGCAGATCAACTTGAAGTCACAATCCTTCAAGTTCGGAATACGGTCAGATCTGGTCGTGCCTCTCCCCAACCTCGGACAGGACGTCCACAGCTCTTAAGCTCAGCCTAAGTTGATGAGCTGGAAGCATTTATTTGTTCTTCGCGGGAAATTAGGCAAATGTCGTTTGTTGAACTGGCTCTCCACTTTCGTCGTTGGGGTGCCGGTGAATACGCTATTCGGAACGCGCTCAGAAAACGAGGTCACGAGCGGCGAATTCCACGTAGCTCTTCCCTGCTTGCTGAAAATCAATGTGCGGTCCGAATACGGTGGAGCGAACAGCATCTGAATTGGCATCAAGAGTGGCCACGAGTTCTTTGGAGTGACAAGACATGGGTAAACGATAGCTGAAT
Organism: Podosphaera xanthii; assembly: GCA_028751805.1. Taxonomy (NCBI): domain Eukaryota; kingdom Fungi; phylum Ascomycota; class Leotiomycetes; order Helotiales; family Erysiphaceae; genus Podosphaera; species Podosphaera xanthii. The sequence goes on from JAPWIX010000023.1 coordinate 1,272,398, forward strand.
AATGTTTGGATATGTTGCCAGAAAGGATAGTCTAATCTTATTAATTTTCAAAAATATCTCGGACTCTAATATCGACAAAAGATGGGCCAAGACTTTGATGACACTTGTGTTATCGATCGTTACAAGAAGAACAATTCTTGGATGTTCTGGGGGAGCTTCGCGGGAATGGAACGAGGTCCTCGTGTCTTTTGGGAGCGGGAGTGGGGAAGTATGACATCTGAAGGATACAGTGAACATATCCTCCCAGGGATAGGTAATTGGATCAGAGAAAAGAGAGAAGAGACGGGCCATGATTACATCTTTATGCACGACAACGCCTCTGTTCATGAAGGACGTCCGGCTTGGGAGTTTCTCGATGCCAATGGAGTTGAATGTATGCCCTGGCCTGCTAACTCTCCTGACTTAAATCTGATCGAGAATGTATGGAGCATGATGAAATACTACATACAAGAACGATAGCCGGAGTTTGAGCGGACGAGACAGCGGAACAGGGCGGAGATTCGATCCAATGTGCTAGAGGCATGGTACCATAGTATAATAGAGGAAAAGCTCACAACTGATTGGGAGTATGGCTAGAAGATACGAAGAAGTATTGAATGCAAACGGGGGCCCTATTTCATATTAGGCTTAAAAATCTGTGTCAACAGTAAACCTGAATTGCAAGTTTTAATATGACGTAGAGCTCGATTTTTTAGGCTTAGTGCGAAACAAAGTGGGGAGAGACAGGCGACTTCACTTTTGTCGACCTCAATTTCTCTCAACTTATTTTTGAACGGAGTTTGAAGCTTTACCATATTCGGCCTCGCTTAATCGTAATCGTCGCGGTAGATTACTATGTTTGGGTAAATATCGGCAAAAAAACCCTGTAAATGACAGGCGAATTCACTTAACCTTGACCCCCTATACTATAATTAGTAATATATTTGGCTAGTTTTATGGGCTACTAATACTCATCAGTTTCCCCGGTCTTTTATAAAAATCTTGATCCGGCTTACATATGTACGTACAAGTATCAAATTGAGTCACTTAGTTTTCACTCGTAAGTCTTAATTAGTTCTGCATCTCATCTCTGTAGCTTCAAATTTGAGATGAGGCGCCCTCATTCTACTTTGAATCATTTTAATTTTGAAGATTGCCGAAGCTTGGAAAGGTCTAGCTAGGTTGTGTTCACAATCCCTCTACACCGATAATGGTAAGCGAATAGTAATTATTTGGAGTCTGAAGTTGAGCTAATCCTGCGAACTTGTGGTATACTAATAGTAGTACTACCGGTAGCAGGTTCCACTTCACTACCATCTTCTGACAGAGAATTTTAGCCAAAGGACTTGTACTAGTCGTGACCTTTGTTGCACCACACTTATCTCACTCAAATCGAGTGGGAGTTCGTCTGAACTCCTACTAAGCAGTAGTGCGACAATCTCTTTATCCTATGCACTACTAGTGATCCCTAAGAATCGAATTAACTCTTCAGCGCCAATGCTCCCCAAAAGGAAGAGGACATGACACAATCTAGTCTAAAATTTTGATACGACGTGATCGGTGCATTTTAATCTCGTTGTCTGGGTATTTCCTTGAATCATTACTACGATATCATTCAAGGGGAATGGCAAGGAATTATTGATTTGTTTGACACGCGACGAGTACACGTTCAAAAGAAACGGTCAGAGGTTGATCAATTACGTGTTTGATTCGACGTTGCGACAATAGTCGCTGATTGTTCAGTACTAACAGTACGTGTTATAATACTAATAAATGTTCCGCGACAATAATGTTATGAAAACCCTAATTTGAGTCAGTTAGATCCACTATTATTAGTAACTCGCCAAATATCGTGAGCGATGACACCAACCAATCAAAAGTGCTACTTATCTCTGCCTGATTAAGCTATACGTAGCGATAAATCGGTAAGGAAATTTTGGAAAATATTTACAAGTGTGACTTCCCCTCCATCTTCTTTCTTCAGGTCTTCTGCCACTCGCGGCTGAGACTCGGGAAATTTGAAATTCAGGCCTTCAATTCTTTGATATCTAGTATTCCCGCAACATTTATTTCTTTGTCAAATCCCCGCTCTTCAAGGAAGAATCCATTGGTTGTTAGAACAAAAGATTCTGTAGTTTTCAGAATTCCCTGTAAGAAATAAACTGTGGTTACGCCTTCAGTTACACACTGCTCGACATGACCAGCTGACAATACCAGTATCCAGTCAGACTTTACTCAATTGGCCTATCAATATTTTTTAAGCTTAAATATGCTCTACGTTACTTCACCAGCTCGCGCTTTACCAGTCATGATCTCAAAATCCGATGGCCCTGTGCCAACTCAAGAGGAAATATCCGATAATATCCAACTTGTCTTTACTGCCCGAACCTCTGAAGCGTCTGTATCCGCGGCTTACTCGTTATGCGATCTTTTACTAAATTCAGTTGGTTTCCATGGCCTATCATCATACGGAATTCTAAGTGAAACAAAGAAAGCCGCCATCGACAAAAAAATTGCCAAACGAAGAGAAGGTGCACAGAACTTGCTTGGTGCGTTGTTTGAACGTCTACCACCTCGACAGAAGATTAGTGAAGTGGTCCTGCTAGTATCTGAGGGTGGTATGGTTCCTTGTGCACTAGATGCTCTTGCCGATAAAATACCAGTCGTTCGAGAGGCAGCGCAGTACGCGCTGGACGAATTATTTAAGAATTTAAGTCCAGAAGCACTGGTGATTGGCCTACTTCCTGTTCTTAGCGCATATCTTGGGAAGAGGACTGGAAAATGGCAAGGGACTGTTGCAGCGTACAAGTTAATGCAGAGAATAGCCGACAAATCCAAAATGGAGATTGGAATCAGTAAAGAAGAAGCTGATGATAAAGATATTCTTCGAGAAGCGATGGGTACTCGGCTAGCCGGACTTATACCTATGGTCGAAGCCGGAATGCACGATTTAAAGTCTGAGGTTGAGAAACAAGCCGTTCTTACCATGACTTCGTTGACATCAATTCTCTCCAACGATGATGTTATTCCACGAATTCCACTCTTGATAGCTACCATGAAGAATCCATCGACTGAGACGTTGCAGAAGGCAATTCATGCGCTCTCTCAGACCACATTTGTTGCTATCGTCACATCTCCAGTTCTTGCTCTTCTCACACCACTTTTAGAAAGATCCCTTAATAGTCCCAATACCGCTCAAGAAGTTCTTCGGCAAACTGTCGTCGTCGTGGAAAATTTAACCAAACTTGTACATGATCCTGTTGAAGCAAGAACATTCCTGCCGAAATTAAAGCCTGGCGTGAAAAGTGTGAAAGACCGAGCCTCTCTACCCGAAGTTCGACAGCTGGCCGAACGTGCGCTCGCCGTGATAGACAAAGCTATGAGCGACGATAACAGACTAGTGGCAGATGGTGCAGCTACTCGAACCGAATATGAGGATGTCGCTAAAATTCTCGAAATGCAAGTCGAAAATCTCGGTGCGCAACTTATTGATCTAGAGAGCTTTAAGCTCGTGAAGCCATATATTTGTAATATGGTAGTTGAAGACATCAATCATCGGCACACTCATCGAATTTCAGCTTGCATAACCCCATATCTACAACAGCTTTTTAAGGAATCATCATCGGCTCAAAAAGTCGGTGACGCTGTACAAGATTTCTACATCAAGGAAGATCACCGTAAGTACGGACAGCCAGTTAAAGAGGAAGATGGCGAAGTTGAGATTGTCAACGCCGATTTTTCTCTCGCCTATGGAGGGATGTTACTTCTTTCGCATACGAATCTTCGTCTACTTAAAGGACATAGATACGGTCTCTGTGGGCGAAATGGCGCTGGAAAATCCACTCTAATGCGTAGTATAGCCACCGGCAAGCTTGAGGGCTTTCCACCCCAGGATGTGCTTCGAACTTGCTTTGTTGAACATAACCAAGGCGAAGATGCCGATATAAGTATCCTAGAGTTTGTCGCAAAAGACCCTGAAATCGGAAAAGCAGGATTAAAACGAATATCTGAAGTGCTGTCTGAAGTTGGGTTCACCTCTGGTCCCGAGGGCCGTCAATCTGAAAAAGTTGGATCATTGTCTGGTGGATGGAAAATGAAGTTAGCTTTGGCTAGAGCTATGCTTATGAAAGCTGATGTACTACTCCTTGATGAGCCTACGAATCATTTAGATGTTGCAAATATCAAGTGGTTACAAGAATATCTCAAGTCGCACACTGAGATTACTTCGTTAATAGTATCTCACGACTCGGGTTTTCTCGACGAGGTTTGCACAGATATTTACCATTACGAACCAGGGAAGAAGCTTGCATGTTACAAGGGAAACCTAGCAGCATTTGTCAAGCAAAAGCCCGAGGCCAAAAGTTATTACACGCTCTCTGCGTCACAAGTCCAGTTCAAATTTCCTCCACCAGGTATACTCGCTGGAGTCAAGTCTCAAACTCGGTCTATTCTTCGTATGACCGATTGCTCCTATACTTATCCTGGAGCTTCAAAGCCTTCTCTCCACAATGTATCCTGTCAGTTATCTCTTTCATCCAGGACAGCAATCATAGGTGGTAATGGAGCAGGAAAATCTACACTTATCAAACTTCTTACTGGCGAAACGGTTCCCACCTCGGGCCGTGTTGAAAAACACCCAAACTTACGAATAGGCTATATCAAGCAGCATGCTCTCGAGCATGTTGAAATGCATCTTGAGAAGACTCCTAACCAGTATCTCCAATGGCGGTATGCAAATGGAGACGATCGTGAAGTACACATGAAGCAGACGCGCATCCTCTCGCCCGAGGACAAAGCTCAAATGGAAAAATGGATCGATCTTGATGGCAAGGGAGGAAAACGCATAGAAGCTATAATGGGCCGTCAAAAATGGAAAAAAACTTTTCAATATGAAATCAAATGGCAGGGGCTACTCCCGAAATACAACAGTCAAGTCTCCCGAGAGACACTCATTGAATTAGGGTTCAGTAAGTTGATACAAGAGTTTGACGATCATGAGGCCTCCCGGGAGGGCTTAGGCTTTAGAGAGCTTTCCCCTAAGGTTATTAGCAAGCATTTCCAGGACCTCGGTCTTGACCCCGAGATTGCGGACCATAACGAGATAAGTGGGCTCTCAGGAGGCCAAAAAGTCAAAGTTGTGCTAGCTGGTGCAATGTGGAACAATCCTCATCTTCTCGTCCTAGACGAACCGACGAATTTCTTGGACCGCGATTCTCTCGGAGGCCTAGCTGTTGCGATACGTGATTACAAGGGTGGTGTTGTAATGATTTCTCACAATGAAGAATTCGTGGGCGCTCTATGTCCTGAGCAGTGGCATGTTGCTGACGGCCGAGTTACGCACAAAGGCCATTGTGCCGTAAGCTCTGATCGCTTTGAAGATAGTGGTCGCCCTGGGAGCGGAATAAATAGTAGCGTTGCTAGTAGCGTTGCCAGCAGTGCAACCGCCAGTGCAGTGAATAGTGGAGCTGAGGACAACCGAGACATGACGTTCCGATCTAAAAAGAAGAAGAAAATGACCAAGAAAGAATTGAAAGAACGCGAGGTTCGCAAACGTCTTCGACATATCGAATGGTCTGTTCAAATTTTGCCTTGGTACCCCTGATTACTCGCTTACTGATCTTCTAGGTTGAATTCACCCAAGGGTACCCCTCACCCTCCCGACACCGATGATGAATCCTAGGAATTTCATCTCGCACCATGACGTATATTTATCTCAAAGCGATTACACAACTTATATTTTGGAAATGTAGCTCCTTCATGTTAGATATCTTCATTCTGTTCATTCAAATGTTTACAGCGAGTTTAGAAAACCTTTCCAGACACTCGATCCGGGAAAGGGAAAGTGGTTTAATGTTGTGTTAAAAAGACCAGGAATCGTTGATTGAATGGCAGGTAGGCTGGAGTAATACATAGACTAAAAAGGCGTTGGTTTTTACCACGGGACTAATGGGGGAATATGATAGAAAAATTTTTTACGGGTCAACCAACGATAGACTACTTAAATTGTAATGAATTTTCTCATTATTTACCATTACTTGGTCACTGGCGGACCATCTTTACCTTCGTCTAGTATCAGAGAGCCAAGCATGACTTCCCAACTCTCTACAATACCCATCCCAGCATATTGTACACAATTACACTCACAGCCCCCGGGACAGTAGGTATGTCCCTCGGCGTGAAACTCAGCGAGACAATCTAAATGATTTACGCACCCACACGATAGACAGGGGATGAATATGGCACTAACAGGCTCGGTGCAGATGGTGCATCTCAACTGACGTTGAACGATTTTACACCGCTCACAGCATCCAACTGCACCGCCTTCCAAGCCCTGGGCCAGAGGCTCGAGACGAGATTCATGGCGAATGCAATAGCCCGTGATGCCGAGGCCTTCCATCTCACGATCTGTTGGCGACTCCTGGGTGAGATGCGATACCACAGACGGCCCCGAGGACGTATATTTTTGGCCTGCACTGAGTACACCACTCACGTGACTAGCCGACGTAAATGGGGTGAACACCTTGCTCTGAAGTAATTCCGACTGGACCGGGTGAGTACTGAAGGCAGTGAATTTTAAGACTTCCAGCCGGCCAATTGGATCGTCCCAGAGATAGAGGAGGTCAGCATACGCGGTGCGATATCGATGTAAGGAATTCAGGGGGCGGGCTTGGAGGAGTGTGGTGTTGATATGGGTCTGTCGGCCAAAAGCATGTGCATTCTTCATGTCGACTTTGATTCCGGTGCACATGGATCCCCTGGGCTCATCGTACTCCTCGGGAGTCGGGTTTAATTTTTCATGCGCCGTGGCGCCACGAATGACGGCCTGACTGCCCCGTGTCATCGTGCTTGGTGCAAGTGACGATAGGATTTGCTCGACTGGTGATCCTTTCTTGCGAGTCGTTAACGGCTTCGGTGGAGATGAGGATGATGAGGTTAGTCGACAAAATCCTGCGGCAAATGTTGAAAGACTGACGGAATTGTTCGCACGAAGACTTTTGCTCGATGCTTCGTGGTGTGTGGCTTGACCTTGAGTGCGACTTTTAGAATCTAGGCTGATCTGAGCCGGTGGTAAAACAGGGATTTCACCAGATGGATGTAAAGAATTAGCGGCATTTGTTTCGAGAAGTAGACCAGAGGTATCATACAATCCAGCCGGGGCTCGAAGTTTGGGTGTTGAGAGGCTGGAAAGATTTGGCTGTTTGGCATTCATCATATGCTTATTCCTATCGAGGAAATTTTCCAATGAAAATTCCGATTCCATCATGTCTTTTGAAGTTGTACTTTGCATCATAAATGGCGAAATTGATGATAAATCTCCTGTAATTGGTTCAGAGAGGACGCAAGATAACATAGCGAGCATTTGGAAATCAGCTTGACGCTCAAAGTGAATGAATAAATTGTGAATTAGATTTCCTGCAAGGGGATTAACTCCCCATCTTATACGACTTAAGAAATCATTAAACCATGTATTAATATTGTATGATACATCGACGACGCTACATAGATCACTTTTACATGGATTTTTACGGGAGGCGTGTCTCGCAGTTGCGAAGGCTAGCGCCTGGAAATATGTATGATCTGAGGATTTTATATGAGCTTGATTGTATAGAATCAATGCTGCATATCTCCATACATCTGCAAGATCACGGTAGCCATGATTTTCGGCGACTGTCGCGTTGTGTTTGCAGACACTCAGACCATCGCCAAAAATGGCATATTCTTTGGCAAGTTCGACCTTACTTGGCAGGATATCGGCTACCAAGTACAAAGTGACAATATTCTTGGGTTTTGCTCCTCGTCGGCCTATTCCGATCCCAGTCGTTGTACATGCCCCGCTAGAAATTTGAGAATCAGACCCGGGCGGGCCTCTTCTGATGGGACGATGTACGTTTCCTCCCAAGTATCTTAGAAACATGGGCTGGCTATACTGAATTGAACTATCAGAATCACTAGAATTTGACGCATCTGAAAAATCGATATCCGAGTCATTTCGTTCCTCGGAAGCTAGTGATGTGCTTTTAACTCTTGGACCGAGCAATAGGTTGTTAATCTGAAGTCGCCCAAAGCTCTCAAAATAAGGCTTATCCTTGACGCGAGAGTTATTTTGAGCGGTCAGAGTAGCTAAAAGTGATTTAACTTTGTCTTCTTTTGGGGGGAAAAAACAGACGAGCAACCCATTGACTGAGAAAAGTGCACCACATAGTCGAGGTAATGGGACATTTGCATTATGATTCGCTGTCGGAATTCTGCCAGTCACACCTGGGTCAAGCTCATGATACATTACGGTAGAAGTATTTGCTGAAAAATCGGCATCTTCATTATCATCCTCATCGTCGCTGGAGCTCTCCACCGCGAGAGAATAATCTACGTTACATAAACTAATATCTTTGAAGAAAGTAGAAGCTTCTGGATCAAATTCCCCTAAAAGATAACGAAGAACTATTTCAAGACAGCCTTGGGTACGAGCGAGGGAGCTATCTGCTATCTTTTGTACGTCACTTTTTAATTTGTGGTATGTTGATGACGACATTAGAGAATTTTTGCCAATAATGAAGAATGGGGATTTTGATTCAGGATAATTTTCGGGGAAAATCATAGTTAGAGTAATGCTTATCAAGCTTTCATCGTCCGCCCATGGCCCGTTGGTTGAAATAACAACTCTACGCTTGTCCATATCGATATCATCAAATGAGATTGTAGGTAGTTGCTTGTGGATGCGAATTATTTCGTCATGTAGACTCTCGAGCCCATCCCACCCTCTATTTTCATCATAGTCTGGATGAGTGAAAGAAATTCGTCTCGGTGAATCGGTGTCATTTTCAGGCTTGCTAAATTTTATTCCGCTCATCCATCCAATTTTTTCTTGCTCTTTTTTCTCCTCAATCTTATGCGCTTTCATTTTCATAGCCGCCCCTCGCACAGAAAGATTTTCTCTGTGAGATTTTAGTATCTTAGAAGTGTAGATCATTTTCATTCCAGTACTAAATATATTAGTCTTAGTTTCAAAAGTCTTGGGTTGAGGGCCAGTAATAGTGGGAGCCTTTTTTTCAGTTGTTATTTTCTCGACATCTCGAAAAGTTTTGTAGATAGCCCCCTTCCGTGTGATGTTTAGTTTTGTAATAGCTTTACTTCCTTTGACGTGTCCGACTTCTGCAAGTATATTTGGATCTACGGTCTGTAGTCGCAGCTCGTTGTCATTGCCCCAGGATACGAGTTGGAATTCTCGATTATCAAAGCCATCATCTGTGATACTGCCCCTACTTCGCCATAAAAACTCCTTAACTTTTGCATTATCACAGCTGTGGAAAACTTTTACTACCGTAGTGGTATCATCTATACTTGCGCCATGGGTGAGCCGTTGATCGTAAAGATGAAGGTTTCCTGGAGAATCTTGAGGCATGGCGAGTAAGCCATAGCCGAACGGAGTATGTCGAGCCCGCCAGACAGGGAAATCTGTATGAATAATTCGTTCGGGGTCGTCAAAATCATTTTGATAGTCCCAAAATTTGATAGTCTTATCCAGAGAGCATGTAACTAGCCGAGTACGTCTGGTTCGATTCCAGTCGACACCATAAATTTTGGATGCGTGCGCATTAATAGATCGGATTGGCGTAGCTCCCTTGCGATCATCCCAAATCCTCAACCAACGATCATGAGATGAAGCGAGGATATGTGAGTCCTGTCGGCTACATTTGATCTGAGTCGCTCCCCCAAACCAGTCTGTGAAGGTGATAACCGGCTTTCTAGGCCGCCTAAGGTCCCATACATGAACATTCCCGTCAACAGCGCAAGTTGCTAGAAGATCAGGATGATGAGCTGAAAAGTTAATATCAGTTATGGCTCTCTTATGTGCACTTAAGGTGTGCTCAACACATCCATTGATGTCCTCGTGCTTGTTCAGATTCCATACCAGTGCCTTTTGATTTGCAGTACTAACTACCCAGTAGTCACGGGCTGCAAAAGGAGACCATTGCACGTCAGCCACAAGCCAGGGGAGTCCATTTCGAAGATGTCGTGGGGGGTTGAGGGGAGAGTCAAGATCAATTATATCTAAGCCGTCCGTTCTGTAATATAATGTAAATATTGAAAGCAGTTTAAGGGAAAGACCCACGATGCAAGCACAACGTCGCGGCCCGAAGGAGAGATACTTGCTGACCCGACGATTCGGTCAACATGAATCGAAACATCTGTATCAAAAGTAGTGCTATCAAACGCAGACTTGATAGATTTATTTTTTTTTGAGACGCTCATAGTATCAGGTTCACATCTTCATCAAGTGCCAATCAGCGTAGCTACTTCGTGGATTGATTGTGATGCAGCTTCTTCATCCAACGTTCAACGCAACCAGGGGCACTTTGGCGCATATGAGACGTATTCATATGGAACTTTGAGTTCGAGATAAGAATATTTGTGATGAATATGTTTGATTTAACACTACACTTACCCGATTTTGATATCATGCTTGACTTCCGTCGGGTTTAAATAGGGGGGCACGCCTACCTTAGGGTCAGCTGAGATCGTCAAGTACAGATACCAAAACATACGCACTCTTCTTCCACATTTAAGTAGATTTCAGACGACTTCAGTATAGATAATATTAGGGCTGAGGTCATATTAAAATTAAACGGCTAAAATATTTACGAAGAAATACTAGATATACCCTTCTTTGGATTGCACGCCTATCTAGCCTTCGCCTGACAACCTAAGCCGATCCACGGTGTTGTAAAATTATTGCCATTATACGCTCAGAGCAGCTTGTAAGACGAGCAGATCAGTTCCATCTACATCTCATCATCACAACCAGACAACGCTAAACAATTAATATCCGGAATGTCTCTCCCTAAACGTATTATCAAAGAAACTGAGAGATTGAGCGCAGAACCGTGAGCTGGCCAGACCTGTCGTACTGGCTGAATGCTAATTGATATCTATCTCATGATATAGAGTCCCGGGGATCAGTGCTTCTCCTCACGAAGATAATTTGCGTTATTTTGATGTTTCAATACATGGTCCTAATCAATCTCCTTATGAAGGTAGAGGTGCTACACATCTGAAGTTTAGCAAAATGCTAATACATCCAAGGTGGTATCTTCAAGCTTGAACTCTTTCTGCCAGATGACTATCCTATGACGCCTCCTAAGATCAGGTTTCTCACAAAAATATATCATCCAAATATTGACAAGCTTGGGCGCATATGTTTAGATGTTCTGAAGAGTAAGAAAGTATTACTCCTTACACAACCGAGCTAACTCAGTTAACCAGGCAATTGGTCTCCTGCACTTCAGATTCGTACCATTCTCCTGTCTATTCAAGCCCTACTAGGTGCGCCCAACCCTGATGATCCTCTAGTACCTGAAGTCGCAAAGAAGTGGAAGGAAGATGAGCCTGCTGCCATCGCGACAGCCAGAGAATGGACCAAAACTCATGCAATGGTCTAAATTTATTTTTCGTATTACCGATGAACAATATCGATAAAGATGGGCAGAATTTTCTCCAAGTCGATGCGTTTGAATAGGCCCGCTAGAACTAGCTTGTCATCAACCTGGTGGCCATGGTTTCAAGAGTACACCTAAATGACGAAGTAACCACGTCTTGGTCAATATCTCACCAAAAACATCTCTACAAGAACCAGATGCCAAAAATTCCTAGCACTCTTATCATCATAGCAACCGGTTTGATCACGCCCCTCCTAAACTTGTATTTAAGTTATCGTTCCTGATACAAGTTTTTGCTGGGTAAGCCTTCTTCCGGCGTACATATACGTGGATAAATCCCCAGAGATGGCTATTCAATTGTATCCTTACAAATCTCTCAATAGACTAAAAGCATTTTATAGTAATATCCGTAGATTTTGAATTACAAATATAACGAGGTGTGTTACAGAGAAACCCCACGGTATTATTCCAATGGTTACCAGATTTTTAACTTGCAATATAGTTTGGAGATTTACCAAGCCGTTAGGCAAGTAGATATAGATCGAAGCTTTTCCACGTGGTTGTTTAACTTATGGACTTAAATCTTAGTAACACTGAGAAATAACCTTCATCTGAGTTTCATCTTCGCCACCACCCTTCATTAAAACGTCAGGCTTTCTGATAGTTTTGTTTAATTTTTACTCTAGAAAGTTATAAAATCTATAGAATTCTCCCATGGTCTGAATTTTTAAGCCGATACAGAGTTGGATGCAAGTTTTCTATCTACATGGATATATACTATTTTCTAGGAGTCTCAAGTTTGCATATTTTCGGAAACCCAAATTTTCTTTCTTTTTAAAACTTTGATGAATGATATTTTGTCAAACTGGGTCGTTTATCATTTCATGTCTGCTCAAACAACGCCATTTCAGACGTGACACATTATTAAATTCAATATCTATTTATTCCATAAGGTAAGATTCGTAATGCAATTTAGAAGCGTTTTAATATCATCGATTTCTCCTGTACATTCCAACTTCACATCTTTCGTATAACTCCTTTTTCCATTTGGATTCATTTACTGTATCTGAATCTGTTTCCTGATGCGCTTCTCTCTTCTATATCAGGTTTTCGCTTCTGGATGATTCGAGAAGCGGAATTCTTGTCTACAAGGTTTTGAGCATCTCAATTAGTACTTTTAGGAAGATTGATTTGGAAGGCGGCGAACCTCTGCTCAAGAGCCGACTTAAATGGGAACATCATTGTATATGAGTCTACTTGGAGAGAAACCGAACAGATCTCGATGAATTAGCTGAAGAGAGACTTCGACTGAATAGGTCTTGCGTTACAAGTTCTTGATAACTTGTACCTGTGTTTTCTATGGCAAGTGATAATCTTCGAACTCGAATGTTTCAAATCTGTATATTTGTAGGTTCGAATTTGTACCAGTTGTGACTGTAGGGAGCACGGACAAAGTTATTGGACCATCATGGTTGATGGTAGCATGGGTTGCTTTCAATACTCGTATGAAGGCATCTTCATGCAGTTACAATATGGCAAAAGCGTGGAATAAAAGGGTACTAGCATGGGTCTTCGCACATAGAGAATTCAGCAAACATCTTTTCCCGGTCCATTTTCAATGATTCTTGCTCTGGTTCTTACACTTCGTAAACAGCAACGAGTAAGCTGAATTCATAGGGATGTTTTGTAGTGAAAATTTTCAACTTGGCAAAATTTCTATATATTCCTGGTGTAAAAGTACCAACATGAAGAAGGTACAAAAGAGTAAAACCGTTGTGGCCTTGAATAGTAACTGTCGTAGTACCTATTCATTTATTGACGGTCAACTTTATCTGCTAGGTGTTAGAAAACGGAAACGTATTGTGTCATGAAGTAGAATTTTCCGCTTTGTGTTTGATGTTCCCGACAAAGATGTGCTAGTCGCTAAAGGTGAAACGTGACGTTAGAAAGCTGTTTACGATTCGAAAGTATCGCATAAATTAGGTGTGGCTGTATCTACTACTATTGTAATTAGTTTAAGTACCTCTATATAGACTTGATCAAGAAGTTAAGTGAATAAAAATACGAAATATCTGGATATATTTTTACTCTGTGATTCTGTGAATTCCAACAGATTATGAGACCAAATCTCTAGACTGAGTTACGATCTTATTCCTTTTCAGAATCTTTATTTTGAGAAAGCACCTCTACTTCCTCAAGAAATCATTCAGATCATTTCTATTCGAGGTAGTACTTCTCCTTCTCGATTTAATATTTCAGTATTTTCACTCGACATCAATATGTGTTATGCCGAGCTTCGGTGAACGTGCTCGTTCCGGCAGCAGGAGCTTAGACGGAGCGGTACACGGCAGAGTACGCTGGGGTCACGGAAGAGCCGATGCGGCTGCAGTCGGGCTGGAGTGTTTGGATAAGTTAAGCGATGTTCGGCACACAAAGAATATCTGTGTTTGCTGCATTTGATCTGGTCACACACAGACATATTCTTGGTATAAATAGGCTGAAGTCTGCCACATTGTAAATATTTTATCATCATTCTTATCATCTTTTAATTCAATCTTACATTCCTGCCATACGCGCAATTGCCTGCTCTACTCAAGCATCTGAATCCTTTTAGTAACTCTGCGCAATTGTACGTACCCCATCATATACCTAGTAAAACACCAACAAGTCAAGCACACACCTAGTTTTCTGCCCCCTCTTGCGGGAGAAACTAGCTTCGGTCGGTTTCCGACGAAGTCTGGGCCCACTTGATGTTCTTCTCGGCACCTCTCATGGAGCCAATCGTTTCGCCACTATTTTGGAGGAGGACAGTTTCCTGTCAGAAATCTGTCCTATTCGCAACGGATAATGTAATGATGTGAAGAAATTGCCGCATAGCGCTCGCTGTACCTGTTGTGCTGACTCGGTTATGACTCGAGGATATCTGGAGTTTGAAGCTTATGGATAACGTGCCAAGTGACAAAGTTGCTGAAACTAATGAGTCATGTATAACATCTTCTTTTATACAATAATAGAACTCGCATTGTAGTTTCATAGTAGGCATCGAATATTTGATATTGGAGGAAAGATGTATATAGATACTGCCATAGTCAGAGCAGCAAGAGTAATAGTCTCCATCGTGACCATCAAGGCGATATTCAATCCACTATACGCATTCAGTATAACCATTTATATCGTACTTATCATTCATTCACACCATTGACTATTCCATTGGAGGACAGCACCATCACTAGACAAGTCGCCAACCACTCCACATCCCCATTTAACCTTATAACAGTACCCATACCTACTTTAATGGTCTCGCTGTCAGAGCGCACCTTTTGATTTATATTATGTATCGCAGTCACCATGTCCCCTCAGGGATGGGGCTTAAGAATAACTTGCGCCCGGTGGACATAAAAAAAAGTTTAGTAAATAAATAAAATACTGGCGAGGAACATTAATTCCGTATCTGTAAGGTTTCTTACGGTATGAAGAATATTCTGATAGAGATTATAAAGATGAGTAAGTTCACTTAACAAAATAGCAAAGTTCAAACGTTTTAATGAAGTCGTTGGATCTACACTCTATTCTAAATATAATAAAACCCGTGGTGACTTCCTCCTAATATCCGAATACATAGACATTATCATCACAACTCATTCAACCAACGCCATCTAACTCCAGCTCCAAAAATTTTCGTATTTCTTGCTGTAAATTGATCTGATCTATTGATTAGTCTAGGGAATGGCACGGTTCTCAAGACCTGCGACATCATGGCGATACGAAGACCAAGTATGTTACGTAATATCATTAGCGCTAAGCATAGACATTTTAACTCTAATTATCTTCGTCAGCATCACGAATTCGGAACCTCATCTGTTCGTTCGAATATCAGATATCTAACTTTTCAAACCCGGACTAGCCAATCTCACAACTGATTAAAAGATAACCTGGTTTAGCAGAGGTGTGGTCTAAAAGAGTACTTTTGAATTCAGAAAATCAAAAATATCTTTAGAAATTGATTGATTGACTTTATTTATTTATTTATTTATTTATTTATTTATTTATTTATTTATTTATTTATTTATTTATTTATTTATTTATTTATTTATTTATTTATTTATTTATTTATTTATTTATTTATTTATTTATTTATTTATTTATTTATTTATTTATTTATTTATTTATTTATTTATTTATTTATTTATTTATTTATTTATTTATTTATTTATTTATTTATTTATTTATTTATTTATTTATTTATTTATTTATTTATTTATTTATTTATTTATTTATTTATTTTTATTTATTTATTTGTATATTTATTTATTTATTTATTTATTTATTTATTTATTTGTTTATTTATTTATTTATTTATTTATTTATTTATTTATTTATTTATTTATTTATTTATTTATTTATTTATTTGTTTATTTATTTATTTATTTATTTATTTATTTATTTATTTATTTATTTATTTATTTATTTATTTATTTATTTATTTATTTATTTATTTATTTATTTATTTATTTATTTATTTATTTATTTATTTATTTATTTATTTATTTATTTATTTATTTATTTATTTATTTATTTATTTATTTATTTATTTATTTATTTATTTATTTATTTATTTATTTATTTATTTATTTATTTATTTATTTATTTATTTATTTATTTATTTATTTATTATTTATTATTTATTTTTTTTTGATAGGACTACGTTGATGCAGTCAGCTTAGATAGAGATCACCGTACACATGCCCGGGTAGAGGGTCGGATGGTGCAGTGGTACACTGTCCAGGCCATTCTCCCAAGTAGAGTCTGGGTAGCTTGGACACATGCCCCACTTGAGACATGAGAAAGCTGGTTCGAATCCAGCAAGACCCCCACACCACATTACTCGCCTGTTCATGTGTGTGACGATGGCGAAGGCACACTAGAGAGTCGTGGGTGGCTGAATGGGTTGTATGGCACCTGACTCGAAGCTGCGTCTTCAGATGATATTCGGGTGTGGGTGCCCCATATATCAAGTTGAGTCATCGCTCCATGTACCGTACCAGTGTCACTAATGTCGTAGCTTAAATGGCTACATACACAAGAATGATTGAAAAAAAAAAAAAAAAATAGGCAAACTGACAAAGCGCGAACTTTTGTTAGTTAGGCAGATCAACCAGATCATGATTGTCATAGCTATTTGGCTGAATATGACATGACTTCAAAAAAATAGTCAGACCATGAGTCGTGATACAACCCCCCCCCGGGGGACGAAGACGGCGTTTCTACCTGTACTTGGTGTTCCATACGAACCTGGATTTTATCTTCAGAGCCAACAGAAACACTCATTACTTGGTCACGGAGGAAAAGTCATCCAAACGAGTTTCCGGGGCGTACCCAGCTCCCGTTATGGTGGTGATGGATTAGACTATGTTGGCCCCTTTTACCAAGATGAATTCTCACTGTTTACAGATATTCTGGCATAATACTGTCTCCCGAGGAAAGAGCACCGCTAGCTGAGCGCTGGTGGTGTTGGTATAAGGAGGATATCTGGACTATGGGATATTAGGGAGATACAGATGGAGATACGCAGCTTGTGTGACTCTGGCGTCTAGGCCTCGCCTGGCTGGAGTTGCAGGTTTTTTGAGACTTTTCCCCGCGTACCGGTTTCCATGGCTGCTCTTTTTCTATTTTTTTTGAGCAGAAGGTTCCGTAAAAAAGGTGGTTGAATTCTACGGGTAATTACTGAGCTAAATGGCTACCCGTCATGGGTCAATGTATCAATGATCTTAGGTCCTGTGAAGGGCAGTCACCAAAGTAGCATAATAAAAAGGAGTGGTGGCCAAATACTGTCTATTTTCTACAAACAATCATCATCATCACATACACATGCGCATACACGCCAGTATCCTCTTCAATACACACAAATAAGACAAATATAGACAAGAGTATCACAGGCCCAAGTCATCGCTTATCAGCTGCATCCATTTGAATATGCCAGCTATCCGTAATAAACGTCAATTCACCATGGTCGACATTGCCAAGTCGAGAGCAAGAGCGCGCCTGAAAAACAAGGGCCTCGCGCCAGATCTTATAGATATTGATGCAGTTGAAGCATCAATTGTAGACACAGAGTCGCCAGACATCGAGATGATAGATGCTGAAATTGATAGACTCATAGCAAAGGGTCTAAAAGATTCGTGCTGGGCCACACCTCAGGCTCATACAACACCACCCACCAAGCCAACTACAGATGACTCGACACAGTCTGTAGTCACTAAAGACAAACTCATACGTACCTTCGAGACAGAGAGTCGAGTCCCGAAAGAGAAAGAAACAGTCGCTCCACATCCGATAACAATCGATATAACAGGATCACAAAGTCCCTCCCAGTCATTGAACAAGAGCATTTCAACTACTAAACCACAAATGTCTCATACTATTAATGATACAGTCAAGGAAAAGACGTACCCACCCGAGCTCCAAGCAATTGTTGAAGCAGAAAAGCGTCGCGCAGCTCAAACTGCAGCAAATCTAGAAGTCTGCACAGCAGCAATCAATGGTGTAGAAACCGCTCTCCTCCCTTTGAGAGTAAAGACACAGAAACAGTTCGTCGATGCCCTGAAAACTTACCTGCTAGCTGCCATAGCGCAATTCATGCAATCCGGCACAATGGCTGTACCTCCAGTTCTTCCGGCACGCCCATCTGGACCTCCTCCAGCAGTCCCACTCATAAAGACGAAATCAAGCATACCTCCCACCCGCAAGTCTGCTCCTTCGCCCTCCAACTCTTCCCGTCCCCTTCAGAACAAACAACAAGACGCTTCTTCATGGGCTACTGTTGCCACCAAGGGTCATCACAAGTCGCCGTTCCCTATACAGCTTAGTCAACAATCTCATAGGCCCCAAACCAAAGGCCCGAACAATTCAAAACCTCCGTCGACCGCAGGTACAGATGAGCGAATATTTTTACGCATCTCTAAAGAACATGAGTGGCGTCCCCTCGCACCGAGCGGAATCCGCGAAATCATTTGCAAACATTTGAGTTGCAGCGAATCCGACATAACAAGTGTGAATCGTACGCAGACGGGCTTTGCCCTGACAATAAATGACAAAGAAATAAGACAAAAGTTATTGGATGTATCCTCAGATCTAGCCCCGTTAGATGCAAAGTTGGAGCCCGCTTCCGATCTTATAACCTACAGAATTGCAACTGTTCCTGTTGCCCTAACATAACCCGATGGTCGTGTTATCGTGGACAAAGATAGTGTAATCGCGGAAATCAATAGAGTGACTAACTCCACCCCTAAAATAGTTAGACTTCATGGCAAAACCCGGCCAGGTGCTCCACATCACTCATGGCTTGCTCACTTTACACGAGATCAAGCTCCACGACCTGGCTTCCGCATATTCGACGAATCTGGACTCGCTTCCATATACAAGCCACGTCAAACTGTTAAACAATGCAAACGATGTCTTGGCTTTCATACCACCCGAGGTTGCTCTCGCGCTCCCGCATGTGAAAACTGCTCGTCAACCATGCATCACAACATAGAGTGCAAGGCTCCTACTAGATGTCGAAATTGTGGAGGGCCGCACAGATCAGATAGCCGTAACTGCCTGACTCGTCCTTCTCGCACTGGACCAGTCACCAAAGAACAACTAACTACAATCAGGCAAATGAGTCAGAAAGAATATCATGCAGTCGCTAGAGCGAAAGCAGCCGTTTTGCGCGCAGAAGCTACAGTAGCAGTTCCAATTCCGTCTCAAATTAATCAAACTCAAGACACCAATCAAAGTCAAGATACCATTCCAACTCAAGATACCATTAACACCACAACAGAAGTTGATATGACAGAGTCTCCCGCAATTGGTAGGAGTCCTACCGAAGAACAGTTGTGAAGGACTCCTCACGAGCACCTTCACACCCTCCATCTCAAATCAATTTTCTTTCTATTAACGTTGGTAGGGGAGGCATAACTCAAGATATAGCATTATCTCGTGCACACGAGTTAAAAGTTGATGTTGTGCTGATACAAGAACCCTGGTGGTCTAACAAAAGTAAATCCCATCCATTTTATTATTGCCATATTCCCTTCGGAGGAGAAGACGTCAGACCTCGAGCAATAACGTACACCAGGAAGAATAGTATGGAAATCAACGCAACACAGATTTTCCCCTCAACAATCATCACTGGTGACTACTGCTGGGTTATAGTCAATAGCATAACTTTCTTGAATGTATACAAAGCTCCAAACAATTCTACAGCTATCCAACCGCTAATAAGTTGGACACCCTCACCAAGGAGTATCGCAATCGGAGATTTCAATGCGGTTCACTGGGCATGGCAACCCAATGCTAACAGACCTTACGGACAGGGCGAGGATATTGAAAATTGGGCAGAAAACCACAATCTAACCTGTTTAATCATTGGCGAGCCCACACATAGGGCAGGTAATACACTTGATCTAGCGTGGACTAATATAGCAGAAGCTGAGGCTTGGGTCGAGCGCAATGAATGTATGACGAGCGATCATCTACCACTTAGAGGAGCCGTCCCAACAACATTCCAGTCTACGTCGGAGACTCCACGCCCAGTTCGTGTAACAAAATCTAACCTTCCAAAGTTTGCAAGAGTGATGGCTCAATGGGCTGTGCCACCCCCACCACTAAACTCAAAGGAAGAGGTCGAATTATATGCAAAAGAACTCTGCTCAATTATAAAAAAATGCTATACATGCAACTGGGTCTCACCCAAGACGGGGCTCTACGAAGCCAGCTCCGTGGTGGACTGCTGAGTGTAAAATAGCCCATACAGATTACCGCAGAGCAATTGCCTCTTCAGAACGCGGTAGTATGGCTAAGAAATTTCGAAATACGGTGGCAAAGGCGAAACGAGAACATTGGAAACGTATGGTGGAATCACTGGCAACCTCTTCGGAGGTTTTTAAAATGATTAATTGGATTAAGCCCCGGCAAACAAAGATCCCACCGCCACTAATAATTGAAGGACAGATCATTGCAGATCAGAAAGAAAGAGCCACTACACTTCGCGACGCCCTATTAGCGCGGCATAATGAATCAGATGACCTACCTCCTTGCACAGAATCATCAAATGCTACTATACCTTGGACTGAACATCTAACCGATGAAGAAGTTCGCAGCTGCACAATTGGATGTGGTAACAAATCGCCAGGGCCTGACGGAATCACTGTTGAGCTGCTGACAGCTGCTTGGGACACAATAAGACCGTACATTGTCAAACTTTTTCAAGCGTGCATAAAATTAGGGATTCATCCAACATGCTTTAAGATAGCAGAAGTGGTTCTCTTACAGAAACCTGGGCGAGATCCATCTACAGTCCAAGGATGGAGGCCGATAGCTCTTCTTTCGTGCTTAGGAAAGGGCTTAGAAAGAATTATATCAAGACGCATGTCACATCTAGCGATCATCCATGATATTGTAGGGACTCAACAATTCGGTGCCCTACCAAAGAGATCAGCAACTGATCTTGTCTCATGCGTAGTACATGATATAGAAGAAGCTCGGTCTCAGGGATGGGCTTCCACATTTGTGACTTTAGACGTCCAGGGAGCTTTCGATGCCGTTCTGCATAACAGACTAATCTGGAGAATGCATTCACAGGGCTGGCCAGAGTTCATTCTTGAATGGACTAAATCGTTCCTTTCTAACAGACGCGTTCAAGTTCGGTACCCTGGGGGAGTGACGAGCCAGAGGGAACTAACTTGCGGTGTGCCACAAGGATCACCCATATCGCCATTACTCTTCCTATTGTACATGGCGGAACCAATGAAAGGTGGAAATCCGGGACAGCGATTTAGTTATGCGGATGACGTAGGGATTCTTGGAGTTGGAAAAAGTATCGCAGATTCAGCAGAAGCAGCGCAGCGTGAGGTTAATGATCTGTTAGGTTGGGCACAACAAAATGCGGTAGCGTTTGATGTAGCAAAGTCAGAGGTAGTACAGTTTAATGGACGACGGCGGGAAGAGGCTGTCGGGGTAAGTGTCTACAACAGGTTGATCGAGCCAGCAGACCATATCAGATGGCTGGGGGTGCACTTAGATCCACGACTAAATTTCAAGCATCACATTACCACGTGGTGCGGAAAAGCACTAAAAGTTGCCCAGCATATGAGACGCCTTAATCCAGTAAAGCGAGGTGCAGCTCCGGGGCCACTAGTTAGGGCGGTAGATTCCTGTATAGTGTCAGTGGCAACATATGGTTCTGAGGTTTGGTGGCCGGGAACGACACGCCCTACAGCTAGAGGAACTGTTGCTTCACAAATATCACAATTATGTGAGTTAATAGACAAAGTTGTGCGTATAGCGTTGAGAGCCGCCCTCCCAGTGTGGAAAACAGTGCCGACGGTGGTATTACACAGGGAAGGAGGTATCCCACCAGCTCGGATTATGTTGGAAGGAAATAGAATTAGACTTGCAGCAAGAATCAACTCCTTAGATAATCGACATCCCCTCAGAAGCCGCGCCAGTGTGTGCCCCAATATAGGGACACGAAAATATAAGACGAAGAATCGAGGGTCGAAACAGCCTGAGAAACAGATGTCTCGTGTTCAACGGGCATTCAGACAACTACCACAAGCAGAAAGTGCAGAGCCCCTTCAGGCTCCGAAATACGTGGCAAAGCAAGACAACAAAAAGAATGGGGTGGAGCGATTTAAACAGTGGGCAAATTCTATCGGTCCCTCAGACATATCTGCATTTTCAGATGGCTCCTCAATAGGACATGGGCACTCGTCATGGGGCTACTGTATACTACATGGTAATACCATCTTACACTCTAATCACGGTCCACTTCACGGAGGTGAGGTATTTGACGCTGAAATAATGGGGGCATTTAAAGCTCTAGAGAAGGCAACTAATTTAGCCAGAGATGGACAAAAGATTTATATACTTCTTGACAACCAAGCAGCTGTCCGAGCTCTACAAACAAGGGTAACATCCTCTAGTATGGGAGTTGTAAGAAGATTTCAAGAACTAGCAAACACATTCGATGTAACAATCAAGTGGGTCCCTGGCCATTCAAACATAAGGGGTAACGAAGCAGCAGATGCTTCAGCTCGGGCTGGACTATCGCAACTTTCCCAACCTAACACTGCACCTAGAGCAATCACGACCGCATATCTTAGACGGCTGATGAATCAAAAACGGCAAGAATTGCTAGATAATTGGTGGAACAATGCTCGTCCACCCCGGTATAGAGATCTGGATCTCCAAATGCGACTTAGAAAGCCACCTGAACTAAATCTACCACGACGTCTTCTCCATGCACTGATTGCTTCTCGTACTGGTCACGGGAACTTTGCGGAATACCATCGTCGGTTCCATCATGAGGATGCCAATTTAGAGTGTGCCTGTGGGAAAGAAACAAACCCAACTCATTTTATTAGATGCCAAAATCATAGATATCTAGCACGGAAATTTACTAGACATACACCGCATGGCCTCTTGGTCAAAAAGTTACTTGGACCCAAGAGTCATACTAACTTTACCAATTCCGCACGAGAAACAGGCTGTTTTGGAAGACTAACGGGCGGCCCATCCTCAGCTCCGAGCAAGGATCGTGATGAATGATAAAGTCTGCTCAATAGCACGACAAGATGGAAACTGGGGCGAGAAGTGACAGTATATCATCTCAACACAAATGTAATAATTATATATATATATATATATATTTTTTCAGGAGTTGGGGTATGGGGTACAGGAGTGCTTTTCATTTCCTTATTTTATTTATGTATATATGTATTTCTTTGTAATTAACCAGCTAGATTTATATAGTTGGTTCATTCGGTGCGAACGAGTTGGGCATACAATCTGTATGATCCCCGCCGGCTCCACCGGTCCTACGCCCTATGGGGAGAGGGCTATAGCCCAGGACCTTAATGGAAAAAAAAAAAAAAAAAAAACTGTCTATTTTCTATATGGTATCTAAGTGCGAATCGAGGGAGGATTGTAATATGTACATGATGTTCTTCGCCTGATCAAACCCCAAGACACCAGATCATCTTCAGAATGAATTCTCCCCTCGTAACATCTCATAAGTCTGACGTGAGTTGTTTCCATTTGAAACTCGGTCTGGAGACTGTCGGTACTAGGCAGCCCTGCAAATACCATCCTTGAACTATTTCAAGCGATAGCGCCCATCATATGACATTTGATGAGTAATCTTTCCGGGTGACTATTTGGAACAAATAGAGGCGCAGCCCGTAACAGGTCCAAGGTAAAAGGGGATAGGAACACTGTTGAAGGTGTGGCCTGGGTCAGAGAGGAGCCCTAGTGTTAAAATAGTCTTGGACTCTACATAGCATGAATAAACACCACTACACAACCCCCCCCAGGGTCGGATGGTGCAGTGGTACACTATCCGGGCCGTTCTTCCAAGTAGAGTCTGGGTAGCTTGGACACATGCCCCACTTGAGACAGGAGAAAGCTGGTTCGAATCCAGCAAGACCCTCACACCACTTCTCTCGCGGTGATACTGTATTCGTAGAATGACGAAAGCATGCTCAGATAGCCACAGGTTTTTCTCGCTTTTCCCTGTGGTGGGTATTCACGGAAGAGGGTACATGTCGTAAGGCGTTATTCTCGTAGTGGTATCTGCAAATGAAATCTGAGTATGAGTGTTCCAAACGTCAAACAGAGTTATTCTGCGTCACATACATATCTTCCGTAATCATTCGCGTCATAGCCTCAGGCTACACACGCAAAAATGATTTAAAAAAAAAAAAAACCCCCCCCTTTGAGATTTACTCCCCCCCCTTGAAAAACCCATTCTGCCTGGAAATATGGATTTATCGATCAGCCCCACAAAATTTACGAAAAAACTGTCTAATTATAAACTGTAAACAAATACTGAACGCACATACAAGTACATGTGTGCTTAATTAATTTTGTACATCTTTGTTGAACTACATCCCAAAATTTTACAACCTATTTATTACCTTAGTTTTTGGAAAATGTACGGACCAGATTTCATTTGGAATAAAATTAAATCAGATACTCTTTCAAATTAGTAAATCTACTACACATTTGAACTGTTTGGGTATCTAGTATCATTTATACCTATTTCCTGGTCAAAGATTGATTCAATTACACATAACAATTTCGCTCCGTAGCATTGTTTCAATTAAATTTGAGGAATGCCCCTAATTATCAGGCCGTTAACTATGAATATGTCAAGTTGCCCTACATCCTTGATATCTTGTTCTACCGTATCTGAACTAAACATAAGCTGTGCAATATCGTAAAACTTTTGGCATAGTCTCGTGTTGAGACAGGCTTGACCAGCTGCCTATCATGCGCCCTAATATGTGTAAAGCCGTGTTTATTCGTGCTATCTTGAGTCTACGATTATCATAAGACTCGGGTTCCTCTCTAGCCTCAAAACTGAAAAGACAGCTGGTGTTTTGCGTCAATCAATGTCGTTTCCTGCATGTCTCGTCCGCTTCGTTGTGAAACATTATACTTTTCTAACAGGCTGGGAGTTTCTTTCTTCGCCCTTTTCTCTATTCTGAGTTGCTGGTAGTTGTAAATAATTGTGGAGTAGTTAGCAACAGTTTGTTAGAACTGGACTTGCACTTATCGCTATACGGATCAGTTAGAGAGATGAAGAGTCTGTTAATCGTAAGTTGTGGAATTGTTGATTACTCCACAAATTAGACACAGATCGCTGTATAAAACAACTATCTAAAGAATAAAGAAATCTAGTGATTTGTATTAAAACGGTTTAACGTGTTCACCAACCTCGCCACTTACATAAAGAGTAGTATGTGCAGATCATCTTGATTGCACATGACTATCTTATGTAAAGCTGGACGTTCTAATTTCATGATACAGTACAATTTCGCTATAACAATGTGGGGCAAAACTTAACCAAGGCTCCCGATTGGAGGATTCAATTGAATTGGCCAATCGGGAGCCTTGGTGAAGTTTTGCCCCACATTGTTATAGCGAAATTGTACTGTAGCAATCATTTCAACAGTAGTTATGGCATGTCCAGCAAACCTAACTTGATTTTGGACCGCCTCCTACAGTTTTTTAATAGATACGTAAGATCCGGGTAGATTCCATTTCGACCAAGTAATTCTGCCATTGATAGTTTTGGAGCTGGACGTCGATTACGCTCAAATTGATAACAATGTACATGGAAACAGTTAGAAGATGAATTAGTAATGAAGGAATACGAGATAGAACCTTTGAAATTGAGAGGCTGTGGAACAAGTAAATGGCCTGAAGTACATGTATTTTGAGAGTTTTTCATATTTTACATCTCTTGATTCATCTTGCAATCAGCCTCGAAGTTACGACAAGTGTTTAGAGAGTTGAAAGTAGCCAGAAATGCTTCACTGTTTCGTTGTACGCGATTGTTAATTACAATTTGGACATAATTTTACTAGACGTGATTACGTCTGCTGCCGTGGCGACGCGGATATCAAACTCAGTTTAATTAGTAATTCAATTTGAGTTCACCGCTCGACGGATTCAGCATCAAAAAACTGTTGCAACAAAATTTCAAGAGGGGGGGTTTGTATCACGACTCCAGACCATAAGTCTACCGGTACGCTTAGATGTCTAGATGAAGATCACTAAGTTCGATGTGACATAGTGTACTTTATATATAGTATTCTGTAAACCGGTGTGGGAGCGATTAATAACTCCTCGCTGTTGTTACACTGACTCTCTTCGTTCCTCTGAATTTCTCTAAAGTGCAATATTTCTCTCAAGCCTAACATCTTGACGCTTATATTCGTCATATATACCAACAAAATACAGTATGAGGGACTTGCTGGATGCAAATCAGCTTTCTCAGATCTCCAGTAGAGCATCCACCTCGGCTACCCAGGCTCTACTCGAGAAAACGGCCCGAATAGTGGCCCGTTAGACAATTAACCCTCTTCAGACTATTCTGCGGTGTTTAATACTTGTCTTGCAGGTATGAACTAATTATTACTAAATTAAGGTAACTCGGATTTGTGTAGCACTACTGAGAAATTGATTGGCCCTAAATACTCACAATCTCTGCTGTCGTTAAATGTAAACCAATAGTTGTAAAGTGATAGATTGTTGCCGGGCTTCTGTAGTGCTGCACTGTTCTACCACAATGTCGTATTGGTGTGGGTTGCTGTGGAAGTGCATTTCATGATAGATTGCCATAGATATTTGCACGCAGTATTCGCATTGATGCTAAATACGATGTGCAGGTTAAAAAGATTCAAGAAATAAAGACAGAAAATTAAAACAAATTTCAGGGCCTAATCCGGGATTGAGCCGGAGACCTCTTACAATCGTTTCTACCCGAAGCAAGAATTCTACCAGTGAACTATCAGACCACTGATTAGTGTAAACTTATAACTTATTAAACTATTAATATATTCATTCAATCATTTCAAAATTCAGTTGAGTCTTTTAAAATCAGTAGTGAACCCCGGGTTCGAATTTAAAATTTGATTTCATTTAACATAATCAGGCACCTATTGAGTACATGCAGCTGAAAATATCTTTATTATTTTCATACGAGGAAACTGTCGGTATATCAGCGGTTAGATATATAATATGTGTGCTAGCACAAGTCAGGTAATAGTATGTATATGTAAATCGATTAATTTTCTTTCTATCAACTAATGAAACTATTTATATGGTTTATCGCGTATTACCTAATAATCTGTATGGGAGGACGCGTTATCGCTAGTATACCCAAACTCCAATAATAAACCTAATACTAAAGTTGTCCTATATTCCAACACTGACAACTCTTCTTTTATAGGCTACAAAAAAATAGCCCGGTAGCGTCCAGGTTAGAAGTATTTAAAAGAACTAAACAAATAAAAATCCTAGGTGATACCTATTGACCTGTTAATTTCGATCCACCCATCCTTGAAGTCTGCATTCCAGTTCGTTTGTTTCAACAAGCCTCCGTGAGGCTCCAGTCGGAGTAGCTTTTGTCATAGCGTCCACTGGGTTATCTTTACCGTTAATCCAGCGAATTTCTGCGAGTTCTCTGCGCTCATATGATTCACGGATGGCCATGATATCAATCATTAGCCGTTTCTCCTTGGTGGTGCCTAGCTTGACTAAGCATTCATACAAGCTGAAGCTATCAGTGCAAATGATGATAGGCACAGTTGGTAGTCCGAGTTCAGCCATGATTTGGTTGAGGGCATTGCAGAGCGGTATAGTTATATCGACGCCCTGAATCATAGAGTAAAGCTCAGAGGCCAGTACTGCACGGGTTACCCGTTTACATTTCGCTGAACTCCAGTGAATTACATTGCCGCGGAATTTAAATGCAAATTTATCACGAACTTCGTTGCCAATAGCTATCACATATCCAATGTGTGATGTCAAATCTTTATTATTGGCGAAGGAACCGTCTACCCAAGCGTAGAGCCCGAGGCCATTAGTCATATACAAGTCAACATATCTCAATCCTGTATCGGGGTTGTCCTGTTGGATTTTGAGGGCGACGCACAGTTCCTTAATCTCTTCAATTCCTGGATTCTGATGCTGTGCAGCTCTAGATAATAAGAAAGAGTCAAGCGGCTGATAGTTTGAGGCGATCCATGCACCGAGTGATCGCATTCGTCTATATTTTGCAAAACGATCGGGATCTCTGGTATCAATAAGCATGATCTTTTTCCCTTGTCCACGAGGCTGTACATACACTGCTCCATCCTTGAGCGAGATTGTTAGGCCATTAAAATGGAGTGGACTATTCTCGGTAAGAATATCAATTGGCTTAGCGTTGATGTTGGCTTCTTTAAGCTTTGCGTCTTCAAGAATAATAAATTTATCCGTCCCTAAATAGAGTGTGTCGTCAACCTGAAGAGCAGTGGCACCGAAAACAGGAGATCCATTGGTAGTTATGAGTAGATATGGATCATAACAAGACGGTTTCATACCTAGGAGCTCGCGTAGATGTTTAGTCCAAGTCCCAAACCAGTAATTGCCACTTTCTGGAATTCCGTATAGAGGCTTTAGAATTTTCATTACAGTCTTATCTTGCAGGTTCATCGTTTTGATAATTTCAGGCGACGGCCAACAGAAGAGTTCCCTTAACAATGGCGTCTTCGATTGAATGTACGCCTGTTGGATATCTCACAGGATTAATTTCAATCCGTTGTGCAGAATTAGAGAAGGTGTGATTGACAGTAGTAACCTCACACTTGCTCGTTGTACAGTTGGCGACTTCGTCAATACCATATCCTTACCTTGGTCGTTGAATGCTTGCACAACCAGTCTTGACTTTTCGTACAGTGCAAGAATATCTTTTCCTTTGACAGCCTTGACAATTCTTGACTTAAAGATTCGGCTTCTCATTAATCTCTCATTCCAAGGTTGAAATTAAAAGACACCTTGATCAAGAAGGCCGTTAATCTCTTTCTTGGTCGATTCTTCAAATGGATCACCAGGAAAGGTAATTAAGCCTCGAGCACGAAGATCAGCTGATAGGCGGATTGCTTCTTCTTCCTGAGGTGAAAGGAATATTTGGAACTTAAGATTGTCGCTTGAATTCGAAGTAAATTGGTGTCTACCATCGAATTGTCCTTTCCGTATACTTCTGCGAAGTTGAGGTGTCGTGGGCTGTGTCTCGCGTGGGATCTGATGAGGTAGAAAACTTTCGTTACTTGGCGTGGTAAAATCTTGGTTTGAATTATTCTCATCGCGGCTGATTTCATCATATCATTTTGAAACGACTGTTGAGCGAAAATTGACGTTTTCTTCGTTTATACGGACTGTAACTATCTGCTGATTCTTGTCGATCATTACCCAAGGACCTGTCCATTCTCCTCTCTTATTATTCCCTCCACGCCAAACTCTCACAAGACCACCGATAGGGACTTCCTCAAGATGGGCATTGTTCGGGCCGTTTCTCATGTTGGTCGCTAGATCTACTAATTGATTTGCCTTGTACTTACGTAGCTCTTTCACGGCTAATTTTAGGCTCTCGGCTTTTTGAATTGCGGCTGGTGATGGTGGATCATTCCAAGTTAATCGAGGGTAGGCTCCAAGTGCGCAGAGATTGGGTATGAGGCCGTTTGGCCCTGCCGTATCATTGCAGGCTTTGACAGCCATTTTTAAAATTGTATGGCGACTAAGGCCCTGTCCAGAGAACTGCTTCTTAAAGATAGTGTAGGCGCAATGAAGTGGCTTGTGAGCTCTTTCAATCTTGCCAACAGAGTTATGGGCTTCGATGGGAACTTCTGTGACTTCAATTTTGTATTCAAACGCATTTCTACGGAATCCCGAAGACGCAAAGTTCTTTCCAGCATCATGAAATATGTGCTCTGGTGGCCCAATATAGATATCTATCCAACATCGCCGAATAGCGTTCCAAGCTTTTTCAGCTCCTTCTTTATTGATTCCCGTGAGCCATTCAGCTGCTGTAAAAGCGGTAGCAGCATCAATCACATGCATGCACGGACCATCCTACAGGTAGACAACGTCGACGTAAATTGTATGATTGAATTCATTATCCTTTTTAAGTGCGAATTTAAATCGAAGGGGTCTATTCGCGTTCAGTTGACAGTCTCGACAAAACTTGGTTGGGCGATTAATTGTTTGGAATTCGATATCGCGACCGGCTCTTTGAAGAATTTTCCACATTCTAGTAGCGGAGGGGTGTCCCCATCTACGATGAATAGTGCGTAGCTCCTGCTCAGTCAGTAGGCACATTGGTGCTTCATTGTTTTCGTACACGAAGAGTGTTTCAAAATATCCTAATGTCAACCAAAGATGGCCATATTTTTCAAAAAGATGTGCAACAGCTTTTCCATGCTTGAGCATTTTGTTATTTACGACGTCCGGTGTTGCTCCAAAATTTTTCATGTCACTTAGTCCAAGTAAAAAAGGAATGTTACTGTTGCGAATTGGAAACTGACATCACGTGATGTATCTGGGGTAAAAGGGCAGGCAGGCAGATCACTCGCCTAATTCCAAAACCAATAGGAAGATCACTCACCGGGATTGTGTAACGCCAGATCAATGAAGTCGTATTATTGTTGCTGGATCACTTACGACTAAATAGACATGTATTTAATGAGATGTTAGAATGTTGTTAGTTTATGTAAGTTTATATTTTATATTCATCAAGTATATTTCACTCTCAACAGATTATGAGACTGATTCTCTGACCTTCTGAGACAACTTGATTTTTACTCTTTGTTCTCTTCGAGCCGACCAAATTCGTCTTGAAATTTTGTGCCGTTTATCCTTGAGCACCAGTCCTGTTCGATTAATTTTGTATTAACTGAAGCCGTCACCAGTTAAAATTCAATCATGTCTACAGCTGATATCCTTAAAGCCGTCAAGAGTGCCCCAGTACTGAGAAAATTATCATATGCCAGATGGAGCAAGTTATTCAGAATGTGTTTGTTCGGGCTCAGCCTCGATCAGTATATTTTGGAAAATGTTCCAGAGCTCTCTGATGACTGCAAACCAAAACCAGCAAGGGCTTTTCAGAAAGTGGTCAAAATTAATGACAATAACGTTAAAGCCGCTATACTTCAGCTTGTTCCCGAAGAGGTGTACTTTATTATTGAAGGTAAATATACTGCTAGACAAATGTGGGTAACGTTAAAATCCTATTATCAACCCCAGGGAGATGGAGTGGTGGATACCTTGTTGGAGGAGCTTTGGAGTTTCTCTATGACTGAGGAGGCTGACGTCGACGAATATGCCAACGAGCTTACTCAAAGACAATCTCAAATCGCCTCACTCGATCCTGCAAAGCATCCCTCAGACACAACTAAAAAGAGTCGACTCCTTCGCCACTTTGAATCGACTTCCAATGGTTACTACGGAGGGGTAGTTGCGTACTTGAAACTCAACCCTACAATCACTTTTAGCCAATCGGTTATCACTCTGAGGGAGGCTCAATCAGGGCTCAACCGTTGGCATGAAGCTACGACCGTAGCCCACGTTAAGCAAATTGAAAGAGATGGACCACATCGCTCAAGAAGAACGTGTGCTTATTTTAATAGTACAAATCATGTTCGTGAGAGTTGTTTTGATTGGATTGGGACTCCAGATGGAACTAAATGGGCTTCTAAGAATCCTTCAAAAGCTGCAAGTATATTTGGGCGAAAAGAAAAGTATGCTAAAAGAAAGGAGCCGAAGATAACTGAAGAGACACCTAGTGACGGGGCATGGACTCTAGAAGAAGAATTTGCTTTATCCTATACTCGTCCCAAGAACTCTGACGTGATCCTTGACACTGGTGCTACTTGCCATATATTTCCCGGTAAATCCCTATTTATCTCCATGTCACCTAACGAAAAAAGCGTCCAAACAGCCTCGGGACATTCATAAACTGTATCAGGAATTGGATCAGTTATTTTTTATGTTGCCATTATCGAAGGTGAGAATAAATATCGGGCTCTCACACTTAATGACGTCTGGTATTGTGACGGGCTGAGCCCGGTGAATCTGTGGCTGGGCTATTTTGGTGTGGCCCATCCGTGTCACGTGTTATGGCGTAGCGCATTTATGCCGTTCATTCCTCATGGCCTTGTGTTATGCATAGGTGTGCATAATAGATGCGCGCTGCATAACTATTTATAGACGGCGGCTTTACTTCTGTGATTGCTAGAACTCGTGAGAAACTTCTAGAAGAGTATTCCGGGTGGTTCTATCTTCAAGGATATC
The DNA here is from genome assembly GCA_028751805.1 of Podosphaera xanthii. Classification (NCBI taxonomy): domain Eukaryota; kingdom Fungi; phylum Ascomycota; class Leotiomycetes; order Helotiales; family Erysiphaceae; genus Podosphaera; species Podosphaera xanthii. The sequence continues at coordinate 1,304,473 of JAPWIX010000023.1, forward strand.
AATGAATCGGAGGAACGGGAAGAACATTCTAGTAACCGGTGGGAACTTATAAATATCGCTATTACTGCCCTCATTAGACTCCTCCATAGATTTAATATTAACTTATTTTGTGGTATTGCTTTCGTGCAGTGACCGTTTGCATTAATCCTTAACATATATTAAATCTATCTTACACATTAAGGTGACTCTCCGTGGGGTGTAGCCCGGAGGACGTTGCCCTGAGACAAATCTTTTTTTGGTTGAATTGCATGAAATTTTCGGTTCCGGAGTCTGATCAGAGTTCATCATCTTCGACCTCTTTTTATAGTGCTGAGGATTGTAGCGCTCAGGATATCATAAACCTCGCGGACCATCTACTAGAAATGGCAGGTTCTTCAGCAAGTCCGCAATTAGGAGATGTGGATATGACGTCGGAAAACCCACAGAATATAATGGCGAATTTATCGGTAGAAGAACTCCAGGGGTTAGTGAGGCTTTTGATCGGAAGGAATACGCAACCAAAGCAGAATTCTTTAGGGGTTACCAGAAGGGATGTATCACTCGCCAAATGGGATGGCGATCAGAGAGAATTCCCATTCTATGTTCAACTGCTCGAGGCAAGAATTGAGGAGGAATTGGATGGAATAATTTCAGACAAGTCGATATGTCTTGATATGGTGAATTCTCTCCCAGTAGATAAGCGACCGCGGGTTGCAGGGTGGTTCAACGATAGGTCGGAAGAGAAGCAATATAACTGGCGAGAATTAGTACAACACTTTCGGAACGAATTCGAAGATAAACAAGCCAAATTAGCCGCGTCTGAAAAGCTCCTCCGAATGGAGCAGAATGACCATCAGCTCTTCAGTGATTTCATCAAAGATTTCGAATACCAGGTGGCCATAAGTGGGGGCAATCGCACGTGGACTCCCTCTTCTAAAGTTAACATTCTAAATGCAGCGATTAATAATTCTTTACGAAAAGCCCTAGTTCCAGTTAAGCTTCCTTCCGAGGAGGACTACTCCCTATGGGTAGCAGAAGTTAAGGAGGTTGCCGATAAGCTTGAAGCATTGCCAGATTATCGACCGAAGGGATCAATTAAGATTTCTACAAGATTGGGGCCTCCTAAGTCGGGTAGTGTTCTCTCAAAGAGCAGAGAGCCGGAAAAGGATTCAGATGGAGATGTCATCATGAGAGACGTTGATTCCATACTTTCAGTACTGTCCAATTTGCTACAGGATCGCCAGGGTGAAGCTGTGGCTAGTTTGAGCCCCCGAAATAATCCCCGCCCTAATAAAGGAAGTTGGCCTTCGGTATCTAATCCTTCCCTAAGGCCACCGGCTCCTTGGAGATCGAAGAAGGAGTTTGAAAGATTGATAGAAAAGAGACTATGTGTGCGCTGTTGCCGATCAGGTCACATAGGAAGGGATTGTAGGAAGTATAGTCGGGTGAAGCGTCCTGGATCGGGAGTCAACGCGGCGGATATCATTCAGGATGATAAGGAAGAGGAGAGATCAGATTCGGGAAACGAGGAGCCCTGAGCAAAGTCGCGCTCAGGGGGATAAACAAGGCCTTGGATGGAGTAACGAATGCTCGAAAGAATTTAGAAAAACTTAAATGTCAGCCACTACTTGTAGATTGTTTAATTAATGCATCTTTTTACACCCAAGCAATGGTTGACACTGGCTGCTTATGTTTTTCTGTAATTGATGAAGGTCTTGTGCGCAAATATGGCTTATACTCGGAAAGAATCCCACAACGTCATTTACGGCTCGCCGATGGAAGTAAGGCTATAGGAATTACGGAAATTGCGCATATAAAATTGGACATTGACGGTAGGAAAGAACAGATTTGGGGTTACGTGATGCCGAATTTATCTTTTCCGATTATACTCGGTAAGCCCTGGATGGAGTACAATGACGTCGTATATTCGGCCAAGAGAAGAACCCTCCGGATAGGAAGCAGAAAACATGGGATGTTGGTACGTGCTAGCGGGTGGTATGAGAAAGAGGCCCCAGAAAAGGTCAGAACCCGTATTGCGTCAGTGAGCAGTGATCAAGTGTGTCAAATTTCGCGAGGCGAAATGTTGAAGATGGTAGCTCAGCGGCCTAAGAGAAATGAGTTGATAATTGGAGCCGTCTCAATGCATGATATTACTCAAGCATTAGAACCTAAGAAAAAATTATCATACGAAGAAATAAAGAAAAGATTGCCGAGAGAAGTTAGAAAATACACCAATTTGTTCGTAGACGATAATTTACGGGATGGCAGCGCTCTTCTTCCACATCGGCCGGGGTGGACACCAAGGTTAAGCTTATTAAAGATGACCGGGGTAGAGAGCTGGAGGTACCTTGGGGTCCCTTATACGGAATGTCGCGCGAGGAACTTTTAGTGCTGAGAAAAACATTGACGGAACTACTGGACAAAAATTGGATTAGGGCAAGCAGTTCGCCAGGAGGGGCTCCTGTTCTATTTATCAAGAAGCCTGGAGGTGGGCTCCGATTTTGTGTTGACTATCGGGCTCTCAATGCCATCACAGAACGCGATCGCTATCCGTTGCCCCTAATTAAGGAAACGATGCAAATGTTGTCAAGCGCAAAATGGTTATCTAAAGTCGATGTTCGTTCGGCATTCCACCGGCTTCGCATATCAGAGGGAGATGAATGGAAAACCGCGTTTAGAACGCGATTCGGATCCTATGAATGGTTAGTTACACCATTTGGGTTGGCAGGAGCTCCATCAGCGTTTCAAAGATGGATTAATCAAGAGTTGGGGGATCTTTTGGGAAACTCTTGCTCGGCGTACGTGGATGATGTAGTCATATTCTCCAATGGGGACCTGGTAGACCACTGGGATAAGGTTAACCAAGTGTTAGAAAGGCTCAACAAAGCGGGTCTTAAACTTGATCCACAGAAATGCGAATTTGCCAGAAAGGAAATCAAGTATTTGGGTTTCATAATCAATGTGGATGAGGGTATCAAAGTGGACCCAGGGAAAATAAGAGCGATAGCATCGTGGGAACCTCCAACGAATGTCAAAGGAGTTAGGAGTTTCCTTGGATTCGCAAATTTCTACCGGGGATTTATAGAGAATTTTGCCAGCATTAGCGCACCGTTACAAAACTTGACAAAGAAAGGGACAGTCTTTAATTGGGACAATCAGCATCAGGAAGCATTTGATAAACTAAAATCGTTGTTCATAACAGCACCAGTTCTGGCTTTGTGGAACGGGGAACTTGAAACCGTGTTAGAGACAGACGCATCAGGATGGGCAACTGGGGGTTGCCTTTCTCAAATTAAACCAGGAGGAAAACTTCAGCCGATGGCATACTATTCGAAGAAACTTTCGCCAGCTGAATGTAACTATGATATCCACGACAAGGAACTTCTAGCCATTGTTAGATGCCTGAAGGAATGGCGCAGTGAGCTAATTGGTCTTAAAAAGCCGTTTCAAATTCTGACGGATCACAAGAACTTGAAGTACTTTATGGCATCCAAAAGATTGACGGAGCGTCAAGTTAGATGGGCACAACTTCTATCACAATTTAATTTTAAATTAAAATTTAGGGCCGGTAAACATGGAGGACGTCCAGATGCCTTATCCCGCCGAGCTCAAGATATTCCCGTGTCCTTGGAAGATCCCCGTCTCAAACAAAGAGAATTTAAGTTAATAAAGGACGAATGGCTACCGGAAGTGGATCATAGTGGAGATGATGGCCAGGTTCTCATGTCTTCTTCAGTGGTAAATTCAATTCCCAGAGGAGATCAGCTTTTCGAAGAAGAAGAGTTACAGCAGCTCTGGGACCAGGGGATATCAGAAGACTTGGCGCAATTCCAGGAGCTATATCACATTATGTGGAATGATAAAGACCAATTTCCAGCGAATTTACAGCTGAGAGTTAATCGAGCTGAATGTGAACTCGACCTCCGCGGAGCGCTCTGTTTTCGCAAGCGTTTGTGGATTCCCAACTACGAGCCACTAAGAACAGCATTGATTCATAGAGTGCATGATTCTCATATGACTGGGCATCCTGGGCGTAATGGTACGTTAGCTATCCTATCTCGAGGTTTTTATTGGCCAGGTATGAGCACAATGGTACGGCAATTTTGTAGGAATTGTGATGTCTGCGGCAGGTCACATGTTTGGCGTTCGAAAAAACAGGGTCTGCTACTACCATTGCCAATTCCCGACAGATTCCACAGTGAACTCTCGATTGATTTTATGACGGATCTACCAGCAAGGCATAAGTCTGATCCATGCTATTTGATGGTTATTACAGATCGCTTGCTGAAAAGTGTCACGCTAGAAGCTATGAACTCAATGAATGCCGAAGAGTGTGCGGAGCGTTTCCTGCAATGCCATTATCGCTTTCATGGGTTTCCTAAAGCCCTTACATCGGATAGAGGGTCAAATTGAGTGGGAGATTTTTGGAGTCACCTATGCAGATTAGTCAACATCTAACAAAGGCTGTCCACTGCATTTCATCCTGAAACCGATGGCTCAACCGAAAGAATGAATCAGGAAGTGTTATCATATCTACGAGCTTTTATTTCGTACGCACAATTTGAATGGCCAGAAATGTTACCTTCAGCTCAGTTGGCAATTAATAACAGAGATTGTGCCAGTATAGGGCTAAGTCCTTTCTTCATGGAACATGGATATCATGCAGAGCCAGTCCAACAAGTTTCTCCAACTGACAAGAGGTCGTTGTCACCCCCAACTAAGAGGGCCGAAAACTTCGTGGCCAGAATAAGAGAAGCACAAGAATATGCCGCGGCGGCCATGGCGACAGCTCAACAACTTATGAAAGAAAATGCAAATAAGAAGCGAAGTCCGGCTCCAAAGCTACGAGTGGGTGACAAGGTGTGGTTGAATCTTAAAAATATTCATACCCCTCAACCAAAGAAGAAGCTTGCGTGGGTAAATGGCAAGTACTCAGTTACTAAAGTGATTTCGCCTCATGTAGTGGAGCTAGATGTCACTTCGGAAATATTCCCTAGATTCCACGTAGACTTGCTACGTAAAGCAAGTGGCGACCCTCTTCCATCGCAGATTCAAGAAGACTCTCAGCCCCATCCTATCGTCATAGATGGGGATGATGAGCCGGAGCAGATTGTAGAACGGATTCTGAGAGCCGAACGTGTCCGACGTGGGCGGGGCTGGGTAAGACGAGTTTTAGTAAAATGGAAGGGATTTGCTGAGCCAAACTGGGAAGATCGTTCCGAGCTTGAAAACGTCGAGGCATTGGACAAGTTTGAAAAAGAATTTGGCGTAGGCAATGGCGTAGGAGTCGACGAAGGGGCTAGACAAGGACCTCGGAAGCTCCGATCTAGGAAGTTAAAGGAGGGGGGTAATGTGACGGGCTGAGCCCGGTGAATCTGTGGCTGGGCTATTTCGGTGTGGCCCATCCGTGTCACGTGTTATGGCGTAGCGCATTTATGCCGTTCATTCCTCATGGCCTTGTGTTATGCATAGGTGTGCATAATAGATGCGCGCTGCATAACTATTTATAGACGGCGGCTTTACTTCTGTGATTGCTAGAACTCGTGAGAAACTTCTAGAAGAGTATTCCGGGTGGTTCTATCTTCAAGGATATCAATGAATCAGAGGAACGGGAAGAACATTCTAGTAACTGGTGGGAACTTATAAATATCGCTATTACTGCCCTCATTAGACTCCTCCATAGATTTAATATTAACTTATTTTGTGGTATTGCTTTCGTGCAGTGACCGTTTGCATTAATCCTTAACAGGTATTTACCATCGTGCACCAGAAATCTAGTCCCAGGTACAAAATTAATCACAAATGGATTTAATATTAGAACAAATCAAGTTGGTTTAGGAGTGTATTCATCGGAAAACACGCTTATTGCAAGCGCCCGGATGGAAGACGGTCTATTCCGTTTCAGCACCATAAAACTGAATAGAACAGCTACACCGGTTTCCTTGGCAATAGATCGAGCTCTTATGTCCCAGAGCTCTAATCAACTGACATTCAAACTAATTCACCATCGATTTGCTCATGTTGGTTTAGGCCCTTTGAAAAAGATTTGTGCCCCTGATCTCGACCTACACAACGCCAAGAAAAGTGGCTTGCCAAACTTTCATCTTACCACAGACCTAGTTCAAAATTGTGACACCTGTAATTCATGCAAACAGGTTGAAAAAATAAATAGAGGTCCAGTATCGAGAGCTTCCAACCCTCTTGACCTAGTTCATTCGGATGTTTGGGGAAAATGTCGTGTGAAGGGAATCCAGGGCAATAATTTTTTCGTTTCCTTCACAGATGATGCCTCCCGAGAAAGTAAGATATATCCGATGAAATCTACTAAAGAGGTTCAAATAAAGTTTCAAGAATATAAACAAGAAAAAGAACTTCAAACTGGCCTGAAGATAAAAGCGATGCGGTTCGATGGAGGAGCGGAGTACAAAAGTATAAAGTTTAACGGCATCACCAAACAGATAAGTGCTCCATACAGGCAGCATCAAAATGGTGTCGCAGAGCGACTCAATCGAACCATAATTACTATGGCTAGATGCCTACTTCAACACGCCAAGCTTCCGATGCGTTTTTGGGACCTTGCAGTCACTACTGCGTACTATCTTAAAAATAGAATGCCCATTCTACCGGAAAATAAAACTCCATTTGAAATCATGCATGATAAATTGCCCATTGTTTTGCATATTCGGGTTTGGGGATGCATTTGTTATACATTAATTGATACCCAAAACCCCCGAAGGTACAAGTTGCTTCCGACCTCTGAAAAGGGAATTTTCATCGGATACTGTGAGTCTTCGACTCAGTACCGTGTTTACATTATTGTAAAAGGTCGATTGAGTATGGTCTCAAAATACTCAGTGAGATGTGAAAAGTGAAAATATATTACTATTGTCTAGTGTATCTTCTCTGTATGTACATGAAAGAAAAGTCTAAGTTATCTTCTATTATACGCTAAACCTATTACATGTATAAGGTACCGCTTAGTCATGCTGATGAGTAATAGTATTCTCCGGTAGTACTGCTCATAGCGAAAATGCTCCTATGTAACTTATATCACACAAAATGAGTACGAGTAAGATGCGGTCGTGTACCTCCTTAATTACATCATACATTCCCTCTAAAAGTGGTACAAGCAAGATTGTCGTATCTGCGAATGTTCGTTTCCTAGAAGATTTGTTTTGGGATTGGAGTAAATCGGACAGAGAGCAGCTGAATATTCAACAATTAGAAGATCCAATTAATTCAGATGATAATAATCCAGAACTAGATACGATTTCTTTGTTGGACTCGGACTTAGATACCCCTTCTGTTTTAGAATTAGGTTCACTTCCTTCCCCGTTCCTCCGACCTAGAGAAATATCAGTCGATCAACCCCTTCCAACTCAGGCCGATACTAGCACTGATCAACCACCATCGTCTCCACCTACCCAATCAATTCCAGGCTCTTTTTATCTCACAGAAAGTTCGCAAACTCAGCTCCCCAGAAGAAGCGCCAGATTACACAAACCAATCGAGCCAAGATCTGCGTGGCAGCCAACAGTTCATCACGTTGGAGGAAACAATATAATTCCTCAGTCATACAGTAGTGCTGTAAGTGGAGTCAATAACGTAGAATGGAAGACAGCAATTCAGGATGAACTTGAGTCCCTCAGGTCTAAGAAAGCTTTCACACAGGTAACTCATGTTCCTCATGGGAGGAGACCTATCGGATCGCGCTGGGTATTAACTGTAAAATCAGATGGAAGGTTTAAGGCGAGGATAGTAGCGCAAGGATTTAGTCAAGTGCCAGATGTAGATTATTTCGACACATACTCACCCACACTTTGTATGGACTCGTTGAGGATCATGCTTGCCGTTGCAGCTTTTCTGGATTGGAAAATACACCAAATTGACGTCAAAACAGCATATCTAGAGGGAGATTTATCTGAAGAGATTTATATGAGGGCTCCTGAAGGTATGCCCGGTTCAAAATTTGTGAGAGTTAATAAAGCTCTATATGGCTTGAAACAGTCAGGGAAGGCCTGGAACAATAAACTCTGCAATACACTTATATCATTTAATTTTAAGAAATCCAGCAGCGACCAATGTATTTACATACATAACGAAAGACTAGTCATCATCGGTGTATATGTCAATGATCTCGTAATTTGCGGAAAAGATATTTGGGAAGTCTCTGAGACAAAAGGCTGGCTATCCTCATGTTTCCCTGTAAAAGATATCGGAATAATTGACACGGTAATCGGATGGAAAATTACCCGCGACCGACTAACGCGTACATTAAAGATCTCGCAGGCCACTTATATATCTGATAAAATCGATTCGCTCGGATTAACTGACGCCAAGGTATTCAAATCTCCCATGGAAGGATACGAAGCAATTTTACCAGCAAGAAAGGAGGAGCTTCTAGCTGACAACTCAGCGTACCCTAGTGTAATTGGTAGCCTAAGATATGCCTCCAACGGTACAAGACCTGATATCGCGTTTTGTCACGAATCAATGATGTCAGCTGGAGCTTGATGTTAAAGATATTGCAGATTTAATTTCGAATTCTACTGAAGATTAAACTATGTTATAATTGTGTCTAATTATATTCCCATACGTCCTCCTCCAATACCCGTCCGCACGTGCTATTGCGTTATTTTCCACCTTGCAAACGTCATTGCTCCCCTGGCGCCTAATGCATGTCGAGAAGCGATTATTCTGCATAGCATGCACTCTATCACCTGCATGGTGTTGACCGTCTTCTGCAGGTTTCGGTTGGAAGTTAGAAGCTCCGACTTTTACTAGTCCTGCGTGGATCCCCCTTGAGTCACCCGAAGAGGCTCGCGTTGCATAACGTGAGCTACAGGGTTTATTCGGACTACCGGCCGTTACACATAACGCAATCTATTCTCCTGTCAAGATCTAAACCTGGGACAGGGATGACAGCTGAGCAAGAACAAGAACAAGACGTGGGCTAGATAAAGATAAGATAATATTCAAGACGCTGTGGAAACTTCTAGGAGTAAACGATAAGTGATAAATACAAGACTCAGATCTGTTCCATCCAGATGTGAGAGGAGGCTCCTATAAATACATATTTCGACTATTTCAACTAAACCATACACAGAAGTTTGTAGAAGGCCGTGGAAGCATGGAGAATCCCCTGGATACTCTTAGATTGCCTCAACTCCCGAACAATCCCAGAACGCCGTGGAATTGCAAAACGCCGTGGAATTGCAAAGAACCTTCTAGAATTGCCCCTAATTCCCCCTGACTGGCAACCAGTGCTCATGTCAAGTGTTCACGTGATGAATGTCTATAGCCAAACCCCTGACATTATCCCCCCCTAAGCCGAGCCGAGCTCCTGCGAGGCATAGTTATACAGGCTTTTTTCTTAGTTTTCGACCTTTTTGTTTTTAAATTATTACCACCATCTGAAGGCTTTGGTTCTAGTGGGTTCAAATCGTGAAACTCTTTTACAAGTTCTTCAAATCCCCCGGCTTGCGAAGCTGGTATACTCCAATCGTCCTCAGGACCATATCCCTTCCAACGTACCAAGTAATGCAGCTAGTTATCTACCCAGTGAGAGCCAATTATTTTTTCAATTTCATATTCAGGATCATGGTTCTCGGTGTCGAGTATAAGCGGAGGTCCGCACGTCTGTCCAGGTAGGGGATCATCTGAAACTGGGAGTAGTAAGGACACATGAAAAACTGGGTGAATCTTTGCAGTCTGCGGTAATTTTAACCGGTAAGCATAGTTACCTATAGGTTCAATAATCTTGAAAGGGCCTCCATTTTTAAAATACAGTTTTCTGCAAGGTCGCAAAGACTTTATATTTTTGTAATTCAACCAGACTTTATCACCAGCTTTAAAGTTTCTCGCAGCAGTTCTTGTCTTGTTGGCCTGTTCCTCATTCTCAGCCGATCGATATTCCAAGTTCTGGATCATGAATTGTTCAATGTTACGAGCATTTTGTACGAGCTTATCTGCTTCTAAACGTTCAAACCGTACAGAGCAGGGACTAGAAATTTAGAGATAGGGGCAGAAAGTTCTGATCCTGTCCTAGGATGTAGACAATATACTGCTAGGAATGGGGATACGCCGGTGGCGTGCGAATCGTGGTTGTTTAGCGCAAATTCTGCCGACGGCAAATACTGAACCCAGTCATTTTGAGCATAATTGACACAGGCACGTAAGTACTGTTCTATCTGAGCATTCATCCTTTCAGTTTGACCATCAGTTTGTGGATGATAGGCCGTTGATAGCCGGTGATCAATTTGAAGTAATTTACAAAGCCACTTCCAAAATTCGGCTGTGAATTGTGAGCCGCGATCCGAAACTATTGAATCAGGAAGGCCATGAAGGCGAAAACATTCCTTGTAAAATATGTAAGCTGTATGTCGCGAAGATAGGTCGTTACATGGAATAATGTGCACTTGCTTAGTCATTCGATCGAGTACAACTAAAACTGAAGTGAACTCGTTTCCATTCCAGTCTTTGCTTGCAGGCAAGTCCACAATGAAATCCATCGCAATATGCCTCCAACGTTTAGTTGCTATAGGCAAAGGTCTGAGCAAACCTTGAGTCCCTTCACGCGATGGTTTTATTCTCGAACAAGTGTGGCAATTCCGTACATATCTCTTGACCTGTTTTAACATGTCATGCCAGAAAAACGTTCTCGAAAGCAAGGAATACGTATTTGCAACACCCTGATGACCCGCAGCAGGAGAATCATGAAACGAGTGGATAATATCAGTCGTTAGGTTTTCGTCATTGCTGCACTGAGGTACAACTATCTTCCCTCTATAGTAAAGTAATCCTCTCTCCCATAAACATTCCGATAGAGTGAAGTTACGTATTCTTGCTAAGCCCTCATTATTTAACACTTTCACTACATCCAGCAGCGATTCGTCTAACAAGATGGATTGGCGAATGCGTTCCATAAAACTTAAAGTCGCTGGCAGATTTCCCGATGTTTCACTATTCAAGTGTGAGGAAGAAAGTTCGTCTTGTCCTGCATCTACTTCATCCAAATTATTCGCTAGCAAGTTTTCTCCCATTCCAGTAGACAGACAATGGGGTTTTAGAAGCCGCTGTTCTAAAAATTCTTTGCAACTAGGATCTTGGACTCCAGGTCAAGAGAGACTATCAGCCGGACCATTCAGAGTTCCAGGGCGATAACAAATTTTGAAATTAAACCGCAATAAGAATTCACTCCAACGAGCTTGTCGACGACTCAGTATACGAGATTTCATAAAGTATTCGAGCGCCTTATGGTCAGTTATCACTTCAACCGGGTCCAAAGTCCCTTCTAACTCGGGACCCCATTCTTCAAATGCTTGAACAATTGCTCGCAGCTCCTTATCATATATTTCGTAATTAGATTCGGCTGGGCTAATTTTCTTTGAGAAGAAGGCCACAGGTCTCCAATTACCTGAATTGTCCGGCTGCAGCAAGACACCCCCAGTACCAACGTCGGATGCATCAGTCTCAAGTCTAGCAGGCTTTTCCCAATCAAAATGCCGCAGTAAAATGTCTTCACAAAACTTTTCCTTGATCGTTGCAAATGCAGTCTCTTGCGAAGGACCCCAGTCAAAGGAAGATCCCTTTTTCATTAGGTTGGTCAAAGCGAGACTAAAGAGCTGAACTTATTGATGAACCACCAGTAAAAATTAGCAAAGCCAATAAAGCGTTGTATCTCCTTCATATTTTGGGGTTTAGGCCAGTCCTTTATGATCTGTAACTTGGTTGGATCCATTTTGATTTCATCAGTTGTAATGATCAAGCCGAGAAATTTTATTGATTGAACGTGAAATTCGCACTTCTTGATGTCGATCTGCAACCCTGTCGCTAAAAGTCGAGCAAGAGCCTTCTTGACATGCTCCTGGTGTTCCTCAAAAGTCTCACTAAAAATAAGGATATCATCGATGTAGGCTGTACAAAATTCGTCAAAGTATCCTTTCAGGGTATCATTGATATAATTTTGGAAAGAGCTTGGAGCATTAGCCAAGCCGAATGGCATCACTTGGTACTCAAAAAGACCGAACCTCGTCTGTAAAGCAGTCAAATATTCGCTTCCCTGGGCGATACGCATCCGGTGGAAAGCCGAGATTACATCTAACTTGGTGAAGTATTTGGCCTTTCCCAAAAGTGTCAACGTCTCATGTATCCTGGGTATAGGATATTGGTTCTTCACCGTAATCTCGTTCAAAGCCCTATAATCAACGCAGACTCGAAGCCCACCATTGGGTTTCTTGACAAAGAGAACTGGAGATGACGCAGGGGAAGTACTTGGTCTGATGAATCCTTTTTCCAAATTCTCTTCGATGTATTTCCTTAGTACCAATAGTTCTTCTCGGGACATCCCATATAGGGGGCCCCAGGGTGGCTCCGTGCCGGGCTTTAGGATCATTTGGTGATCACTGGACCTATGGGGAGGGAGTTTATCCGCTTCTTCCTGGGAAAACACCTGAAGATAATCATGGTAAACTTTGGGTAACTTCTCAGCTGGGTTGATTTTCGGTTTATCTCTCAAGGCCTCTTCAATATCCTTGATTGAAACCGCCATAACCCGAAGATCTCCCTGGGAAGACACCTCAATGAAGGAATCTGCATCACATTCCTTGATGTATTTTGTTGTTTGGCGTCTAGATTTCGAAATCTCCTTCTGTTTCCTGATATCATCATTGGAAATGGCTTTTACTGTAACTGGAGACGTGCTGGAATGTTTTTTACAGTCCGGGCCATCGAATGATAATGTCTTATCTAACCAATTGATCTTAGGATTATGCATTCGAAGCCAAGGGAGACCAAGAACAATGTCAAAATGAGCGAGGTTTGTAACATACATGAACATGACTTCTGAATGGCCGGAAACCTCGAGTTTGGTTTTTATAATATGGGTGATTTTCCCCGATTCCGATTCAGAGCCATCAAAAACTTGAAGCGTCCTCGGGCTGTCAAGGGGAATTAATTCAAAGTCATTGGTTAGCGCAATCTTGGTGTCTACAAATCCACAGGCGGAGGCACCACTATCAACGAGAGCAAGAGACTGGACTAGAATTGATTTTTGATTTACGATTTGACAACTCAGTACAAAATAGCCAGTGTCCCTCCATGTACCTCCTTGTACCTGCGAAACAGACAAAACCAAATCAGGATACGAGCCCCCCAGGCGACTTTCTAGGGAGCTCAAGCATTTCCCAAGCTCTGAATATGTTCATTTCCTAATATTTCCGCGGAACGACCTGAGATTGTATGCTGCTTCATCTTTCCCTGACATTCAATAGCTTTATGGCCACTATTGCCACAATAGTAGCATAGACCAAGATTTCTCCTTCTGTCTTTCTCTTCTTGGGATAAGGGACCCCGAGGTCGAAGACTCGACGCTGAGAGGTCCATTGCGTCTCCTCCTTGCGAAGTTGTCAACGGAATATCGACAGATTGCGAATGTCGAGGCTGAGATAAAAACTTTCGAGTGCGTTGATTCGCCGCCGCGTCAGCAAAGGCCCGTCGCCGGTTATCAATATCCTGCAGCCTGGCAACCGCTGCATTTAGGTCCAATGACTCGATTTCCCTCTCGTGAATCAGTGCCTTCTGTAACTCCATGCTTATATTTACAAATATAATGTCACGGAGTACATCTAGCTTTTTATCATAACCACAGATGGCTGCATCCCGCCGAATCTCAGCAATCCAGGAAGAAAAGAGCCGATTCTTCTGACGATTTCCATGGAGTCTGGCTTTAGCGTCTCGCACGCCGTTAGGATCAGAGAGCAACGTTGACAAAAGGTCCATCATTGTTGCAAGCGAAGGAAAGTTCAAGCAGCCATTCTCGATAAATCCATGGAGATGAGATTGAAAATCGATACTAAGTAGCGAATAAACATGTGCCATCTTTGCTTGGTCCGTCGGATAGTGATCGGAATTGGCATTTAACTTTAGTAAGACTCCTTCCTTCCAGGTAGGAAACTTTTCTTTATCCCCATGAAAGATATTATTTCCAGTCTCAGTGAGGGTAGCTGTTCTGGAAGCTGGAAGCTGTTGACAATCTAGTATGTCGGCTAATTTGGTGAGGACTTCGGATTGGTTGGCGCTGGATGAGGGTTTCTTTTCCAAACGGCGGATCTTTTACTGAGCCGATTCTAACTCGGAAGTAGCGTGAACTAACTCTTCAAATCGGCTAAGCAGGGTTTGCTGAACATTTTCTGATTGAATGGCGGTGGCACTTAGCTGGTTATTCTGTTGGGCCAAGGCTTTCACGGCGTTCAATACCAGATCAGGATTCTGCTGGACTCCTTGCAGGAACTGAGACGAATCAGCAATCTCTGACAGACTACCCAGGAATTGTTGAATGCTTTCTGATGGTGAAGACATAATAGCTAAATATCAAGAGCTCGACTTCAAGGTAGTAGAGATCTGAGTAATGTCAAGATCTAAACCTGGGACAGGGATGACAGCTGAGCAAGAACAAGAACAAGACGTGGGCTAGATAAAGACAAGATAATATTCAAGACGCTGTGGAAACTTCTAGGAGTAAACAATAAGTGATAAATACAAGACTCAGATCTGTTCCATCCAGATGTGAGAGGAGGCTCCTATAAATACATATTTCAACTATTTCAACTAAACCATACACAGAAGTTTGTAGAAGGCCGTGGAAGCATGGAAAATCCCCTGGATACTCTTAGATTGCCTCAACTCCCGAACAATCCCAGAACGCCGTGGAATTGCAAAGAACCTTCTAGAATTGCCCCTAATTCCCACTGACTGGCAACCAGTGCTGATGTCAAGTGTTCACGTGATGAATGTCTCTAGCCAAACCCCTGACACACCCCTCGACCCCAACATAACTCTCTTCAAAAGCACCAAAGAGGAACGTCTCGAGAACATCAAGGAGTACCAAGCCATGATTGGATCGTTAATATACCTCGTCATAGGTAGTCGTGTTATAATATTGCTGTCCAATGACCGACGAATGTCCGTGCACTGTGGGGTACATGTACTAATTTGGAGCACAAGCTCAGACTAGCATAATGTGCATAAGTACATAAAGTGCACAAGTGCATTTAGCTGGAATAGAACCGATATGGAGGACTACTCTAGAATGTTCTGGAATGAGGAAAGAAGATTCCAGTGTGTGTGAAAAGATGTATTTAAAGATGTATCTAGGCCATACAGTTCCGTATCTTGTGTGTCATTAATTGATCTCATATTTACCGCGAATTCTATTTCTCACTTCATCATCCTGTCTGATATACATCCTCCATCCCAGGTAATAGACATCAACCTGCTCATCCTCATAACCTACTTTTAAAAGAGGTTATGAGCCCGGGCTCTTTCCCTGTAGCATCATAGTATACCTCATCATCAGTTCATCTATTCTCTCCTCACAATGTCAAAAGATTCAGCGATCATATTGGCTGATGGAGTCAGCTTTGCTGACTGGGAATCGGACCTTCAAGCTGCCCTGATTAAGAAGGGTCGGCTTGCTCACGTATTCCACGATTTGGATGAGATCAAGCCAGCAACAAGACCTCGACCACCTATCCCCAAGGAGAATCAATCTGCCGAAGTATTAAAAAAACTGTCCACAGAGTACGAGGAGAACTTGGCAAGATGGAAGGAGGGGGAAATCGAAGCGAGAAATGTCCTGCTCCGACGGCTAAGCCCAAGTGTTTGACCACAGAACTTTCGAAAGATGTCTGCCAAACAGATATTTGACACTAGAGCAGCAACACGTGAGGAAGGTGCTGCAACTCCATATGAAACCGCCGTTCGAAATCTCATCAGTACTAAATTTACGACAATCGAAGACTACTGCAATAATTTTATGTAGCATTACTTGAGCGTGAATACTGCGGCCGAATCAATGGTCCCACATGACGCGTCATCGGATTCCGATAACCCGTATCTAGTTCCGCATGGGTTTGCAAGTCTCCTTTTTGTCCTAGGTACTGAAGATATCGACTGGCTAGATACCTGGAGGCAGACCAAGATTGTCGACGGAAAGAATCGGTATTTGTAGAACTTTGTAAGAAGATTTGATTGAATTGATCTAAGAACTGAGGTCTATCAAAGCAATATATATATATACATTTCATTCAAGCTCATTCCGCTACGTTACCCAGCCAGCTATGTCCAGAGGAATGTGGGAGATCGTTATGAGGTTCCCGAAGGATGGTCAACAGGATTCTTAAGAGGATGATTAAAAGGATTATACGCCCATTACAATAAAGCAGCTATAAGAGAAATACCCAGTGATTATCTGATCGGTACAAATTTAACTTATGTCGGATGTTCGGGTGCCGGGTTGTACAACGCATTGATTCAGCATGGGTTGCGCTGGAAGATGACCCGATATTATCCGACTCCAACAGTATTCATCGCTCGAGAACATGATGTCAACACTTCGACAAGTAGGGAAATCAAGGTCGAAATCGTCTGGGCAGATTTGTCTTGCTACTGGCTCAGAAGAATCTGGTGAGGGAAAAGAGAGGAAAAAGGCAACAGGAGGACCTAATGACTTCTGTACGCTCTGCTGGCATAGACATAAAAATAAGCACTGCTATAAACAGCACCCAGAGCGGAAATCTTTAAAAGCTAAGAAGGAACAAAAGGGAAAAAGAAGGGAGAAAGCTAGCGTTAGAGTTGCAGCTGAAGATAGCGGGACAGAGAGCGATGAAGGAGACCAGATTTCCGTTTGTAAGCTAGCTAGAGCAGCATCAGCTAGTCTAATGAAAAATCCTCTACTATATGATACCGGTGCCTCGCACCATTTTGTCTGTTGCAAAAGTGACTTTGTCTCATTGAGGAGGCTTTATAAACCTTTTAGATTCGATCAGGCTGTAGGCGCATCAACCTTGGTACACCAAGGTACTTGTCGAATTGTCATTGGAAGTCAAATATTTGAACTCAGTGATTCCCTTTATTCACCAAAATCATCGTGTACAATTATTTTGGCAGGACGACTTAAGGAACAGCATGGGCTTGTTGCAGCTAATGGCAACGAATTATTAATCCGAATTAAGGATAAGGAGCCACTTGCGAGATTGGAAAGTATCGACCACGTTCTATATATCAAGCCCCTAGGAACGGTAGAAAAATTCAACTGTAGGAAGAACATTGCCGCACCAGGGGTAGCCAGAGTTCCACATGTTACTAATGCACATCGATGGCACCAGCGCTTAGGACATACAGGTCAACAAATTCTGAAGAAAACTGCACAATGCTTGCTAGGAATGACTGGTATTGACTATTCTGAGTTAACAACCAGCGAGACGTGTCATCTTAGTAAAGCACAACGTTTTGTGTCAAGAGAACCCAGGCCAACACCAGGTGAACCGTTAGACGAAGTTTTTGTTGATACTATTGGTAAATTGGCAGTTGCATTTAATGCTCATCAATACGCTGTAATCCTTACCGATGCAAAAACATGGATGAGGTGGGTTATAACTACAGCGACGAAAGACGAAATTGCGACACATCTTGTCAAGTGGATTGACTATCAATACCATCAATATGGAAAAAGAGTGCGAATTGTTTTTAGAGACGGTGGAACCGAATTCAACTGGATCAAGAATTACTGCGATGAGCACGGTATTCGCACGGATACTTCGGCACCATACACGCCAGAGCAGAACGGCGCTGCTGAAGCCTCAAACAAGGTAATTTTACGAAAGGCACGCTCCATGTTACTCGATGCCCAAATGCCGCCATGCTTCTGGCCTTGGGCTGTTGAACACGCAGTCTTTATAACCAATAGGCTATATTGCCTTCGTACTAAAAGCGTACCAATAGTCGATTTTTTACGCGGCCTAAAGCAGCCACATCCTGAAAAGGTTGATTTTTCTTGTCTACCCCGTTTTGGTTGCAGGGCGTACAAATTAATTGACCCAAAGCCTGGAAAATTCAAAGCGAGAGCAGAGAAAGGATGGTTTGTGGGATTCCCTAAAAATACCAGCAAAAACTTCCTGATCTATCATCCCCGCTGGACTACTAAGAGTGGCTGGAATTGGATAGAAAGCTGCTCTCCACATGTCACCTTTAACGAGGATGTTATGTTCGGTGACATGCTCAACAGCTTTGATAAGCAGAAGACCATAAACTACTGGGCTAGTCAGAACCCATTACCAGTCGAAGAAATTCCAGCAAGTATTTCACAGAATCCTCGGAATCATCAAACCGCAAATAGGTTTGAGGGGGAGAGAGTATCCTCGTCCTCAGGACAGCAAGTTTTATCTTCTTCTCCTGTTGCACAACCAAAAGAAACCGAGTCGGCAACACGACAAGAATTAGGACAGCCATCAGAGGTACCACCTGCTATTCCAACATGGACGGTCGAAAATAGTTCAAGTAAACATATAGATTCACCAGAACTCCCGCCACAGGCACTAGATTCATTATTGAATCAGCAAAGATCAAAGCCGGAGGAGCATGGCATGATTGAGGTGTCACCAATCCTACCACAAATTGAACCTCCAGCTGTCCCTGCATTGACAGAAGAGCAGTGGCCAAAACTGCCAGCTGAGAAAGATAATTCGGCAGGATCATCAAGTTCATCACCCAAACGACGATATAATGTCGACGAATTCAGTGATTGTGAGAGTGAATGCTTATCGCTAACACCATCTGAACAGTCCGAACATCTAGAACTTACCGAAAGCTTTAGCAACGACGACTATTCTCAAAATGGACAATTAGTAACCCAGCAACATAATATTATTCATAAGCAATCTAATCAGGGGGAGTTGGAGTCAAATCATAGTCTAACTGAATCAGAACAAGAAGTTTATGATCAGGTTATGACAGGGTGGAGCGAAGTACCCCCAGTCGCTGGACAGAAGCGACTGCACTCGCCTGAGCCTGAAATGACACGCGGTAAACGTGGAAGACCGGTGGAAAAGGTTGACTATTATAAGCTTCATCATGGTAAAGCAATTATATCTAGTTCCGACCCAAAGACATGGTCAGAGGCCATGAGTAGTGGAGAGGCAGAGCAATGGCGCCAGGCGGCGAATGAAGAGTGTCGTTCCTTGAAGGAAACAGGAGCGATCCAGATCATAAAACGAAGCCAACTTCCTAAGGGTCGGACACCTATGAAGTGTAAATGGGTGTTTAAGAAGAAATTTCTAGCAGATGGATCTCTTGACAAATATAAGGCCAGGTGCACTGTTAAAGGTTTTACCCAGCGCGCAGGGATTGATTTCAAAGAGACATTTGCGCCTACACCGAGAGCTGACACTGGTCGGATTTTGCTAGCTCTGGCACATAGATTTGGCTGGCATAGGCGACAAGGACATGTTCCTGCGGCATTCCTGAATCCAGATCTCGATGTAGATCTCTATATGGAAATGCCGGAAGGTTTCAAGGAAGGACTCATAATTCGAATTCGAAAGGGTTTATACGGACTTAAGCAAGCCGCGGCCCTTTGGTACGACGATGTGAAAGCTTTTCTTGCCACGCAAGGCATGTTCCCAACTATGATGGACGTGTGCCTTTACACAAATAAAGAGAAAGATCTTTTCGTAATCATACATGTCAATGATTTTCAGGTTATGGGACCTAACGTTAGGAAGATAGAGACTTTGATGAAGGCTTTGCACACAAAATATAAGCTGAAGACAGTTGAATCGGACCTCTTCCTAAGAATACACATCAGCAACCCAAATAAGAATACGCTCAAGCTGTCACAGGGTCAGTATGCGAGGAAACTACTCGCTAGACATGGTCTTCAAAACTGCAAATCAATTAATTCACCACTCGAACGGCTCATGGAGCCCAATAGCTCCCAGTGTTCAGCTCAACAAAAGGCAGAGTACAACTCCATAATCGGAGGATTACAATATCTGGCCAATAATACACGCCCTGATATTGCTCATTCTGTGGACCACCTCGCTCGATTCCTCGTCAATCTAGCTGAAGAGCATTTGAATGCGGCAAAGAGAATTCTTTGGTACATCTCCAGAGAACCAGATAAAGGCATAACTTTCACAACTGGAAAAGACAAACCAATATTAGAGGCATACTCCGATGCCGATTTTGCCGGTGATCCTGACACCAGTAGATCAACATCTGGATTGCTTGTAAGACTTGCTTCTGGACCAGTGAGTTGGAAATCTCATCTTCAGCGAGAGGTTGTTTTATCTACAACAGAAGCAGAGTATCTAGCCGCTACAGAAGCGTGTCGACAATTGAAATGGGTGAAGTCCTTGCTCGCTGAACTGGGACTTATCAACCAAATCGAGGGACTAGAATGCACTAACCTGTATGTTGACAATCAATCGTCTATATCGCTGTCACGGATCGCAGTATATAGGCTGAAGCAACTGTATACCTAATAGTAGTTTATATTCTATCTAAGGAAGAAATCTATGTTTGTAATTACAATTTGTATAAATGTTCAATGTCATGGTTTCTGGAATGTTCCTCAGACCACTGAAGTGTGTAGCCACAGATATAAATATACATACAGCATGCTCCACAATTCTAGAAAGCTCCATCAGGTTTAGTATTGTGGATTAGTCCCACTTATATATGTCCAAGCGCTACTACTCGCCTATGCTAGTCGGCATAGGCTACAGGGTTACTGCGGCTAAACAGCCGTCACAATCGCTAATCAAAAACCATGATAATCACAAGCAGTCAAAACATATCGCGCTTCGGAACAACTATTGTCGTAAGCAGTACCAAAACGGAGCGATTAAGGTGATCTATGTCCAATCTGACCAGCAACTGGCGGATGGATTAACCAAACCGAAATCAGCTATCAAGATTCAATGAAACTTAATCAATTAAGAGTTCACAGCAATGCTCCCTCAACCATACATTGCTCAGCGATAGGATGACGTCTGTCGTCGTCAGGGGGAGTGTTATAATATCGCTGTCCAATGACCGACGAATGTCCGTGCACTGTGGGGTACATGTACTAATTTGGAGCACAAGCTCAGACTAGCATAATGTGCATAAGTACATAAAGTGCACAAGTGCATTTAGCTGGAATAGAACTGATATGGAGGACTACTCTAGAATGTTCTGGAATGAGGAAAGAAGATTCCAGTGTGTGTGAACAGATGTATTTAAAGATGTATCTAGGCCATACAGTTCCGTATCTTGTGTGTCATTAATTGATCTCATATTTACCGCAAATTCTATTTCTCACTTCATCATCCTGTCTGATATACATCCTCCATCCCAGGTAATAGACATCAACCTGCTCATCCTCATAACCTACTTTTAAAAGAAGTCGATCTGATCTAGCTTACACTGTCACTCTTTTGAGTCAATTCTCATCTTGCCCAAATCAAAGCCATTTGCAAGCTGCCAAACAAACACTTCGCTATCTGGCAGGAACGACTGACTGGGACTTGTTTTTTCTCGCCGAGACAAATAATTATCTCGAAGTATGTGCCGACGCCTCCTACGCCGACAACCCTCAAAATCGAAGGTCTACTTCTAGATGTGTTCTTCGGCTTGGTAATGCCGCAATCTCTTGGAGCAGCAAACAACAGCGATCCGTAGCACTCTCTACAACAGAAGCCAAATATATGGCCATGTCGCTGGCTGCCCGTCAAATCACTTGGACAAAGTTTGGTCTAACGCAATTGCTCCAGAAATTTGAGACCGTCTTCTACACTGACAATAGCGGAGCTCAAGAGCTTGCGAGAAATCCGCGGATACACGGACGATCTAAACATATCGACGTACATTATCACTATGTGTAACGGCTTGCTAGCCGATGATTCCCTGTAGCCTACGCTGGTTAGCGCAGGCTGAATGTGTAGCTCGACAGGAACCTTCTAGAAGATGCTATGCATGTGCACATTTATTGGAGAGTGGGCACGGGCCATCTTGAAACAGATCATATGATCTGGGCCCCCCACTATTCCTAAGATGCCAAAGCAAAGCAATGGCTGGAACTTGAAAGCACTTCAGAGAAGTCTGGAGAATCTTCTAGAGAGAACTGGAGAGAACGGTGATAACAAGTAGGTTCACGAGAATAAGGTATTACAGGGGTCATTGTTTTGTATAAATATTAGACTTGTCTACTGTAGATTTTCTCTCCATAATTGAGTTATAGAATACCATCATTTACCTGAAAGCTTACTGCTTCATTATCTGATCTGTGACATATAACTCAATTATCATCGATTGGGTTTTACGACGAGACACGACGAGACACGACGAATACACGTTAACGAATACGCGAGAAACTACAATGGCAGATACAGCAAAAAAACAGAGCCTTCAATCATTATCTACCTCAGATGATGTCACTGATCTAAGGATGGAGGTCAGGGAACTTAGACAGCGACTAGATGATGGCCCTTTTCATCCGACACTTCCAGAAATGACTCCAAGAGTTACTATTGTTAAAGACCCTGCGAGGAAAACGAAAGACCGAGGAGCCACCCAATTTCCGAAGTATAACGGCGATAAATCAACGTATCCAGCATGGCGAAGGGCTCTTTTGTCAGCTTTGAAAATGGACTGGAATACATTTGAGTATACAGACTCATATGTGTTTCTCAAGATATACGAATCTCTGGAAGGGAAGGCCCAACGACAAGCAGGGGCTTACTTTGAATCAGGCAGCTTAAACGGCAAAGAAAAGCCCGAAGATTTTATAGCTTTTCTGGACCGAAGCAACTGGGACCCCACGAGACTGGCCCGCTCTAGAGCAGAGTTGAATGAAATGAAAATGGGACCAAGACAGAAATGGAGCGCGTTTTTTCCAACCTGGGCTAACAAGTTGACAGAGGCTAATGGGGACGGATGGCCTGATGAAAGTAAGATAACAATGTTATCCGGCACTTTAAATCAAACCATGCGTGTCGCGTTGGCTAGCAACCATCTTCTGCCAATCGATAACTATTTCGAGTGGGTTAGGATCGTTACGCACGTTGCCCACAAGTACGATGATTTGTCGAGGGGACCAAACCCTGTACATTTTCCCTTCAGCAATCGAATCAACCCAGAAAGGAGCCCCAACGAAGAGAGATCTAGTGGCGGAAGCAACTCATCAATAGGTAGAGGACCAGCCGGACAAAATATTGTTAGGAGTTCGGCTCGAGAGGTTGATTATGAAGGTGATATTTCCATGGATGGAATTTTCTCCACTAATGTATTGCGTGGGGCTAATGGAAAGGCTTTACGAGCTAAATGGAAGACGCCGGAGCAAATTGAGAGGCTCCGAAGAGAAGGAAAGTGTTTTCGCTGTGAACAGAAGGGTTGTAGCACTCGGAAGTGCAGGTTACTCCCTGCTGTAAATCCATATGTTAAAACTCGGGGAGAACTCAGAGTAAATTTTTCCAACTTAGATCCAGATTTATACGAAGTCGACGAGGAAGGAGATGATGGCAGGCAACTGGCGGAAAACTAGATGCTCCTGGATATAGTCGCGTTCAGGAGCCTATTGCAGCATTTAGTCAGGAAGAAAATATGAATACATCTCCATTCCTTGTAAACGCTCTTATCAACGGTGATACCATGGTACAAGCCTTGGTAGATAATGGATGCTTGTGTTCAGGTATTGTCGATGACATACTTGCTTCTGAGCTTAAGCTGCCGCGCATTCCCATCTCTCCACGCCTAGTAGAAACGGCAGCGGAACAATCTTTGGTAGATAAACCTGTTGTACATAATATTACCTACGTCTTGCTGGATTTGGACGGCTTCGTAACTGAGAAACTGTGGTTATACGTGGTTCCAAATAGTACGCACAAGATGATCCTAGGAAAAAAGTGGTTAGAGGATCAAGATGCTGTTATCCACGCAAAGGAGCAAAGGCTAGATCTTCGGAAAAGCGGTGGTTCAGTTTTCAGTGTGAGAAGATGGCGACAGAACCTTAGAAACATTACAAGGCCGAGGTTGACGTCAATCAACATGATAAGATCTATGGCTAGATCTGTTCCAGTCTGCAAAGCATCCTTGGAAGACATAAATAAAGCGCTGCGCAATAAGCCTAGTCTATCAATAGAGGAGGCTCGAAAGAGGCTGCCAGACAAGATTAAAGATTTTGCTTATCTCTTTTCGGATGACAGCGGAGCTAATGATTTACCACCATTGAGAGGAAAGCTTGACCACGCCATAAATCTTCGACAAGAGGGTGGTAAACCAATGTCTCCACCCTGGGGGACTATTTATAGTATGTCTAGGGAAGAGCTCCTTGTGTTGCGCAAATTTTTGACAGAACTTCTGAATAAAGGATGGATTCGCCCTAGTAGTTCACCAGCGGCAGCTCCGGTATTGTTTGCAAAGAAACCAAACGGAGGGCTTCGTCTTTGTGTGGATTATCGGGGACTCAATGCCGTGACAGTACCTGATAGATACCCACTTCCTCTGTTTAAAGAAACTTTGCGCCAACTATCAAAGGCACGGTATTTTACAAAGCTGGATGTCAAGTCAGCCTTTCACCGCGTGAGAATTAGGGAAGGGGACGAGTGGATGACCGCGTTCCGTTGTCGACTTGGCCTATTCGAATGGTTGGTAACACCCTTTGGACTGGTGAATGCGCCTGCATCTTTCCAGAGATACATAAATGAACAGCTCAGAGAGCATTTAGACGTTGACGCAACAGCATATGTAGACGATGTTTTGGCTTATACGGATGGTACTGAGGATGGGCATTGGAGGACGGTTCGGAGCATATTAGATAAGCTTGGCAAAGCAGGTCTATATCTTGATATTGACAAATGCGAGTTTTTATGCCAAAAAGTAAAGTACCTCGGCTTCATCGTTAAAGCTGGGCAAGGGATTGCAGTAGACCCGATCAAAGTCAAGGCTATGTTGGAATGGCAGGCACCAACAACAGTTAAAGGCGTAAGATCATTTCTCGGTTTTGCCAATTTTTACCGTTGTTTTATTGAAGGATTTTCAGATATTGCGGCTCCGTTGACTGACTTGACCAAAAAAAATGCCGAGTGGAGATGGGGGTACGATCAAATTAAGGCCTTTGAACGATTGAAGAAGATATTCGCTTCGGAACCAGTTTTGGCACAATGGGACCCGGAACGTGAGACAATTCTGGAAGCCGACAGTTCAGGTTACGCAATTGGTGGATGCCTCTCACAGGTTGATAACCAAGGACAGATACGGCCAGTTGCCTATTTCTCAAAACGCCTGAGCGGTGCTGAGGCCAATTATCCCATTCACGATAAGGAAATGCACGCAATTATTGCTTGTCTGCAGGAGTGGAAGCCAGAGCTGATGTCAGTGGCAAATCCTTTCAAAATACTGAGCGACCACAAAAATTTAAAGTATTTCACCTCCAAACGGCTTCTAAATGAGCGGCAAGTGCGCTACAATGACGTGCTACAACAATTTAATTATACTCTAGAGTGGAGGCCAGGAAATATTAGCGACCGACCTGATGCCTTATCCCGGCGCGATCAGGACAAGCCTCGGGGGCTAAGCGACGAACGTACCCAAGGCCGCATAATGCAACTACTGCCACAAGTCCCAGTAAATCCAACAGCGGTGTCTGTACGTGAAGAAAATGAGTTAGAAAACGACCCCGCGACAGCAGCTAAATTGTTTGAGGATGATGACGTACAGAATCTCTGGAAGCGAGGGGTGGTACATGACAAAGACTGGAGACGAGCGCGAGACGCAGTTCGGGCCGGAGAACGCGGGTTTCCGCCCGACCTAGCTTACAAATTATCAGCTAACATAGCAGAATGCAGTGTAGCGGCAGACGGTGTCCTTCGTGGACGAGAAAACAGAGTCTGGGTACCAGATTACGAGCCCTTACGAACGGCTATCATGCAGAAGACCCATGATAGTCATCTCACTGGACATCCGGGTAAAGACACAATGGTAGGCTTAATACTTCGCCGCTGGTTTTGGCCAAAACTCAGAGATTCGGTTCGGCGTTTCATTCGAAACTGTGACATTTGTGGGCGGACCAACGTGTGGCGTGAAGCAAAAGCTGGATTTCTAAAGTCACTCCCGATTCCTGAACGTGTTGGGAGTGATTTAACTATCGATTTTGTTACGGACCTCCCATCCTCTGAGGGTTGCACAAACATTATGGTCATTACAGATCGTTTATCTAAGGACGTATTTATATTTGGAACTGATTCAATGACCGCTGAGAACTGTGCCAGACTATTCATTGATCGTTACTACAGGTATTTTGGTTTCCCACGTTACCTTACAAGCGATAGAGGCAGCGATTGGACTAGTCATTTTTGAAAAACTTTCTGTCATCTTACGGGTATAACGCAGAATTTCACAACGTCCTATCATCCACAGTCCAACGCAAGCGAACGGGCCAATCAAGAAATCTATAAGTACTTAAGAGTATTTACTTGTTATGCACAGGATGATTGGATGAATATTCTCCCTCTGGCACAACTCGCTCTCAATGGCCGTCCGAATACAGCTATTGGTGATATGAGTCCATTCTTTCTGAGATATGGATATGATATTGACCCTTTGATGGAGCCAACACCACACCCAGATCAAACTTTTCAGCATCCTGGTAAACTTGCAGCTACGGAATATGCTCGACGATTGAGGGACGCTCAAGACTTCGCTCAGGCTGCGATGGCTTCTGCGCAGCAAAGATACGAACAGAACGCTAACAGATCTCGTCGTCAGCCAGAGAAGTTTCAAGTTGGAAACAAGGTCTGGCTTGACTTACGTCATATCAAAACCCCCCAACTGTCAAAAAAGCTTGCGTGGCAACACCATAAATATGAAGTCACGGCTATTCCAGACGCACTGACGGTTGAGCTAAACGTTCCGGGCAATATTCATAACCGATTTCATATCGAGTTAGTAAAGCGTGCGGGAAATGACCCTTTTCCAAGCCAGGTTTGTGACGATGCTCAAAACCCACCAATTACCGACGACTTAGAAGAGCCCGAGTATGAAGTAGAATCTATATTGAGGGCAAGAACAGTTCGACGCGGAAGGGGCTCTTATCGACAGGCCTTAGTTAAATGGGCTGGGTGGGCAGATCCAACTTGGGAACCGGTTATCAACTTAAAAGATACTGCAGCCCTAACTACATACGAGGAAAATTATGGTCCAATAGAAACGCATGATGGACCTCAAGAACAAAGTGCAGGTACATTTTTTGGACCTGCAGAGAAGCATACAATGAAAAAAAGGAGAGCAAGAAGGAAGAAAGGGAACTAAAAATACCAGTACACATAATCCTGAGGTAAGGAGGGGGGTTGTAACGGCTTGCTAGCCGATGATTCCCTGTAGCCTACGCTGGTTAGCGCAGGCTGAATGTGTAGCTCGACAGGAACCTTCTAGAAGATGCTATGCATGTGCACATTTATTGGAGAGTGGGCACGGGCCATCTTGAAACAGATCATATGATCTGGGCCCCCCACTATTCCTAAGATGCCAAAGCAAAGCAATGGCTGGAATTTGAAAGCACTTCAGAGAAGTCTGGAGAATCTTCTAGAGAGAACTGGAGAGAACGGTGATAACAAGTAGGTTCACGAGAATAAGGTATTACAGGGGTCATTGTTTTGTATAAATATTAGACTTGTCTACTGTAGATTTTCTCTCCATAATTGAGTTATAGAATACCATCATTTACCTGAAAGCTTACTGCTTCATTATCTGATCTGTGACACTATGTCCGCAAAAAAATTAACGTGGGAGAATTTGAATTACTCCATGTCAAGTCCGCTAATAATCTAGCTGATCTTTTGACCAAAGCTCTTCCCAAAACTGCCAACCATCGACTCTCCCATCATATCAGATGTGCTAAGCGAGGGGAAGTGTTGTGAAAAGGCGCTGATCACATTGATCTTGGTCAGTGTTGGTTTGTGTGGGGCTTTACAGACTGCCAATGGAAGATACTAGAAAGAACCCAAATGAGATGGAAATAGCACAATATGGAATCATCTAGAAGTTAGTGTTAAGATTGCGCTAGTTACGAAGTTTCTAGAATCGGCGGATCTTGTATATATATATTCATGTTTGTACATAGATTAAAAAAAATTGAGAAATAATCTCCGCGTCCCTTCAGCCATCACCACCCAAGCACTCTCCAAATCCCTCGGAGAAAGTAGTTCATCTGATTGAAGCCCCAAGGTGTTTATATCATACATTTTATCAAACTTCAATAGAAGGTCCCTGTGACAGTAAGCCTTCACATATCAAGGGTACTTCTTGTTTCAGCTAGTCGCCATCTCATAGCTGATCATGCCCTGTGCACCGTGCCCCATTTACCTTGCCCCACTGTTACGGGCTGTGCCCGATAAGGTTTGGCTGGGCTATCTATCAGGCCCAGCCTCGGTTAATAAGTCCAAGCACGTGATCGGACCCGAATTTGTTCCCCAAACTTAAAACCTTGGCTAACTGTCATCAGAGGCGAGAAGACAGATCATTGATAGAAGCAAGGCCAGATCACGCAACAGGACAAGGATAGATCATGCAACGGGACAAAGACGGATCACAGAACAAGAGGACAGATCATTAAGAGAATAGAAGGCTATCGCAGATATAACTAATGGGAACAGAAGATGTATTTAATGAAGCCTAACTCCTGTCACAGTATGAGATGGAGGGAGAAGAGGTAACGGGAACACGGAGTAGATTGATAATGAATCAAGGGATAAATAAGAATAATAAATTAAGACGTCGCACACCGTTAAAAGGGTGCAATGGATCCGCTAATTATACACAGAAAAGACACTAACGCCTTCCGGGCGGACAAGGGGAACCCTTCAACCCTGAGATCCAACAGAACGCCAATGCATAACGCTTTGTTCCCAACCACCAGGGACCCTAGTCTTATCCGGTCGGACTTACGCAGACAAGACGGGGAACTAGCCGAACCCCGGAAGAACCATACCTGAACTGAATTAATCCAGTCCGTGACAATAGCCCCCTCGTTCCAAACTGTTGTCCCAACAGTTCCCAGCTGAGCTTTCCGCTTTTGCATTAGTTTAAGAGGCCTTGGCCGCTAATTGAGATTCGGTAATTTCTCTGGTGATCGGTTTCGGGCGCCGGGGGTATTTACTGTGAAATTTCTGGAGGGTTTCGGATAAATTGCCATTAACAACATCGGATAATGGTTGCCAAGAGATATCGTGTCCTCCCGTATATTTAATTAAGTATTCAAATCCGAAAGGCTTTCTTCTTCGAGAGTCTAGTATTGCGTCAACTTCGTACAGCGATTCGCCACAAGCGTCGATTTCCACGGGTGGATTGGGTTCATTGGTTTATCCTGGAATCGGGTTGTTTGGATCGGGTCGGAGGAGACTAGTGTGGAACACTGGATGCACGGATTTCAGGTCTTCGGTAAGTTTGAGCTGGTAACTGTGACTCCCAACTACTTTGGCAATTGTGAAAGGCCCCAGGTTCTTCCAGTCAAGTTTTTTACATGGTCTTTTAGTTCTGATGTTTTTTGCGTTTACGAAGACCTTATCACCCAGACAGTAGGATGGAGGCGGTGTCCGGTGTCGATTTGCGTGTTTCTCATAATAAGCTTGAGAAACCTTCATATTTTCTTGAAGGAACCTAGTCAGATTTTCCATTTGTTGAACAAAATCGTTTGCCGCTTTCTGTTGTGATCTGAGATAATGGGATACGGATAGTTGGGTTTGGATTCGAAGAGGAGATATTGCTGACCTAGGATGTTGTGCTGAGTTTGCAAAGAAAGGAGTAACCTTGGTTGTCTCGGATTCTGTGTTGTTGGCATTGTATTCCGCCGAGGGTAGCCAATGAACCCAGTCATCCTGCTCGTAATTACAGTAAGCTCTTAAGTAGCATTCCAAGATTGCGTTGAACCTTTCAGTCTGGCCATCCGTCTCAGGATGCCAAGCGGTGGATAGCAGGATTCGGGTATTTGTCCGCTCACAGATTTCCGACCAAAATTTTGCCACAAACTATGGCCCCCTATCCGACACTATGGATTCCAGAAAACCATGATGTTTCCAGATATGCTTGTAGAATAGTTCGGCGGTACCTGCAGCGTCAATGGTGGTTTTACATGGGACAAAATGTCGGGCTTTAGTAAGGCGGCAGCCTACCACCATGATGCAGTCAAAGCCCTCAGATTCAGGCAGCGGACCCACGAAATCAACAGATAAATCTTGCCAGCGCCGCTGGGGAGCCGGGAGCTGTTTGAGTAAGCCTTGATATTTTAAACGAGACGGTGTTATTCGTTTACAGATGTGGCAATTCTTTGTGTATTGGGTTATCAGTTCCAGCATATTGGGCCACCAATAATCCCGAGAGATCTCTGCGAAAACCTTGTTGCGACCATGGTGTCCCCCATTCGGATGATTGTGGCAGAATCTGATTAGCAGGAGTTTCAGGTCTGGAATGTCTGGTACGTAGACAAGATTATCATAATATAATTTGTTTTCCTTAACGCTGCAGCGCGATAGGTCGAGGTGTTTGGACCGATATGGGCCCGGGCCTTGAAGGGTTTTAATGAAGTTTTTTAGAACCTGGTCCTCGCTATAACCCTTGATCATTAAGCGTTCGATTTCAACAGAAGTAGCAACTGGATCTTTCGTCGAGATATCTGAAGGTCTCACAGACGCTGGTGCCAGGTGTAGCATTGCCGGTTGGGGGCGCGCTATTCTAGGGTCAAGATTGTGAGGTTTTAACACAGTCTGCAGCTGGTGTCCGAGACGCTCATCCCCCTCCTTAACTGGGCGGTCCTCTGACCGTCGGGTGAGTGCGTCGGGTTTTCCACCAAGTTTGCCAGGGCGGTATGAAATTACGAAATTGAATCTGGAGAGGAATTCCGACCACCTTGCTTGACGCCTATTCAAAGTCTTGGTAGACATAAAATATTCAAGGTTCTTATGATCAGTTATGACAGACACTGGTTCTGCGGTGCCCTGTAGCTCGGGACGCCAGTGTTCGAAAGCGGTTACTACAGCAAGAAGTTCCTTATCGTAAATTTCGTAGTTTGTTTGAGCGGGATTAAGTCTGCCCGAGAAGTACGCGACAGGATGTAGTATACCATCGTCGTTGAATTGAGAGAGAATACCGCCATGGGCCCAATCGCTGGAATCTACTTCCACAACGCAGCGACGATCCGGATCGAAATGGCGTAAAACAGGAGATTGTGAGAAAGCGGCTTTTAGCAGCGCAAAGGATTGGTCGCATTCGGAAGACCATTTCCAGGGCACATCTTTTCGAGTCAGACGGGTCAGGGGTAAGGCAATTCGAGAGAAATCCTTAATGAAACGTCGGTAAAAGTTGGCAAAACTTAGGAACGCTTGGACATCTTTGACACACGAGGGAATCTTCCAAGATTTGACACACTCGACTTTCAAGGGGTTCATTTCGAAACCTCGTCTGGAAATTATTAATCCCAAGTATTTGACGTCCGTGGCTTCGAAACTGCATTTCTTTATATCTAGTTGCAACCCTGCTTGTCGGAGTTTGTCTAGAACAAGGTTTACATGTCGACGGTGGTCGTCTTGCGATTCACTGAATACCAGTACGTCGTCGATGTATGCCGTACAAAATACATCGAGATATTCTTGAAGGGTGCTGTTGATATAATTCTGAAAAGTGCTTGGCGCGTTTGTCAGCCCAAAGGGCATCACTAGAGACTCAAAAAGCCCGTACCGTGTCCGGAAAGCAGTCTTCCATTCATCTCCCTTAGCGATTCGGATTCGATTGAATGCAGCTATTACATCGAGTTTGGTAAAGAATTTGGCTTTGGAGAGCCGTTCGAGGGTTTCGGAAACGAGAGGTAATGGATAACGATTCTTTATAGTGATAGCGTTGAGCGCTCGGTAGTCCATGCATAAGCGCAGTCTTCCGTCGGATTTTTTCACAAATAGGACAGGAGAGGCTGCCGGGGAGGAACTGGGGCGGATGAAACCTTTCGACAGATTTTCTTGAAGCCATTCCCGAAGAGCTAGCAATTCCTCTTGCAACATGCCGTACAGTTTTCCGAATGGGGGTTGAGTACCTCCCTTAAGGATAATTTTATGATCGATGGAACGATGAGGAGGTAGGATACTTGACTCCAATTTAGAGAACGCCGGGACCTGATGCTGGAGCCAAGATGGAAGTTTAGAACGTATCTCTTGAGATTCCAATCCGGAGAGTGTTTGGAGTGACGCTTTCGTGGAATTCAGATTAGGTGGAACGGATTTAATCAGGTTCAAGTTTAGAGGGACATTGTTGATACGTGTAGGTTCAAAACAAGAGGATTTGCAAAGTGTCGAATTGAATTTCACAGAACCAAAGACCCAATCAATTTCTGGGTTATGTCGTTGTAGCCAGCCGTATCCCAGAATGATAGGGTGTAGGCTCAGCTTGGTCACGAAAAACTTTGCTAATTCAGAGTGCTTTCCGATTGTTATTCGGATTTTAAGGAAGTAGGTTACCATTCCCGCAGAGGACTTTCTACCGTCGACTACCCTTAACACAAGTGGAACATCTAGAAGGGTCGGACTTAACTTAAGATTGTGCACAAAATCTGCATCAATGAATCCAAAGCCATTTCCACCTGAGTCAACGAATGCGTGAGTATTCGCAGTACAACTTTTTGAGGAAAGAGAACACAAGAGAACTAGTGCTTTGAGATTTTTTTCGTTGCTAAGGCTGGAAATTTGGAGTTCGGAAACTAGATACAGGTTTTTTCCACCACTACAGTGCCTTTTGTAGTGGTTCAGACATTTAAACACAACGACGGACCAGGCTCATCGTCCTCACTCTCGCTTTCAATAACGTCGGCCAAATTGACCGAGACCTCCTTGCCTTTACCTTTACACTGGTCACGATAGTGTCCCGGTTTCCCACATCTCATGCAGAGTTTAAACCTGTAACGCCGCTGTCGTTCTTCAGGTGTTATATGTCCATCAGGACCAAGATGTGATAGGTCAACTTTGTCCAAAATCATTGGATCTCCTCCCATAGGCACGGCATTGGCACCACTGGCGGGAGCGATAGGGGGCGCCCTGGGAGGAGTCGGATTTATTCCCCTTGGGGTCAGATTAGAAGGGGTCTTACCGGGCTTTTCAAGATCTAGCCGCAGGACACAGTCTTTGCACAAGGCAACAAATTCGTCAAACGAGTAGTTCTTGCGTAATTCTTGGTGTTGACTGATACAAGAACGTAGCTCATTCGAGACGCCAGACCTCATGTATGATATCAGGGTTTTGCAGTCAGATATCCCGGACAGATTCTGTAGTCTCTGGAACTCGGATAGATATGCGCCGAAGGGACGGTTAGTTTGACGGAGGCGGCTAAGAGCGCCACGGGCTTCTTCCTCTTTATTCGGGTTGGAGTACGATACATCCAAAACATTCCATACTTCCTTTAGCGTTGCAAAGTTAAACAGTCCGTCCTCGGTCAGGTATCTGTCAAGGAAAGACTTGGGTCCTGGGTCTAAATTCTGGTAAATTAAAGAGATTTGAGATTGAAGAGTTCGATATCTGTCAGCGTTCTGGGCTAACGCTATCCTGATCTGTCTTTGAAAAGACGGATAGAGAATTCTTTCCTCACCCGTGAATTTTACATCGATCTTAAATATTTCAGACTTGGGAAGCGAGGAGAGACTTCCCTGATTAGATGTATCTGCCATGAGATCTTCAAGTTTCTTTAAGGACTCAGCCAATCGATACTGATCGACGGCCGAAATCCTCTGTAGTTCAATATTATTTTCCCTACAGTCAGATAGTTCTTTCCCTAGTTGAGAGTTTAGAATGGACAACTCGCGATTTCGGTCCAAAGCCGATTCAAGGTCTCTGGTCAGCGTGATAGATTGCTCCCTGAAAGTTACCCCATTATTGAACAAGTTCGAGATCAAAGTTTGTCTAGATTCTGTGTCTAGCCCCTGGATATGATTAAGGAAGTCGGTTGCGGAGGAAAAGGATATATCGGACATGGCGTTGAATGGTGGATGGTGAAGAGTATAAAGGCGGTGCGACGTAATGTCACAGTATGAGATGGAGGGAGAAGAGGTAACGGGAACACGGAGCAGATTGATAATGAATCAAGGGATAAATAAGAATAATAAACTAAGACGTCGCACACCGTTAAAAGGGTGCGATGGATTCGCTAATTATACACAGAAAAGACACTAACGCCTTCCGGGCGGACAAGGGGAACCCTTCAACCCTGAGATCCAACAGAACGCCAATGCATAACGCTTTGTTCCCAACCACCAGGGACCCTAGTCTTATCCGGTCGGACTTACGCAGACAAGACGGGGAACTAGCCGAACCCCGGAAGAACCATACCTGAACTGAATTAATCCAGTCCGTGACACCGATCAGCGTGCTACGGGTAAATTCTATTTTATCGGCGAGTTGGGACGCCGTCAAGTTGTCAGGGAAGTAGACTGTTTGTTGTCCCTGGAGATGCACCTGCAGGTGTCGGACAGGTGGGAATTCTTGGTGGGTCGGAAACTCAAACAGTCGCCAGAAAGCCATAGCAGGACTGACGTATCGTGATTGGACGTACCGGGTGATTTCGTATTTGATATCGCTAGGGTCGTGCGATCAGCGCCTTTGTAAACGTACTTGAGGATGTACTTTACAGCCTGCACTGATCCACAAACCTCGATATTGATGTGCTGTCTGGTAGATCCGAGTAGCGGATTAACATCCATCATCTCGTGGAGATCCCGTAAAATCGTCGAGTCAATTTGGGGATCACGTTCTCGACGTAAGTCTGCCACGTACTCTGGGTCCTGAAAGAAAAGCTGGGCGAATGCCGGAGTTTCTTGCTAGCCGGGAAGGATTGGCCCTTGCAAGTGGTACAGCTTTCCGTGAGCCGTGAATGTAGTCAGCCCATGTCGCAAGTCCACTCAATCTTCTCTCCTGGTGTTGACAGATGTAAATGCTAGGGCAGAGTTATAACTGCGAATCTTGTTCCGAAAGCTGGCCGCACATGGATTCTGATTGGTAAAAAGGTCAAACAACTTTTGTGGTGGATGCTGTAGGAGCGGTAGAGAAACTTTTCCTTTCTTACAGCAGAGCTCAAACTCGCCACTTACGACTTTTTCCTGAGCAATGTGGAGAGCCTGACAGTGCCGGCAAACGATTTCCGTACGACCAACATCGTGTGAAGGAACCGCTTGAAAGACGGACCTATGTGCGTTGGGAACTCGCACCGCTGGTGCAGGAATTGCAGGCTCTGGGGATGGAGACGGGGAAGCATGGCAATTTGCGCAAGAGGTTCTTGTCAACTTGTCGTGGAACAAGATCGATATTGGATGGAGGGGGTGGAGGTGAAGGTAGAATTGTTGGCGGGAGAGGTACATCGACAATAGGTGGTTGAGGTAGAGCGATGACAGGTTGAGGATAGGAAGCTGCAGCAGCAGGCCGGGCGGCTTCTATTTGAGCCTTAGTTCGCCGCGGATGCCTGGCAGGTCATGTATCGCCCCTAAGACCGGTAAGTTCAGCATTTCGCGTCTGCAAAGGTGCGGCTGCGTCTACCTCCATCATTGTCCGGGGCAGGGCCTGGGTCTTCTCCCACGTACACGTTAATAATGGATCACAAAACACGAATTACAGACGTACTCGATGCTGATTACATCTTCTGTGATAACGCTCAAAATTATTTGTTGAAAAATCCGTGACAGGCCGCATCCTCCTGCATACGGAGCAATATGTATCAACGTAATCCATCCTTAGAGAACACGTCTAATGTATGTTCTAAAAGTATGTCAGTAACAGGTCTCAAAGGAAATTTGCAGACGTACCTGAGGTTGGTTGAATTCTTTACCACAACGAACTGATTCTTACAATACTTTAGCAATATTTGGCGATGTAGATGTTCTTGCAAAGAGTGTGCCTCAAGAGTTTCTTTCTAAACACGTTAGTAGCAGTTTTGGATACGCAATAGGAAAACGTACCGTTTGTCGGTTACTTTTCTATGACGACAGTCTGATTTTTTATTAGGTTTATGGCAATATTTTTGGTCTGAAATCCGTTACAATACTATGTCACTACGATTAAATTCGTCTCCCTGTCAATTAAAAGTGGATCTGATATAGAGTATCAGGGTCAATTAGGTTTAATTGCATGTAGTATTGCTTCGCTAAGTATTGTTACTAGTCAGACACAATTAGCGCTAGTTAGCAACAATATCTACGGATGCAATACTACATGCAAGTAAAACTAATTGACCCTGATACTCTATATAAGATCCATTTTTAATTGACAGGAAGACGAATTTAATCGTAGTGACATAGTAGAACCCCTCATAGCTAATAGTGGGTCCCGGTATAAATGTTGAAAAGATTTATTGTAACTTGGACTTTTATATTTTCAACACTTATCCTTACAGGTCATTTTGCGTGCAGGGGTAAGTATTACAAATATAAACGGTAAAATTTCTATGAATCCCTTCAGTAATTAAACCGGGACCCACTATTAGCTAAGAGGGGTTCTACTGTATGCAGACTGAACGGGCCCTAGTTCGAGATCGTCCCACAATATCTCAACATTGCTCGTTTCGGTTCCTAATTAAAGATATGTGTTCAAAAATATCATTTCGTTTGTTTTAACGGACCGAGAATCGTCAGGATCGTATCTTTGCACAGGAGAGCCTGTCCATACTGATAGTAGGTCCCGGTTTGTAAGAATATAGAATAATATTAGCCGAAAATCATTATAATTAGAGCTACAATAAAAACAACACTCAAGAACACAAACAATACATTAATTATGAATATACACAAATAATACATAAATTATGAATATACACAAATAATACATAAATTATGAATATACACAAATAACACAAATATAGATTATATACATAAATTATACATGCTTATAAATTATACATTAATTTTTTTTTATACATAAAATATACATAAATATACAAATTATACAGCTGAATAGATTGGGTATAAATAAATAAATTATTATTACAAGGGCTAACGAGACTAAGATCGGCAAACGTATGATGCAGATCAATAATATTAAAATTAATAGTACAAGAAGTACTAGCACTAGTCTGTGCATGGGTTCTAAATAAATACAACACTGACCATCGCAACATCTTTAAGACTTAACTCAGATGTGCACAGACACAACAACCCTTGGATAATAAGATCATCAGTCATAGCAACACCTATTTCAAAGAGTTTCTCTCTTAGCCAAAATATCTTAGAACATTTTAGAGGGATTAGAAACTAAGTTATTTTGGGACTAGCTAATGGCTTCATGTATAAATAGAGGAAGTTTTCCTTCAAGGAAAAAAAGACATAGCTGCATAACATATATTCCACAAAATATAAATTTTACCCAATACACAAATATTCTTATAAAGTATTTCTTGGTTACATATACACTGCCAAACATAAAAATTATTCTCACGGAAAAGTGTATACGCTTCCACAAACAGTTAAACCTTGAATCTGCTACTTTATTTTTATACGGTTTAATTGTTGACAAGATTCTACCTGAAATTTTCCAGCTTATATTTGCAATACTTACCCATACGAGCAAAATGACGGGGAGGGATAAGTATTGTCAAAGTAAGTATCAACAATTCGATAAATCTTCACACTGATTAAGCCGGGACCCATAATCGGCATGAACAGGCTCTTCTGTAGCTGTACACGTCGGTGAAAAATATGATCACTAGCAGTTATCGTATGTGTACGGAGGTACAGCCCATAAGTATTATTTCATGTCGACCAGGGGAGGGCTTGGCCACCACAACGCTTTCCTTAATTAGGCAACATCGCGAGAATGCACCTCGCACCCATTCCTACTGTGTTTTGTATGAGTTCTAATGACCCAAGCATTGATTCAATGATTCCCAACTCATAATACAAAATGCAAAATAATTCCTATTCTTATAATAACTAATACTTAGTAAACAATCCATTGCGTTGATGTTGTTGTCATCGGAATACATACAAAACACAGTAGGGAAGGGTGCGAGGTGCATTCTCGCGATGTTGCCTAATTAAGGAAAGCGTTGTGGTGGCCAAGCCCTCCCCTGGTCGAC
This sequence comes from Podosphaera xanthii, assembly GCA_028751805.1. Lineage (NCBI taxonomy): Eukaryota > Fungi > Ascomycota > Leotiomycetes > Helotiales > Erysiphaceae > Podosphaera > Podosphaera xanthii. Next base: position 1,342,354 of record JAPWIX010000023.1, read on the forward strand.
ATGAAATAATACTTATGGGCTGTACCTCCGTAAGGAATTGTGCACATTACCTTTATTCTTATTTTTAAGTGACGAGATAAAAGCGCGCAGGAATTGATACGGCTCGAATTAGGCGGATTGAGGATATCATACATCCACATATTTTGCGTTGCTCTCCAATCGATTCGAGCAAGTTCAGTAAGGTACCATCATTCCCCTCATGCATTAACAACTGCAGTGCAAGGTCGGATGGTGCAGTGGTACACCGTCCAGGCCGTTCTCCCAAGTAGAGTCTGGGTAGCTTGGACACATGCCCCACTTGAGACAGGAGAAAGCTGGTTCGAATCCAGCAAGACCCTCACACCACTTCTCTCGCGGTGATACTGTATTCGTAGAATGACGAAAGCATGCTCAGATAGCCATAGGTTTTTCTCGCTTTTCCCTGCGGTGGGTATTCACGGAAGAGGGTACATGTCGTAAGGCGTTATTCTCGTAGTGGTATCTGCAAATGAAATCTGAGTATGAGTGTTCCAAACGTCAAAATGAGTCGTTCTATAACAAAGAATACGTATCTTCCGAAAAATACCTACGTGGGCCTTCAGGCGCCGAAATAGGATAATAGAAAAATTTAATTTAATTTTTAACTGCAGTGCAACATCTCGATATTGGTCAAATTGGTTGATTTTTGAGAGGAGAATTATTTTTTTTAAATCATTTTAGCGTATGCAGCCTGAGGCTATAACGCGCATGATTACGGAAGACATGTATATTTCGCAGAATAATTCAGATTGACCTTTGGAACACTCATACTCAGATTTCATTTGCAGGTATCACTACGAGGATAACGCCTTACGGCATGTACCCTCTTCCGTGAATATCTACCATAGGGAAGCGAGAAAAACCTGTGGTGATCTAAGCATGCTTTCATCATTCTACGAATACGATATCACCGCGAGAGAAGTGGTAAGCAGAATTTGTGCCTTTACAAAGTGAAAAATCCATATTACTGGTAGTATTCTGAGATGTGCAAGTTTTGCAAGGTATGTGTGTAATGGTGATCAGTACGTCATAAACATCGGTTAGAGTAGAGTATCCAGTCATCGTTACCCCGCTTTTAACCTCGAAAACGAGATCAGAATTTATCTGCTATTGATCTTTGAATTAGTGAAGAAAACTACAGAATATATTGTCAATTTGAAATTTTATGCGCCCAACGATGAATAGACCGGCCTGACGAGGCATCAACAAATTCGTCACGGCAATTTCAAGATCACCTGATTACTTCATCCAGGATACGCTATTGTGTGCAAGAGTAATATCTTTGTCGTCTTGTTTCATGGGCATTGAACTATCACCATAAATCTGATTTGGTAAAACGAGATTTGTTTGCACCAGAAATGGAGAGAATTGACTTTTGGAGTTCAGAGCTTCCCTATTTGAGTGCTACGATCGTCATTCCAGTGTTTTTTTTCGCTGACAAAATTTAGTGATTACTAGAGTTCAAAGCATTGATTATCAAACTTCGTCATCAACTTTTTCGGCGAGAAGGCTTACCGTCAGAATGCATGTGCGCTCAATTACAATAGATTCTGTCTAAGCGAACTGTCGGTCCCGATTTCATTGTTAAGTTTTGCAGAATTGTTGGTACAGTACACACTCGTTATAATAATGTGGGCAAGACTTAAACATGGGATCTTAGTGGCCAATCCAATTAAATCCTTGAGTGAGGAGTCTTTCTTATATCTTGCCCCACATTCTTATATCGAGTGTGTACTATACCAACAATTCTGAAAATCTTAAAGATTATTCCGGGACCCACTGTGGGTTTAGACAGGTTCTTTAGTATTACAAATTGGTAAGTAACACGCCCAGAGTATGCGGCCGTCTCTTATATTCGAGCTAGTCAATGCTACCAGAATTGGTACTATTGCTATTGTAGCTACGGGGAGAAGTAGAGCCCCAGAGCAGAGAATTGCTGGCATCGGTGCGAGTAGATGTTCCTCACGTACTAATGGGACGTGTGGTTAATTCCAAAAGGCTGTGCTTTGCTACTGGAAGATTGGTTACACCTGCTTATACCGGTAGAAAACGTTATGCAGATAGATACAGCATAAAACAGGCGATATAATGATTGATCACATAGATGATCATCCATCACATCACATAGTTATAGCTTTTGTACTTCAAGCTGGTGGTTTGTGACTGAATCATTTTGGAGTACATTGTAACGTGCAGAAAATCGAGGTTTTTTTTATTCATCCAGGCTAGGGATGGGGAAATCGTAATCAAAAAAGGTTATATCTGCAGGGAAGAGGGCAAACATCATCAAGGTCGTTTTTCAGTGTTCGGAACTATATGGCTCCTGGTACCAGGAGTTGATATATAGTCTCTCTCCATGACCTCCAAGGTGCTAAACTTCTGACGACTCTATGTATATTGACGATAAGATGAATACTGTTAGTTTTTCGATGTCATCCTTCTCTGGATCACCGACACATCAGGAATTTCCTGACGTGATGATAAATCCTAGTTATTCTGCTGCAAAGTTTGTTAGCGATATCTTCCACAGAGTAACCACTAAGAGTAGTTCAGATCCTCGCAGCTGATGATGCCTAATTTCAGGCCCATGAGACAGGAATATAGATCGTTTTCGTTACAGCAGGGACATCGGTCGCCAATCCCTCAGGAATCTCAATCATTTTCTATGCAACAAGGACAGCAACTTCCAATAAAACAGGAATACCGATCTTTCTCGATGCAACAGGGATATCCATTGTCGAAACGACATGAATACCACTCAGTATCTATACAGCAAGGACATCAATATCCGATAAAACAGGAATACAAATCACTCTTTGTACACCAGGGACATCAATCGAGCAGACAAGAGATGGGCGAATCTCGGGTAGCAGAAACTTATGAAGCACGGATAGAAGAAATAGATGAAACGCCGAAAGAAGAAGAAAACCAATCGAGTCTAGAATTAGAGAAAAAATCGCTCAATGAATCAGAGGAATATCAATCACCGGTTACACGGCAAGAACATGAATTGCCGTCTATACAAGATCTCTTTCCTAACCCGACAACGTTAGTCATTGAAAGCTCCATTTTGATAAACTCTAAATCAAATTCAGATCTGTCCCACCCCTAATAGCGCCTCGTTCTCCAATGGCGAATCAATTAACTCATATGTTGCAATCGGAACGATCGTCAACTGGCCCGGTAAAGTGTGTTCTTTAAATCTAAACGATAATTAATTACTAAGAAAATTTAAGCCATCCAGGACTCCCTAGTTATTCGTCATTAACTGCTTTCGGGACAAAACCATCCCGTGAAAGACAAAGAAAGAACCGTGCCACAACCCGAAACGATCGGGTAACCATCCGAGCGGCCATTGCCTCGGGTCTCTCTGTCAATGAAATTGCCCGGACACATGCGTACAACAAAGGACAGATCTACTATGCGTTGGTCCATCCTGTGAATCCAGGAAAAACGAGGTGTGGTTCTAAGCCAGCAATTTCCAAGGCGACAGCAGAAAAGTTGGTCAAGTGGCTAGAAAGTGATCCATCTCACAGATTCGTTCCTTATCGAAGTATAGCGCATTATGTTCCTGAATTGAACCTCCACCGGTATGGACTGAAGGCTATTCGAACAGCGCTAGAGTCACAGGGATATTCCCGACGGACCTTGGAAACAGTAAAATGTCCGAAATTAAATCAACCTCCGAAAATGCGCCTTGACTTTATAACGGCTAAATTTTAAGGACTTTACAGCCCTTCTGACGAATGCACGGACCCGAGCGGACTAACAACTAGCAAGAATCCGATAAAAGTTCTCGTTGAGGATAAAAGGTCTGTCAAGTCCGAGATGATTTCATGATAATTGCTAACTATTCATTGCCAGACGAAACTATATATTGATCTATCATCTTTAAATGCTCAACGAGAGGAAGAATAATAGCATACTCTTAGGAATAGAATGCTAGAAAATCAACAAAGCCAAATTTAACGCACACATGTACACTAGCGCAAGACGAAATTTTCTTGGTGGGAGTACAGATTGGGCATCTGGTCACCCATCTTAATGTTACTGCGGGAATTCGATAAGCCATCTTAGTCTATAAGAATAGGTAAATTTAGATGCAGACAAGTTACTACTGTTGTGGGATGAGCCTGTGGAGCTAGTACTGGCTGTGTCAGAATGTGCTGAACAAGTTCTTTGCAAGGCTGAAGCTGGGATACCCGAGAGGCCGGCACCGCTAAAACCAATATGGTTCTGGGGTGGTGTCCAACATCTTAAATCAACAACATACTTCAACTTTGAAACCCCAAAGAATTTCTCAATGCCGAAAAAGAACCAAAGAGGTGTTCGGTGATATTACATAAGTGCTAACAAACGGGGTGGAGTCTCTTTTATTATTTCATCTCTCCCCATTTACCAACTTTCCTTCTGGAGATAAATATGAACTACAAAATCACATGCTACGACGCAATCCCACTTGAGGTTAATTAGTCAATTTCAGAGATACGACTAGAGTATTTACTGATACTTGCAACAGGAAAAAGAAACCGGTGTAATTTCATCTGTAAAGTCGGGTACAGTAAAACTTCTGTAACACGATAGTGGGTCCCGGCATAAGTGTTGAAAATATTCATTGTAACTTGGACTTTTATATTTGCAACACTTAACCTTACAGGTCATTTTGCGTGCAGGGGCAAGTATTGCAAATATAAATGGATGAATTTCAATGAATATTTTCAACACTTATGCCGGGACCCACTATCGTGTTACAGAAGTTTTACTGTAATTGTACTTAATTCTTCATATACTGTTGTCATTCTCACTTTCAGTCCATCTTTCTGCACCAAGTTGGAATCGATTTGTTTCAACGTGACATCGGAGTGCATCGCATGATTTATACTTCCTCACAGCATCTGCAGATTTTTTATCACCTTAATTTCATAATATTTCAGATGTTTCCGTTATCTCTCAAGATGGCTTTTAGCACATAATACGGATCAGTAATCTTTTCTCCCGAGTTGTGCTCAGCTTGTCAAGACGTTCACACAAGGAGTGAGGGTCAACGCAAACAGCTAAAGGTATATCTCTTTTTTTCCAAATCATTCTTGCGTACGCAGCCTGGGGCTATAACTCGAATGATGACGAAAGATATATGTATTGTGCAGAATGACCGAGTTTGACGTTTTGAATATTCATATCCAGATTTCATTTGCAGATCCTACTACGAGAATAACTCCTTACGACATGTTCCCTCTTCCGTAAATATCCAATTTAGTGGGAAGCGAAAAATCTAACGTTTATCCGAGTAAGCTTTCTGTGTTCGACGATTTCAGTGTCACCGCAGGCGATTGCGATTTGGGCATCTAGATTGATGCGAACCAGCTTTCTCTAGCCTCAAGTGGGGCATCTGTTCAGACCCTATTAGGGAGAGCGGCCCGGATGGTGCACGACCGCACAATTCGATCTTTTACAGCAGAACCCCTCTTAGCTAATAGTGGGTCCCGGTATAATTACTGAAGAGATTCATAGAAATTTTACCGTTTATATTTGCAATACTTACCCCTCTACGCAAAATGACCTGTAAGGGTAAGTGTTGCAAATATAAATGTCCAAGTTACAATGAATCTTTTCAACATTTATACCGGGACCCACTATTAGCTAAGAGGGGTTCCACTGTATTACATGTCGATCACCGAGTAAAAGATGCCCTACACATGTATTCCAAAATTGGAATAGTGGAATTACAGTAGAACCTATCCTTACCCATAGTGGATCCTGGGTTTAATTATTGTTAAGATATATCGGGTTGTTGATACTTACTCTTGCAACACTTACCCTTACACGTCATTTTGCTCGCAGGGGTAAGTAAAGCAAATATAAACGCTAAAATTGCGATGAATATTTTCAATAATTATACCGGGACCCACTATGGGTTTGGACAAGTTCTACTGTATTAAAAGTGACACACATTCAAAGGTTAATGTTGATTTTCTCTCGTAACATTACATGAATCTAACTCGCGGCTGCCCAGCATTACAACATACAATGGTAAATCAGGCTTCGTAACTTAATCCTTCACCCTCGCATCAACCGAATGGCGTCTAGATTTTAAATTTTTATACTAGTGATGAAATGTATGAGAAGAAAGTCTAGGTCTCAAATAACTTGTCGACAGGCTTCCCTCACTATTGTACTGATGTATGCTAAAATAGATAAATGTGGAACTAAGGCCGCTTGGTAACAATGCCGAGAGTGGGGTTCGCGAGAGACTACTCTGATACTACGGTATTAATCGTGTATAGGCGCTAAAATTCGACTTTTACAGGGTATATAGGCTTTTACTAACTTGAATTAGCATGACGATAAGTAGATCTCCCCACCTAAACTTTAAATTTGTATGGCAAAAATTTCACAACGAAATATTCGTTGGTTTTGCTTTTTTGGTCCATTATAGCCCTCTATTCACTTTTTAATTCATTAATACATTTCATAAATAAATTATACTTCTATCTAGCTAATAATTTACATATCCGCCTTCAGCTTCGTAAACGGCTCTGATTCTTCGGGGCATCGAATCTATCAGTTTCTCCAAGTCATCCCCATTAAACCCCAGATCCCACGCCTCGTTCACTATTTGACGAAGATGCCCTTGACTCCGCTGCCCCCTTGATCCAACGCTGGATAAAGACGCTCCATGTACGCTTTCATATAACTCCACAAAGTTTCTATCGGATTTAAATCAGGAGAATATGGCGGCCACTCCATTAGAGAAATATTCCTCCTTTCAAACTCACGCATAGTTTGCCTCGACTTGTGAGGAGGGGCGTTGTCCTGCATCACATCTAGTCCTGGTTCCCGAAAGACCGCACTCTCTATGAGAGGCACTATCCTCTCGCAGTAACTGGCCGCAGTGATATGGCCCCACTCCTTCTCCCAAATCAGGCAAGGCCCCTTCTGTCGTCCAAAGAAAGATCCCCAGAACATCCACCCAACTCTCCTCCGCGTCTTGGCTAGGACACAGGTATCTTCGTACTCTCCCCCAATCTTTGACTTAAACTTAGCTCAAGGGAACTCTAAATCTTAGGAGCCTTTAAGGGACTACTGACCTTTCTTGTGACCCAACGATCACTTTGCCGACCATTCATAGCCCAAGTCTCGTCGGACCAGAGGACTCTCATCCAATGTTCCTTCCGCCAGTGGAGATGTATTCTGGCAAACTCATATCTCTTCAGTTTGTTGACTGAATAGATAGGAGGTTTTAATCGTGCAATCCTGCGTGCATATCCCCTCTTTGCCAGTTCACGTCGGATCACATTCTCGCTCACACCAAAGTGCCGAAATATAAAATGTGCAAGTTGGAAAAATGACATCCGACGATTTTCCGATGATAAACAGACGAAAAATTCTATTCCATCGACCTGGGAACTACTTAGAATAGGTGGCCTACCACTGGAGTACTGAGGCTCGGTATTTTCAACGCTCATGGTGTATTGTACCTGTCGCCATGTAATCCCAAGGCGTTGAGAGATTTTGACGTAACTGTGTCCCTCGCTGGCCAAGGTTCTAACCTGCACATGTTACTCTCTTAACCTTATCAATTTGTAGATTTCAGACTTACTTGAATACGTTGAGTTTGTGTTAGGCGTTTTGCATAAGTAGGAGATGCTGATGATGGAGAAGGTTGTTGAGTTGAATCCATCTTTGCGGCAATCTAGTACAGTAAATTAAAATCTTCTAAAGTAGTTGACTTAAGGTTCAGATGCACTCACATGAAGTAAAAATTAGATAGATGAATGAAATGAAAGTATGCCGTTGAGCAAAATAATAGTAAATAGCTGACAATGATTTAAACGAAACGACCTCAGGTGTGCGCGAGTGAAGAAAGGTGCAGGCATGAAGGTGGGCGTTGGACTTCATATACAGATGCATATCTCTTATGCCTTAGGCCATAAGATTTTAAAATTTGAAGCTAACAGGGATACTGTGGATCTCTCGTGAGGTAACCTGGAATATCACCACTTTATCTCCACTTTATCCCCGCTTTAACCCCTGTACCCTATAAGAAGCGGATCAACGAACAATACCCTATCATGAGAGTACATCAACGTTCCTTTTTGACTATTAATTAGTAGCAATGACTTACAATTATCCTAATGGTCAAAAATTATCACAAGCTGCCCAGCCCTAAAGCTATCTTCTTGGCCTATATTCATGCTCTCAATACGCACGAACGCCACACACCTCTTGATCTCAGTCAGTACATGCAGCCGGATCTTATTGTAAATAACACGCCCTTCACCTTGCTCGAGTATGAAAATAGCCTCGCCTCTATCATAAATGCTGCGCCAGACTTTCATATCGATATAAAACTTCTTGTCGTCGAAGGATCAAGCGTAGCAACGCGTTTCTTACTCTCTTGCACGCCAGAAGATACATTCTTAGGCTTTCCACCAAACGGGAATCGGGTTGAATACGCTGAGCATGTCTTTTATCGTTTTGAAGGTGGTAGGTGCTGTGAGGTAACCGCCTTGGCAGACAAAGACACCTTAAGGAAGCAACTTGGGATTCATCAGTTAGATGTGGACTGAAAATTTGAGATGTCGGCGCTACCTTGAACGGAAAACTCTTTGTAGTCAGAATCTCTCCAAATATATAATTGAAGTACAGCAGATTGGAGTATTGAATTTACAAGTCGCACTTCTTCACACGAGTCTTACCTATCTTGGTTATTGTGTAAAATAGAAGGATATTCGAAAGAGCCGGAATAGAAAAATTGAAACTAGAACAGAACGCCTAATGCATATGAACTTAGACTCTGTAAAATTTGGTCTTTCTTGATAATCGTCTGACAATGCTCTGATTCATAGTGTATTCAACATTCCTAATAAGTGAATTCGTTTTATCCGTACCAAAACATTTATCTCTGCAGCTCAAATTACTGTGTTTGCCATAATTTCCAGCCCTGAAATGTACAGCATCCACCGTTTTGCTTTCAAAGTCCTCATTCCGTCTTTTAGTCGTGTCTAAGCTCTTCTCTATTTCAAACGACCATGGCGGCTCTTGCCAATCCCCAAATACGCTTGGAAGTACCAAGACAGCATGCAGTGTAGCCATCTCCTTTGCTTTCCCGCCACAGACGTACGAGTCCCATAGGTTCTCAATGCTTTGTATCAAGCGCTTCGATTTTTTCTCATCGTTTCTCGCGCCATCCTCGTCTCTCAAATAAGCAAGAATCCGATTACAGGCTCCCAGCGCCTTACCCCCTACGAAGTAATCGGATGTATCCTCGACACCAAAAGCCATGCTGCGCGTGAATTTAACATGGACAGAATCTGGAGATGCAATAAAAGCAGTGCTATGCAGCTGTGTGATCCCAAGTGCAAGAAGGCGCCGCTGATGTGTGTCGAGGGCAAAAGTGTGATGAATGTCATATAGAGATGTCATACTGCAGAATATTTTGGAGCCACAGAGAAACCTATAGCACCTTCGATGAGTGAGGGGCTATAGTTAATAATCTATTTATTTTCACTAATTTATGGCTTGAGATAGGCATTTATGAGAAAGCCAACAAGAGAGTGATTCGATCTCGGTTTGCGGCCCCAACAACTGAAGTCCTATGTGCTTGTTGTGTTTGCAAGAATATTTGTATCCTAGCCAAATCTCAAGATTTATCATAAAGAATGATTAATAGGAGATCAATGCTAACAGACAGAGATTATTTGCTCCCATATCTCATGCCAATAAGATTGAGTTTATTCTTAGAGAGGTATCTTTTCGCATTCATTTCCCCTGTTTTAGAAAGGAGGACTGAGCCCAAAATCAGGCATAAAGTTAGTTTGTTTGTAGTGGTGTTTATTCGTGCTATGTAGAGTCCGAGACTATTATAACACTAGGGCTCCTCCCTGACCACGGCCACACCTTCTACAGTGCTCCTATCCCCTTTTACTTCGAACCTAAGATCATTGCTATATTGACCCATGACGGGTAGCCATTTAGCTAAGTAATTACCCGTAGAATTCGGCCTCTTTTTCTACGGAACCTTCTGCTCAAAGAAATAGAAAAAGGGTAGCCACGGAAGCCGGAACGCGGGAAAAATTCTCAAAAAACCTGTAGCCTCAGCCAGGCGAGGCCTAGACACCAAAGCCACAAGAGGTGCGAATCTCCATCTGTATCTCCCTGATATCCCATCGCCCAGATATCCTCCTTATACCGACACCACCAGCGCTCAGGTAGCGGTGCTCTTTCCTCGGGAGACAGTATAATGTCAGAATATCTGTAAACAGTGAGAATTCATCTTGGTAAAAAGGGCCAACTTAGTCTAATCCATCACCACCATAACGGGAGCTGGGTACGCCCCGGAAACTCGATTGGATGACTTTTCCTCCGTGACCAAGTAATGCGTGTTTCTATTGGCTCTGAAGATAAACTCCAGGTTCGTAGGGGACACCACGTACAGGTAGAAACGCCGTCTTCGTCCCCCGGCATAAAGTGAGTTCTACATGTGGCTGTATAGATTCCAATGTCCTTGTCTGTTTCTCGGATCTGGATATTTAGCCTTAGATAATTTAATATGCGCCATTCCTATCCTGACTTGACATCGTCACAATTATTTCCTTCCTTTACCGACTGTCCATTTGATGATGAGTCGCCCTATTCGCTAGTTAAAACTGAGCCAAAGACCTATTTATTAGTGTTATAGCATAAAAGCATGAAGATTGTATTGAGGTTACTAATTATGAATATATACATGGAATCACGTGATGATTAGTAATCTTCCTCTACAATTAGGCACTAATTAACTCTAAGCCACAGTCTCTACATCACCTACTTTGATCTGCCACGATCGAACTGGATTTAAATTCTCCTTGTTAATCAGATAGCCCCAAGGAGAGATTATAGAAGGTGTGAGGGGTGGCGGATTTAATCTCTCGGCATGGGAGAGGGGATGGTATATGGCAAAACCTAATCCAAAAAAGAGTGGTGCAAAAGAAGGGAAACAGGGATATGTAACGACGCAAAGAGATGAAGTCCTAGTGAGTCAACCCAGCTGATGAGTATTTTTACATGCCATTAACCTGGGCTCAGGTTTTCCCGACAAATTTGGAACGTTTACAGGATACATGTCGTGACCAAAATAAGCTCAGCTTGACAATCTCGGATGAATCCCATTCACGTTGTGGTGAGTGTGGCATTGAAGCAATTCAAGATAAACTGCATAGTTGTCGCGGATGCGAGGCAGTTTGGTATTGCAACAAGGTATTGATGATTATTCAAGCTACACTAAGATATTCTTGGGGGACGAAGACGGCGTTTCTACCTGTACGTGGTGTCCCCTACGAACCTGGAGTTTATCTTCAGAGCCAATAGAAACACGCATTACTTGGTCACGGAGGAAAAGTCATCCAAACGAGTTTCCGGGGCGTACCCAGCTCCCGTTATGGTGGTGATGGATTAGACTAAGTTGGCCCTTTTTACCAAGATGAATTCTCACTGTTTACAGATATTCTGACATTATACTGTCTCCCGAGGAAAGAGCACCGCTACCTGAGCGCTGGTGGTGTCGGTATAAGGAGGATATCTGGGCGATGGGATATCAGGGAGATACAGATGGAGATTCGCACCTCTTGTGGCTTTGGTGTCTAGGCCTCGCCTGGCTGAGGCTACAGGTTTTTTGAGAATTTTTCCCGCGTTCCGGCTTCCGTGGCTACCCTTTTTCTATTTCTTTGAGCAGAAGGTTCCGTAGAAAAAGAGGCCGAATTCTACGGGTAATTACTTAGCTAAATGGCTACCCGTCATGGGTCAATATAGCAATGATCTTAGGTTCGAAGTAAAAGGGGATAGGAGCACTGTAGAAGGTGTAGCCTGGGTCTTTATTTTTTTTTCAAATCATTTCTACGTATGGAGCCTGAGGCTATGACGCGCATGATTACGGAAGACATGTATATTTCGCAGAATAACTCAATTTGACGTTTGGAACACTCATACTCAGATTTCATTTGAAGGTACCGCTACGAGGATAACGCCTTACGGCATGTACCCTCTTCCGTGAATACCCACCATAGGGAAAAGCGAGAAAAACCTATGGTTATCTGAGCATGCTTTCGTCATCCTACGAATACATTATCATCGCGGGAGACGTGGTATGAGGGTCTTGCTGGATTCGAACCAGCTTTCCTCTGTCTCAAGTGGGGCATTTGTCCAATCTACCCAGATTCTCTTTGGGAGAACGGGCCGGACAGTGTACCACTGCACCATCCGACCCATGGCCTGGGTCAGAGAGGAGCCCTAGTGTGATAATAGTCTGTGACTCTACATAGCACGAATAAACACAACTGTTGAAATAATTGTTGGTCGATCTATGTCACGTTGCACTTACGGCGTTCTGTAAACGGAACTAAGCAAACAGAACTCGGTAAATGAATTACAGTAAAACTTCTCTAACACGATAGTGGGTCTCGGTATAAGTGTTGAAAATATTCATTGAAATTCATCCATTTATATTTGCAATACTTGCCCCTGCACGCAAAATGACCTGTAAGGGTAAGTGTTGCAAATATAAAAGTGCAAGTTACAATGAATATTTTCAACACTTATACCGAGACCCACTATCGTGTTAGAGAAGTTTTACTGTAGTCGGACAAATGAAGTTTGTTTTGATGGTCGAGCATTTGGCCTGACTAGTTTTACATGGTATTGAGCGATGGTCAAAGTATACCGTTGATTCCCTAGTAAAGATAATTCACGATTTTATTATTCCCAATCTAATACTTTACCATTTTTCTCTTTCCAGATAAGACGCCTGAAAGATCCATAATCCAATAGGTTATGACATCGGTTTGCACGAGAATCAAAGTATAGTAAAAGGTTAGCAAACTCACACACGCTTTGTAAGAGGCTCAACTCGAATAACTCAAAAGTGAGATTTTAAATTTGTAAATTAAATAACTAGGAAGTACGTGTAGATTATCTTCGAGAGAAGAGCGCAGGTTTAAATAGTTATCCCGATCTATCACCACCGAAGCCTTCCGAACGCCATAGAATTAGAACTTGCAATAACCCATAGAAGATGCTAGAATAATCTTCACGCCTTAGGATGCCAACAAACCGTATTAGAACTTTCTGGAAGCTTTCTTAAAATTCCCCAATATACGGGGACATAGCTATCATCCAAATTGGGTAAGTAAGCGATGATCATTATTTAGACGAGGATCATCGTAATGATGACTAGCACGTAGAAATTGTTACATAATGTAAGCGAGAACTCCTTGCGCCACAACATCCTCATCCACGTCATCCAACACCGCACAGACAGTAAGGTAATTATACAAGGGCAAGAGCCCGAGTCATTAGCAAGGGTCCTGACCCTCACACGCTTCTGCACACGCTTCAACACACGTCTTTATATACGCATTAATTAAAAAAATCATAAAAAGATCATAAAAAAATATCGATGGTAGATTCTAAAGTTGAGAGAGGGACTAGATTTGTAAATTGGTTCCTAAAGTAACAAGAGCCAATAAGAATGAATGGTTTGAGTTGGTTGAGCAAGTTCTTGAAAGAGAGGACGCCGCATGGCTGTTGAAAAAGACGAACAAAGAATATGCACATGTTAAAGATTGCTGAGGAGTAAGTCTATTAACCTTGGAGTCAAGGACAGAATGTTAGTAAGCAGAGCTGCACGGACCTATAGTAGCAATGTATTTATAGAAAACATTTGTACATTTTATTGTATATGTGTGTGAGGGCTTACGGTACTTGTGCGCACTAGTATAAAGTACTCTGATACTACGGTATTAATCGTGAATAGGCGCTAAAATTCGACTTTTACAGGGTATATAGGCTTTTACTAACTTGAATTAGCATGACGATAAGTAGATCTCCCCACCTAAACTTTAAATTTGTATGGCAAAAATTTCACAACGAAATATTCGTTGGTTTTGCTTTTTTGGTCCATTATAGCCCTCTATTCACTTTTTAATTCATTAATACATTTCATAAATAAATTATACTTCTATCTAGCTAATAATTTACATATCCGCCTTCAGCTTCGTAAACGGCTCTGATTCTTCGGGGCATCGAATCTATCAGTTTCTCCAAGTCATCCCCATTAAACCCCAGATCCCACGCCTCGTTCACTATTTGACGAAGATGCCCTTGACTCCGCTGCCCCCCTTGATCCAACGCTGGATAAAGACGCTCCATGTACGCTTTCATATAACTCCACAAAGTTTCTATCGGATTTAAATCAGGAGAATATGGCGGCCACTCCATTAGAGAAATATTCCTCCTTTCAAACTCACGCATAGTTTGCCTCGACTTGTGAGGAGGGGCGTTGTCCTGCATCACATCTAGTCCTGGTTCCCGAAAGACCGCACTCTCTATGAGAGGCACTATCCTCTCGCAGTAACTGGCCGCAGTGATATGGCCCCATTCCTTCTCCCAAATCAGGCAAGGCCCCTTCTGTCGTCCAAAGAAAGATCCCCAGAACATCCACCCAACTCTCCTCCGCGTCTTGGCTAGGACACAGGTATCTTCGTACTCTTCCCCAATCTTTGACTTAAACTTAGCTCAAGGGAAATCTAAATCTTAGGAGCCTTTAAGGGACTACTGACCTTTCTTGTGACCCAACGATCACTTTGCCGACCATTCATAGCCCAAGTCTCGTCGGACCAGAGGACTCTCATCCAATGTTCCTTCCGCCAGTGGAGATGTATTCTGGCAAACTCATATCTCTTCAGTTTGTTGACTGAATAGATAGGAGGTTTTAATCGTGCAATCCTGCGTGCATATCCCCTCTTTGCCAGTTCACGTCGGATCACATTCTCGCTCACACCAAAGTGCCGAAATATAAAATGTGCAAGTTGGAAAAATGACATCCGACGATTTTCCGATGATAAACAGACGAAAAATTCTATTCCATCGACCTGGGAACTACTTAGAATAGGTGGCCTACCACTGGAGTACTGAGGCTCGGTATTTTCAACGCTCATGGTGTATTGTACCTGTCGCCATGTAATCCCAAGGCGTTGAGAGATTTTGACGTAACTGTGTCCCTCGCTGGCCAAGGTTCTAACCTGCACATGTTACTCTCTTAACCTTATCAATTTGTAGATTTCAGACTTACTTGAATACGTTGAGTTTGTGTTAGGCGTTTTGCATAAGTAGGAGATGCTGATGATGGAGAAGGTTGTTGAGTTGAATCCATCTTTGCGGCAATCTAGTACAGTAAATTAAAATCTTCTAAAGTAGTTGACTTAAGGTTCAGATGCACTCACATGAAGTAAAAATTAGATAGATGAATGAAATGAAAGTATGCCGTTGAGCAAAATAATAGTAAATAGCTGACAATGATTTAAACGAAACGACCTCAGGTGTGCGCGAGTGAAGAAAGGTGCAGGCATGAAGGTGGGCGTTGGACTTCATATACAGATGCATATCTCTTATGCCTTAGGCCATAAGATTTTAAAATTTGAAGCTAACAGGGATACTGTGGATCTCTCGTGAGGTAACCTGGAATATCACCACTTTATCTCCACTTTATCCCCGCTTTAACCCCTGTACCCTATAAGAAGCGGATCAACGAACAATACCCTATCATGAGAGTACCCCACACATTCTCAATTGGATTTAGATCTGGGGAGTATGCTCGCCATGAAATAGGTTGAATTCCATGTGCCATGAGATAATCTCTTGCGGGAGGTGCTTTGTATACTGGCGCATTGTCGTGCATAAATAAATATGCACGACCTGTCTCTTGCCGTCTATTTCTGTGCCAGTTCACAACAAGGGGAAGGATGTGTTTGTTTCATTTATGAGGAGTAGATGCAATGTTCTGACTTGCGAGTATAATGTACGATTTCTTAAGGTGAGGAATGAATGAATGAGAATAGATAGAGGTGTGTAATTGTATATAGATTTGACTTGTCGATTTTTCTATGAAGGTAAGACGTCCTACTTATATATATAAAGCAATACTTGTCATATCCTTCTCTCAACTATCTTTAGGTACTGCACCAATCTACCATTGTCTAGTCAGTCAATTCATGAATACTACTTAATCTATTAGTAGTAGTAGTAGTAGTAAGCATTTAACGCCAAGTAGGCTCACAGGATAAACCCGGCCTCTGAGCCCTCGGGAGGGCGCTTGGCGCGCCTGCGTAGCCTAAGGCTACCAGGCGTCTCCGTCGTCCTATGGACGCCTATTATATCTACATCAGCAGCTCGGAATTTTACCCAGAGTCTGCTGTAGCCAAAGCCTATTTTACTCCAAGTGCCTGGTCGCACCTTGCTCCTCCTTCTTTATTTTGTTATTAGTGTCTTTTTTTTTTTTTTTTTTTTTTTTTAAATATATTAAAGTTATATACGCCCAAACTCCCTGACCACCTTAACCCGCGTCCCCTTGCTTAACCCTCAGATTGTGCCTTTTTACACCAATTTCCAAATGCTCGAGCCCCGGCGACTGACCCAAGAGTCCACTTGATGTTGCCTTCTTGACCTCGCGATTTTTTGGGACGGGGTCTTTGAATACCGCTAAGTCTGCAGCAGACGAAGGGATGATCGGGAGATTTTTCCTCGCCGCAGTCGCATAGCAGGGCCGCCTCTTCGTGCTTAAATCTTCTGTGGTACGCAGCAAAGTCGCCATGTCCTGATCGGGCCGCAAGAAGTGAGCCGAGAATTCTTCGAGAGAGGAATCGAAGTTCGTCGGGTATTCTACCCGTCATCTGGATCCCGAGATACTTATAGCGCTCGGGAGCATTACTCTGCCAGTAGGTCCTTATGCTTGCCTCATATCTTTCATTAAGGAGCCTTGTGGCTCTTGCGACCGATGCCTCGGTGCGAATGCTGGGTTCGTGGCAGGCAATTTTTGCTAGCGCATCGGCCCTTTCATTCCCTGGAATACCTGCGTGGCCTGGTATCCACCGGACGCTTGCTGTTCCAGGCAATATGCCTTGCACTCGGTTTCTCTAGTACCATCCTTCTCGAAGTGCCTGGAACTCGTCGATCCTTGTCGAGCTTGTCGGTGTTGTGTGCCCGGAGTGTAAGCGCAATGCAGCTTCTTCATTGTCCAGACAAACTGTGACATTGGTGGCAAATTTTCCCATGACATGCGCGACTGCCACTTTGAGACCTTCAGTAGCGCCGATTATTTCCGCGTCGTAAACTTCCACAGTTCTTCCTAGGGGGACTATTCCGCACGCAATTTCAGTATTTGGCCCGCGGTAGACGCAGTACCCTGCTCCCACGTTTTCTTCATCATCCATGGAACCGTCCGAATAGACTATGAGGTCCAGGATCCCTATTTTTCCTGATGCCGCCCATCTTTGGTGTTCAAGTATCCCCTCTCTGCGACCAACAGCGCCAATTTCTTCCCTAGCTTTGCTTCTGTCAAACTTGTGCCACGGTGGGGTAGCTGTGTCGAGTGAAAGTTCCAGCTCTTGTCGGCGTCTGATCCACTGAAAGTGAGAGGAGTTCCATCTTTTACGTAGTGGATGCTTAGGGTCCGCCGCAGCGACTCGCACTGCTAGTCGATCGTGAATTCGTTCCAGCCACGAAACAGCGGGGCCCCACCCCGTTTCGCGTAGGAGCGCCGGAATCGGGGTGGTCTTGTAAACTGGTAGGACGGCTCGTGCCGCGCGATTGATTGCTCCCTGAACTTGGTTAATGATCCAAGAGGAGGTTTTTGGGCCAAACCATGTCTCGGCCCCATAGAAGAGCGTTGCAAAGCCCACGCCTTGAATCGCCTGTCGGAGGAGGGCCGGCCGAGCCCCTTTGATCGTGTTGTTTAGTCGCCTAACATGGTCCGTCACCACTCGGCACCGCTGACAGGATCTGCGGACATGTTCTTTGAACGTTAGTTTCCTGTCGAAGAGTACGCCTAGCCATCTCGTGTGCTCGTTCGGTTCGATGACACTTTCCTCCACCAGGAGAGGAGGTTCTGTGAACTTCCTCTTGTTGTGAAAGTACTGTACTTCTGTCTTTGCATTATCAAATTGTACGCCATTTTCGCGTCCCCAGAGTAACGTCTGATCTAGGCTCGCCTGTAACTTACGTCCACATTCTTCGAGACTTCTGGCTGTCACCATGGTTGTGATGTCGTCCGCGTATCCGTACCGTCGCCTGGATAATCTTAACACTGGTTCTACATAGAGCAGGAATAGAATTGGAGAGGCTGGGGAGCCTTGAGGAAGACCACATAAGATTTGGAATGGTTTCGAGGTTGTCTGATCAAGTCGGATTCTTGCCGTGCGGTCTATAAAGAAGGAGCCAACCCAAGCAATAATATTTTCTGGCCATCCCTGTGACCTTAGTCGGTTTAAAAGGCGATTTCGTAGTACTCCGTCAAACGCTCCCTTTACATCCACAGTCACCATGCCGGCGACTTTGCCCCTTGCGAGTGCTTCTTTTACATCGCATAGTAGCGCCGTCGTTAGATCTGTTGCGCAGCGTTTTCCAATAGCACTACATTGATCTCTGGCTAGAATGTCACATTTTAGAGCCCAGTACGAGAGTCGTCTTGCGATAAGGCGTTCTAGACCCTTTCCTAAGCAGCTCAGAAGGGATATCGGGCGATAGGATTTCGGTAATGTCCGGTCACGTTTCCCTGTTTTTGGCAAAATGACGACTTCAGCTCCCTTGAAGGTTCGCGGGTGTACGCCGAGTGACGCACACTTGTTGAATAAGCTTGTGATACGGCTTCCCATGGACGGCCATGCTAGTCGGAGGATTGGGGCTGTTATTTCATCCTTTCCGGGTGAAGATGAGGGAACCTGGCAGGTCGCTCGGAAGGTCTCTTCCTCGGAGAACTTTTGCCAAGGTATATTTCTTCTGGCGACAGTGGGTATTTCTTGATGCGTGTCTGAGGTTTCTGTGTGCCGAGAGAGAAGCGTTCTATGGAGAAGTGATGCCTTTTGTTCAGGGCAGTAGACATCGGCCACACCGTTATCTCCCTTAAGGGGTGGGGTCTGTAGATTCGGGGCTGTATTATGCCAGTTCACTATTTTGTAGACGTCTGTTAGGGACTCTGATTTCTCAATCCGAGCCTCCCAATAGGATTTTTTGGCTCGTCTGACAGTTTTCCGGAATTCTTGTCTTTCATATTCACATCCTCCTGAGCGTTTGGCAGTCTGATACC
This sequence comes from Podosphaera xanthii, assembly GCA_028751805.1. NCBI lineage: Eukaryota > Fungi > Ascomycota > Leotiomycetes > Helotiales > Erysiphaceae > Podosphaera > Podosphaera xanthii. Next base: position 1,361,486 of record JAPWIX010000023.1, read on the forward strand.
TGCGGATAGCCCTCCTACAGTCTTCGTTCCACCAAGCGGTTCCTTTGGAGTTGCCAATTTTTCGGGGGCACGAGCCTAGTAGTGCTGTGTGAATGGTTTGCATGATGTTCTCGGCTTCCGCCTCAATGTCTGCTGAGGTTTCTATACTTGGGGGGTCCTGTCTGCCTCCTAACAGGCTTGTAAAGAGTGTTTCATTAAGAGATTCGTACCATAGACACCTTGTTGAGCACTCGCTCAGGTATCCATGGAGAGGAATCGTTGTGACCAAGGTTTCGTGATCGGAGGTTGTGTGGAGTTCACACGAGATTTCACACTTTGCTCCCTCTATAGAACAGAAAGCAAGGTCCAAGGTGCCACCTCTGTTGTGGGTCGGGAGGTCTGTCGGGTTGAGGAGGCACAGGTCTTTTTCCCTAGCCCAGTCGATTAGGGTGGTTGCCTGTGTGGGGTTAGAGGTAGCAAATGAGTCCCACGCTGGGTGCCGGAAATTGAAATCTCCCCCCACAAATCCGGGTGAGTCCAGAGATTCTACTAGTACTTTTAGACCATCGTCAGCACCTACGCAGTTAGTAGGAGCATTATATACATTCCAGACTCCTATCATTCGTCCGCGACCGCTAGAGACGGTGATTTTTACACAATCTGAGGAAAGGTCTATGGCAGACTGATAAGGGCGAAGCACTTGAGATTTTCGTACGTAAGTTATGGCCCTGGGCCGCGTATGCCATTCAGAGAGGGGTGCAAAAGTTATGAAATTAGGGTGAGACATTGACCGCCTCGCAGAAAGATCTCTTAGGATCCAAGGTTCTTGGACTAAAAGAATGTCGATGTCATTGTCGTGTGCATGTTGAAGTGCAATACTGTGCGCGTTTGCGCCTCTTCCCACGTTTGCTTGCATAATCCGGATGTTTTGTTTCTTTGTTGATTTGTGCCTTCTGACCATGCTTAATTAGAGGATGGGGGAGAGACGGTCGTGCTTTGGGTTGCAGCTGAGGGTTCTTGAGAGCTTCTTAGGGACTTAGAATGCTCTTTGCGTCCCGCCGCGCGGATGTGGCGCAATTGGGCCCCTGTTGGGCGGACAAATACGCCATGATCTTTTCGTGGGCGGGCCGGGCAGGATACGTCAGTGGTTTTGTGAGGTCCGCGACAATTCAGACATTGAATAGGGTGAGTACAGGAGCCCTCATGAGAGTCTTTACCGCAGGACCTGCATTTCTGCTGGCGAGCACAAGTCCTGGTGGAGTGGAAGCCGAAGCATTTGGTACAGGTTATTAGTTGGCTTCTTTGTCGGATACGTTGGACACTTGTGGCTTGTCCAAACAGCTGGATACGTGACGGGAACTTGTTTGCCTTAGCCTCAGGGACATGTATCCGGATGTACCCAAACGAGTGGGCAGAATCTTTCGATCTTTGGGTCCATGCTATATGCCGAATTGGCATAGCGTCTTTAATGTCTACTATGGACGGTTCTGATTGCAGTAGGCCCTCGAGTGGGTCAACTGCTCCATCCAAAGTGGTGACATTCTTTGGTACGGGTCCAATGACAAACGTGGTCCACTTTTCCTGTCTTTCCACCTTCGCATTTCCGAACCGTGCAGCAATGGTGTCCTTATGCTGAAGAATACTTGCAGCTTTTGCGGCGGTAGGTGCGAGAACTGCAATTCCGGAGGGAACCTGCCAGGCATCTACCACTAGCGTTGGGTCGGGAACAAGCCGTTGGACTTGTTGTCGAAGCAGAAATGGCTCTGCATTACGAGCCTCGTGCTTGCTGTCTAAGCGGATCATTATCCGTTTGTCTTCTTTGCTCTGGTGTTGTGGCGGTGAGGGCCTTCTCGGAGCTCGGCGGAGATCCACATTTTTGTTGTCTTTATTCCCGGCCGCAGCTTTCGCTGCCCAGGTTTTGTTCTGACGTTTGTCCTCGGCGACCTTGTCTATTGTACTGGCCTTGACGCTTGTGTAAATGTTTTCGCCACGGATAGCTCGAGACACCCCATCCGAAATAAGAGCAAGAAAGTCAGCTCCCGCACTGGGGCAAATGTCTTCCATCTCTTCTAGATAGGGGCCAACTAGGTTTAGGAGACCTCTGGCCATTGACATAAGGTTCGATTTCTGTTTGTTTTCTACAGACTCCATATCCTCGTCCTCATCCTCATCGTCTGACACTAGGTCGGGTCTGGGTGGTTCAAATTGATCCGTAGCTGTTCCTTCCCAAAAAAGTTTTTCATTAGGGTGGTGGGAGCTTGGCTGAGGGAATTCTTCATGTCGCTCGATGGAGCTTGAGGGGCTGTCCACGACCATATCGGCGTCGGCAATGTTCGGATGGGGCAGCACAGCCTGCGGACCCTGATGCGCCGCGATACTTGAAATCGCTGCGTTAATGTTCGAGGCGGAGCGTGTTAATATAGCAGTGGATGACTGCCCTCGCCCCGTGTTGTTGACGTGTTTGTGGATCCGGTTGCTGGAGTCCACAGTCTCGGACGCACCGCGTTTCTTGTCGCGGGCCGGAGGTGCCATATCCTCTTGCAAGAGAATAGGCACGGATTTTTAAATAGGGTTATCGTATGAGCTTTGGGATGCTGAATTTGTATGTGCGTGCAACAAAAAGATAGGAATTGGTGATGACTTAATCTATTACAACCAAGGGAATGTCTGCCTCACACGACTCGTGTCACCTGACTAGTATTATCTGATCTTGTCTAGGCGACTCAAATTACGCGACTTGGTCCTCATGCCTTGATGCACCCGTCCACACAGATCATCCGCTCCTATTCATGGACCTCGCACATCTCTAATGTCGCTATTCGCAACAGTTTTGGCGATAGCCTTCTGAGGTGATCTTGCCACAGTCGGCTTCCCAGAAAACACAAGGGCCTCTCTCGATTCCGGCGAAACTACCCTAAAAACATCCAAGAATTATTCTTACGGTATCGATCAACGACACACGTATCATCATAAGCCTCTCCTTTCTTCTTAGACTGTGAGCAATCAAACAACTTTTGGATTTATATAGGAATTGCTTATCTTTCTAGTCACATAGCTCGGCATAAAAGGTTCGTCATTAATCTAAGTTCCGTCGCTCCAAAGTACTTGCGACCACTCTTGTTGTTGCCATTGAAGGCGTTGTTCTGCCCATAATTTCCTTGCCATCATGTGATTCTCTGATAACGGCGGAAACCTTCTCGGAAGGCATCGAGAGTACCCTCTTCCCTTGAGTGCACTACGGATTGCACTTTCTCCAGCAGCCCATGAGGAGAAATGAACAGACAGTTCTACAGTAGCTTACAAAAGTGGTCGAATAAATCACCAAATCTAATACAATTGATCATAACTTTACAAAATGATCTTGAAGTTAAAATATTACAGTATTATTTGAAAATTTAATTACTTTACTATCGCTGAGACAATTTTGAAGCAAAAAAAAGAGAATTGTTTATTTTATAGTGGTCTTGGCGTTCTCAATTACTCGACCAGTTTTGGAAGCATTATTTAAATACTTAGTATGACCCCCTTTGGCCTTTATTACAGCTGCAACACGCGACGGCATACTCTCAACTAGAGTCTGACATAAAATTGGGTCTAAGTTTTGCCAAATTTCCCTAAGTCTTTCACACAATTCATGTATACCTTTCGGTGGCTCTGGATACTCACCGAGTCGATACTTGAGCCGACCCCAGAGATGCTCAATCGGATTCATATTCGGCGATTGAGAGGGCCAATTCATTGTCTTGAGATTTTTAGAAGCTATCCAGCTTTTTGTGTTCTTGGATGTGTGCTTTGGGTCGTTATCTTGCTGGAAGATTAGCTCAGTTGCAGGTACCGAGTCGGGCTCTCTGGCAATTCTATCCATAGTAGGTACTAGAAAATTATTCAAGATTTCCAAATACTGTTTAGAATCCAATCGTTCAACTATACGGCCCATTCCACCTATACCATACCATGACATACACCCCCATATCATTAGATTGCCCCCAAAAAATTTCAGGGTCTTTTCAATCGCTTCTGGTTGCAAATTCTTAGGGCCTTTAACCCAAGAATATTTAATCCCATCGCTGCTTAGCCTGTTTATTTTAGTTTCGTCTGACCAAATCACCCTTTTCCAGTATTCTTTCGTTCAATTTTTGTGGCATAGAGTCCAGTTCAAGCGAGCTCTCTGATGAGCTTTTGACAGCTTTAGTTTCTTCTTTTTTATCGCCTTCAGACCTTGCTCCCTCAAAGCTCGCCGGACAGTCTGAGCGGAAACTTTATCTTCTCTTTCTGAATTTACTAGTTTGGACGCTCCTACTGCCGTCTTAGCGCTCCTATTTAACATTAAACGGGCGATTTCTCGCTTGTCTCTAGCTGATAGTTTTTGTGGCTGTCCATTCTTTAATTTCGGTGCTTCTTTAACTATCATCTTTCGGTATTTTACAACAGTGGCATGACTGAGTCCTAATATTGCTGAAATTTCATTCGTTAATTTCCCTTCATAGACTAATTTTGCAATGGATGTTATTTGGTCAGGAGATATCTTTTACATATTTTTTAAAGAAAAGATTACTTTGATAAAAATCCCAAATAATCTCGTTCAGGGTAGAAGTATTTTCAAGATATAAGTATGAATCAATTAATTAAATAATTTTAATACTGGAGGCCGAATGATTCCTATAAATACAATTAATCTGACTCTTATGTTTCCTTTTTACATGATGGTTGGAGTTCTTTTACGCCTTAGTTCAAACTCTATCTTTTCCTATCGATTGAATTCCATTGAGATTTAAATTACGCTACAGATGCACTTATCACCTCACCAATCAATTCAATTGTATTTCAAATAACGCTACTTCTGTAGCTTTTACCTAATTGACTATAACGGCTGGCTAACCGGCAAGGATCTTGTAGACCACGGTTGCCAACGCGGTCCCTGTTACGCGAAGATATTGACATGTGTCACGTTGGTGGGTGGATATTGTGACTTTCAGATACCCGTGCTGTTGGGAATGTTATGGGAGATAGAGGAGTAGAGAATAAAGAAAGTGACAAGGCAAAGTGAGAAGAAATGTGGACTGAGATAAGTGGTATCTAAGGTGGTAGACTTCTAAGGTAGTTAATTTCTAAGGTGGTGGATTTCTAAGGTAGTGATAGGATGACAGAAAAGACAAAGCGTGAAGAGAGAAGAAGGGAAGGCTACAACTCCTTATGTACAGTAGAATCCAAATTCCTAGAACCATTATCCTGAAGATTTGCCATAAATTATTCAACCCAAGGAAGTTAAAAATAACGAAACGAAAATAGAATATCTAAATAAAGCTTGTTGCGAAGATTACTATTAATGCGTCGGTCCTAAAATAGATCGGCATAACAGATCTTCAGGGTCCAGCAAGGAGATATTCAATTTGAAAGTACCGGGGCCTGACAAGTTCTGACATTACCCCCTCCCATTTTTAGGGGCGAGCTCCTGCGAGCCTGGCGCATTAGGATAGCATCGATGGAAATCATCAATTAATTCTTTACAGTTTTCTAGATGACCAAGTGGCTCCCAAGTAGTATCATTGTAACCCGTCCATCTGACTAGGTATTGTATTTTCTTTCTTTTTATTCTAGAGTCAAGGATGGCTTCTACTTCATAAGTGTCCGGACCCATGGTGTCTTGTTCGAGTGGTGGTGGATTTTGTTGGATTTGAGATGGAAAACCTATATGGGCCGGACGTAATAGACTCACATGGAAGTTATTATCAACCTTGAGTTGTGGTGGTAGATCTAATTTTGCAACTAAAGGTGTTTTCATGGCAAGAATCTTCCAAGGGCCCGCCCTGAGATGATCTAACTTCTTCGTGGGTCGTGACAGTGAAATATTCCTTAAGGAAAGGTATACCATATCACCAGCTTCAAAACGTGGAGCAGGGAGACGCCTTTCGTTTGCGTATGTTGACTGAAATGCTTGAGCAAGGGTAATTTGTTCCGAACAGTATTGTACGATTTTTGACATTCGAGACACAAATTCAGGGGCTTCCCGAGGTTCTGAAGAGTCAGACTCAGGTCTAAAGTCCAGTCTAGGGTGATGACCAAAAGAGGCATAGAAAGGAGTGATCCCGGTCGAAGAATTTATATGATTGTTGTAGCAAAATTCTGCTAGAGGAAGATGTTTTACCCAATCGTCTTGATGGTAGTTCACGTAATGGCGCAGATAAATTTCCAGAGTTTTGTTAGCTCTTTCTGTTTGTCCATCAGTTTCGGGGTGGTACGAAGTGGAGAGTTTGTGGGTAATATTTAAGCATGAGCAGATTTCTTTCCAGGTCTTATCGATGAAAGCCCGTCCCTGGTCCGAAACAAGTGAGTCAGGCAGCCCCACAAAGCGAACAACATTACTGAGAAATGCTTCTGCAGTATCTTTGGCCGTCGGTCTCTCTAGAGGTATGATCCATACTCTTTTTGTTAGACGATCGACAACTTGAAGAATAAATCTATAGGTAAAATTTCGAACGTTACAAATGGGCAAAGGACCTACAAAATCGAGAGTGAGATGTCTAAAAGAAGCTTTGGGGGGTGGCAAAGGGCATAAAAAGCCATGAGGCTTTTGAGTAGACTGGTTGTTTCTCTGGCAAGCTTCACAGCCTCGAGCGTATTTCTTTGAGTCAATGTGACAATTAGGCCACCAATACTGTCTGCTAAGTAAGCTGTACAGTGCAGCCGCACCTCTATGACCATAGAGCGGATTGTTGTGAAGCTGTTGTAAAACTGACTCACGAAGGTTTTGTGGGACATATTCCTTATTATCTAAAGAAAATGAGTGGGGGGTTAATCTGCAATTTGCTAGTTGTATATCTTTACGATGAATATTTTTATTCGCGATTGCTGTTCGGATGTCTTGGCAGAATTGGTCGACTTTGCAAGATTCGCTCCATTTATCAGTTGATAATTCTAGTGGGTAGGTTGTGTCTGTACCAGCAGGTAAATTAGCATCGGAGGCCTCAGTATTCATTTCGCGAATGAGCTGGTGTGGCTTGAGTAGTGTTTGAAATTGTTGTTTATTTCTCTCATCTTCATTGGTCAAAGGTTTGTCAGCGCTGATCCTGGTAAGGGCATCGGGCTTGCCTGATTTCTTGCCGGATCTGAAAACAATCTTAAAATCATAATCTGCAAGTAGCTCATTCCATCGCGCTTGCCTTCGATTTAATTTTTTTGTCGTCGTGAAATATTCAAGATTCTTATGATCAGTCAAAATTAAAGTAGGTGCTTCGACTGATCCTAGTTCAGTAGTCCAGTTCTCAAAAGAATTAACGATGGCTAGAAGTTCTTTATCGTAAATGTCATAATTACACTCCGCTGGGAGCATTTTTTAGACATGAAAGCTACAGGTCTAAGGATACCGGTGGCGTCGTATTGCGATAGAACTGCTGCGGTTACAAAGTCTGAAGCGTCAGTTTCGAGGATCGTTTGTAGCCGTGGATCAAAATGTGCCAGCATGGTCCCATCTTTGAAAGCCTGTTTTATTTGAAAGAATGATGATTCGCAGATGTTATCCCATATAAACGGAACGTCTTTTTTCGTGAGCTGGGTCAGTGGAGTGGCCAAACGGGAAAGTTCTGGGATGAACCGTCGATAAAAGTTTGCAAACCCCAGGAAACTCTGAATGTCGTGGATTGACTTTGGCGTTGGCCATTCCTGCACACACGATACCTTCTTTGGATCCATTTTTATCCCCTCAGTTGATATAATCAGGCCTAGATACGTCACCTGGGTTGTCTCAAAACTACATTTTGATATATCCGCTTGTAAGCCATGTTCACGGAGACGTTGAAGCACAGACTTAACATGACGCCGGTGCGCCGACAGATTCTCGGAGTAGATTAGGACGTCATCCATGTATGCAGTACAAAATTGATCTAAGTATCCTCGCAGAGCATGATTGATGTAGGCTTGGAACGAAGCGGGACCGTTTGAAAGTCCAAATGGAAGAACAAGAGGTTCAAATAACCCATAACGACACGTGAATGCAGCTTTCCACTCGTCTCCCTCTTTGATTCGAAGTTTGTTAAAGGCCGATATTATGTCGAGTTTGGTATAAAATTTAGCTTCTGATAGTTGGCTGAGAGTTTCCGAAATTAAGGGAAGAGAGTGTCGATTCTTAACTGAAGCAGCGTTCAAGCCTCTATAGTCAATACAGAATCGGAGATCTCCATTGGCTTTCTTGACAAATAATACAGGCGCGGCAGCTGGTGATCGAGAAACACGAATGAAGCCTTTGGAGAGTTCCGTCTCTAAGTAATCACGTAAGGCCTTAAGCTCGTGATGGTTCATTGAGTAAGGTCGTGAGGCTGGCGGCTCTTTCCCCGGCAGGAGATCTATCGGGTGATCCCAGGGTCGATGAGGTGGGAGAGTATTAGCTTGTTTCTTATCGAAAACGTCCAGAAATTCATGATATTGGGGTGGTAAAAATTTTTCAGGTTCGGCGTTTTTTGGGGTAGTAGTTATAAGATTGCCTATAGAAGCCGTAGCTAATCGTTGCATAGGCTCATCGATAAGAATGTCAAGATCGCGAAGGCTAAAAGCAAAAGTTTGGCTACCTGGCTCTCGAACTGCTAGAGCATAAACTGATGCCGAGACTCTTGTCGGCTTACAGAAAGAAGATGAGGCCTGTTTATCTTTAGGAATAAATGGTCTTGTCTGTGTTTCCTTTGAGGAGCCAGGAATTGGTACTTGACAGTTGGAATATTGAATGGTGGTCTCGAATTGACAGCAACCTTTTTCCAAACATGGTTCCCCAAAAGTAATAGTATGTTCCTTCCAATTTACATATGGCTCATGTTTCTCCAACCAGGGAAGACCAAGAATAAGTTCGTACTTACATTTTTCAGTTACGAATGCAGAGAGTTTCTCGACATGGCCCCTAAGAGTAAAATGAAAAGATACCTTGTGGGTAATTTGAGAGCCTTGATTTCCCTCAAATCCTACGAGAGCAATGGGAGAAGAGAGAGGCGTCTGAATGAGGCAAAGCCGATCACAAAGAGATTTTGAGACAAAAGCATAACCAGATGCGCCGGTGTCAACGAGGGCAGTTAAGTTCTCATTATCTATCTGTCCATGTACATACATATGACGGGAAGCTAACAAGCCTAAAACTCCTGCGTGACCAACCGATAACGACTCCAACACGCGACTTACTGTTGGAGTTCCACTTTTAAATTTTCTGGTGCAGTTGGAGGTTCAATAGTGGCTGTGGCAATGTTACGTGATCCGAGTGGACAACTAGGAGCCATGTGTCCTAACCTGTTGCACCAAAGGCATCGACCAAGGGCTCGACGGGCGTCTTTGGCTTGACTAGTCAGGTGGCCGTCTGGTCCTTTTTGTCTAGACAGGACATCCAAATCCATTGCTGATCCTCCCTGTGATACCGTAAGTTCGGGTGTGTGAGGAATTCTTGATGGTGGCGTAGGAAAATTGAAGGTTCTTTGGAATGTTGGAGGCGGTGTGGGTGAAGGAACTGTGGGTCGAGGCTCCCTTGAAGCGCTTGGGAAAGTTGCCTTGAACTCGTGAACGCGAGCATCTTTAACCCGTAGGTACGCGACAAATTTATCATAATCTGTAGGTACATCAGAAGCAGACAAGAGGATTTCTGAGAGCTTGTATGATAGTCGAAGTTCCAGCATTTTCTTCCAGGTTGATTTATCAACATCGGCATACGTTGAATCGGCCATATTTTCATGGAAAAGAGTTATGAAATCATGAAACCTCATATTGCCTTGGGTCATCTTTTCTACTGCACGCGTAGCTCTCCCTTGTAGGCCTGGGTCGCCACATTCCTGCCGCAAAGCATCTAGGAATTCGGATAAGGTTGTAATTTCGGGAACAACTGAAGGGTCTTCCAGGTGGCGGAAGTGGGATCTCATTTTCTGCAAAGCTCCGGGCCCGAGACACTTGTACGCGAAACGCACTTTAGACATTTCGGTTGGGAATGAGTAGTCATCATCCTGTAATTGATTCGCCAGTTGAGAGCAAAAGGGGCGTAAGTTACCGTGGGTGCCATCATACAATGACATTGGAGGTGCTGAAATTCTGGCAAAGGATGTATTTTTTGGAGCTGGGGTTGATGCAGAGGAGCTAGGCATCTCCTGTGAGGCAAATAGTTGTGCAACTCGGGAATCGTCATGGTTTATTGCATATTCCATAGCTCCAGGAGCCTGCAGGAGGTACGGAACACTCCAAAGGTGGGACGGAAGAAATCTCAGAGTTGGCATGTCTTCGGGGTACTCATCCATGGGCTCTGACGACGGTGACTCGAAAGTATTTCCCATCTCCATGGGAACTGATTAGACGCTTTGTAATGTCACGTTGGTGGGTGGATATTGTGACTTTCAGATACCCGTGCTGTTGGGAATGTAATGGGAGATAGAGGAGTAGAGAATAAAGAAAGTGACAAGGCAAAGTGAGAAGAAATGTGGACTGAGATAAGTGGTATCTAAGGTGGTAGAATTCTAAGGTAGTTGATTTCTAAGGTGGTGGATTTCTAAGGTAGTGATAGGATGACAGAAAAGACAAAGCGTGAAGAGAGAAGAAGGGAAGGCTACAACTCCTTATGTACAGTAGAATCCAAATTCCTAGAACCATTATCCTGAAGATTTGCCATAAATTATTCAACCCAAGCAAGTTAAAAATAACGAAACGAAAATAGAATATCTAAATAAAGCTTGTTGCGAAGATTACTATTAATGCGTCGGTCCTAAAATAGATCGGCATAACAGATCTTCAGGGTCCAGCAAGGAGATATTCAATTTGAAAGTACCGGGGCCTGACAAGTTCTGACAACATGGCTAGCATTCCGAAATGTAGATCAACGTCCATTGGAACAAATATTGGGTGCAGGGGGGCAGTCGATGGGTCTAGCCCAACGTCAAGATAATTACAATTTGAGGATATTGTAATGAGGATCGCCGTGAACTACGTCCACGGCGCCAAGTTGTTTGCTCTGTTTGCATGAGTGGAATCACATGGGCAGGGCAGGAGGAACCTATAAAAAGGCTGTTGTTACAGGCCTGGTGCCTGAAGATTTAAAGGCTGATGCCTGAGGTGTTTAGTGATGTGGGGGGGGGGTGCTGGTTGCCGATCTATTTTCGCTAGCGCGTCAAGGATATGGCTTCCGGAAAAGCCTAACTTGCAACATGCAAATCATCATTAAAAAGGTATCAGACTGGGAAGGCGTTGGCGGTAAGAAAGGGGTTCTAACTTATTCATAAAGACGTAGAGGAGCAGACTTAGATCGGTAGATTTAATATATTCTTTGATTTATGCTCCATCCTATCTATTTTTTAGATATCTCGGTCCTTAACCCTCACAGCCGTCATGTGTACACAGATACCACTTTCTTTTCTCACAGTGAATATAAACTTCTGATTTCGATCCTCTGACCCAACTTAGAGACACTAACCATGACATTGACAGGTCGTATCTTCACCATTCATTTATATATTAGCTCAGAAATTGGTTGATTCATTTTCCATGGTTGTTTAAAGGTACAGATAATAAGAAATTATAGAATGCAAGAAAAATTATCTTGTGGATTGGATGGCTAGTTGGGAAAAGATCTTTGAGTTCTTGTATCAAAATGATGCTTCCAAAACTGGTCGAGTAATTGAGAACGCCAAGACCATAATAGAATAATCAATTCTCTTTTTTTTTGCTTCAAAATTGTCTCAGCGATAGTAAAGTAATTAAATTTTCATATAATGCTGTAATATTTTTATTTCAAGATCATGTTGTAAAGTTATGGTCAAATGTATTAGATTTGGTGATTTATTCGGCCACTTCTGCCGAATAGCTACTTGGATTCCTGGACCAGGCATATTTGATTCCGTCGCTATTGAGTCTATTTATTTTCGTCTCGTCTGACCAAACAACTCTTTTCCAATCTTCAATAGTCCAACTTTCATGTTCTAAAGCGCAATGCAACCGAGCTCTCTTATGCGCCTTTGACAGCATCGGTTTCTTCACCCGCTTAATAGCCCGGAGACCCTGTTCCCCCAGATCTGGCCTTACGGTACCAGGAGAAAATTTGTCTTCTCGTTCAAGCTGGTAATCTTTGTTGCTTCTACCGCAGTTTTGTTCCCGCCATTAGCCACCAAACGAGCCAGGGCTCGCTTGTCTCGACACGTTAACTTCCGTGGTCGTCCCTGCACAGGTTTTGATGTATCATGAGATGTCTTTTTCTGATACCTGGCTACCGTAGACCTATGACAGCCCATAATTTTTGTTATTCCTAGTTCTTTTTTACCTTCATCAAGTAATGTAGTGATGGATGATATCTGGTGCTATGAAAGTTTTCTCATTGTAAAAAAACAGAGAATATGGAAATCAAAAAAATTTAGGAATGATACATAAGCATGCCAAATACTTGTATAGATCAAAAAATTAAAGTTTACAGCATAGTTGTCTGTTAACGCAGGTTCCACCACGTGGTGAAATGTTACGTCAAACAGTGCACAATAGACATTAAGCGCCAAGACCAGCGTAAACCTTACAGTTAATCATTATTTTTACAAAAAAAAGTTGGACTTATTCAAGAAATGGCTTAGATTTTAATTGTACCTAGAATTTTTAAATTTGAAGAAGTTGTTGCAGAGTTATAGTAAAATTTAGTCAACGTGATGGTTTCATTGCACACTCTTAGACGCTACTGTAACTATGAAACAGAAGTGTATAGAGTGCTATAGAATGGCATGGAATATGCTGGACACAATAGAATGGAATGAATCAGCGGCACGACCAAGCAACACACAGAATTAAGGAACCATAGAGAAGGTTCTAGAATACTAGGAACAGCGTGTTTATATTTAATGATAGTTACAGTAGATAGCTTCTTCAGTAAGACTTTTACAATAGACTGATTTTATCTTGGACTTGCTCTGTTGTTAACAACACCAATTGATCCCGCTACAATCACCGGTATTTGATTGACAGATTAGAAGATAATATTGTATGAATAGACAGAGTAGGAGAAGATTGATCATCTGTGAGTCTATCCTTAGATAGAGATCCCATGCGATCTCCTATATGTCTTCCTTGTGGCAGACCGTTCCTTCCATAAGTACAAGTGTTAATACTAGTACACACTACCTGTGCTATGAATTGCACCTCCCCATTACATATTCTCGTGTATCATTCTTGCTTTAAGCAGCACCTACTGACTTAATCTATGTCTATACTTTATGTCATCCTTGAATGCATAACAACCATCCGTCCCTGCATAGTAAACTGTAACAGTATATAAAGATTAACTAGTGTGCTCGCAATGAAATCTTCATACTCTTTCATTACAGCTTGTGACCCTTATCATTTCCACTGTACACACAGCGTCCGTGATTTAAATTGCACGACTCTAGTTAGGTGCTCTCCTCTCCACGAAAATAAAATACAATTTCAATATTCGCAGCAACTCCCGCACATCATGTCGGACTTATCGTCAAGGCCCTCCATAGAGGCAATCACTGATGCTAGACAGGGAGCATGTAAAATAGCAGATGAAGATGTAACTGTCGGGAAAATTCAATTGGTGATTGCCTAGGACGTTCAAGAGACGCTGGAACCTTATGCTAAGAATACCGAGTTATATACGCTCACGGCGCATCTAGAAAGCAGTAACTGAATTGTTTAAATTAGTGCTACTAATTGAGATGGCTGAGGAAGATTGTGCAAGGTTGTTTCTCCCCTGTTTGCAAACGCATTGGCCTGAAGCCTGAGTGTATTATGAGCATCACTACGCTAGTTGATACTAGTGGGATCACTTATTACTTTAGTTAGATTCTTTTATAGTTAGCACTCTGTTCCAAAGTGGGATTCATTGACATCTTGTTGGAAAAGTTGGTAGGAGTTTGGCCTGACTTGCGAGTATGGCAGAGAAGGTTGCTTTGAGGAGATTATGATTAAGTATTTAGAGTTTAATGTGGATCTAAATATAGATGAATGATTAATTGATCTGATAAGATAGAATAGTAAGATGTGGTAGTATCTGGTAATGATCTACAATGTGCGGCAGAAAACCCTCTATTTATACCCTAATTCGCTTGCTTAAAGCTCGGGCCGATTATATCAACCTTATCAACCACAGCCAGATAAATATATGAATGTATAACTGTTGGTAAGTTTCCAGGTCGTAAGTGTGCACAATGGTTCTGTTCTGTTCAATTCATCTATCTATTTCTATCTGTCCTCGCTTTGCTATTTATTATGTCTCGCCTAGTGCATGACGTCATACGTACGCCATTCTGTTCACGTGCATACTTCTCTCTAGTTACAACGTTATTCATACACTGGCAACTTTTTATTCTTCGCAAGTCAGGCCCTGATACTCTTATCCTTTTGAACAATTACTCTCTATCAACCCATCCTTCAATTTGTATGCGTAGTTGATTCAAGTTTAAGAACTTTTCGAGTGAACGGTTTGGATTAGCTTTTGTCATGGCATCCGCAGGATTATCATGACCGTTTATCCAGCGAATTTCTTGTAATTCTCTTCGCTCATAGGACTGACAAAGTGCCATGATGTCTATCATAAGCCTCTTCTCATTTGTTGTTCCAAGTTTCACAAGACATTGGTATAGAGAGAACGAATCAGTACAGACAATGATTGGTATTTCGAGGAGAGACAGTTGATTCATAATGATCTCCATCGTAGTGTTAATAGCAATAGCCATGTCAACGCCATTTACCATTCCATAAATCTCAGATGCGAGAACACTTCGAGTCACTCTCTTGCTCTTGACTGAACTCCAGTGAATTAAGTTACCGCGGATATCAAAATATCCAGAATCATGATTGGCAATTTCATTCGCCATTATTATCTGGTATCCCAACTGGGAGCTCAAATCTTGATTATTGGCAAATGATCCATTGACAAAGATGAAGATTTTAACCGTATCAAGTTGAAGTGGAATATACTGGATACCTCGATCTAGATTCTGCATTTGCCAATGCAGTCTTTTGTTCAGAGCAATGATAGCCTTTTCATCGGGTTGCTTTTGTTGTGCGACCGTTGAGAGGTCGAAAGAAGCTTCCGGCTGACAGATTGTGGCTATATAGGCGCCTCTAGCACGTTGCTTGATGTATTCTTGGTGGCAAACGGGAGATTTGGGATTAATGATTTTAATCTTATTTCCTTGTTCTTTTTGGCGCAGGTGAATGTTTCCGTTCTCTTCAGATAGCACGCATCCGTTGAAAATTAATGGTGTATTGTGAGAGAGTTCTTCCTTTGGCTTAGCAGTCAGGTTAGCAGTTTTGAGTTCTGAATCTTCAAGCTCTGCAAATTTCTTACACCCTAAAATGAGGGTGTCATCAGTCTGCATACCAACGATACCAAAATTAGTAGAGTTCGTAATTAAGAAACATGGGTCATAGGTTGAGGTGACCATGTGAAGCTTATCTTTGTGGTGGCGATGATAAGTTGCCCACCAATGAGTTCCAGCTTCTGGTATGCCGTAAAGCGGCTTTCCGACAACCATGATGGTGTCTGAAGGGTACTGATTCCGAAATTTTTTTGGGTAACCGAGCTAAACTTGTTTGTTTGAGAAGTGTCGTAGATTAGATGTATGCCTGCGTTATGTCTCTCAGATAAAGATTGCATCCGATCTTAGCTAATGATGGTGCTAGAGCTATAATGAGGCGCTGACTGACTCTCTGGATTGTAGGGGACTGGGTGAGAATAGCCTCCTTCCCTTGGTCGTCGTACGCTTGGATCACAAGTCGTGACTTTTCGTATGGTGATTTTGTAGCTTTTCCTTTTATTTTGTTTACCAATCTAGAGTTAAATATTCTTAAGCCGCTGTGTTCTTTTGGATCAAATTTCACAAGTTCGAACACGCCTCTTGCTATCAGTCCGTCAATCTCAAGTATTTGAGATTTTTCAAATGGTGTGCCAGGAGTGGTGATAATTCCTTATTGACGGAGCTTGATTGAGAGTTGACGATCATGTTTCTCCTTATTCGAAAGAAATGCCATCAAAGGAACTACATTTTTCTCGAGGGCAGCAATGAATTGATTGTCTAAATCTTCATCATTGTTCAAAAAGCCTTCGTAGCCATCTAAAAATTGTTTTGGCATTGTTGTGACCCTTTTTGGATGGCATCGTGTTTCAACTGATTTTGGAAATCTCTTTTGCCCATTATCTGCTCTCGTTCCTTCGTTCATTGCCTTTGATTGCTCTTGCTCTCTACCATCCTTGCTCTCGACTACATCTCTTTCTTCCGATCGAATTCCTTCTGTCCATCGTTCCTCCTCATTACCCTTTCTGACAATCTGTCTCCCTTCTACTTGAATTCGTTCCGCTATTTGCTCCTCCTCATTACTGTTACCGACCACAAGTCTTCTTTCCATTTGAGTTCCTTCCATACCTGCATGTTCCGACTCTTTACTTTGTTCATCAATAAAATATGGTTTGACTGAGGTTATTCTAAAATTTGATGGTCCATGCGGCATATTAATGATGCACGTTTCACCATTTATTGAAATCAATTTGAATGGACCAGTCCATCCTTTATTTTCACGCCATACGCGAACGTCTCAGTTAAGAGGTAAATTAAGAGTGGAAAGTATATTTGGCCCATTTCGCATCGCAAGCGCTTCATTAACTTGACGTTCAGCGTGTAACTGTCGGACCTCTTTCATAGCACAGTGAATTGCTTTTACTCTCTTCGTTACTGATGGCGAGGGTGGATCATCTTCGGTCATTTGGGGATATGCTCCAAATACCAGAAGAGTAGGGATGATTCCATTTGGACCCGCAGAATCATTTACTTCTTTCACAACCATCTGTAGTATCGCCTCTTTAGAAGTTTTCTCCTCTTGTAGTTCGTCACACAATATTTGGTAGGCACGACGTAGAGGAGCATGATAGCGCTCCACCAAGCCTACGCTATTGTGGGCTTCAACTGGCACTTCCTTGACGTTGATGGCCATAGATTTTGCTTTTTGTCTGAACTCTTATGATGAGAAATTCTTTCCTGCGTCATGAACTACATACTCAGGTGGACCCTGATATGTGTCAATCCAGCACTCACGAAGCGTATCCCAAGCCGATTTTGCTGACATGTCTTTCAAAAATCTAGCAGCATTGAATGAGGTGGCCGAGTCAACAACATGTAGAACTGGTTTGCTGTCAAGGTATAGAACATCCACAACAATCGAATAGTTGAAGTCAAAATCATCTTTTATTGTGAATTTGAATCTACCGGGAGATTTTCCATGAAGTTGACATTGATGGCAGAATTTTGTCAAATGCTTAATTGCTGGTAAATCTACGTTGTGTCCAGCTCGTTCGAGAATCTTTGCCAGTCTTGGGACAGATGGATGTCCAAAGCGTCGATGAAGTTGGCTTAATTCAGATGTAGTTAGATGATTGTAAGCGATGTATTCGACTTTAAAAGTTTATTATTGCGATGTATGTTTTAACGATTCGTGATATATAAAGTCGAAGTTATAAATTTGGTGACGGTGGTACTCGAGACAATATAAATCACTAAAGGAATAAATTATGATAATGATGATTATAGTATATTTCTCAAGAAAGAACCTAAACCACCCCCTCTCATCTGGATGGATCAAGAGGCTATTTATCTACATGTAAGACCCACTAGTAGCTATATTATTTCCTTGCCATATCTCAAAATAACAGTCTAAAGTTAGATCCGAAACATCTTAACAATAGATACTGTATCATGACAGAAACCTGGAACGCCACCAACGAGCTTGGTACATCGACAAAACGGATTCCATCTCGATCACGATGGTATATTCCGGTTCATTCAATAGCATCCAGGGATGACCCCACTTTCGGACAACTGGGATTATTTTGTTGCCTTGAATAAGAATGTTTCTTAGGTTGTCAAACTTGACATGTAGTTCATCCATATCTTTAAGACAAAGAAGAAATGGGGTGTTAGCGGGTACAATATGAAATGTTATTGTGCCAAGAGGAGTATTGACTTTGGTAGTACCCTTAGATGTGGCTACTCCATTACCAAAACGGGTGTTGTGGCTACCTGCTGATTTGGTATCAAGAATAATAGATGAATCCAGATTTTGTAAGGCTTTGAATTGTGGTTCTCCTGCTGTTGAGACACCTGAGGCTCCGCTATCAGGCATGATGCCCTGAAATTTTCGTGATGAGTATCGGTCTGTGAATGTGAATGCTGCCGAGTTGGTGGAAAAAGACATTGATTTAAATGGATCATCTTTAGTGAGAGAATGGAGAAATGATTGATCATTTAGGATTGCAACGGTATTATATCCATTCACCAATTCTAGTTCGGTGAAAAAGCTGTTACAGTCCTCCTCGATTTTCATATCATTTAAAAATGCACTCTTTTCTTGATATGTGTCCTCGTTACTGAAGCCTTCAATACCTTCAAATTGCACCAAGAATGTTTGATAGGTTTCAAGTGATACGTCAATGTCGGTTGAATATTGAGAGCGAGTAAATATATCGTAAGCTTTCTTCCTTTCCTCAACTGAGTGCCTGGTTGACCAGCAACCAGTTTTATCGCAAACGTAACATCTTTTTGGTTGGAGCTTTCGCTGGTTTGTTTGTTGATTGGGTATAAAGCCTCGAGATAATCCTGCCGAGCCACCATCTCGAGAATCTCTACCGGGACGACTATTTGGCTGTCTAAAATTTTTGCTACGTCCTTCATATTTCCGATCTGTCCAGTATTGGGCATCATTACATTGTTGGATGTCCATGTTTTCAAATTGTGTGTGGAGGTTGAAGGTTGAAGTTTCCTGGGACCTCATTGATGTTGCAATTGCTGAGCGTAATTCGGCACAAACTCCTTCGAAAGTACTTGCTGGTTTATACAGAGAAAGATTACATTCTTCAACTCCTTGACAGGCGTTTAAGAGTTGATCTCTGAGAATATTCTCGCTTCTGCTTTCTTCTGGTAAACCTTGTTGAACCTTTTGTAATGTATCAATTGTTAGTTCTAAGCATTCCATACGTGATTTCTCGGGATGTTTCATGATAGTTCTTTTCAAAGTAGTTGTTCTCCACTCAGAGAGATACATCTGCCGGTTTTATTCGGTTTCAAAATGCTGCTTCATCATGGAAATCATTGTTTTAAAGGTATATTGCCTTCCTGCGATCATTGTGTAATAAAAATTTCTTGCGCGACCTTTGAGCATAATAGAAAATGCAAGATGAAAACTTCCAGTAAGACCAATTTTGGAACAACAATCGTAGAACTCCTGGAGTTTAAGGTCAAGAAAGTCGTACATTTCTCCTCCGTACTTGTTATGATCGTGACTATAAATTTTCATCAAATCCGTGAGGAGTTTAGTTGGATTATTCACATCATTATCAGAAAACTGCGGAATTTGAAATTGGCTACTACTTTTTCCGGGGTCTGATTTTGAATCATCTAAAGAGGGAGGTTTAAATTCTTGCTTTATTGTGGGTAAGCCTAGCTTGATGTCGTTTTGTTGCGTTGGACTAGGTGATCTGTGGGGATATTTCGTGATTGTATTTTTGGTCAGACTTTGATTTGGGGTTCCAGTATGAGTCAAATTGTCCTCGATACTCAAGTAAGTGATCATTGATTTCCTTTTCAGTCCATTGGTGCTGTTCATCATTTTCTAGGCATTCGTACAGCACCTTTGCGTATGATGTGGAGCCTGCTTGGGCTCTGATCCAAACTCCATGTATGATGAGATAATCTCGGAGCTTCTTTAAGACTGTTTGGTTCCCGAGCTTGAAGTTTTCTAGCAACCATCCCTCAAAGTCTTCCCTGAAATCTTTCCATAACAAAATGTCCGTGTATTTACTCATTTCATATTTAATAATCATGAGCGTTATGTATCCGTTGACTATGGGCTCCTTTTGTTGATTTTCGTCATCTGGATTAAAAGACGTTCCCCATGCCTCCTTATCAATTGAATATGTGGTGACTGGTGGTGGAATCATTTTCGATGCAAATAGTAGGTATGAGAGAGTGAGAAGTAGTGGTGGTTTGAAGTTGATTTGTACGTTGCCTGACGGTACTGCGACTGTTTCCCGTTAACGTATTGTTCGCTTGGTAGACGCAGATTCAAAACTACACTATTTAGGTACTGGTGTAATTAGGAATCCTTGGAGATCTTCTGTTTTCTTAGAATGTATTCACAATAAGAGAACTTTGATATCCCTTAGCACAGTTGTTACAAGGAAGGTACTGCAAATGTTTCCCGCTCTTTTGTAGCTCTGTCTCTTCTAGTGGTGAACCTTGCTGTTCTGTGGTTGTTGGAATCAACCACTGATCAGTGTTGGTAGGTTTCCAGGTCGTAAGTGTGCACAATGGTTCTGTTCTGTTCAATTCATCTATCTATTTCTATCTGTCCTCGCTTTGCTATTTATTATGTCTCGCCTAGTGCATGACGTCATACGTACGCCATTTTGTTCACGTGCATACTTCTCTCTAGTTACAACGTTATTCATACAATAACGTTTTCATATAACTAGGCAATCTAGGCCCTAAAGATAATAGACTATCGTCCTAAACTAACGATAACAATATGACAAGTTTCAGACCCTCAGGTCGACACACTCTCCCCTAAACTCAGAGGTCTCCAGCCTCTATGTATGCACTTCCCTTCAGCTCGCCCTAGGCTCCAGACTTCTGCCAACCCTTTGTAGTTTCATAGCCCGTCTCTGGTGAGTTCCACATATATCTGATACAAGCCACCCTTTGTGTCCCATCTCATGACTGCGACCCGCGCCAACTATCTGTAACCATCTGTCTCATCTCAGAGTATGCACGCCGGTATCGGCCCCAGATGACTCTAACGCGCTAGTCGCGTTTCGCAATTTCACTACTCCCGGGCCTTATCCAGAAGCGCCCCCGCGACACAAAACAACACAACCGGCCAAGTCGAATATTTTCAACTTTCCTCTATGGCACCAGGCCGAACCTCTCTTGGAAGCTTAAATTCCGCTTTTTGACGACGGATGTTCTGAAATATTGGTAAAGCTTCCTCTTCACCTGTCACCAGGTAACCTTCCCGAAGGTGAAATCTCTTTAGCGAATCCCCGTGGTAGTGTCTTGGGATGTGCTTTCCACTGATCTGTCGAATCGTGTAGGACTTTCCCATGTCACCACCGAACCCAGTGATTACAAACGGTCCTCTCCAGGAGGGCCTTAACTTCCTTCCGGCCTGGCGATGATCGTATAGCATTACCAGCTCACCCGGAGCGTACGTGACTTGTCCACGGATACCTAGATTATGCCGCTCGGCTGACCTATCTTTCGCTTTGTCGGACCTCTTCAATACTTCCGAGTTTCTGCGCATCCGCCTTGTGATATAGTCTACCACTCCGTCTGAGTGCTCATCCCTGCTGGGGAGCACATTTATGTCTAAACTTAACAGTCCTGCTGCCAACAATCTTCGGCGATCGGTGGGGAACTTGATCTCTACTGTGTTTACGGGATTAAATCCCAACATTATTGTAGCCGGTGAGTACAACAAGTGCTGTATCTCTCGCTTGTTTACCTCTAGCACAGCTGTAGGAACGTTTTGTGCCCAGTTACTTGAGCCGTTAGTCACCTTCTTCAGTACCCGCTGGATAAGGTCTACGGCCTTTTCGATCATTCCAACCGCTCTCTTCGCGGCTACCGGCGAGTTACACCATACGATGCCATTTCCTTCGGCAAACTTACGTGTCTTATCGCCAAAGTGTGGTCCGGGGTCCATGTACATACCCACCGGAGACCCAAACTTATCTATGATAGACGTCTTCAGAAACTCAATAACAGTGTCGGAGTCATTTCTCTGCGTAGGCTCTGCCCACACGTACCTCGAGAAGTAATCGATGGCGACTAAAATCCATTTATATGTCGTGTGTAACGGCTAGTTAGCCAATAATTACCTGTAGCATGCGCTAGTCAGCGTATGCTTTCATAGCGCCCTGAGGACTGGTAGATCAACCAGAGTGATCTAGAAGATTCTCTAATTCTAGTCTGTGCGCAGGTAGGCGGCTACTCATGAACTAGCTCTGATGTATCAACTAGGATCTTCGAGAAGATTCTATTATCCTGCTCCGTGCACAAGCAAACAGCTGCTTGTGAAGCAGCTCTGATGAAATGACTGGAATCTTCGAGAAGACTCCTAAGGTTACGAGAATGAGGAGGAAGTAATTAAGGGTTGAGGGTTAAAATGTATAAAGACCTCTATTAGTTACCTCACAACGAGGATTCATCATTATATTAGATATTTCTTCATAGTTAGATTATTAATTTACCATCATTTACTCGGATGCACATTGCTTCGATATCTTGATCTGTGACATCGTGCCAGCACTAGTGGGAAATGGACCCACGAAGTCAATTCCTAATAACTCCATCGGCTCACTAACAGTGACCCGAGTTCTTGACTGAGATCTTAGTGCGGTTCCATACTTCACACATACTAGACACCCTAGTATCTAGTCTTTCACATCGATTGCCATTCTGGGCCAGTAGTAGTTCTTGAGCTTCTTGAGGGTTATCGTCTGCGAAAAGTGCCCTCCATTATCATGAGCCTCTGCGATTACCGAAGCTACCTCATCCTCTGTCAAGCATTTTTTTCTCTTTCCACGCAGGTCGTAGTATAAGTCTCCATTTGCACTCACTGAAAAATTCGCAACTTTTCGTATGAGGGCAGCCCGCTGCACCTTGGTCGCACAAGTTGCCGAAAACCTTCGGTTGATGAGGTACTCTGCAACATCTCGGTACCATTCCGACACCAAGAATCTTTCATCCAATCTCTTGTTGTCCTCCGAATTTCTCTCCGCTAAGTTCGCCAATAACACCACCTCCAGGTCCTGCCTGTTGTCTTCCAATGTTACTTTCATAATCTCTCGCAATTTATGCTTCCCTTCATCCTCTTTTTTTGTTGTACTTATTGCTCCCTCTAGCCATTCATGTGGCTTTTCACAGTTTCCAAACATCTTTTCTATTTCTTTTTCTTTCAATGGTTCCGATATCCTTTTCAATAGTTCTTCATACCCATCCTTTCCATCCTTCCAGATCCAGACTGGACCTCCATTCTCACCCGCCTTCAACTCTCCGAACTCCTCGAGAGCCGGTAAATCTCCATTTTCGTCCGGAAAGATTGTCCGAGACAATGCATCTGCAACCATATTTCGGTGGCCCGGTATCCAATGGATGTCAACACCCAGACACCTGAGCTCAGTGGCCCATCGTGCATAAATCCCCTCCAGTAGGGAGGAGGAGAGAAAGTAAGTCAGTGGTTTATGATCAGTTAGAATAACTGATTGATTCGTATTTCGGAGCATGTGCTCGTACCTGCGAGCAAATTCCACGATCGCGCACAGTTCCTTTTTGTAGGTGCCATAGCTTCTCTGTGACTTCGAGAAAGTGAAGGCGTCGTAGACTATCGGAACTTCAATCTCTTTATTTCCAGCCCCATCGACAATTCTTTTCTGCGTGATGGCGCACCCGGCACCAAACAGGCTCGCATCGCTGTACAACGAGATAGGTTCTGCTGAGTCCCAGCCGTTCATCTCAACAGATTTCGCGCATTTTTCTTTCAGTATTTGGAATGAGACCTGCTCAGCTGCTCCCCAACGGAATTCGACCTTCCCCGTCAATCTTGACAGTGGCCGCTTTATTTCGGCGAAGTTCTTGACATGGTTTTTGGTAATTCCAATCACTCCCAGAAATTTTCGTATGTCAGATGCGTCTTTAGGGACAGGAAAATCTCGGATTTTGTCACATCTTTCCGTCTTCGTAACCATTGTGCCGCCAGCTTGATGTGTCACACCCAAGGCGACAGTCTCGGTGACGAACAGTTCCAACTTTTTAAACGAGAGCCTTAACTTTGCCCAAGCCAATCTTGGCAACAGCTCTTCTTCGAGTAACCTGTACCCTTCGTCAAACGTCCTGAATCCACTGAAGATATCATCGATATAAAACGTTGCTCCAGGCAACTGTCCCTCTTTCTTAGGAAGCAATAGTGAATCCATTCCTTCAAACGTGTCGGTTGGGGGTACCTGACCCAGCACAAGATACATTAACTCAGTGAAGCTAAAACTGGCTGAGCACGACCCTTGCTGCATTCTTGTGGGTTGTAATTGGCCCATGCCTGGCATTGAGAACGCAAAAAGGTGTCTATCGTCTGGGTGCACCATGATCGCCCAGTATCCATTCTTCAAGTCCAGCTTGAAGAACATGTTATGTGACAGTTCTCCAAGATAATTGTGACACCTCGACATAAGTTCGACAAAGCATCCAGGCTTGTCCTCTTTCACATTCTGATAATTAAATGTCAATCTCGGTTCGTCCCACTCTCCAGGATCATCCGACTTGTCCACAAGTTGAGCCATCGCATTCCAATCTGAAAGTTTTCCATTAGCCTTTATGGTTGACTCATACAGGCCGCATTTTAAGCCATCGCTGATGATTCTTCTCATCCAAAATTCTTTGCCTGGCGGCCAGCGCCTCTGCTTTAGCCTCGAAAACGGCTTTGTTCCCTCAGTTAACCTGACCCGATGCACATATAAGTCGGTGCAAGGTAGATTTTCAAGATCCGTAGAATTGAGATCTTGGTATGTATATAACAGCCTGGTCAACAGGTCTCTCTGGTTGGTCCGTAGACTGCCTATCTTTACTCCAGTTTTGGAGAACCATTTATCGATATCCGCTTGATTGACAGTGGATAGGGCCCTCTTCTGCGGTCTGCGCTTCTCGGGGTAGCAGGGCACATGTCGCCTGGCTGACTCCCTGGGCTCATCTATGTCCTTCAGGCAATTTGCCGATGTCGAGTGCAGGTCTGTTGTGCAATATTTTATTTTTATCTTAACTTTCGGTGAATTCCAATTATCTGGTTTTAGCACTTCATATGTCCTTTCTGGTCCCAACTGCTCAAATTTTGTCCCACCTGAGCTCTGCTCCAAGGCCTCCTGCGTACTGGATATCTTGGTATGCCTTTTCACGACATGCTTAGGTCGGCTTTCTTTCCCGACTTTTTGTTCCTAAACAGTTCGGATAGGCTTTCATCATCTGACGAGTCTTCTTCTTCACTATCTTCATCTTCTTCTGATTCTTCGCTGCTTAATTCCACGAAGACCACTTTCCTTTTTCTTTTCGGGCATAAGACCAGCTTATGCTCCCCACCCTCGACGAATATGGGGCCTTGAATTTTGACCAATTTTTCTCCTCTTTCTTGGTCCCCTATTTCGATGATTGATTCTTTCACCATAATCTTGGCACACACTGTGTGTAGCCACGGAAGTCCCAGTAGCAAATGGACCTCATCCGCGTTCTTATCCGAAAATGGGCGCACAAAGGCTTCCACCTTCCTCCAAATTCCAAGTACCCCAATCTCAAATTGGGCATAATGGGTTAGTCTTGCTGATGTACCGTCAGCCACGTTCATCGTTAAGCCGTTCATTCCCCGGCTCGCCAGGCTCTGCGTCGGGATGCCAAATTTCTCCAGGAAGCCTATGGTGGCTATGATCATGTCTGATCCCTGATCAGCCTGCGCTACATTCTCTGGCAACAATACTTTGACCATTTTACTATCTTTCTTTGCTTTGACAGTAACTGGTATCCTGAACGCTCTTTCGTTTGTGATGTAGTCCGGACCAGCCGCTTTTCCAAATAGCACTTCCGATGCATCATCTGGTGTGTCGAATTTTCCGCTGTTCATTTTTGGTAACTCATTTCTCATTCTTTCCTTCATGGTTCTTGCGTTGACTCGTGTGGATAACTTTCGAAATTCCTTCGATAAATCCGGAGATATTTGGAATAAGTCCATCAAGGACACTTCAACCTTTATCTCTTCAGCTAGTTTCTTATAGTCGACTGGGCCCTTCCCCATTCGGCCCACAATTTCACGGAGTTGCTTTACAACCCTCTTTTCTCTCTTTGCTGACTTCTTCAAAACTTTTGCAGCGTGCTCGTTGTTGAGTAAGTTCTCAATATCCATCGGCCTCGATCGTTTCTTCGAGTTCGCCGTATTCAGGTACGACTCCAAGGTGAGCCCTTTGTCTTCCATTTCCTCGGTCCCAGATATCGATTGTCCAATTCTCTGTCTCTCGAAGCCAATTATGACGCTCATGCACCTGGCTGAGTTGTTTGACCTATTTATTCATGGCTTTCCATCGAACTCCTCGCAAGTCATATGCTGGATTTCATCATCTCTTCCCATATCCTTATTTGGTCGATCATTCTGTGGGCACACTCGCTGTACTGCCGCCTCTTCCATCTCTCGATCCCTCCAGTTACTGTTCTGGATCTCTCTGTATCTGAAAGTTCCGGGACCTGATCTGAATCCTGCAAAGTTTGACTTGAGACCTTGGTACATTGTCTCTTTAAGATAATCTTGCTCCCAAGATTCAAGCGGCTTGAAGCGACAATCAGGCCTCCTGTGTCCGAGGTCTCCGCAGCGAAAACAAAGATCGCCCATCTCTCTATTGTAGATTTCCGACCCATTGATTACTGGGTGCCTGGACAAATTTCTTGGGGGTGTTGGCCTTGCATCGGTCGACCTATTCCACTTCCCCGACTGATTCTCTTTCGGCCTATAAGCCTGTAGTGCAGAGCTTCTTTCCGGGCTCTTGTTATGCACTATTGGCTCTCTTGTGACTTTTGGGCCTCCAGCGCCAGGCTGTGGTCTCGCCGCCTCGTACTGTGCCTCTTTCTTCACAAGCGAGTAGTTGTTTTGGTGTGGCTTCTCCTCTTGATTTCTGAAGCGTGCTGATGCTGAGACAATTGACTGGCCCCATTGCCCCTTGTAATGGTCCTTAAGCATTACGAACTCTTTCCTCTCTTCGATTTCGCGTTCCATGTCGCTGTTTCTTTCCAGGCTAAGCCTTAGATCTTCTGCCATCTCAAAGGTTCCACAAAGACTTCCTACTCTTTTACCTGATTTAACGATACTTTTTCTGAGTTCTGGATCTCGTATACCGGATACGAAGATGTAAATGAGGTTAGAGAGCACTTCCGCTTCCAGTGGAGTGAGAGCTGGCTCTCCAAGCGTAGGAGCGTCTCTTCCGTGTCCTCGCCAGAGCAAGTCTTGGGCTCTTTCGTGGTACTTTGCCAATGTCTCTCCTTCTTGGCTCAACTTATTTATTTCTTGTTGGGTGTTTCCCCCTCTCTTCTGAATTTTCGCCGCATTGTTCTTGAATCGATCACACAGCGCTCGCTTGAATGTCTGCACGTTGTGACAGCTAGTGAGCCGATTTTCACCTGTAGCCTACGATAGCCAGCGTAGGCTTTGTTACAATTAAGGGAAGGGATAGACTCATAGCTCCTGGGATACTTAGGAGTGTTCTAGAATATTCTTCGAGACCATTATGTAAACACCAGTAAGCGAGCACTGGAGAATCTCAAAGAAGGGGATAGAATCAGCTAGAACCACTAGAGTTACAGATGGAAATATTGAGTGGACAGAACCTTCTAGAAGAGACTGTTGAGCAAGGGATACTAAAGATGTATATATGTAACTGCCAAATTCTCCAGATAGATCTTCATAGTTGAATTATTACTTTACCATCTCCTATACAAACGCCCATTGCTTTCGACTAGTTGATCTGTGACACACGTTTGCCGCAGTCGCCTCTTCTTTTTGCTCGATAAACAGTTCCATCCTTGGGTTCGAATCCAGCCAAGCTGCTGCATCTGTTTCAAACAGTATCTCAACCGCCCGGAAGAATTCTAATGGAGTGTCCGGCACTCGTGCTCTCATTCGTTCGTATTCCAGCTTAGCCAACCATCGGCTCGCTGGTTTCTTTCCATCGTATTCGCCCACCTTCGACAGGTCCACCAAGTTTGGAAATTCGTCGTTGTCTGCCATTTTCTTCTCTCCGACCGATAATTCTCGGAACTTTTCGATCAATCTCGTGATTTCTTCGGAGTCAATTCTCGCTAGTCTCAGGACAGGAGGTCAACTCCCGTACTCTCAAAATGAATAATGACTTGTTGATAAATTGGTTGTCGTAGAAGTTCTTTAAAGAATAAAAAGAGTAAATTTTAGAATAACTGTAGATTTTTGGCAAAGAGCCCCTTCGAGTCAGGATAAAGTCCGTAAAGTAAAAGAAGATAATATAAACGTATTTCCTGTGACAGAGTCCCTTCAAAGCAGAAAGATAGAGGTCCCCTGTGTAGGTCACCAGATAAATATATGAATGTATAATGTTTTCATATGACTAGGCAATCTAGGCCCTAAAGATAATAGACTATCGTCCTAAACTAACGATAACAATATGACAAGTTTCAGACCCTCAGGTCGACACACTCTCCCCTAAACTCAGATGTCTCCAGCCTCTATGTATGCACTTCCCTTCAGCTCGCCCTAGGCTCCAGACTTCTGCCAACCCTTTGTAGTTTCATAGCCCGTCTCTGGTGAGTTCCACATATATCTGATACGAGCCACCCTTTGTCTCCCATCTCATGACTTCGACCCCCGCCAACTATCTGTAACCATCTGTCTCATCTCAGAGTATGCACGCCGGTATCGGCCCCAGATGACTCTAACGCGCTAGTCGCGTTTCGCAATTTCACTCAGCCCATGACATAACCTTCTTCAATAACCCGTGACATCATAGATATCGCAGTTTTGCATTTAGCCGATGACAGTTCTATCACACACTTTTCCTCGGGCATGCTCGAGTCGGACTTGTAATTCTCACACATCTCCATGCACTACGTTAACAGACTCCTACTTGTTCCAAGTTTCTAACCTCACGAGTGATAAGTGATTCAATTAAGTCTTACAACTGACTTTAATCTTCCCATTTCAACTTGAATGACATTAATTCCAACTCTGAAGCATTCAAATTGGAATCAATAGCAAAGATCAATTCAAGACTTAATTTCTTTCTCACAAACATCCGCAGCTTTTCTCACCTATCCGTTAAACCTAATTCGAATCTAGCCAAATTTATAAGCAGCTCAATTAATGAAAATTGCTCCACACACTAACTTCGCTCCCAGCAACTCGCCTAGAATGATCATAAGTGAGAACGGAGCTAAGGCTCGGTCAAGTGAGAACATGTTCCTTAATGTATATAGTTATATTCCCCGGAGGTAGAGAAGAATACAACATTTTGACACCGACAACACGACACTTGCTTTCCCACGGCTTACCCTCCTCTTGTAATTCTAAAGGGACACCACGTACAGTTAGAAACGCCGTCTTCGCCCCCCCCCCCCCCCCCAAGCAGGTTGTAACGGAATTTGAAGCGTTGAACTATCTGAGGAAGAAAGGCATCACTGATCCTTACGAACGTGAATTACAATACAATCTCGCCAAAACAATGTGGGGCAAAACTTATCCAAGTCTCCCTATTGGTGTATTCAATTGAATCCTCCAATCGGGAGCCTTGGATAAGTTTTGCCCCACATTGTTATAGCGAGATTGTACTGTATACTCCTTTCTGATTTTGCCACTTCCTCCACAATCAAAAAATAATTCAACCACATGTCATTTCATTCTAACTCAGACGTCGTCTTCTGCTGTTTAAGAAAATATGTCATTCTCTAACATACGTCATTTGCTCAAAGCTGTTAAAGGGGGAAGAAAATGATCAAAGAAGAGAGATGATTTATTGTATGATGGCCATCTAAACATGTGTGAGATAAATAAAAAGTTCATCTACATGTGGTGATTGATCAATAAGAATGAACTAAAACGTATTTAAGTCACGAGGTGTCTTGTGGCTCCGACTACGACAATCTGAGTGCAAGTAGAGCTTTAAGACTAATTCGTGATGTATATCTCCCCCAACTCCAACAACATTGAGAGCGATACATAAACTACTCTGATGACTAACAAGACGCTAACCATATTGGGACAACGGAAAACTGATTACATAAGAGGGTTGAATATTATCCACTTACAGACGCGACTATAAGCAGCACGTGGTTTCTACACAGCACAGAGGCTGACACTAACAAAAGCTATAGATGTTGTCGCCCCTTGCTTTCACCCCTGCTTTACCCTTGATTCCATACTTGGAATCGATGAGTGGCATAATTTTACATTAGTTATAGACCAGACTTCTGTTGGAAAAATTAAAAAGTAGGAAAGCTCTTCAAGCGATCACGGAGGAAAAAGAAATAAGATTTCCGTGGGGCTCCGTAGGTATAAATTGTGCTGGTGGTATAGGCTTGATTGAAACTCTTGGCCTTTTCTAAGAGATACAAGACCGCTTATATACATCAATATCTAGCAACTACATGAGCTAGAATGTAGTGAGCTGTTACATCGGAGAAAAATCAAACTCGAAATCTAATAGTAACCATGTTTCAGAATTAATACATGCCAACATCAAAGTCTTGTATTAAATATCAGACGTAACATAGGTGGATGGATGGATAGATGGGTTGATTTCTGAACGTATGAGGCACAAGCCCTGCACCCAAGAAGCGTGATATGGGTAGTCGATCCCTAGAGACTCTAATTCCCTGACTACTGCTGGCCAGTTGCTTTAAAAAAATAAAAAATAAAAATAAAGACACAAAGTGCCAAAGGTTTGAAGCCCTACATCACTCTTTTTCTCTCCGCCGCGAACGTTCACCCAATAAAGAGATTTCCCAACAATACATCAACTCACGCCGAGTGCCGTCGTAAGGACCGTAGCCGCATGTCTCGCCTCCAAAAAGGAAGTGCAGCCAGTTTAGAAAGTGGTGCAGCACTTAACCGAACCGAAAAACCTCGGCACACACAACACTCCCATAGTCAAAAATTCCATCGTCAAACTCAGCTACCTCCCTCTGAAATCTATCTTGCCTCTTTGACAAACTCCTTATCTATCCGTTTCTCGTAAATTTCCCCCGTAACTTGGCCTTCCAAAGCCATTACAACCTCTCCATCTTTGTGACCTCCGACTTTCTTCCTCCGTTGGGTATTTGTATCTACTGTAAAAAGGGAGATAGATCGGAGTGGCGAAACGTGAGATGTTTATATCTAAGAGAAGCAGCGTAGTGATGAAATAGGTAAGACGTGATGATAAAGAGAGGTTCCTTCAGATATACTCAGTAATGAGATTGACTGAGGAAATCAGAAGAAGGGAGCTTTCTCTATATAGGAATTTTAATCCTTACGGAACATTAATTAGCATTAATCATGGAAAATCGTTACAGCCCAGTGTAACAGCAGTATCATGGTACGAGTAAGTCTTGACTCTTAATGTTTCCCCAGAGTCAAGTGTAAGACGTTGACGCATGTAATTGTCAACACGTACCATCCGTAATTTTAGAGCAGGTCCTTAAAATAGGAAGTATAAATATAATATAGGAATTGTGATAATCATGTGAAAGTGTGCGAATTAGCAAGAAGTCCACATCACGTGGCTAGCTAGACTGTTAATTTACAACAGCATCATCGTGGGTCTATAGATGGAGGCGGGCCCAAGCAATGCAGAAGATCGTGATAGTCCGGCCGACGAGGTTATTTGTTGGGTTCGTAGTTCGATACTTCGGGAGGTGGAAGACAGCAGATCGGTAGAAGTAGTCTCTTCGGGTTGTGTTGGATTGACTGACGCTTTGGTGAAATTTGACTGAGGATGGTAAAGCGTATACGTCAGGTCGGGATCCGACTGCGTCTCTTCTTGGCTTTCCCAGATGTGCTAACACTGGGTGCTTGCCGCCGGCACTGCGTGAAGGTGGAGAGTTCGTTTTTGCCAGCTACTGGTTTGCTGAAAATTGATTGCGATCTTGCAGGTCGTCATCATGTGGTTGATGTCTTGGTATTCTTTCTTGAATGAGAATGAAATGGGCTGTGGAGCTAATCTATAATTAGGAGCCTTTTGTACAGGTGCACCCTCACTGATATCACTTTTGATCTCTTGTATATCAGTTTTGGTAGTAGTAGACGTGGTGATATCAAGGAAATGAGAGGATTTACTTTTGGCTGTATGAGTCATTTGTGGTAACCAGAGAAAAATATCGGCTGTGGAACGACGTATCTTACACCAGGGTAACGAAGCTGGCCTTCTGACGAGCGGCCCTGTCAAGGCCGGAAGATTGGAATAATAGATGTTACAGATTATATATCCCAGGAATAAATATTTAAGCAAGAAGCCATTCTTGTTAAGATTCAATTAGTCTCCGAATCAAGCACGGAAAGTGTACACACATACATGCACATCATGTCAGCCTCTCAGACCTTTGTGATGGTAGAACTAAGTTCAGATGTGTTGAGAGGGTTGAGGGTCTCAATATACTCAAGGTTGAATCATTTGGATGGTTTTTAAAAATGACGGTAGTATTGCGTAAAGTTGCTGGTGATGCCCTTTGCGAGAAATTGAGACTGCGGGGCAAGGCTATTTAGCAGGAGCAGCGAGACTTCTGTTAGCTATGTTCCAGCGTCTTTTCCTTGTTGATGAGATGAGAGAATGTGTTCCTAGAGAAGAATATTGCTCTACTGTTTATTGAGACAGCACGGGTATCCAAGCTGGGAACTGATCCATCATTAGCGTGGGTGAAGATCAAAGCTGAGCATTACGTTGTCACCATACAACAATGTGTTCTTTCAAGCTGAGGGTCTAAATAGACAAGACCTAAAAACACTACCAATAAATGGTAAGTAGCATCTGCCTGGATCTATGAAGTCAAACCGAGCACTAGTAAAGTTTGCTTAATTGTCCAACAAAGCGCTTAATCTTGGTGATGATTAGGAACTGTAAAAGGTTGGTTGTATCGGCAACTAGTGTAGACCTGTCTGACTATGATTATATTGATTTTAGCCTCATAGAGCTCAACTGGTTGGCGGAATTCTGTTGCATTTGCCCTTGAGCCTTAACCCCTCAGCTTCTCAGTGATTCCCATTGAGGTTTCGGAGAATCGCATATTATGTGATAGACTGCTCTTTTCTGATGACTAAGCGGGATCAAAGTAATCGCTGGGGTGATTGACAAAGTTGAGATTTGCCTGTGGCAACAGGATCTGATAAACTCAGTCCAAATGCTACATGCTGGGCTACGTGTTGTCCGATCTGAAAGTCGATCAGGCGAATTTGCAGGAGGCTGTGACCAGGTGTCTCAATTAGAATACTCAGACCCAGCTATTGAAAAATCCGTTCACTTCTGTATATACAAGAAATGTTTTAATGTCAGAGAGGACTTGTGACTTTAACAAATTTTTGTCTTACGGTGACGTTATCTTTGTCTCTTGTATGCCTGATAGTGAAACTTTTAGTACTCATATTTGCATCGTTGATCAACTCCTGTGATCAGAATTTATCTGACAAATTCTACCACGCAGCAAGATACTAAATGTGCTTTGTACCTTAGACACGTTCGCGATAGGAGTCTTCATTTACGCGTCTCGGCAGGTCTAAATTTTTTACAAGTCTAAATTCAATATTTTTCATCTAGGCTGCCGACCCCAGTTAGGATTTAATACTGTACTATCTGCAGTTTAGATGATCATAAGTCGAGGCCCGAGGCCTCATATTTGCCTGCGATGTCAGCTGGCACTTGCGAATCGAAGACCATCCTCGATGGCTCAAGTTGCGAATAAGTCAAATTTGTCACCGGAACAACCCGACACCGACCACAAGCTCCCCTTGCATAGCCAGCTATTAGATAGCGAAGAAAATATACCTAAATCTCCTCATACAACGGCGAGTATAACTCTGCAAAATAAAACAATCTTTACAGGTCTAGGATCTACGAAAGTAGGAAGCATAGAACGATTGAATGTGGATAAAGACAAGCCCTCAAGGATAATTGTTCTCCGGGATTCCTTTCTATCTAGGTATCGAAAAAAACCTCGGGAAGTGCCGCCAGCAGATGCCGTTCCGATAGACATCTTGGATCAGCTTGGGAATGAAGTAGGCCTAGTCAAGGCCAGCGAAGTACGTGAAAATATCGAGGGCCTGAGACCGAAGAATAATCAATTAGAAACTTGGGAAAGCTTCAACCAACTAGTAGATGAACTATCAGATGGCTTTACTACTGCTCAACTGGAGCAATACATCGATCATTTCAATGAAAAGAATCCTCCTAAAAGCCCCCAGGAACCTATTACTAGATCTAGTGAATCTCCCATATCTTTGATCACCCCTTGGCGACCTGGTATCTCATCTATTCAGAATTACTTCGACAATGATTCAGATAGGGGATATCTTTTAGAGTCACGAACCTCCAAACAGCGGACCGCAATACGATTGCTGCGAGACTGCTGGGAGGTTGAGCTCTCGGAATTATCTGAGGGTATCGGCCAATTTGAATTACAGATACGTCCTGATGTTCTTGAACTTCTATTGTGTAAGTACCTCCTGGGTCATCCAGTCGTCACCTCTTCTAAGACTTGTCACAGCAGGAACCCCTTCGTATCTTCAAGATTTTCACGATGAAGTTCTAACTAGAGAGGAGGAGAGCCTTGAAGTATTTCGATCCAGAAACGTATTACGCATTTCATCGACCGATGCCAGAAAATACTGGATCGTACAAGAATTTGAGAAATTAATGCAGCGGCTTCGGATATACAAAGTACTGCTTGGCGATCTCATGCCGACCCTAGACGTCAGAAAAAGATCAACAGAAATGCTTGACGCTTGGACGAATAAAACTTTTGATAATCGCACGCTTGCAGAAGTTAAGCGTTTAACTGGGGTCGTCATTACAAAAGATGGGCACGGAAAAGTAAGATAGCTAACCGTCCTAAATTTTTTCTACTAAAAACAAGCAGATTACTCTGGCTTCATTTGTCAAAGAATCCGGTGCGCAACAATCTTCTGTTGATACTGCACGCCGCCTTCTACTGACTGCTAGGCCCGTTTCAAACTTGACAAGGCATTTTTTGGCGTCTGCAGATGTACCTGAGGTCAAGCCTATTAGCTATTCGCAACTTGACGGCTTAAACTGGTGGTCAAGAATTAGGCCTTGGTTCAGATGGACTACTCCGATCTGCAAGAAGGAAGATCTTCCTCTTAAAGGACTTTTACCCCAACCCTCGCCAATTAAAAGTCTAAATTCCCACAATGAAGATCCAGAAAAAGAGTCGGTGTCTGATACCTCATCTGAGCTAACTCCACCTAGTGAAGCAAATCCAGAAGTAGTTTGGTCGCCATCATACTCTACAATGACTTCTGCTACATTGGGCGCAATTATTCACAATTACTCAGGTGATGAGTCAAATCTCACACTCTCATCTGAATTCATCCCCAAGGATACTATTAAAGAATTTTCTACTCATGTACCAAATATAACGAGATTACTCAGCTCGGCTCAATATGAAAGACGTCGCGGCTCGGGCGATGAAGTAGTCTTGCGATTTTTACCAAACCCTTTTTTTAAATTAAAACAGAAATCTGGAAAACGTAAATCTATCACTGCTGCAGTTTTGTCTGCATTCCCGCCAGTCGAAATTATCTTCCGTGCAAGCCGTCAAAAAACTATGAAGTACTCTCACACAAGGGCCATAGTTCGTGACAGCAGAGTAGACATCTCACTTCCTCAAGAAGTTGTCGACCTCCGTATCCGTCAGCTCACGTATAGCCTTCTTCTCAATAAAAAACTGAAAAGTATTAAAAGCTTTATTTCCAGCTGTGAGCTTAACCTTCAACCTGGTGGTAATATAAGCGTACCCTCCTCTATAACATTACCCATATCTTCGTATTTGTGTAATCACCAAGGAATCGATCTTTTCAAGGGGGTAAGAAAAACAAGCAGTCCAAAAAAGAGGCCAGACCTTTTAACTCAAACTGTGGAGTATCTCTTTGCAGGCCTCGAGATTCGGAAAAAGTTGACATTTAAGTATGATTCATGGAATCTCGATTATACATATGTTGATGCCGGAAGGTCTGGAGGAAAGCGAGGAGAGCTATCTTTGCGTCCTATCAAAGATAAAATGGGTACTACGGAGCAAGAATTTATAGACTTTTCACTCGAGCTAGCTTGTCGTTTGACCGCACTAAGCACTCCGGAATTTACGCGGTTTCGCGAAATCACAAAAATTCCGAGCTCTCCCGTCAGGAAATACGTGCCATATCATCAGCCATCTTCCACATATCCAAGATCATTTCTCTATATACCAAGAAGGATCCCACTCACTAATGGTCCAGATACTGATGAGTCGAAAGAGCTACTTCCTGATTTTGAGGAAGAAGCAACAGAGTTTGAAGATGAACTTGAGGAGCTGGAAGCCAATAGTATGTTACAAGATCATCTAGTTCATAGTATCAATGAAAAATGAAAGAAAAATGGTAAAGATGGCAAATTTAACTTTTCTCCGATTCATACTTCTCAGACTTGAATTATACAATTTTACCATAATGAAATACTTATCTGAAATGCCTCGCATGGTCATGATATTCAATGTCACTCGCCTCTAGGTTTCTTTGCGTGCCATTTTGGAACGCTAGATGAAAGATGAGAAACACG
Organism: Podosphaera xanthii; assembly: GCA_028751805.1. Classification (NCBI taxonomy): domain Eukaryota; kingdom Fungi; phylum Ascomycota; class Leotiomycetes; order Helotiales; family Erysiphaceae; genus Podosphaera; species Podosphaera xanthii. The sequence goes on from JAPWIX010000023.1 coordinate 1,397,805, forward strand.
TATTATACAATCCTGTATATACAACGCTAAGCTTGTTAAATCCGAGATCTAGTGATGAGCTGCATGGTAAATATGAGCCGCCTCTAATTTAATATATGCAATCTAACTCTAGAGATCTCATGATGAACCTAGCTCCATGGGGTCTGTGTCCCAATCAAGTCTACATGAATTGCGGCTTTAAGTAGACATCGAAATTAGACGCAAGAAAATTTACTCGACTTTTTATTGAAAATAAGGGCTCTACAGCGCGATGATCACTGATTGAGTTCCGATGGATAGTAGAGGCTGGTAAAAATGATTGATAGGAATCATAACGACTAACTCCCTAATTAGATTAGGGAATGGCAGCCTGATACTACAGCTCCTGATTCATCTTAACTAGCTCGGAACACCCCTAACCCTGTTAATGATATTCAAGCAAGTGAGCACTAGTGCTACAGTAAAACCCGTGTAAGCCAATAGATGTCCCAGTTTAATCATTAAAAATATTCATGACAATACAGGGTATTAAGGGTTCAAATTCCAACTTGTATGGAGTATTGAAGCCCTAAATATTGTTACTAATTAGACAAAATTGGCGTTATTTAGTAACAACATTTAGGTCTGCAATACTACATGCAAGTAAAACTAATTGCCCCTGATACCCTGTAAATAATTGTTATCTATCTTTCAAATTTTACGCACAAAATACTCCAGAAGTGCCTTTCAAATATCATTAGTCAACACTTTGTATTTCCGCCATTTGCGTCTATAACAACCTGAAATCTTCGTAGCTCGCTAGCTACTAATTCTAACAGTTGTCCTGGCTGGATGGATCTCCTTGCTTCCATTACGGTCATACGTAGCTCGTCGTATGATCATTTTTTCCTACCAGGCAGGTCGTGATAATTGTGCGCTATGAAATCTTCCATTAGATTCCAAACCAATCATATTCAATCGGATTCAGGCCTGCAGAGTAAGCTGGCCATGTCATGGGAAAAATCCATGTTTGGTCCAGTTTAGTCGTTGTTCTAGAGGATAAAGGGGGACGAAGACGGCGTTTCTACCTGTACGTGGTGTCCCCTACAAACCTGGAGTTTATCTTCAGAGCCAACAGAAACACGCATTACTTGGTCACGGAGGAAAAGTCACGTAGGTGAGTTTCCGGGGCGTACCCAGCTCCCGTTATGGTGGTGATGGATTAGACTAAGTTGGCCCTTTTTACCAAGATGAATTCTCACTGTTTACAGATATTCTGACATTATACTGTCTCCCGAGGAAAGAGCACCGCTACCTGAGCGCTGGTGGTGTCGGTATAAGGAGGATATCTGGACTACGGGATATTAGAGAGATACAGATGGGGATACGCACCTCGTGTGGCTCTGGTGTCTAGGCCTCGCCTGGCTGGAGTTGCAGGTTTTTTGAGACTTTTTCCCGCGTACCGGTTTCCATGGCTGCTCTTTTTCAATTTTTTTGAGCAGAAGGTTCCGTAGAAAAAGTGGTTGAGTTCTACGGGTAATTACTTAGCTAAATGGCTACCCGTCATGGGTCAATATAGCAATGATCTTAGGTTCGAAGTAAAAGGGGATAGGAGCACTGTAAAAGGTGTGGCCTGGGTCAGAGTGGAGCCCTAGTGTTATAATAGTCTTGGACTCTACATAGCACGAATAAACAAAACTACTACCAGAAGATAAATAAGAGGGAGCTTCATCTTGCACTTATAAAAGAACTATATTTATACACGTCGAGAAGCTTATGAGGGGCACGAATTTTTTACAGCACCGCTTCCAATTTATCGAGCCCCAATGCTTATTCCAGAACAAATGAAGGCCTTACTCTAATTTGCGCAGAGCTTTGAGATAAATATATATTGGTTGATCGTAGATGGTGATAAGAAATACAAATTAGTTGACGGAAGTATCGTTCAATTGTGTGAACACTTTATTCAGGAACGATAATAAGGGAATGAGCATTCTACCGAGCTCTTGACGCTAGTTTCAGGTTATCTGAGTGCCTAAATATTGGCCTAGCTAGGAAGCTCTAGCTGGGATATACCCCTACTGGAGGTGTGTTACATTTAGAGCACGAACTTTAGGGCAAGGCAGTGTAGCCTACTATCACGGTAGGAAATTTGCAATAGGGCGCAAACAAGAGTCGTGATATACAATCATTTCAACACAATCTATTCGAAAATTACATGAAGACAACAAGCAAAAGTAGAAAACTACAACCACATCGATACATCTATCTTCTCGGACCCAAAACGCCTACAAAATAATCATTCACCCAATCAAGCGACAATGGCCCCGCAGTTCTTCAACGGGACTGCCCAGCGGTCACCCCCATCTCCCCACGAAAGAGTGGCATCCCCGGATGTCATGATAGTCGACGCTCGACCAAGCCATCCAATTCAAACCAACCCAAACGACGCGCTCGGTACCAGCCGACCGCAGAGCTCTTTCGAAAAGAGTCTAACTGACCACATAGACGCGGAAGTTCAGAATTTCCACAAGCGTGTGGCCCAAGCCAAACTAGTCCTAAGCAGGTTCTGCATCCTGCTGGATGATATTGACGATGTCGAAATCCGCAGATACACGGAAATCGCAGCCGCTGGTCTCAGAGACCAGATCACAAACATCCTGTCAGGCCGGGCTACCAGCCAGACCCTGGACAGCCGACCACCAATCTCACAAAGGGCTGATCGCAACAAGGTCCAGAAAACAGCGCCTGCCGTACCCCAGATCTCCGGAGCTCACGCACAGCGAAGGCCAACGGGCACACAACCACCTTCTCAACCACCAGCCGAAAGACAGGCTAATGCCCAACTACACCCAAGCACAGCCCAGAAAACTGCGCCACCCACCATGTCTGAACCTCCACCGATAGAAGGCCCCTGGACAAAGGTATCACGAAGAAAGCCCTCCAAAGCTCCATCGGCACAGGCAGCTCAGCCAGCCAGGACCGAACTACCCCAACCCCAGCCAGCCCCCAAGGCAAAGAAGCTTCCTACGCCACGGCCCGATGAAAGGCTATTCCTTAGAATTAAGGAAGGACATCCGTGGCGATTAATGTTACCCTACTTCGTGAAACTTAGCCTGGCTGCCAAACTCAGAGTCGCCAACTCAGCCATCCAACAGGTGACGGTGGTTAATTCAGGTTTTGCAATCACAGCTGCTAACGAAGCAGCCAGAAATCGCCTTCTTGAGGAGGTTCATCGCCTGCAAAGGGAAGAAAACGAGGTGGAAGGGGCACCCAAGGAAGACCTCAAGCTAGAAGCCGCATCAAAGTGGACATCAGTATTTGCCCCAAATGTCCCCGACTACCTACAAACGCTCGAGGACCTTCCTGAGCTAGAGGAATCAGGCACAAGGACAAGGGTCCAGCTAGTAACAGTTCCAGTGACGTCAGAAATGATTATCGAAGAAGCCACGCTCAAGACTGGCATGGCCCCGATTTCAGCACGGGCTCTCGCAACTAGCAAAGAACGACCAGCAACGGATTAGATCATACACTTTGCGACGGGCAAACCTAAACTGGGCGAGCGGCTTTTTGAGACAAGTGGCTGTTTGTCGGAATTTCAGCGCCAACCAAAAATAACCCAATGCAGCTGATGCCGGGGCTACCACACAACCCGTGTCTGCTCAAGAGGCGAAAGATGCAGGAAGTGTGGTTCCCTAGAGCGCAAAGGCGAAAATTGCCCCGTGGCCATTATGCGATGCTTCAACTGCCACGGCCCCCATGCAGTGGATGAGCTACGCTGCATGGCACGCCCATCACGCCGCAACAGACAGACCACCCAGAAGACACGCAAGCAACTCGAGGTAAACCAACAGCACGGGCAACGAGACCGGAAAGCCTTGATACAGAGAAAAGAAGCGGAAAAGTCGGCCGAAGCAGCTACTGCAATGAACCCACCAACTACGACCCCCACATGTCAGTAAGGCCCCCAATAAAGAGCTCCTCACAGACATACTCCTCGACAATCTCCTTTCTCTGCGCAAACCTGCGCAAAGGCGGTCCTGCTACGGACATCATTCTACGGGCTGCTTGGGAAGAAGGCACAGAGGTACTGCTACTACAAGAGCCATGGGCTTCCCAGAAAGACGGCACATGGCTCACAAAATCTCACCCGGGTCTTGACAAATTTTTGCCAGCTTCCGCAGGCCAGGAATCAGCACGACCAAGGTCCCTAGTTTACACCCGCAAAGGCAGAAACGGCCGACAAAACTTTATCTGCGGGATCTCGCCCGACGCTGTCGTAGTAACGATCGAGGGCATAACCTTCGCCTCAATATACTGGGCCCCGGGCTCAGATATTACACCTCTTCTCAGCTGGACACCCTCTGGACCTTCTATAGTTGCGGGGGATTTCAACGCGGTCCACCCCGAATGGCAACCCCTCGCGGATCGACTACATGGCGATGGGCAGACCATCGTAGAGTGGATGCAAGAAAATAGAATGTCACTCATATCACGCTCCGGCGTGCCCACACACGACCAGGGCAACACTCTGGACTTGGTATGGCCAAACACGGGAGCTCTTGCCGACGTGGCACCGTGGATGGAAACTACGTCAGACCACCGAACTCTAGTAGGGGATGTTCCAAAGACAAACCAGCGTGCATCAGCCGTAATTCGAATCTCTAGACCGATCTGTGTCCACGATGAGGCACTCGAAGAAGTCCAAACCACCATGGCCGAGTGGAGCAGAGGACTAACACAACAGAGCCCACAGTCAGCACAGGGAGTGGACGAACTGGCAGACAATCTGGTACGTATAATTGGGGATGCCATCAGGGCAACAGGAAGGAGGGCTTCTCCCAGACCAGGGAGCAGCGCACCATGGTGGACACAGGAATGCCGCGAAGCACGAAATAATTTTCGAACACACAGGGACCCGGAGAGCAGGAAGGCTTTCCGGAGAGCAGTTGCCTCAGCAAAACGACAATTCTGGCGACGTAAATTTGCCGAGGCTGAATCCGATACAGACATGTACAGGCTAGCTCGAGGGGCCAAAGGAGGACAACAGATCAGAAATACCCCCCTCAGAACAGCCAACGGCGTAGAGACCGACCCAGAACGCTGGGCTTACCTCCTTAGGGACATGTTACTAGGTCGTTTCACGAACGAGAATGACATCGACGACAAAGGAGCCCCCGAAAACTTCCCGCCGATGGAACATCTTCCATGAAACACCGGGGTCACGGAATCAGAAGCAAGATGGGCCGCAACTGCGTGCAAAGATAAAGCACCAGGCGCTTACGGAATCACAACGCGACTACTCCGAGCCGCATGGCCATCAATAGGCCTGTCGGTCAGAGCTCTGTACGAAGGGTTGCTTCTGTTACGGTTTAACCGATACGCTTAGCTTAGGTGGTTACCTAAGCAATCACATGAGTTGTGCTTAGTCAGCAGTGAAGATTTGTAAATAATTAGACGTTGCATTAGCTCTTTCCTTTCCTCAGATTAGTTTAATTCAATAAACATCACAAGACCATCTCGGTTACCGTTACATTATTAAACTAATCTCTCCAAATTGGATTGCCCGATAATAAGTAAATCACAATCATTTGTGGCTTAGGGTTCATAATCTTGTACAGTGGATGCCAACATTCAGACTACCTTGTCCCGATACAAGTGAAGAAAGCAGCACATCGATTTCAAGCAGTCGACAAAGCGAAAGATCGTACGAAACCGCAGAAGAACCAGAAATTGTAATGTCTGGAAAAGATATAGAGATGTCACATACAGGAGATGGTAGTGTCTCCATTGATCAACCGGATCTAAATGCTATTCTTACCGAAGTAATGGAATCTAACAGAATTTTAAGGAAATCGATCCAAGATATGGAAAAACGTGAAACCGAAAACAGAATTGAAATGGATCGACTTCGCAGAGAGATGGGGCAGATAATAGGAGTTATGCATGGTCCAAAACAGGAAAACCAGCTACCAATTTCATCAACGAACGACAGGTATATGGCTGCAACATCTAATCCAGCCCCGTTACAGAATATTGATACAGGAACAACTATTAATGCCAAGCCCCTAAAATGGCCAGAACCATATGACCATAAAGACCAGACACAATGGGCCGCTACTTACAGTCTACTTCGGTATATCCACCGGCGAGATGTAGTCGAAAGAAGACTCCTCAGCCCGGCAGATTTCTTCACTACGCTTTACAGTCAGGCTGTAACAGGAAATGCTAGAGTCATGGTTACGGGTCAATTTCAGGATCGAATGGCAAACGGACAAATTGATGATGCCCTTGGGTTCTTACAAGCTATGGATGACACCTTCAGGGATCGGAATGCTGAGCAGACTGCAGCATCCTTGTTTTATGCATGCAAACAATTCAAAGACGAGAGCTTAGCATCATTTTTGCCACGTTTTCAGTTATTGCTCGCGCGCAGTCCAAGTTCGTCTGGAGAAGACCAAAACAAAATCTATCAGCTTCGAAATGCGCTCAACAAGACAACCCTTGACTATTTGGTTGGACGCTTAAAGCCTAACTCATATCTTGAGTTTATCGAGTATCTATCGACGGTTGGCGCCGAAATTGAAGAAGTTGGTCGGTTCAAGACGAAGGCATATTCTATTGGTGAGATTGGGAACTTCGATGATGGAACACGTGGTATTGCCGGAGGCAAAATACTAAATAATACAGGTTCTGCAGCGTTCGCAAACCGGCCGTCACAAAACCTCGTAAGTCACCCAAAAGATGCAGATGGCGATGTTAGAATGACTGGGGTCTTTAAGATCCGTGCGAGGTGGGTTTCGATAAAGGAAATTGAACGAAGGAAGATAGAGGGTCTTTGTATTCGCTGTGGAAATAAGGGTCACCACATCTCCTCGTGTCGGTTTTTGCCAGCCGAACGCCCAGAGACTTCAGTAAAATCAACTTCTGCGCAAGAGCCACAATTTGAAATGGGAAGTTGTGTGGTACAAGACGAGCCGTTAAAAGATTAGCCTCTGAAGAAAGTCGCTCTCAGAGGCCGGAAAATGGAGCTTGCAAAACGAATGTAAAGGTACAAACCATTGAAGACGTAGAAGCAGCGGGAAAAATGGATGGAAATTCCTTCATCATAGAAACCTTAGTAAATAAAACATATCCCGTGTCTACTCTGATTGATAATGGTTGTGAATGCCTTGCTGCAGTTAGCGACTCTATGGTGCGCAAAGCTGGCCTTCCCAAGATAAAAATAGCCCCTCGTAGACTCACCGGGGCAACTAAAGGTGAAGAGAAAGGAAATGAATACATAACTGAGATGACAAAAATGGAATTTGACATAAATGGATACCAAAAAACACTATACGCATACATTATTCCTCGTCTCTCTCATGATATGATACTTGGTAAGCTATGGATGGAGAGGGAGGACGTGGTATATCATGCAAAGAAACATTGAATAGATATTCGTGAGGCTGTTGTTAACGGTCAACCCTTACGAGTCTGGGAAAAAGGAATCGAAATGAAATATCAAGAAGTCAGTGGTGTCCATACAGTGCGACCTAGTCTAAATATTTCAGGCCTATCTGCTGGGGTCTTCCTTGCAACGGTGAGAAGAGCTCGACAATCATCAGTTGGGAAGCCAACACAATTATTTGCTGTCTCACTGGCGGATATTCAAAAAGCACTCGCTCCATCAAAGAAATCAGCTACTAGCTTGGATAGGCTTCCTCCTCAGTATGAGGAATTCTCAAATTTATTCAAAAAAGAACTAACTGACGAGTTACCACCCCATCGGTTAAACTGTGATCACGAAATAAAGTTAGAACCTAACAAGGAAATACCTTGGGGTCCCCTTTATGGTATGTCAAGAGACGAACTGTTAGTTCTGAGGAAAACTCTAACCGAACTTTTGGATAAGAATTACATTCGTGCAAGTAGTTCGCCTGCAGGAGCACCAGTGTTGTTCGTTCGGAAACCTGGAGGAGGACTGCGATTCTGCGTAGACTATCGGGCGCTGAACTCTATTTCCAAAGCAGACCGCTACCCGCTACCGTTGATCAAAGAGACTCTCTCAAAACTGAGTAAAGCTAAGTGGTTCACTAAATTAGATGTCCGTTCAGCCTTCCATAAATTACGAATTAAAAAGGGTGATGAGTGGAAAACTGCTTTTCGCACCCGATTCGGACTTTTTGAATGGCTTGTCATGCCGTTTGGTCTCAATGGGGCTCCTGCCTCTTTCCAAAGATATATCAATGAAACTCTACGAGAATATCTGGATGACTTCTGCTCGGCTTATGTTGATGATATATTAGTCTACACAAATGGAGACTTGATAGAACATGAAAGCCATGTTCGACTAGTCTTAGACAAATTACTTAAGGCTGGACTTGGTCTAGATATCGACAAATGTGAATTCAGTGTCAAGAGAACGAAGTATCTCGGATTTATTATATCCAGTGAGGAAGCGGTTCCTTCTGTTCGAATGGACCCCGAAAAAATAAGAGCAATATCAGAGTGGGAGGCACCAACTACAATAAAAGGATTAAGGAGCTTCCTCGGTTTTGCAAATTTTTACCGTGGATTTATTAATGGGTATTCAAAGATTTGCGCACCTCTGACGTCATTAACAGGAAAAGGTACTCCATGGAAGTGGGACTTGGAGCAGGGACAAGCGTTCGAAACTCTGAAGTCAAAGTTTGTAGCAGAGCCAGCTCTCGCACAATGGGATCCTGATCGAGAAACCATGCTCGAGGCAGACTGTTCAGGGTACGCCCTTGGTGGTTGCCTACTACAAAAGCAAGAAGAGTCACTATGGAAACCAGTAGCATACTACTCTCGCAAATTAACTGGAGCCGAGATGAATTACCAAATTCATGATAAAGAATTGTTGGCAATTGTGGCTTGTATAAGAGAATGGGACGCAGAGTTGAGGGGCCTAGCAAAACCTTTTACCATCATAAGTGATCATATGAATTTAAAATACTTCTTGACAACAAGAAATCTTACAGAAAGACAGATTCGTTGGGCAGAGTTATTATCGAGATTCCGATATTACTTACAATATAGAAAAGGTGCAGAAAATGAACGAGCAGATGCTCTTTCACGAAGAGACCAAGATAAGCCTAAGGAAGGAGATCCCCGTCTTTTAAGTCGAGAAAGACAAGTATTAAACCCTATTGTCGTAAAAAGGATTAAAGTTAGAGGATTTGAGATTGCAGAAGGAAATGACATGTTTGTGAATCAAGATCTGCAAATGTTATGGAATCGAGCGATCCAGGAAGACTCTAATTATGGTCGTATAATTGAGGCTGTGCACAATGGCGATCGCGTCTGGCCAAAAGATCTTAAAGTACGAGTAGAAGGATCGGAAGAACCAAAACCGTTGAAGGCCACCATTGCAGCGTGTAAATTTGATGGCGAAACAGGTACTCTCCGCTATCAAGAACGAATCTGGGTCCCGATGTATGAACCGTTAACTACTGCGCTGATACAGAACACTCATGATGCGGTGGTTTCCGGACATCCTGGAAGAGACGCAACATTAGCGCAAGTGTCACGAAATTATTTCTGGCCCGGTATCAGTAAAGCTGTAAAACGTTTCTGCAAAAATTGCCATGTATGCGGTCGATCATCTATTTGGCGACATGAAAAACAAGGCCTCTTAAAACCCCTACCAGTACCTGATAGATTCCACCAAGAATTGTCCATTGATTTTATGGTGGACCTTCCGGAATCAAATGGCATGACAAATATTATGGTAATAACTGATAGGTTATTAAAATCAGTTACCTTAGAAGCTATGGCAAGAATGGACGCCGAGAAATGCGCAGAACGATTCATAGATTGTCATTGGAGATTTCACGGATTTCCAAAATATATCACGAGCGATAGAGGATCTAATTGGACGAGTAAATTTTGGAAACGCCTATGTGAGTTGGTAGGAATAGAACAAAGATTGAGTACGGCCTATCACCCACAAACTGATGGAGCAACTGAAAGGGCAAATCAAGAGGTCCAAACATATTTGAGGGCTTATGTTAGTTACTCCCAATATGATTGGGCAGAATGCCTACCCGCAGCTCAGTTAGCAATTAATAATAGAGATGTAATGTCTCTAGGTGGTATAAGCCCGTTTTTTGCAACACATGGATACCACGTTAATCCAATCCAGAATAATTTACCAGATTCAAGTATACCTGCATCGAATGGGAAGAGGAGAGCCGAATCTTTTGTGGAGAGATTGGCCAATAGAACCGCATATATGCAAGCGGCTATGGCAGCTTTACAAGAAAGGAGTAAAGACCAAGCTAATAAACACAGGCAGCCAGCGCCTCGTTATGTTATTGGTGATAAAGTGTGGCTACTTTTGAGAAACATTAAGTTCGATAGTCAACCTTCAAAAAAACTTGCATGGCAACACGCTAAGTATGAAGTGACAAATGTTATATCTCCAGAAGTTGTTGAACTGAATGTGCCTGGAAAAATACATAATCGATTCCATGTGGATCTACTATTGCCGGCTCATGAAAATCCTTTACCGTCTCAAAAAATTGAAGATAAAGATCCCGGCCCAATTTCAAACCTTGACGGCAAAGATCAATATTTTATAGATGAAATACTGAGATGTAGGACGTGGAAAGGAGAACGTCAAGCACTAGTGAAATGGAGAGGACAATTACAACCAGAATGGACTTCTTTAGTTAATCTGCAGGACGCAGCTGCATTAGACCATTGGGAGAATAAATGGGGACCAGCTGAATCAAACAATGGTCCACAACCAAGAAAGAGGAAGTATAAAAAGGAAGGGGGTAATGTTACGGTTTAACCAATACGCTTAGCTTAGGTGGTTACCTAAGCAATCACATGAGTTGTGCTTAGTCAGCAGTGAAGATTTGTAAATAATTAGACGTTGCATTAGCTCTTTCCTTTCCTCAGATTAGTTTAATTCAATAAACATCACAAGACCATCTCGGTTACCGTTACAGCTTCAAAGTAAATACTTCCCAGACATTTTCAAGTTAGCAGATGTCATCCTGCTTCCGAAGCCAGGCCGAGACCATAGCACGGCAAAAGGCTGGCGGCCTATAGCCCTGCTCTCCTGCTTGGGAAAGGGTTCAGAGAGATTAGTATCTAAGAGATTGGCCCACACGGCACTAGAAAGACAAGTCATACCTAGACAGCTGTTTGGTGCGCTTCCCAAAAGATCCGCCAACGACCTGGCAGCATGCGTCATCCACGATATCGAACACACCCTCACCATGCGGCAAACGGCAGTGTTGGTAACATTAGACGTCCAAGGCGCCTTCGACGCAGTACTTTTCGAGAGACTCCTCAAGAGGATGAGGAAGATGGGATGGCCCGAGTACACAATTGAATGGACAAGATTCTTCCTTCGAGGTCGATCCGCCCGGGTACGTTTCGACTCGGGCATCACGGATCCAAGACAACTAGAGTGTGGCCTACCACAAGGATCACCACTGTCACCAATCCTCTTCATCTTCTATATGGCAGAACTAGTAGCGGGCAGCAACTGGAGGCTCGGCTATGCGGACGATGTGGCAATCCTCGGAATAGGCCCCACCCCGGCAGACGCAGCGGCGAGGGCTCAAGAAGAGGTGGACAGAGTATTAGGATGGGCTAAAGAAAATGCAGTCACTTTTGACCCCACGAAGGCCGAAGCCGTATACTTCCTCGGCAAGCGATCCAGACACACAACACTACCCGAAATTAGAATGGGTAACTACACGATCCAAGCAAGCGAGGAGATCTGCTGGCTGGGCATCTTCTTTGACAAAAGTCTCAACTTTCGCCGCCACGCCGCCGAGTGGGCATCCAAAAGAGTCAGACTCGCCCAGTACCTTCGACGCATCGCGTCGTGCACTATAGGACCGCCCCCAGGCCTAATGACAACAATCGTTCGCACGGTAACACTACCAACCGTTCTCCACGGCGCGGAAGTTTGGTGGCCCGGCCGCACCCGCGCTACAAATATAGGTGAAACCTGAAACTCCTGCGGGAAGCAACTCGCAACCATAGACAATACTATCATGACAGGCATTGGAGCAGCCATTCCCTCATGGAGGACTATGCCAACAGTGGCCTTACAAAGAGAGACCGGAATACCCCCGGCGCATGTTCTCCTAGAAGAAAAACGTCTCGCTAACAGCGCCAGAATCCGACGCCTCGATATCAACCACCCTCTCCACCTCCGAGCCAGGGAGAGTACTGAGGATGCACGTCGCAGACTCAGACTACGCACTTCAAATAGAGGCCGGTGCACAACAGATCACATTCACGACTTGCGCAACCAGCGATCATACCTGCTGCACCCCGAGTCTGAAGGTCCACCCCCCCTCCAAGGGCCAGGACCCAGCCCTCCTAGACTACCACACTTGGATAAAGAAAGAGCAGCAAGAGAAACCACAGAGTGGCTGGCCGGCCTAGCCGCAGACACTTTGTGCGGCTATAGCGACGGATAGCTCTCTTCCGGCGCAAAAGCCGGGTGGGGCTTCGTTACCTACCCAATCGGCACGTCAGAATCCCCCGAGTTACACGACTCAGGCACGCTCAGCGGCGCACAAGTATACGACGCCGAAATCCACGGAGCCATGGCGGCTCTAAAGGCCATCATAGCCTCCAAAGGACACCTCGATAGAACGATGATATATGTTCTGTTGGATAACCTAGAAGCTGATCACGCTCCATAGACGGGGATCACCACCTCGTCAGCGTGGCGTGTACAAAGCTTCCAACACATAACTCGACAGATCACAACGTCAGTACAAGTCTGATGGGTTCCCGGGCACCAAGGCATTTGAGGCAACGAAGTAGCAGACCGACTCGCCAAGGCAGCCCTCGAGGCCGACACGGCTCCTGCGACCAACTCGGGGCTGGTGACGCTAGCTTGAATCAAGCGGATGGCACGCGATAGCTCAGACCAACTAACAATGGAGTGGTGGAAATCAGACCGAACGACCAGATACGCCGAATTAGAGCTACGAATGAGACGGAAAAAGCCCCCAGAACTCGCTCTGCCCAGAGCACTCTACGCCCGCCTGCTAGCCGCCCGAACGGGCCATGGAGATTTCGCGGCATATCACCGCCGCTGGAACCACGAATCCGCAACACTCGTCTGCCCATGCGGGAGAGAAACATCAGTAGGACATTTAGTCGAGTGCCGGATGGCCCTAGCCAATTGGCGCATCATCAGCGGATGCAGGAGAGCACCAGCTCTACACGAGCTGCTTGGCGAAGGAGGCTGGAAAACGTTTGCAGAATACGTGATAGCCAGCGGGATATACAAAAACTCAAGCACAGGCACGACAGGAATCGGCTAGGAGGTGAAAACGTAGATGGCCAAACTATAAGCCCATAGAGGAGAGGGTTAAAAAAATAAAATAAGATAAAATAAAATAAAAAATAAAAATTTTAGACTCGGGTGCGTGGTGGCCGAGGCGTAGCAGAGCGATAAGCAAAGCCCAGGGGCAAAAACTTTCTTTTGTTTTCTCGAAAATCAAGCTCGCCATGTTCAACACATGTTTTGTAGTAGTAGTCTTATAGTTTCCGGTCATTAAAGTGGGACAAGGCTCTGGTAGCCAACCTGATCCAACCCGGCCCCACTCGCGTCGGACTCCTCCACAGGAGTGTAGGGCTAGAAAACGGCCTGTCGCGTAGTAATAAAAAAAAACTCGATGTGTAGATTGAATAAAGCTATGCAACTAATACGCGTCACAGGATCTCATATTTATATACGCTTAGAAACAAAACAAATTATAATCACGCTAACTCCTTACTGTCAGAGGTTGTGAGCTACTTAGTCATGTGACAGGGGTTTGAGCCACATTGTGGCGTTAGATATTCTGGCTGTTTATTTGTAGCTCTACAAACTTCTTTATTATCCCATTCTGAAATATGTTTATGGGCCACAATGACCTGGGGAGTTCTGGTAGATTCTATGGTGTTCTATGGTATTCTATGATGCCCCTTGTTGTTCTATTTACCTGTGCAGGAGTTCTAGATGGTTCTTTCAGTGGCTTGTTGGACCATGTCCTAAAATGTATATATAGCTGTCCTTACTGTACCTCTGAAGTCTCCAGATCAGAGTCTTGTATTTATCTTTACTTATTGAAGAATCTGTTTGAAATCTCAATCCTATCAATTACACTACCATTGTGGTTACTGTTCTTCTGGACCATTGTTATTGATATTGATATTGTCATTGTTACAGCTATTGTTGTTGCTATTGTCCTTGTTATTGTTATCGTGTTTACTGCTGTTGTTAGTGTTATTGCCATTTCCCTGTTATTGTTACTGTTATTGTTGCTGTTACTATTATTGTTGTTGCTTATCTATCATTGCCTCAGTTACCGATATTGGTACTTTATTTCTATTGACAGCGTTGTCTTTGGTATTAATCCTGCACCGTTCTGACACTTACGCCTTAATTCATCCTCATATATCCATATGGCTATCACTATCAATATCCTGTTCCTAACCGTACTCCATGCATACATCACATGACAGACGCAACCTGGTAGAAATTCCAAGTACATGATTAGTCATGCCTCTGGTTGATAGATTGAGGCGACATATGCGCCGCGCGCCCGTTGAGCAATATATTGATCTTTCGGCGTGGCTAATTTCCGAATTTTGCCTCTAGTGCCTTTGATATTGATTTCCTTGTTTCCGATAAGACGAATATTATTACATTGTTTTTTCTGACTGAGATAGATGTTATTATTTATCAAAGTGATCAAACCTCCATTAAACTGTAGAGTATTTAACACTGTCAGCTTCTCTCGTTCTTTAGCCAAAAATTTGGCCTCCTCTAGTTGATCTTCTTCTCTAGCTGCGAAGATAAAATTGGCAAGAATAAGTGTGTCATCAGTTTGGAGCCCAATCAAGCCAAGAAAATTGTCAGTGGTGTGAAATAAACATGGATGAAATGTCGACGGTATCATGTTTAGCTTTTGAAGATGATGGTGATGGTATCTATTATGCCAATGATTCCCAGCCTCTGGTATACCATAGAGTGGTCTTTTTACTAGCCAAATAGTTCCAGGGGGAAGTTTGATGTCAATAGGAGAACGCACAAAAAATTTTCTTGTTAATGACGTAGTTGATTGTACATATGCCTCGGAAATATCTCGCAAATAAAGATTAATACCCTCAATTTCATTTCTCAGACAAGCTGCGATTAGCAGAATAATTTGTTGGCTCACTCTTTGTATTGTTAGAGACTGTGTAAGAGCAGAAGTATTTCCATCATCCTTGTAAGCTTGAACTACAAGTCTTGATTTCTCAGCTGCCTTATTGGTACTGGGGTTCTTTATTTCATTGACAAATCGGGAATTGAAGATTCTTATACCTTCAGGAACACTATTTATTGGTACCACTTCGAAAACGCCTTTCTCCATCAGCCCATCAATTTCTTTGCGTTTAGACTCAGTGAAAGTCGGAAAATATGTATTTGTGATAAGAGCTTCATTAGGGTCATTGAGTTGGAGCTGCATAAAAATATCTGCAGGTAGATGATCATCATAGGGTAGTTTTCTTGTAGCTGTTTTACGCTCTGAACGCCGAGGTTGATGTTGAGGTTCGGGCTCGATATTAGGTACTACAGAAAATTCATTATTTACATGCTCAGAGATAGCAGGTGCTGTAATCAAATCTTTGTTGGGTGCGGTGTCAGTTCCAGCATTGATTGGTTCCTGAAAAAATGGGTTAACTGAGGTGCTGCGGAAGTCAGTTATACTGCTAGGGAGTAAAATCTTGCAAGTTTCGCCATCAATACCGAGAAACTTGTAAGGACCTTTCCAATGGCCACTTTGTCCAGAATTTCCTTCACGTCAGTCAAGCACATCAGAACCTTGGGTGAGACCATGTAAACAAATTGTTGACGGACCATTTCGTTGATTAAGTGCATAGGCAATTTGTTCTTGTGCACGAGATTTTCCAATTTCTCCCATCGCTTTTTGGATGGCTTTGGCGCGTTGTAAAATTGTTGGCGCCGGGGAATCAATTTCACTCATCCGAGGATAAGTTCCAAACACCAGAAGAGTTAGTGCCAAGCCATCTAGCCCGGCAGAGTTGTTTACAGCTTTAACAGCCATTTGCAGTGTTATTTCCTTGCTGATTCCTGAGCCTTTCAGTTCTTCGACCACACTTTTGTAAGCTCAACAAAGCATATGATGATAGCGCTCTACGATACCTATTGACCATTGCGCTTCAACAGGTACACTTTGTGCGAATTGCAAGGGACGAGGCGTGTTGAACGAACTCTTTTCCCACAAAATTTGTTCCTGCATCATTGTTGTAATTACCGCTCATGTCCAGGGTGTTTAATGAGCCATGCATGGACTTGAGCACTGATCATTGGTGTCGCTGTGCAGACTCGATCTATGCAATGAGTCTCACTAGTCAGGATCGGTTAGATTGCACAACTCGATACGAGTAACATATAGTGACAGTAATCGGATATAGGTATAATGGGATTGAAGCACAGGCCAATCCTTAGTGTATATAATCACATAGCTTAGCACCATTTGACATATATACATGAGTTTTTTATATATTACTAAATACACACTTTCACAAGGCCCACCTACACTTACTCCATATTTATAATAATCATTTATTATCCAATCAGGTGGTCAAACGTAGGTGTCTATCCAACATTGCCATAAGGCATCCCACGTGTGTTTTGAGCTTAAGTTATCAAACCATCTGGCGGCTTGGAAACGAGTAGCTTCATCAACAACATGCAAGACTGGCTTGCCCTCTATATACATTATGTCGATGATGATTGAGTAATTAAAGTGAAGTTCATCCCTTAAATTAAATTTGAATATGCTAGGTGATTTTCCTTTTGACTGGCATTGCTTGCAAAAGCTTATTAGGTTATTGAGATAAGAAATATTAAAGTTGTTGTGACCAGAGCGTTCAAGTAATAGACGAAGTCTATGTTATAAAATAAACAGTCTAGCATCCCACGCGATGCGCGTCTCACACCGACTCGTACACTGTCACGTGATCGTCATCATCTCATATGTTATATTTAGATTTACCACTTTATGTCTATTTATGTCATCTATAACTATGGATGGTACAAGCCAACAGCTATGTCACGGTCCTAGTCCAGTTCCAAAATCGTATTCAAGTGTGACGGCTGTTTAGCCGCAGTAACCCTGTAGCCTATGCCGACTAGCATAGGCAAGTAGTAGCGCTTGGACATATATAAGTGGGACTAATCCACAATACTAAACCTGATGGAGCTTTCTAGAATTGTGGAGCATGCTGTATGTATATTTATATCTGTGGCTACACACTTCAGTGGTCTGAGGAACATTCCAGAAACCATGACATTGAACATTTATACAAATTGTAATTACAAACATAGATTTCTTCCTTAGATAGAATATAAACTACCATTAGGTATACAGTTGCTTCAGCCTATATACTGCGATCCGTGACATATATTCTATCTCTTCTTCAATTATTTCAGTCAGTTCAGTCAGTTCAGTCAGTTCAGTCAGTTCAGTCAGTTCAGTCAGTTCAGTCAGTTCAGTCAGTTCAGTCAGTTCAGTCAGTTCAGTCAGTTCAGTCAGTTCAGTCAGTTCAGTCAGTTCAGTCAGTTCAGTCAGTTCGGAGAGATGAATAGTGCGCTTCTGAAGCCTCCCTCCAAGGAAATAAATGGCGGGGGCTCACGGGCAAAATGGAAATCAGAAGATGAATTAGCAAGGCTTCGTTTTGCGGGATTTTGTTTCAGGTGCGAGAGGAGAGGATGCATGTCTAGAGTGTGCCCCCTACTTCCAGCTATAAGACCACAGAAGTTTAAAAAGTGTTTGTCTCTCAGAACGAGTACTGGTAAAGACGATCCGTATGGTGATGGTCTTGGCCAAATCGACCCGAATGTTTATGAAGAGGATCCATATGGGGATGGTCTTGGCCCAATCGACCCGAATGTCTATGAAGAAATCTTAGATGATGATGTTCAAAAAATGAATTTCTCGGGAAGAAAAGACTTAAAATTACATATTAGAAGTCCAACTATCAGAGTAAATACTGCTGCTGGTCAAGAAATCAGGATGAATACACCACCATTTCTAGTCAATGCGTTGCTAAATGACACTATGATGGTGCAAGCTTTGATTGACAATGGTTGTCTATGTTCAGACATCATTGATGATGCCCTGACGACCCTGTTAAATTTGCCGCGAATTAAAATCTTACCTCGGGCGCTTGAGACTGCAGAGATGTTAACAACCACGAAACCAATTATAGATTCGATCACATTTATTTCCTTAGATTTAGATGGGCACGTTACTTCAAAATTATGGCTCTACGTTGTTCCTCAAAGCACACACAAAATGATCTTGGGAAAAAAGTGGCTTGAGGAGCAGGATGCTATAATACACTCGAAAGATCAACAGTTGGAACTCAGAAAAGCCGGAATAACTATATCTAGTGTTCAGAGATGGAGAGAAGATCTAAAAAGTGTAACGCAACCTCGCTATGCGTCAGTAAACACGATTACATCAATGGTTGACACAGTACCAGTATGTAAGGCTTCGATTGAGGACATAAGCAAGGCGCTGCGCGGAAAACCACAACTATCAGTTGAACAAGCACGAGAGCGTTTGCCGGAAGAGGTGAAAGACTTTGCACATCTATTTGCTGATAATGCTGGCGCTGGAGATTTACCCCCTTCTAGAGGTATTTTGGATCACGCAATAAACTTACGTAGCGAGAATGGAAAGCCGTTATCGCCTCCCTGGGGACCCCTCTACAACATGTCTCGCGAAGAATTGTTAGTGCTGCGAAAGACATTGACAGATCTCTCAGAAAAGGGTTGGATTCGTCCAAGTAGCTCCTCGGCAGCAGCTCCAGTACTTTTTGCAAAGAAACCCAACGGAGGTCTTCGATTTTGTGTAGACTATCGTGGGTTAAATGCCTTAACGATTCCGGACCGCTACCCATTGCCCTTATTCAAAGAAACTTTACGGCAGCTTTCGAAAGCAAGGTGGTTCACCAAGTTAGATGTGAAATCAGCATTCCACCGCGTTCGAATACGAGAAGGGGACGAATGGATGACTGCTTTTCGATGCAGACTAAGACTTTTTGAGTGGCTGGTGACACCATTTGGATTAGCGAATGCACCTGCTACATTTCAAAGATATATAAACGAGCAGTTGCGCGAGCACCTAGATTTAGATGCGACGGCTTACATGGATGATATATTGGCATATACAGATGGAAGTGAGGAAAGCCATTGGAAAACCGTGCGCAGTATCTTGACCAAGCTTGACAAAGCCGGACTATATCTAGATATTTATAAATGTGAATTTCTTTGTAAGCAAGTCAAGTACCTCGGCTTCATTATACGGGCAGGGAAGAGTGTTACTGTCGACCCATCTAAAGTTAAATCAATTCTTGAATGGCAGGCTCCAGTCTCAGTAAAGGGGGTCAGATCATTCCTCGGGTTTGCGAATTTTTATCGATGTTTTGTTAAAAATTTCTCTGAAATTGCAGCACCGCTAACTGAGCTAACAAAAAATAAGACGACATGGCGGTGGGAACGTGATGAAAATAAGGCATTTGAGACACTCAAGAAAATTTTCGCCTCAGAACCAGTATTAGCTCAATGGGACCCAGAACGGGAGACTATACTGGAAGCGGATTGTTCAGGGTACGCCATGGGTGCTTGCCTTTCACAAGAAGATGATCAAGGAAGATTGCGACCGGTAGCCTACTTCTCTAGGCGATTAACTAGCGCCGAGGTAAATTATCAGATTCATGATAAAGAGATGTTAGCAATAGTATCTGCTATGCAGGAGTGGAAAGCAGAGTTACAATCTGTAATGAGACCATTTACTATTTGGACTGACCATAAGAACTTAAATTACTTTGCAACAAAGCGTTTACTAAGCGAGCGCCAGGCGCGATATAGCGAGTTTTTACAGCAGTTCAGATACAAACTTAAGTGGAGGGCCGGAAGAGCTTGCGAACGTCCAGATGCTCTTTCACGTCGCGATCAAGATAAGCCTATGGACCTTAGTGATGAACGGAACGCTGGACGGGTCATGCAACTTTTTACTCCAATAACTGCCAGTTTAGTTAATACTTCATCAGGACAAATTACATCTAACCCTGTCGCAATTCCTTTCGATGGAGGTATGAATGAGATTGTTCATACGGATAAAGCAGCAACCATAGGAATTTTCGAAGAATTAGAATTGCAGGATCTATGGGTAAAAGGTATAACGGCAGACAAAGATTGGAGACGTGCACGCGATTCAGTTCAAGCCGGCGAAAGAGGATTTCCACCAGATCTGGCGAGCAAAATGAAGGTCAATTTCAGCGAGTGTACAGTAGCAGCTGATGGCGTCCTTAGGGGTCGAGAAAATCGAATATGGGTACCAGAATACGAGCCACTTCGCACTGCACTCATGCAGCGTATTCATGATAGTCACCTTGCTGGCCATCCAGGCAGGGACACAATGATTAGTATGCTTTTACGTCGATGGTTTTGGCCGAAGATGCGGGATTCAGTCAGAAGATTTATCAGAAATTGTGACGTATGTGGAAGAACTACGGTCTGGCGAGAGTCGAAAGCAGGTTTCCTACGGCCGCTGCCAATTCCCGACAGAATTGGAAGTGAGTTGACGATCGATTTTGTAACAAACCTTCCATTGTCTAAAAGATGCTCAAATATCATGGTCATCACTGACAGGCTTTCGAAAGATATTTTTGTATTTGGAGCAAGCTAAATGGAAGCTCAATACTGTGCAGGGCTATTTATAGATCGTTATTACAGGTACTTTGGATTTCCCCGATTCTTAACTAGTGATAGGGGCAGTGACTGGACGAGCCATTTTTGGAAAGAACACTGCAAGCTTACAGGGATAAAACAACGGTTAACAACTGCATATCACCCACAGTCAAACGCTAGCGAAAGAGCTAATCAGGAGCTCTACAAATATTTACGGGCATTTACCTGTTATGCGCAAGACAACTGGATGGATTTACTGCCGTTAGCTCAACTAGCAATGAATTCGCGACCAAGTTCAGCCATTGGAGGAATGAGCCCATTTTTCTTAAGAAATGGCTATGACTTGGATCCTATAGCGGAGCCTGTCGTGGAACCTGGAAATAAAAGTCACCACTCTGGAATAATTGCTGGAGAGAAATATGTGCAAAGGCTTAGAGATGCTCAAGACTTTGCCCAAGCAACGATGGCGTCCGCCCAACAGCGGTATGAAGGGAATGCAAATAAGTTTCGGCGACAGCCTGAGAGATTAAAGTGGGCGACAAAGTTTGGCTAGACTTAAGAAACGTAAAGACTCCACAATTGTCCAAAAAGCTAGCATGGCAACACGCGAAATACGAGGTTATAGCTGTCCCAGATGCATTAACGGTTGAACTGAGCGTGCCGGGAACCATCCATAAGCGCTTCCATGTTGATTTAATAAAGCGAGCTGGGGATGATCCGTTTCCCAGTCAGGTACGAGATGATGCTCAAAACCCTCCTGTCGTTAATGAAGTAGATGGTCCAGAATATGAGGTGGAATCTATTTTGAGAGCCAGAACAATAAGACGAGGTCGAGGCAAATTACGCCAAGCTTTAGTTAAATGGGTTGGCTGGGCTGACCCTACTTGGGAGCCTATAGATTGTATAAAAGATACAAAAGCTGTTGACGATTTTGAGGAATCATTTGGTCCTATTACCACTAATGATGGTCCTGAAGAAACGCAAATCGGAGGTTTCGTGGGTCCAGCAGGGCCTAAAATAACTGAAAAACGTCGAGAGAAGCGGCGAGGGAAAATGGGAACTACCCCCCCCCCAAAAAAAGCGTAAGGGAGGGCAATGTGACGGCTGTTTAGCCGCAGTAACCCTGTAGCCTATGCCGACTAGCATAGGCGAGTAGTAGCGCTTGGACATATATAAGTGGGACTAATCCACAATACTAAACCTGATGGAGCTTTC
This sequence comes from Podosphaera xanthii, assembly GCA_028751805.1. NCBI lineage: Eukaryota > Fungi > Ascomycota > Leotiomycetes > Helotiales > Erysiphaceae > Podosphaera > Podosphaera xanthii. The sequence goes on from JAPWIX010000023.1 coordinate 1,419,724, forward strand.
TAGAATTGTGGAGCATGCTGTATGTATATTTATATCTGTGGCTACACACTTCAGTGGTCTGAGGAACATTCCAGAAACCATGACATTGAACATTTATACAAATTGTAATTACAAACATAGATTTCTTCCTTAGATAGAATATAAACTACCATTAGGTATACAGTTGCTTCAGCCTATATACTGCGATCCGTGACATCAAGGGACCCCTGGTTTTCTAAATTAGTTAAGTAGGATTCTCTCGGAGTCCGGAGTGCAGGATCAGCAGTGTGTGTAATTCTATGCGTTCGGAGTTGGGCATGATTTGGAGTTGTGCTAAGCGTTGGAAAATTGGGTTTTCTTACAGGGTCAGGGTTGTAAGGAGTTTAGTGCGTGGCTTTGTTAGCGCGGCCCCACTAGTAGGGGGAGGCCCGACGAGGTACATGTAGATATATACTCAGAGGATAGCGATCTTGAGAGATCGTGTTACGTCTTGTTTTCTTTCTACGCTATATTCTTACAATAGCCATTTATTCCTCGTTCCTAAGATATTCCATCTTCCCTTCCTACCATCCCGTCCAAATCCGTTACAAGCTACACATATGAGCGTCGTACACCTAAGTATCCTGGGGGAAACATTCAGGTTTAGGACTTACTCATACCATGATAATATTGTTATATTGGGACATCAATGTCTATCATGAATAATGCTAATTAAAGTCCCATAAGGGTTACTGTCATAAGCAGTATGTAGACAGTATGGGGAGAGAAAGGGGTCAAGAGGTGGGTGTCAGGCTAATGGTTGCCATCCTACATCATACACGAGATAGATGCATCACCACTCGGCTAAAAGGCCAGACCAGAATCATAGAACACTATGATCTGGCAATCTCCATATATATATTATACAGTAGAGGCTTTCCTGACAGTAACACTCCTATATATAACGAGCTCTCTTTGTCACGGAACGGCCCGCTGAAGCTAGTCGTTTCGGCTTGAATTCATTTAGTTCTTTTGCATAAATTTTATTCACATATTGTCTTTAATTAATTGGCGTGAGTTTTCATGCATTTTGTCGATCTTCATCAATGGCTTCAATGACGTTGATAAATTATTTTGCCGATTGTCACTAATTACTTAATATTGTTATTATTGTTGGACTTTTCCTGTTGATTGTTATTAACAACGATTGAACTCCAGACATTGCATAGTTCTATGGAATTCTATTTCAATCGACGGTATTTTGGGTGTTCTACAATATTCGCTGACGTTCGATGGGATGGGGTTCTATTAACCAGTACTAGGGAATGTACTAGGTAGACTCATGTATAAATAGTGGTTAGGCCTTCTAGTTGAAAGCTCTCCAGCTTTCAGTCTTGTATTTATTCTACGTATCTAGTCTAGTCAGGATTCAAGAAGTCAGGTTATCCACATCTACACTTGTCATTTGTTACAAAAGCTTACGTGACATTATCTGGTATTGTCAGTGTCCCAGAGTTCCAGGTATTCAGTATTTCAAGAGATTGTTCACCAAGATCAAGCCCAAGCTAAACCATTAAGATCCAAGTACAAGGAGTCACGACATTACTGAAAGCTCTCTTTTAACTCATCATGAACCCAAGCTCAAGCACTCAGGACTTCCCATGTCAAGAACGTCAGGTTTTAGAACAGATTTCCGAGATATCAGATGTCTCGCAGTTTATCCAAGGAGTTCAGTCTGACCCGGCCCTGGTCATTGATGCGATCAAGGCCTTGAAAGTTAGAAGCGAAGTGGCTGAAGCACAGTTAGAGGCGGCAAATCGAAGGATTCAGAAGTTAGAAAAGAAGCCTGCCTCCCAGAAACCCCAGCAGCAAGATGAGAACCTATTGGCGAAGTTAGTCGAAGCATTGAGCCTCAGGAATGCTGCAGTAAGTGAACAGGCCGAGGAGAATTTAGCGTCAAGATTAGTCAATATTCTAGACGCTAGGAATACTGCACGATCGGCACCAGTTCCAGATACCCATGTGTTCTCGGGAGCTAAGAGGGATTTTTATACGTGGAAGGAGTCAATCCTAATGAAGATCAAGGGAAATCTGGACCACTATCCTACTGAGCAATCTCGAATGATTTACGCTTATTCAAGAATGAATTCCGAAAGTAAAACGCATCTGCAGACTTGGATCCAGGATGGAACGTTTACATTCCCTTCGTTTACGCACATGATGGATCAATTAACCGTGATATTTGGTGATCCTAATCGAGTACGTGATGCTACCTCACGTCTCCATTCTAACCCGCAGAAGAACAAGAATTTCAGTACCTGGATAGCAGAAATCCGTCGTGATGCAGCCATAGCCGGATACGAGAGTAATTCTCGTTATCTCAAGGATTTAGTCCTCAATAATATGAGTCTGGAACTGAATAAAGCCCTTGTTCACGAGCGCGAGATTGACCTTCTTGGATTCGACGAAGCAGTATCTCGTCTTCAAGACATCGAAAATCGTCTACGATCTTTTTCTCATGCCGAATATCGATTTCGATCTCGTTATGCTGGTTTAAACCGACCGCCAGTTATACCTCAAGAATCGACTCAGCCGTCATCGCTAGCTGTTATTGACGACCCTATGGACTTATCAGCGACTGTGGCTCAAAAAAGAGGGCCAATCTCTCAGGAGGAAAGAAAACGACGCAAGCAACTGGGGTTATGCTATTACTGCGCTGAGCGTGGCCACCGATCTTTTGAATGTACAAGGAAATCGCAGCCATTATAACAGGCTCGGGTTGCTGAGGTGGGGAACGCTAATGAGGATGATCCTGATTCGGGAAAAGATTTAGCCCTTTAGAAAGTCGCCTAAAGGGCGTGTCGTCTGTATTGACACTCTCGTCGATTGCCATTGGGGAAGGAATTTGGAATCAGACAAGTCACTTTGTAATCAGATGTTATCTTAAAAATAGAAAGTCTCTTGTTGTTCCAGCCTTTGCTCTCATTGACAGTGGAGCCTCTGCCTATGGCTTTGTAGACGTTCAATTTGCGCACGCTAATGATCTTGATCTTGTCCCTATGTCTCGACCTCGCTCTTTGAAAGTCTTTGATGGAACGGTGTCAGCTCATGGAAAGATAACCCACATGGCTAAAGCTAATATTTCAATCTCTGGCCATATTGAACGGATTTACTTTTTCGTTACGGCTTTAGCCAGTTTTGATGTTGTCCTTGGTCTACCATGGCTTGAACGCCACAATCCAGAAATTAATTGGTCCAAGGGGAATCTTAAGTTCAATCAGGACAGTTGTAGAAGACATTCAGGAAGATTTCCCATCAAGATTAATGCCGTCTCGCCAAATGAAATTGATGATGGAAGAAGAAATTTATCTAGACCAAAATGCCCTGAACGCCTAACAAATGTTGACTCATGTAGCTATCAGGATTTTAGAGATTATGCTGGGGAAGAAGATCTGAAAGTCATGTCCGTGTCACTTGAAGATATTCAGGAAGCCCTCAGAGATAAGCCTAGAGTTAACCCGGCGGAGAAATTGCCAAAAATTTACCATGATTATCTACCTGTATTTTCAAGGGACGAAGCCGACAAGTTACCTCCACATAGACCTAGTGACCACCGGATTGTTCTCAAACCTGGTTCCGAGCCACCTTGGGGACCCCTCTATGGCATGTCTCGCGAAGAGCTTGAGGTGCTAAAGAAATATATTCATGAGAATCTTGAAAGGGGATTCATAAGACCTAGTTCGTCACCTGCATCTTCTCCGGTTCTCTTTGTCAAAAAGCCAGGTGGAGGTCTTCGTTTTTGTGTAGATTACAGAGCACTGAATGATGTGACTATCAAAAACAGGTATCCGATACCTCGTATCCATGAAACTTTGTCGCTCTTAGGGAAGTCGAGGTTTTTCACAAAGTTAGATGTTATTTCTGCTTTTAACCGGATGCGCATTGCCCAAGGGGATGAGTATCTAACTGCATTCCGGACCCGATTTGGGCTGTATGAGTATCTGGTTATGCCTTTCGGTTTAGCTAATGCTCCCAGTTCATTCCAGAATTATATCAATGATACTGTCATGGCTGCCAAGAGCTCAGAGTCAGATGTCCAATATTAGGGGCAAGGGTCCACGACACGAGGCAGTTACGCGACTGACTAGGAAAGTCGGGCATGACTTATTTACGCGACTCACGGAAAGAGTCAGATGCGGATGATACGAAGGCTACAGTGTTAGGTTAGTTTGAGCTTGTATCTTGATTCCGGAAAGACTATGTAATTAGGTGTAACCTGTATATATATAATGAGGCTGGATCTGGGACTTAGATCTCCAGCTTCTCAATCTATCTTCTTGCATTACTTGCTTGCATCCTTTCGTCTTGTTCCATTTGTCTTGTTTCGTTCGTCTTGTTCCGACCTAAGTCTACCGCCCCACGTCATCCGTACCTCGCAGACGGCGATTATACTCAACTTGTTGCACGCCGTAACAGATACGCTAAGGGGATACTTAGATAATTTTTGTACAGCCTACATTGACGATATTCTAATATTTAGCGAAAGCCTTGAAGAGCACGAGAGTCATGTCAAGAAAGTACTTGCTCGCCTGATGAAAGCAGGACTTCAGATAGACATTAAAAAATGCGAGTTCAGCGTAACCCACGTCAAGTTTCTCGGTCTTGTCATCACAACAGAGGGCATAAAGATGGACCCTTCAAAGTTGGAAGCCATTGAGAAGTGGGAAACTCCTAAATGTACCAAAGATGTATTCAGATTTATTGGCTTTGCCAATTACTACCGCCGATTCATCCACAGGTTTGGTTCCATTGTTATGCCCCTGACTGATCTAATGAAGAAGAATGTTCCCTTTAAATGGGGTTCCACCGAGGAAGCAGCCTTTAGTGAAATTAAGTTGAAATTCAAAAAAGACGTTATACTTCAGCATTTCAACTGGGATCAACCTGCGCGATTAGAAACTGATGCATCGGACAGAGGAACTGGAGGTGTTCTCTTACAACCAGACACCTCTGGGAGCTGGAGGCCGGTAGCTTTCTTTTCTCGGAAAATGAGCCCGGCGGAGTCGAACTACGAAATCTACGACAAAGAGCTTCTAGCGATTGTACAGGCCTTTGAAGAATGGCGTCCTGAACTGGAAGGATCACCAAGTCCAGTGGAAGTTGTAACGGATCATAAGGCTTTAGAGTATTTCATGAAGTCTCGTTTATTGAGTAGACGTCAGGCTAGGTGGAGCGAGTTTCTATCTCGATTTAATTTCAGGATTTGTTATCGTCCCGGTGATCAGAATGGACCTGCAGACGCCCTATCTCGGCCTACTGGAACTCCAGATGCATCTTCCAAGAAATTCCTTGAGCAGCGCTTGTTAAAACCTCAGAATTTGTCGCCCGGTATGGGGGAAACAAGTCTACTGGCTAATAGCCTTGAAGTTCCTCACGAATCTAGAGAGGATGATAAAAGTCATTTGTCGTTTGAGGAACGCATCCGCCAATCCACCCTGAATGATGATTCGTTATTGGCAGTTTCAAAAGCTCTAATTGATCAAAATATGCCAAGAGTGTCTAACTTTACCTTGACTGAGTGCGAATTTAAAGACGGTATACTTTTTTATCGTGGAAAAATTGTGGTGCCACAATGTGATCTAGATAAGACTCTGACGACAGAAATCATTCAAAGTCATCACGACACATTAGCATCAGGACATCAAGGAGCGGCTTCAACTTATGCGGTAATTCAGAGAAACTTTTTCTGGCATGGAATGCTTCAGCAGATAAAGAAATATGTAAGAAATTGCCACACCTGCTCAAGAATAAAAGCATCTAAAGAGGGTAATCAAGGTCTTCTATGTCCTCTACCCGTAGCAACTCAGCGTTGGCGACATGTGGCTATGGATTTCATCGTTGATTTGCCGTTAAGTAAAGATTGGCATGGTGTTGGATATTCTGCTGTGTTGGTTGTAGTCGATAGGATGACTAAGCAGGTTCACCTGATTCCGTGCAACGACATCTCGGCCCGAATGACCGCGTTTATGTTTTACAAGGAATGCTTTAGGCTTCACGGTCTACCCGATTCGATTGTTACGGATCGTGGTGCTCAATTTACTTCAGAATTCTGGAAATGGCTATGCAAGCTCCTACAGATTGATCATCGCCTTTCAACAGCCTTCCATCCGCAGACAGATGGCCAGACGGAACGAATGAATGCGCGACTAGAACAATACCTACGAGCTTATGTTGGATTTTCACAGAATGATTGGGTCCGTTATCTACCATCTGCTGAATTCGCCATGAATAATCAAGACTCACACACCACAGGGGTAGCCCCTTTCTTAGCGGTATACGGTCAATACCCTCGTTCTGGATCAGAGCTTTCTGCACCCCTCACGGGACCCGTTGCACCTGCATCGATTCAGTTTCAGCGACGAGATGCGGAGGAACTTGTTGAGAATGCTCGAAAAATTGATAAGTTCCTAGTGGATAATATAACTTTTCACTCTGCAGTATACGAAAATCAGGCTAATAAATCAAGGACTGCAGCTCGTTTGTTTCGCGTTGGAGACCGTGTTTGGCTGAATCTAAAAAACGTGAAGTTGCTCCGCCCATGTAAGAAGTTGGACTTCAAAAATGGAGGGCCTTTTGAAATTCTAGAGTGCATCGGAAAATACGCTTACAAGCTTAAGTTACCCCAATCGATGAAGATACACCCGGTATTTCATGTCTCCTTGCTGCGAGCCACTGAGAATGATCCATTGCCTGGCCAAACATCGGGTCCACCTCCTATGATTGAAGCTGAGGATAATGATCCTGAATACGAAGTGGAAAAGATTATAGGTTCACACTGGGTCGATGGCTCTCTACACTACTTAGTACGATGGAAAGGCTATGGTCCTGATGACGACTGGAGCATCCCCGCTACTCAAACAAGCGGATTTCAAGACTTAGTGCAACAATTCCATGATCTAAATCCTTCTGAGCCCAAGCCAACAGATATTCCTCCAGCTTCAAAGCCTAAAAGAAAATCAAAGAAATTGCCTCGCAGGAGCTCGGCGAGATTAGCGAGGGGGTAATGTCACGGAACGGCCCGCTGAAGCTAGTCGTTTCGGCTTGAATCCATTTAGTTCTTTTGCATAAATTTTATTCACATATTGTCTTTAATTAATTGGCGTGAGTTTTCATGCATTTTGTCGATCTTCATCAATGGCTTCAATGACGTTGATAAATTATTTTGCCGATCGTCACTAATTACTTAATATTGTTATTATTGTTGGACTTTTCCTGTTGATCGTTATTAAAAACGATTGAACTCCAGGCATTGCATAGTTCTATGGAATTCTATTTCAATCGACGGTATTTTGGGTGTTCTACAATATTCGCTGGCGTTCGATGGGATGGGGTTCTATTAACCAGTACTAGGGTATGTACTAGGTAGACTCATGTATAAATAGTGGTTAGGCCTTCTAGTTGAAAGCTCTCCAGCTTTCAGTCTTGTATTTATTCTACGTATCTAGTCTAGTCAGGATTCAAGAAGTCAGGTTATCCACATCTACACTTGTCATTTGTTACAAAAGCTTACGTGACATTATCTGGTATTGTCAGTGTCCCAGAGTTCCAGGTATTCAGTATTTCAAGAGATTGTTCACCAAGATCAAGCCCAAGCTAAACCATCAAGATCCAAGTACAAGGAGTCACGACACTCTTCTCCTTCAGAATTCTTCAGTCAATCACATTACTGAATATCTCTGAAGGAATCTCTCTCTTTGTCATCTCACCTATTCTATAATAGCCTCACTTATCTCAAACACTACGCTGCTTCTCCTACACAGATATCTTGACGTCTCGCCTCTCCGATCTGTCCCCATTACATTAGGTTATGTCCCCGGGTTCTGCCTCTTCCACAATGTCCACCAAAAACGTTTCCATTTCAGTCAGCTACCTCAAAGCCAACCTTTCAGTTCTCTCCTCATAGTCTCACTACCGCACGTGGGCTCAAACTTGGCAGGTTGTTCAAATGGGCTCTGATTATTGGGGCGTTGTCACAGACTTTGCTGGCGACAAGGAAACTCGCCCACCAATGGCCGACGATAAAGCAACTGTCGAAACTAAAAGAACACGTAACTTAGAAATAAGAGCTTACGACAAAAAGAACAATTCAGCACTCGCTGCAATTCTCGCTGGAGTCTCCACTGAGCTCAAAAGAATCGTGGCAGGCTTTGTTGCCCAAGAAGAATCCCCTCGTCTCGCCTGGAAAGCTTTGAAAATAAGTTCGACCACGAAACAACCATATCTACTTTAATACTTTTCAATTCTCCTGTGGAATTAAAAATGGATGAAGAGGATAGCATCTCGGATCATATCTTGAACTTTTGAAACCACTTATTCGCACATCTTTAATCGCTGTTCTGAATCATCAAGAGAGGAAGCAAAGCATCTAAAACTCTTCCTTGATTCTGATTCCGTCAAAACCATGTCTCTTCTTCGTACTCTCCCTCCTTCTTTTGAAAATGTTGTGGACAATCTCATGTCCAAAGATTGTTATGATCTAGGTACAAGGCTGAACGGTGTTGCACCGAGGAGCAGTGCGAGGCTGAAGCACGGGCCATCTGGTGCACCCAGCATAACAATGGGTGACAATACCTTTGCGCTCCTGTAACAGTAGATTCCTTCTTTAGCTTTTAGATACACGTATGAAGCATTCTCTTTAGCCCATGTCCATTTGTTGATCAGCTGAGAAGAGCCGTGACAAAGATCGAATTACATTCGCTGATATCAATAAGCGTCTACCCGACATTCAGTCCTCTCGATCCTCTACCTCTGGTGACTCCAAGGCCTATTTGGTTAAGGAAAAGCCAATCCACAACAAAAAGAAAAAAGAAAAAGAATGCTCCTGGTGCAAGTCCAGGAAAAAGAAATACCAAGGACATCAACATTCAGAATGCAGGCAATTAAAAGCGTTTAAATAATCAGAGGAACGCAAAAAAGGCAAGGAAAGGGCCCACGTTGTCAAGCCTAACGTCTCAGACACGAGTTCAGTTCAACATCTCGACTTCGCTGTTTAAAAAGCCTTCGTCTCTCTCTCCTCTAGCTCCCACCCATGGATTCTTGACTCCGGTACCTCTGCTCATATGTCGCCCTTCGGAGAAGATTTCGCCTCATTGTCTCCCAAGCAAGGCACTGTTGAAATAGTATCCGGCTCACTAATCCCTATACATGGCTCCGGTAAAACCTATATTGATCTCTGTCTCAGTAACCGCCGAGTTATTGCGGCAACCTTCGACAAAGTTCTTTTCGTACCTAAGCTTGGGGATAGGTTATTATCAGAATCCCAACTGGAAAGGAATGGTTTCTCGATTTTATTGTGTAATGGTCATTGACGTGTCTTGAAAAACAAAGAAGAATTTTTGTATGCTAGAGCCAATAGTTCAGGACAGTCTATCGTCCAAACTGGTAATGAAAAATCTGCTTTTGCCTCCAATTTTGAAGCTCATGAAGCTTTTGGTCATCCAGGAACCAATGTCATGTCTCAGATGCGAAAATTTGATCCTTCAATCCCAGAAAAGCCTGAATCCTTCTCTTGCACTGCTTGCCTTCTGTTTAAATCAAAACACAAAGTCCCAAAGTCTACGCATAAGCGCGCCTCCAAGGCATTCGATCTCATCCACTCTGACTTGTCTGGACGCTTCTCTGTCAAATCACTTGGCGGAAAAGAATACTACATCACCTTCATAGACGACTGCACACGGCATGCTTGGATTTACTTTCTCAAGCAGAAATCAGATGCTTTAACCTCCATTAAGCGGTTCGTTAACCTGATCAAGACCCAGCTCGATAAACCCATTAAAGCTTTTCAAACTGATAATGGTGGTGAGTATGTCAACTCAGATGTTGAAAAATTCCTTGCAGAAAGTGGTACTGTTACGCGAAACTCCCCAGCATACTCACATGAGTCAAATGGTATTGCTGAACGATTCAATCAAACAATTGTTACCAAGGCACGCACAAAGCTCATGGACCACGGAAAATTTCTCTGGGCCGAAGCAATCTCAATGGCAGTTTATCTTTATAATCGACTCCCTCATCGAAGCATTAATGGTCAATTTCCGCTTGAGGCTCTAACTAGCCATCCCTTTACCTCGACCACTCACCTCCGCCCTTTTAGCTCAAAGGTGTGACGGCTGATAAGCCGATATTTTCCTGTAGCATATGATGGTCATCATATGCACAGACTAATGCAGCCCTATCCGGGTATGCTAGCTTCCCGTCAAGCGATCGGCAGGGTAGGACGCTTGGACTCAGCTTGGCGGAACTTGCCTATGTTTCATGTTGCAAGGGGTATTACATGCCATGGTGTTATTGTAGCATTGAGAGCCTGGTGGCAATTCATCGGAAGTGTTATAAGTAGATGCTACCTGGGCAGATGTAATTCCTCTCTTCATAGATAAATATAAACTACTTTACGATATACAGTGCTTCTGCCTCAATATCCCGAACTGTGACAAAAGGCTTTCGTTCACATTCCTGTCGAAGCCAGACCTGCCGGCTCAAAGTTGATGCCCAGGGCTCTGGAAGGTATACTTGTAGGTTACACTTACTCCTCCAAAATATTCCGAATTTATATTCCATCCAAACGTTCTGTGATATTATCAAGAGATGTCGTTTTCTCTCCTCTCAACCAAGGGGAAGTATCTCTTGATATCGATACTCCGAATCAGAAATCACCAATGAACTCTTCACCTCCAACTCCGTCAACTGAAAAGCTCTCTCCTATTCTCTCAGCCCAATCATATCGTTCAACTACTCCGCCAGAACTTACTAATATTCCGGGTTGTTATTTCGATTCACCTACACCTCTGCCTTCACCTGTTGTCCCCAATTCATCTAGACATAAAATTCAATCGATTACAACTCCCGGTCCCCGTAGAGGCACCAGAGAAAGGAGACAACCAGATCAATATGAAGACTTCTTGGCACATGTAGCCATCACCAAACCAACTACTCACAAACAGGCTATGATAGCTGACGATGCTGAGCTCTGGAAACAAGCTATTGACGAAGAAATGGACGCACTTCGGCGAAACAACACCTGGGATATTGTTACTCGACCCAAAGATCGCGCTGTTGTAGGTTCACGATGGGTTTTTAAGGTAAAACACAAAACAGATGGATCTGTTGAAAGGTACAAGGCACGGCTGGTTGCTAAAGGATTCTCTCAAATTCCCGGTACAGACTTCGAAGAAACCTATGCACCAGTCGCTCGTTTCGATTACCTCCGCCTTCTCCTCGCCCTTGCTGCTCACAATAATTGGAACGTTCATCAAATGGCTGTAAAATCGGCCTTCCTTTACGGAAAATTGGATCGCGACATATACATGGAGATTCCTGATGGGTTTAAGGAACCTCAAAAGGTATATAAGTTGCGTAAATGTATCTACGGTTTGAAACAATCTCCCCTTGTATGGTACTCAACATTAAAAGCTGCCATTACCAAGTATGGATTCGTCTCAACAAATTTCGACCCATGCGTCTTTGTCCACGATAAGACCGACGTCTATATTGCTGTTTACGTCGACGACATTTTGATTTCTGGCTCCAATCCCAAGATTGTAGAAGAAATCAAACAATTCCTACACTCTGAATTTGAATGTAAGGACCTCGGCAAAGCTAACTTTATTCTCGGAATCGAAGTGGAAATCACCCCACAAGGCATATCGCTTAGCCAACATTCACACTTTCTCAAAGTCCTCAAAAGGTTCGGCATGCTTGATTGTCATCCTGTAGGTACTCCTCTCGAAGCAAATAGCCATCTTCAACGAGTCGCTCCTGCGGATCAAATTGACCAAATCACTTCATATCAATCTCTTATAGGCTCACTGATGTATGGACATATTGATACACGACCTGACCTTGCTTTTCCTGTTACACACCTCTCCCAATTTTTCTCTTGTCCCGGCCAAGTCCACCTAGCTGCCGCCAAACGAGTTCTACGATACCTGAAAGGTACCATTGACAAGAAACTCTTTTTTCCCAGAAAACATGATTCTACTATTCACGGCTTTGCAGATTCCTCCTGGGGTAATAATCTCGATGATTGTAAATCATATTCTGGGTACGTTTTTCGTCTAGGGGATACCTCAATTTCATGGTGTTCCCAGAAACAGAAAGCTATTGCTCTTTCTACTACTGAAGCAGAATATATGGCAGTCTGTCTTTCCTCGCGCCATATGATCTGGCTTACTAGAGCGATGAAAGAACTCCGGCAAAGTTATGGTGCAATCCTCCACGCAGACTCGACAGGAGCAATAGATCTTTCGCAAAATAATAAAGTAACTCAACGCTCAAAACATATCGACATTCAATATTATTTCATTAGAGATCATATCGGTAAAGATTTTGCGATTGAATACATACCATCTTCCGAAAATTTGGCTGATCTATTAACCAAGGCCCTGCCTAAATCGACTCACGAATTCCTAGCTCAACGGATTTCGATGCAGTCCTGAGGGGAAGTGTTGTAAAATAAACAGTCCAGCATCCCATGCGATGCGCGTCTCACACCGACTCGTACACTGTCACGTGATCGTCATCATCTCATATGTTATATTTGGATTTCCCACTTAATGTCTATTTATATCATCTATAACTATGGATGGTACAAGCTAACAGCTACAATTATGAGCGTCTTACACCTAAGTATCCTGGGAGAAACATTCAGGTTTAGGACTTACTCATACCATGATAATATTTTTATATTGGGACATCAATGTCTATCACGAATAATGCTAATTAAAGTCTCATGAGGGTTACACTCCTGTATATAACGAGCTCTCTTCTCCCTCAGAATTCTTCAGTCAATCACATTGCTGAATGTTAGAGTTCGCAGATCATTTGGCCCATGTTTAGTTATGTTTTAGACGAGTGGGTTAGCATCGGATGTCTTCCAATGTTTGGCTTCATGTATTCCGGTGTTGTATTGGGTATCGGAGGAACCCCGGCGTTTTGGAAGTTCTCCCGATGTTTCTCCATCAGTGTGACAAGATACCTTTAGTAGTTTGAGATGTTATTCCGGATATATAGTAGGGCACTGATTGATAGATGAGCTCCTTACGCTTAGTTTTCCGTCATCTCGAGACTATAGAATTCAAGTTAGTCACCTTCAGTCTTCAGTATTTTTCAGCCTTTGGTGTCTCTTAGCCTACAGTATTTCTCAGTCTTCAGTGTCTTTCAGCTCTCAGAATTCTTCAGTTCCTAATCTCTTGTCTTTACCTCCGCTCCCTTACTCTTTTATTGGACATTCAGCATTAGTCTAGAGCTACCTTTTCGGCCATTAAGTTTCCATACCTCAGCCTTGCGCTTCCGCGCTTCCGATCTTCAGCCTTCAGTCTTCAGCCTTTCGCCGTCGAGTCACGTGCTGGTCACTACTCTGACACTAAATATCTCTGAAAGTAAGATCTCATCCACACGCACATACAAATTCAGCATCCCAAAGCTCATACGATAACCCTATTTAAAAATCCGTGCCTATTCTCTTGCAAGAGGATATGGCACCTCCGGCCCGCGACAAGAAACGCGGTGCGTCCGAGACTGTGGACTCCAGCAACCGGATCCACAAACACGTCAACAACACGGGGCGAGGGCAGTCATCCACTGCTATATTAACACGCTCCGCCTCGAACATTAACGCAGCGATTTCAAGTATCGCGGCGCATCAGGGTCCGCAGGCTGTGCTGCCCCATCCGAACATTGCCGACGCCGATATGGTCGTGGACAGCCCCTCAAGCTCCATCGAGCGACATGAAGAATTCCCTCAGCCAAGCTCCCACCACCCTAATGAAAAACTTTTTGGGGAAGGAACAGCTACGGATCAATTTGAACCACCCAGACCCGACCTAGTGTCAGACGATGAGGATGAGGACGAGGATATGGAGTCTGTAGAAAACAAACAGAAATCGAACCTTATGTCAATGGCCAGAGGTCTCCTAAACCTAGTTGGCCCCTATCTAGAAGAGATGGAAGACATTTGCCCCAGTGCGGGAGCTGACTTTCTTGCTCTTATTTCGGATGGGGTGTCTCGAGCTATCCGTGGCGAAAACATTTACACAAGCGTCAAGGCCAGTACAATAGACAAGGTCGCCGAGGACAAACGTCAGAACAAAACCTGGGCAGCGAAAGCTGCGGCCGGGAATAAAGACAACAAAAATGTGGATCTCCGCCGAGCTCCGAGAAGGCCCTCACCGCCACAACACCAGAGCAAAGAAGACAAACGGATAATGATCCGCTTAGACAGCAAGCACGAGGCTCGTAATGCAGAGCCATTTCTGCTTCGACAACAAGTCCAACGGCTTGTTCCCGACCCAACGCTAGTGGTAGATGCCTGGCAGGTTCCCATCCGGAATTGCAGTTCTCGCACCTACCGCCGCAAAAGCTGCAAGTATTCTTCAGCATAAGGACACCATTGCTGCACGGTTCGGAAATGCGAAGGTGGAAAGACAGGAAAAGTGGACCACGTTTGTCATTGGACCCGTACCAAAGAATGTCACCACTTTGGATGGAGCAGTTGACCCACTCGAGGGCCTACTGCAATCAGAACCGTCCATAGTAGACATTAAAGACGCTATGCCAATTCGGCATATAGCATGGACCCAAAGATCGAAAGATTCTGCCCACTCGTTTGGGTACATCCGGATACATGTCCCTGAGGCTAAGGCAAACAAGTTCCCGTCACGTATCCAGCTGTTTGGACAAGCCACAAGTGTCCAACGTATCCGACAAAGAAGCCAACTAATAACCTGTACCAAATGCTTCGGCTTCCACTCCACCAGGACTTGTGCTCGCCAGCAGAAATGCAGGTCCTGCGGTAAAGACTCTCATGAGGGCTCCTGTACTCACCCTATTCAATGTCTGAATTGTCGCGGACCTCACAAAACCACTGACGTATCCTGCCCGGCCCGCCCACGAAAAGATCATGGCGTATTTGTCCGCCCAACAGGGGCCCAATTGCGCCACATCCGCGCGGCGGGACGCAAAGAGCATTCTAAGTCCCTAAGAAGCTCTCAAGAACCCTCAGCTGCAACCCAAAGCACGACCGTCTCTCCCCCATCCTCTAATTAAGCATGGTCAGAAGGCACAAATCAACAAAGAAACAAAACATCCGGATTATGCAAGCAAACGTGGGAAGAGGCGCAAACGCGCACAGTATTGCACTTCAACATGCACACGACAATGACATCGACATTCTTTTAGTCCAAGAACCTTGGATCCTAAGAGATCTTTCTGCGAGGCGGTCAATGTCTCACCCTAATTTCATAACTTTTGCACCCCTCTCTGAATGGCATACGCGGCCCAGGGCCATAACTTACGTACGAAAATCTCAAGTGCTTCGCCCTTATCAGTCTGCCATAGACCTTTCCTCAGATTGTGTAAAAATCACCGTCTCTAGCGGTCGCGGACGAATGATAGGAGTCTGGAATGTATATAATGCTCCTACTAACTGCGTAGGTGCTGACGATGGTCTAAAAGTACTAGTAGAATCTCTGGACTCACCCGGATTTGTGGGGGGAGATTTCAATTTCCGGCACCCAGCGTGGGACTCATTTGCTACCTCTAACCCCACACAGGCAACCACCCTAATCGACTGGGCTAGGGAAAAAGACCTGTGCCTCCTCAACCCGACAGACCTCCCGACCCACAACAGAGGTGGCACCTTGGACCTTGCTTTCTGTTCTATAGAGGGAGCAAAGTGTGAAATCTCGTGTGAACTCCACACAACCTCCGATCACGAAACCTTGGTCACAACGATTCCTCTCCATGGATACCTGAGCGAGTGCTCAACAAGGTGTCTATGGTACGAATCTCTTAATGAAACACTCTTTACAAGCCTGTTAGGAGGCAGACAGGACCCCCCAAGTATAGAAACCTCAGCAGACATTGAGGCGGAAGCCGAGAACATCATGCAAACCATTCACACAGCACTACTAGGCTCGTGCCCCCGAAAAATTGGCAACTCCAAAGGAACCGCTTGGTGGAACGAAGACTGTAGGAGGGCTATCCGCAGGTATCAGACTGCCAAACGCTCAGGAGGATGTGAATATGAAAGACAAGAATTCCGGAAAACTGTCAGACGAGCCAAAAAATCCTATTGGGAGGCTCGGATTGAGAAATCAGAGTCCCTAACAGACGTCTACAAAATAGTGAACTGGCATAATACAGCCCCGAATCTACAGACCCCACCCCTTAAGGGAGATAACGGTGTGGCCGATGTCTACTGCCCTGAACAAAAGGCATCACTTCTCCATAGAACGCTTCTCTCTCGGCACACAGAAACCTCAGACACGCATCAAGAAATACCCACTGTCGCCAGAAGAAATATACCTTGGCAAAAGTTCTCCGAGGAAGAGACCTTCCGAGCGACCTGCCAGGTTCCCTCATCTTCACCCGGAAAGGATGAAATAACAGCCCCAATCCTCCGACTAGCATGGCCGTCCATGGGAAGCCGTATCACAAGCTTATTCAACAAGTGTGCGTCACTCGGCGTACACCCGCGAACCTTCAAGGGAGCTGAAGTCGTCATTTTGCCAAAAACAGGGAAACGTGACCGGACATTACCGAAATCCTATCGCCCGATATCCCTTCTGAGCTGCTTAGGAAAGGGTCTAGAACGCCTTATCGCAAGACGACTCTCGTACTGGGCTCTAAAATGTGACATTCTAGCCAGAGATCAATGTAGTGCTATTGGAAAACGCTGCGCAACAGATCTAACGACGGCGCTACTATGCGATGTAAAAGAAGCACTCGCAAGGGGCAAAGTCGCCGGCATGGTGACTGTGGATGTAAAGGGAGCGTTTGACGGAGTACTACGAAATCGCCTTTTAAACCGACTAAGGTCACAGGGATGGCCAGAAAATATTATTGCTTGGGTTGGCTCCTTCTTTATAGACCGCACGGCAAGAATCCGACTTGATCAGACAACCTCGAAACCATTCCAAATCTTATGTGGTCTTCCTCAAGGCTCCCCAGCCTCTCCAATTCTATTCCTGCTCTATGTAGAACCAGTGTTAAGATTATCCAGGCGACGGTACGGATACGCGGACGACATCACAACCATGGTGACAGCCAGAAGTCTCGAAGAATGTGGACGTAAGTTACAGGCGAGCCTAGATCAGACGTTACTCTGGGGACGCGAAAATGGCGTACAATTTGATAATGCAAAGACAGAAGTACAGTACTTTCACAACAAGAGGAAGTTCACAGAACCTCCTCTCCTGGTGGAGGAAAGTGTCATCGAACCGAACGAGCACACGAGATGGCTAGGCGTACTCTTCGACAGGAAACTAACGTTCAAAGAACATGTCCGCAGATCCTGTCAGCGGTGCCGAGTGGTGACGGACCATGTTAGGCGACTAAACAACACGATCAAAGGGGCTCGGCCGGCCCTCCTCCGACAGGCGATTCAAGGCGTGGGCTTTGCAACGCTCTTCTATGGGGCCGAGACATGGTTTGGCCCAAAAACCTCCTCTTGGATCATTAACCAAGTTCAGGGAGCAATCAATCGCGCGGCACGAGCCGTCCTACCAGTTTACAAGACCACCCCGATTCCGGCGCTCCTACGCGAAACGGGGTGGGGCCCCGCTGTTTCGTGGCTGGAACGAATTCACGATCGACTAGCAGTGCGAGTCGCTGCGGCGGACCCTAAGCATCCACTACGTAAAAGATGGAACTCCTCTCACTTTCAGTGGATCAGACGCCGACAAGAGCTGGAACTTTCACTCGACACAGCTACCCCACCGTGGCACAAGTTTGACAGAAGCAAAGCTAGGGAAGAAATTGGCGCTGTTGGTCGCAGAGAGGGGATACTTGAACACCAAAGATGGGCGGCATCAGGAAAAATAGGGATCCTGGACCTCATAGTCTATTCGGACGGTTCCATGGATGATGAAGAAAACGTGGGAGCAGGGTACTGCGTCTACCGCGGGCCAAATACTGAAATTGCGTGCGGAATAGTCCCCCTAGGAAGAACTGTGGAAGTTTACGACGCGGAAATAATCGGCGCTACTGAAGGTCTCAAAGTGGCAGTCGCGCATGTCATGGGAAAATTTGCCACCAATGTCACAGTTTGTCTGGACAATGAAGAAGCTGCATTGCGCTTACACTCCGGGCACACAACACCGACAAGCTCGACAAGGATCGACGAGTTCCAGGCACTTCGAGAAGGATGGTACTAGAGAAACCGAGTGCAAGGCATATTGCCTGGAACAGCAAGCGTCCGGTGGATACCAGGCCACGCAGGTATTCCAGGGAATGAAAGGGCCGATGCGCTAGCAAAAATTGCCTGCCACGAACCCAGCATTCGCACCGAGGCATCGGTCGCAAGAGCCACAAGGCTCCTTAATGAAAGATATGAGGCAAGCATAAGGACCTACTGGCAGAGTAATGCTCCCGAGCGCTATAAGTATCTCGGGATCCAGATGACGGGTAGAATACCCGACGAACTTCGATTCCTCTCTCGAAGAATTCTCGGCTCACTTCTTGCGGCCCGATCAGGACATGGCGACTTTGCTGCGTACCACAGAAGATTTAAGCACGAAGAGGCGGCCCTGCTATGCGACTGCGGCGAGGAAAAATCTCCCGATCATCCCTTCGTCTGCTGCAGACTTAGCGGTATTCAAAGACCCCGTCCCAAAAAATCGCGAGGTCAAGAAGGCAACATCAAGTGGACTCTTGGGTCAGTCGCCGGGGCTCGAGCATTTGGAAATTGGTGTAAAAAGGCACAATCTGAGGGTTAAGCAAGGGGACGCGGGTTAAGGTGGTCAGGGAGTTTGGGCGTATATAACTTTAATATATTTAAAAAAAAAAAAAAAAAAAAAAAAAAGACACTAATAACAAAATAAAGAAGGAGGAGCAAGGTGCGACCAGGCACTTGGAGTAAAATAGGCTTTGGCTACAGCAGACTCTGGGTAAAATTCCGAGCTGCTGATGTAGATATAATAGGCGTCCATAGGACGACGGAGACGCCTGGTAGCCTTAGGCTACGCAGGCGCGCCAAGCGCCCTCCCGAGGGCTCAGAGGCCGGGTTTATCCTGTGAGCCTACTTGGCGTTAAATGCTTACTACTACTACTACTAAGATCTCATCCAGTTGCTAGCCCAATATAGTCAATCACGTTGCTGAATATCTCTGAAGGAATCTCTCTCTTTGTCATCTCACCTATTCTATAATAGCCTCACTTATCTCAAACACTACGCTGCTTCTCTTACACAGATATCTTGACGTCTCGCCTCTCCGATCTGTCCCCATCACATTAGATCTGGCAATCTCCATATATATATTATACAGCAGAGGCTTTCCTGACACATTTGCTTTATTTATTTATTTACTTATTAGATCAAAAGAGCTGCTGAAGCCGCCAAGCGTCCCAAGTACGTTTGTTATTCCTAATTTTATCATTAATAGAATTCTCAAGTCTTCTTATCCTTTCCTCCAACATCCAGCTATCCTGTGGTGTGATCGCGATGGGAAAGAAAGCTGGTGAGAGAAGTGGCAACATCAACGCGTCACAAAGTTCGACAAAGGCAAGCGCAAACCTTCGAGGTGGGGAACATGATGTTAGCGAGGCTGAACTCCAACAAATTTGGGAGTTTCTAATAAAGTTGAGAGGTAGTCTAGTCAAGTTGAGTGGGAAAGGTGCTGGAGTTACGGTTCAGGAGGTCATGGTGTTATGGAGGCTCTGAAATCACACCGGTCTAAATGGCAAATTACTTCACGAAAAACCACGCCAATAGAGGAGAGAATTTTGGCTCTGGAGCAGGCTGTTAAGAAGGGCTTGCAAGGGGTCAATTGTCAACCCTCCAGCTCTCCTACAATATCAGGAACTAAGTTCTCTTATGCTGCTGTCGCGGCGCCTTCTGCGACGAGATCTGCAATCCGAATTAGAGTCGATAAGGCGGAGGAAATGCGGCCAGATCAGTTGCTATCCGTGGCTCAAAAACACATTGTGGGGGCGTATGCTGTCCGGCAGATGAAGAGCCAGGACACTGAGGTCTTTGTCCAGACGGCCTCCCGACGTGATGCGGCCCTCAGTATGCCGCAGCCTACGGAATTCAAAGTTTTGCGACAGGATTTTCCCGTGGAAATATCAGGTGTCCCACTCTCAACTAAAATACAGGGGGGCAAAGAAGCGGACAACAGCGACCTGATTAAGTCGATCATTGAGACGTCAAAGATCAGGATTACAGGGCTCAGGATCAACCGTATTCGATGGCTTCACGATGGAAAAGAACATGCGAGAGCAAAGAAGACTGGTCACACTCGAGGAACCTTGATAATGAGCCTTCCGTCAGAGGCTCCCCAGAGAAAAATTGTTAGAAAAGGAATTGTGATCAACTCAATTCTCTACACTGCCCAACTCTGGTCACCACGAACAAAAATCAATCGGTGCTTTAACTGTAGCCAGTGTGTTGTGAATATGGTATGATGGAGGATGTGGCTACTGAACTTATGACGATGATATTGCCCTTCTTTCACGCAATTGAATATATGATGAGAACGATTAGATTGATTGTATATACTGAATATGCGTATATCTCTGATGAATCTGTAATGAATCGTCTAACCTATTACTGACAGGTGAAAGATGGTACTATATACATTATGGTGAATATCTCTAGATCATTCTACCCTCTTCTACCTCATTCCATCTTATTCCGTTACCATTCCAACATTACAACTAGATGTTTCTATGATATTCCTTTATGGAATATGGTGATCAACAATAATGATTGTTGTCTCGGTCACTTCATTATTCCGTTCCGTCAAATCCCTGCTAGTCTATGTGTAATATCCGAGCAAGCATAACACAGTGGGAACATACTGAGGCTTCCTGCGGAAAGGCCGCGAGGTGTGGGGAGTGTGCTGGAAACCATCAAACACGTGACTGACCCAAAGAACGAATATCCTGTTGCAACTGTGGTAAATCTCACAAATCTTGGCAAAGGAGTGTGTGCCAAACCTTCCAGGTCTAGAAGGCTAGCGTGCAAAGAGCTATGGATGAGCTTTTACTCAGAACTGCAAAGACATTGAAGGAAAATAACGCGACTCAAATCATGGCAGTGCTTGTAGATGCAAATGGGAACCACGAATTTACAATTGTTACCAACAAGAAGAGAAAAATTGCAAATACTTCTGCAGCGGGAGGCGATCTTAGAAGGAGTCCAGGACGCCCGAGAAAAGAAATCCCTCTATGCGCAACGGCTACTTCACTTCCTGTCAATTTTGCACAACCAGTGCCTTTTACGAGCTCCGAAAGTATCCCTCCTAGCCAGGACACAGTGTTTATTGATGCCCCAGATTAATCTTGCTTATGAAAGCTCTTTCAATCGTGCAATTCAATTGCGGGTCAAGCAATTATGGCATTCTGAAACCTCTCATGGACGGATTGAATCCCGAAAAGCATTTACTAGTTGCTCTTCATGAGCCAAGTATTAATAAAAGTACCTGTCACGTTGGTGGGTGGATATTGTGACTTTCAGATACCCGTGCTGTTGGGAATGTTATGGGAGATAGAGGAGTAGAGAATAAAGAAAGTGACAAGGCAAAGTGAGAAGAAATGAATGTGGACTGAGGTAAGTGGTATCTAAGGTGGTAGACTTCTAAGGTAGTTGATTTCTAAGGTGGTTGATTTCTAAGGTGGTTGATTTCTAAGGTGGTTGATTTCTAAGGTAGTGATAGGATGACAGAAAAGACAAAGCGTGAAGAGAGAAGAAGGGAAGGCTACAACTCCTTATGTACAGTAGAATCCAAATTCCTAGAACCATTATCCTGAAGATTTGCCATAAATTATTCAACCCAAGCAAGTTAAAAATAACGAAACGAAAATAGAATATCTAAATAAAGCTTGTTGCGAAGATTACTATTAATGCGTCGGTCCTAAAATAGATCGGCATAACAGATCTTCAGGGTCCAGCAAGGAGATATTCAATTTAAAAGTACCGGGGCCTGACAAGTTCTGACAGTACCCTTGGAACCTGTTGTCCAAAAGGATACACTCTGTATATGGAACCAGCATTAGAAACTAAAGTGGCATTCCTAGTCAGCCAGAAAATCAGCCTCTTCCACTGGACATACCGTTGGCTATCTGTATTTGTAGCAGAAGTTACTCTGCGCCTCGAAGGATTCTCGGCCAGGGTGGTGAACGTTTGCAGCCCAATTACTAGTGGCTCGGAACTCATAGAATGGAAAGAAATTTTGGAGGCAATGGAGAATGATGGATCGAGTTGCATGGTCTTGGGCGATTTTAATTGCCACCATCCTCTGTGGGGTGGCCCTCTAGCCCCTAGGGATACTAGAGCCCAGCTTCTCTTGAATTATGCGAATAGCCAGGGGCTTTAGTTAGCCACACCATCAGGCATCCCGACTTTTCAGAGATACGGGCCAAACAGAACAATTCAAGAAACTGTGATTGATCTTACCTTTGCTACCGACGACCTGATATCGCGAGTTCAATCCTGCCACCCAAGAGATGATTGGTGCTACAGACGTGACCACATTCCTATCTAGATCAAATTAGGGCCCATCAGTTTCCCCCAGGGTGAAGAAAGGCGGTTCGCATATCGTAAGGCCGATTTCAGTAAAATGAAGGCCTTACTCAGAGAAAGTATGTGGCATAAATCCTCAGAGCTTCTAGTAGCACTTCAAGGGGCCATATCCAGAGCCCTGCATCAGCATTGTCCTCGGGCGCGTCCCAGCCCTCATGCGAAAGCAGCCTGGTCCACCA
This sequence comes from Podosphaera xanthii, assembly GCA_028751805.1. Classification (NCBI taxonomy): domain Eukaryota; kingdom Fungi; phylum Ascomycota; class Leotiomycetes; order Helotiales; family Erysiphaceae; genus Podosphaera; species Podosphaera xanthii. The sequence goes on from JAPWIX010000023.1 coordinate 1,442,440, forward strand.
ATGCATCAGTACTTCTTGCAGGTGCTCGGCGAGCGCGGAGACAAGCCCAACTCTCCGGGGAGGAACATGACCAATTTCGTGAGAAGAAGCTTCATCAACAGCTTCAAAATGAAATTCAGAAGCTAAAGCGGGCCAGCTGGAGAAACTTTGTTGCTGATGCGTCCAATGTCAACGGAGGCCTGCACAACCAGAGACTATGGTAACTATCGAGGTGGGCAAAGAAGAGTTCTAGTATCCAGCAGGGTCCGCCGCATTTGCCTGCAATAAGAAGGAATGAGGTCGACTCACCCACAGAGGATAACCGAGAGAAAGCCTTGATTCTGAAAGAAAAGTTCTTCCCTTGTGAGATAAAGGTAGATCTAACTTACACCTTGACAGACTAGCCGCCCAAATGACCGATGATTTCTATAGCAGAGGTCACACCAGAAGAAATCGAAATATTCTAAAATGCCTTCTAACAGGAAAGGCCCCAGGCCCTGACGGAATACCGAATGAGATCCTCCAGGCACTCTTACCAGAGTGGAAAAATGAGCTTTCAGATGCCATCAGAACCCTCCACGGCAACAGAAATATTCCTCCAATTTTCAAGGAATCTACAACAATTACTCTGCAGAAAGAAAGGCGACCCGACTACTCAATTCCTTCAAGCTATAGGCCTATCGCCCTTGAAAATTCGCTAGCTAAGTTATTGGAAAAAGTAGTTGCAAATCGAATGACAGCAGCGGTAGAAGAGCATGGAATACTTCCCTGGGTACAGATGGGGGCGAGGAAAAATCGATCCACAATTTCAGCGCTAGAGCTTTTGACATCGACCGTCCAGACAGCATGGGATGCAAATCCCGGTTGTGTTGTATCGATGCTCGGACTGGATATTAAAGGAGCCTTTGACAATGTTTCTAAGGAGCGACTGCTATGAGTCCTGTGACGTGAAAGGTTTCCGGATTGGTTGGTCAAGTACGTGGAGAGCTTTGTTTCAAAAAGGCGAACAAGAATTCAATTCTCGGGATACACCAGTGACTGGATTGAAATAGAAGCCGGGATCCCCCAGGGATCTCACTTGTCCCCTATTCTTTCCCTTTTCTATATTTCGGAACTTCTCAGCTCTCTGCAGCAACCATGCGAATCTTACATGGCGTTCGAATTTGTCGACGATACCACCCTTATTACTTGGGGAAAGACAGCTCGTGAAAATTGCCAATCACTAAAAACGGCCCACGGATGGTGCCTCACGTGGGCTAAAAGATACGGAGCATAGTTTGCACCTGAAAAATACCAGCTAGTACATTTTGCGAGGAAGAGAGTGATCGCTGTCGATCTTTAAGAGGCGGTTAAACTAGGAGTAAACGTGAGCCCAAGAAAGGAGATGAAGGTCCTCGGGATTCTGGTAGATAGTCGACTTCGATGGGGAGCTCAGGTTGCATATGCTGCACAAAAGGGGGAGGCTGCTTTCAACGCACTTTCCAGGATTACTTCCTCTGTCTGGGGCCCATCTCTTCGACATTCAAGGCTGGTATATTCGGCCGTAGTACGCCCCACGGTTCTTTATGGGGCCCAAGTCTGGGGCATGCAAAGCGACAGTAGACCACTGGCGACAAGTCTGCTGAAAAAAGCTTGAAAAGGTTCAAAACCAATGTTTGAGGAGAATAACTGGTGGTTATAAGCGTACACCTAGAGCAGTCTTAGAGAGAGAGGCAGAAATTCCACCCATTGACCTTCAATTACACTTCTCTACCCCTCGCTACGGGGCAACAACTAAGTCAAATCCAGTCACGGAACAAATTCGAAGACATGTTGACTTTCTTTGGAATCGCGTTTCTCAATCACGTAGACGGCGAGCCCACCTGAGAGGTAAATCGGCCTTCGAAGTCAAGCGCAGTGAAGTTGAGTCTATAGTCAAAGAAGTACAAAGAACCACGGATAACAGGAACCAACGAGCCTGGAAAATGGAGCCAATGGAGCAAAACGAAAGGCAACGTACGATTGGTGCACTGAGAAGATGGGAAGAATTTACCTGGAAGCGTAAATGGCTCTCCAACAAAGGCGACCGCTCGGCCGCATCCTGGAAAACCCCTTGATGCATGAGAATGCTTAAACTTTATGAAGGACTTAACAAGTATGAGGCCACTGCAGTTATTCTGCTCCTTTTTGAGGTGATTGGATTAAACGCTTGGCTTGCCTCCAATGCACTTTGATACAAAATGTTCCTAGATGCCAGGACAAAAAACTTTGACCGCTTACTTACAACCCGAAGAGGATGTCGAGCTGCTGCTCGAATGATTATATTTAGTGGACGTTTGACGCAGTTTAACCTAGCCAACAAACTTGACCAAGAGAAACCGAACCTCGCTAAAATGCCGGAATTAGACAAAGACTACCTCTCCTCGATAGAGGAGATAACTGATATGCAAGGAGCATGAAGTTTTTATTGTGACTTGTAATCTACTTATAAATACAGTTTATCACGTGGCCAGTTACAAGTTACCCTATTACACCCCCCCATAAACTGATTGCTTTAGATCTAATTTGAGTTGATGGCAGAAAGTTGTGTGTTTTATGCGCTGTAGTGCTTTGGTCAGTCCATCTGCTTTGCAATGATTTGTTGGGGTATATTTCAATATGATGAGGTTCCCTTTTATTGATTCCCGAACAGTTGACTGTCGCATAAGAAAGTGCCGATTGCGGGATGAGATTTTCTCAGAGTTAGCGGTGATCATAGCCGCAGTGTTGTCAATTTCTGTTATAATTGGTTGGCTAGTTACTTGAAAAAGTTCTTCATATAGAGGCCGGAGCCATCGCGCAGTGACAGCCAGCGTTGTAAGTGCAGCGTATTCAGCCTCGCAAGTACTTTGAGCTGTGACTGTCTGTTTCTTTGATGACCATGCAATTGGAGTACCTCCTATGAAAAATATATTTCCTGATGTGCCTTTGGAGGAAGTTGTACTTCCCCAACTGCTGTCCGAGGAAGCAGTGAGTTCAGCCTTTGGCCCTTTAGAAAAGAGAAGGCTCGCTGATTTTGTTCGGGAAACATAACGTACTAGATGCTTGAGTGATAGAAATGCGTTTTTAGAAGGACTACGTACGTAGCGGCAAAGTCTATTCACTGCATATTGTATATCGGGTCGTGTCATATTTGCAATGTGAAGTAATGTGCCGACAGCAGAACGATATGTAACAGCATCGGAGGTTGAGCATAAATCATCAGTGTCACGATCGAGTAGGTTGTTGTCTGATATTGGGGTACTTGCACCTTTACAATGGACCATACCCATATCTTGGCAAAGAGCATCGATTTTATCTTGTTGATTGATACGTATACCATTGGAGTCTTTTTCAATATTTATGCCGAGAAATTTGGTCATGTTTCCTAGATCTTTGAGTTGAAAAGCTTTTGCCAATAAATTAATGGTTTTATCAATATTGGAGCGAGAAGCAGAGATTATCATGAAGTCATCGACATATGTGGAGATTAATGTGTCGGCGTGACGAAATACATTTGAGTCTGTTTTAAGCGGATAAAACCCCATTTGGTTGAGGACTTGGCGAAGCTTGAGTTGCCAGCGTTTTGGGGCCGTCTTTAGTCCGTAGATCGCTTTTTGTAATTTACAGACTAAATTACCTGGCCGTTCACGGCCATGGGGCTGTTCAATGTATATGGGTCGATCGATATCTGCATGAAGGAATGCAGCTGTAATATCCACATGACGAATATGAAAGTCATTGGTCGACGCATAGGCTAGCAGCATACGCATGGTAGTTGGAGGAAGGACATCGGCATAGGTGTCGTCAGCGAACGGCTCTGAGAATCCACGAGCGCACCATCTTGCTTTGAATGTTCCATCAGACTTCTCTTTTAGGGTCCATTTGCCAGTCATTAGTTTTCCCTCTGCCTCAGAGCGAGGTACAAGAGTCCAGACATTATTGCGATTCATGTTATCAAGTTCTTGGTCTATGGCTTTGCTCCATTTTTGAGCTTTAGGTCCTGATAATGCTGTTTCAATTACCCGTCGATTGTTTCCACGGAGATTAAGAATTTGATTTTTGAGAGGAAAAATATTTTCGTGAACGCGAATATCACGTCGAATAACTGATCTAGCAGTTTCTGGGTTTAGAATAATATGACCTCCTGAAAATTCTGTGCCGACGTAAATACCCTCTTTTGCTTTAGAATTCAATTTATTTTGATCAGGGTCGAGCCAATAAGCACGACAACCGAATGGATGAAGATGTTTAATGGCAGGCACTTTTTGGAAGACCGAGTGATATGGCGAGTCTGGAGCTACGCTATTTGGAGTTATATTTAATGAATTTATGGAAGCAGTAAGAATGATAGGCCATAGACGCAATGGTAAACCCGATTGTAAGTGAAGCGCACGCATTTTCTCAGTGACTGTGCGAACATTTCTTTCTACGATTCCGTTCTGCTCTGGGGAATGTGATGATGACTTTTGCCATTCGATACCTCGGGAAAGGAGTTCTTCTTGAAGTTCTGAGTTTGAGAATTCAGTACCACTATCTGTGTGGAGACGCTTTGGGGTTTTGCCGAATTTTGTCTTTAGATGTTGCAAGAAATTTCGAATTAGAATAGGGACTGTTTTCTTGGAGAATACAGGCCATGCCCATTTCCAAGAGGTAAATTCATCAACAGCAAGGAGGAACCAAGTTGCATTCGGAACTGATTTATCTGTAGTTGTTGGAGACAGGGATTTTTGGCCGCCAACTAGATCCATGTGAATTGCCTCGCAGAAGGTAGAAGCGGTACGTAAGGATCCATGTCCCTTACATTTGGTTATTTTAGTCTTGGTGCATGTTTCACAGTCATGGGGAAATTTGCATCCTTTAATACCAGCAAATTTTAGCATAGCGGTTTGAGCTTTCTGACCAGGATGACCGAGTATGCTGTGCCAGTCTCGGATCACTAGATTAGCATGGGCAATTGCAGAGTCTGTTACGAAAGGCTTGTAAATTAACCTGCCTGAGACACGATGGAATACAGCACAGACTGTGCCGTTTGGGCGTATAAGTTCGACATCACGATAGTCTGTAGGCCATTTTATAGAGAAACCTTGTTTTTCTAGCTGTGCTGTTGAGAGAATACAATGTTTTTGGCCTGGAATATGTACGGCACCTTTGAGAATCTCTGTTTTGTTGTCAACGGATGGGAATTTAAGATCACCATGGCCTGCAGTGGTTACTTGGCCACCACCTGCAACACGAACAGTTTGGGTAGTACTAAGGTAGGATGAAAAATCATATTCATTTCCAGACACGTGAAAGTCTGCAGCGGTGTCTAGCTGGAAGGTAGAAGTATCTTGAGAGCTATTTAAAGACAAAACCTTTCCCTTTCCGGCTGCAATACCTTGTTGCGATTTTTCATTCGCAACACGTTTCTTCTTCCTACATTCACTCTCTTTGTGCCCCTTTATATTGCAGTAATTACATGTAACAAAATTTTTCTTCGGATCGACCGATTTCGATTTTGGGCTAGTCGTGGACCATTTTAGGCACTCCGAGATGATATCGTGAAATCCCAGATCTCGACAACGATTAGCAAGATCTGGTTTTATAGTGTTTACATGATGTAGGAAGAGGTACTTCATTTGATACTGCACTTCTACCGTGATCGAAGTATGTTCTTTCAAATCTTGAAAGCGCTTTTGATATTCCTTTAGAAAGGCCTCAATTGACATTCCTTTGTGGGGTTGGAAGGTCCAGAACCGGTGAGCAACATTCATGAGATTTGTTTGCCGTCTAGCAAGAAAGGCGACTGCGATGGTAGTCAAAATTGTTAGAGGAGAGTCACGGGGAGCTGTCTCAATCTGAGGAGCTACATCTTTAAGTTTGGCAGTCCACCAGGCAGACCACATGATCGTAGTTTTATTTGTCGGTGGGCTGGGAAGGAAAACTGCAGATGTTTCGGTGAGAAGCAACAGGCGTTGAATGGACTCACACCAGTAAAGCCAGTTCGAAGGCTTTAAGGTTGGCACAGGCGCGATCTTTTCGATATTACTAAGGCGTTCTGACCAGGTCCAGATTTCAGTTTTTCTGTTAGATTCTTTGATTGATTTTTGAACATCCTCTGAGGATGCAAAGACTATACCCTGAATGTCGATACTATTTGGTTGAATATCGTTTGGGGTAGATGTTTGATGCGTGGGATCGTCACCCTTTTCATTGGTGTTGTCGGACATTGTGTAGATGTGCGTAAGTCGCTGCGAACACTTAAGTGTGTGTGAAGACGAGAGCACGAGAGTCGATGTCGTACGACTTGGAAAAACGGACGCTGTATTTGCAGTGGAAGTGACTAGAGGGCCATAACCTGATATGCAAGGAGCATGAAGTTTTTATTGTGACTTGTAATCTACTTATAAATACAGTTTATCACGTGGCCAGTTACAAGTTACCCTATTACAATAACGGATACCGCGAATAAATTTATGATAAAGTTGGAATAGTGGACACTTTCGACGTTAAGCGGGAGTGTGTACAAGCGGCGGGACGACGGTTTTTGTTTGAGAAAGCCTTTTCCCTAAACATAATGGCCATCCGTCCTCATGGCGCTATGTACATAGAAGCTAGATATTGTTACGGGCGAGGAGTGGATTTGACTGAATGCGATTATAAGGAATGAGATATAATAGCGGATATAATTGATAGTTGTCAATCAAGATAATTAACTAAGACGTGGCACGAACTCTTAATCGTGCGCAACACAACTTATTTATACATAGATCTGGGGACTCGTATCATTGAAAGCCTGAATTCCCGGCTTCCTTACCCGGAGAATTCCGTAACCCAAAAGCAAACACAACAGAACTCCAAAAACCCCAATATCGCTGTGAAAGGCTATCACCAAAACACGTACAAAAAGGCTTGGTGGCTTAATACTGTCTATTTTCTACTTAAGGTCGGAAGGCTTTAGGTGGATATTCAATATGTTTATGTACATATCCTTAGGAGCATCACTATAGCAACCAATAGGTCGCCCTAATCTTCCAGACCCTTGTTAGCTTAGTGGCAGGCACAGCCTGTAACAATTGCTCAGACAATCTTAAGAGGTTGAATAATATAATATAATGATTTAACAAAACAAAACATAATATATGAACTGTAACGGTCTTAAAGTAATTGTTATTCAAACTACTCAGAGCTATATACTAGAATATCTTGAAGTGAAGAAAAAAAAGGATGGGTGAAGTATCTCCGCTATTTATCTACAAATATATCTCTTAACATCATATCATAATTGAGTCTGTTTGAACACTTCTCATTTCTCCGTATCAATTTCCGTCTACCTTATTCTCCCAAGATCTGAGTCGAGCAATAATTGATTATTGTGGTTGAGTCGCAATGCATCGGCGTGTAATTTCACGTAATGACATTTCGCGTCCTTTTGTGAGGAGATTGAGATTAGCTATTAATGTCAGTGAGATTGCATGACGCATCTTGCGTCAGCGAAGCTCGTTCTTGAGGTCGAATAGTTATGAGAAGGCCTAGTTGGTATGGATTGCGAATTGAATGAAATGATCAAGTTATTTTGTTGCAGCGACTGGTTCCGGTTGAGCGAGTAATTGTAAGATATAATTAATTATCATTAGTCGAGTAATCAATCCATTTTGACGATTACTAATGTCGTCGAGAATGAAATAAGTTTAATTAATTTAGGCTCTAGCCTATCAGAAATCAGGCCTTTGGCCTGTGACATGAACAACCCGATAATGCTTGTCCGAAAATCTTTTATGAACAAAAGGAAATTACACGGTGCTGATAGGGACCGTTACAGATATGACAGTAAACTAGAATATATATATATATATTTTTTTGATTTGGTTTCAATTAACCCGTTCAGGTACCCTATGGGCCCATGCAGGTGTCTAACTTAAATATATATACAGGAGGAAACCTCGCGGTAAAAACCCCCTAGTCTGCGGTCTTATGTCTATCGTGTATTCAGTTTACCTTCAAGAAGTGCCTTACACTGTACAACCAGTGTGTGATCCGTCTCACCCCTTCTCTGCTCTGCACATCATTTCCTGCATTGTCGCCTCAACTTGACTGACAAGTCGAAACTGTTCTAGGTAACCTTCGTCTAATATCCACTTCGTGATTCTTGCCACATCTTCCGGGCTCTGAATCATGGCTTGATAGGACCTGTCTTTTGCTTTTTGCAGGAAATCTCCTCGTCCCCTCGCCCACTACGGACACGTCATGATCATATGCCTGATGTTCTGTGACAGATACCCAGACTGGCACTTTGGGCTATTAACTCCGGGTACTTTTCTTCTGTACAGATAAGAATTGAGCCCGATGTGCTCACTTCTTATCTGTATGGCGATGCTACTTTGGGCCTTGCTAAGATTCTGATGGATTTGAACTGATGCTTTTCTGTAGTTCATTTTGAGACTGCTTGATTTTTGGTCTATAGAGATATTCGCTGCTTTCCATGTCTCAGGGTTCGCTGGTGTCAAGTGTCCAGAGTTCTTCTGATGTGTCCAGGAGTGTTTCCATTCCTGGAATGCTGCAATCTTTACAGCCGTCTTTTGTCGCCCAGTTTGCTCTTCCCTTCCGCAGATTCGAATCCATTCGGCCACATCATCGCTTCTGTTCATTTCGTGAATCACCTCTCTCCCTCGGACAGGCAGCTTGATTCGATTACACGCCAAAGTAATTGTCCTTTGAACAGGTAGTTTGTCTGATAGTCCGGCGTACTATTATTATTATTATTATTATTATTATTATTATTATTATTATTATTATTATTATTATTATTATTATTATTATTATTATTATTATTATTATTATTATTATTATTATTATTATTATTATTATTATTATTATTATTATTATTATTATTATTATTATTATTATTATTATTATTATTATTATTATTATTATTATTATTATTATTATTATTATTATTATTATTATTATTATTATTATTATTATTATTATTATTATTATTATTATTATTATTATTATTATTATTATTATTATTATTATTATTATTATTATTATTATTATTATTATTATTATTATTATTATTATTATTATTATTATTATTATTATTATTATTATTATTATTATTATTATTATTATTATTATTATTATTATTATTATTATTATTATTATTATTATTATTATTATTATTATTATTATTATTATTATTATTATTATTATTATTATTATTATTATTATTATTATTATTATTATTATTATTATTATTATTATTATTATTATTATTATTATTATTATTATTATTATTATTATTATTATTATTATTATTATTATTATTATTATTATTATTATTATTATTATTATTATTATTATTATTATTATTATTATTATTATTATTATTATTATTATTATTATACGTCCGCGGGTAATGTGGTACCCACGTGACCCTATTGTACCCTGTCGGGACATAGGACGCCGGGGGGTAAGCCCCGGGCTTCTATAAGTGAAAATATGTACAGGACTAGGGCGCTTCCTCGTTGCTGCCACTAGGTGATATACTGATGACTCTCCGATATTTATGGGGGTGAGAAGGGTAAAAATGGGCCCAGCCCTCTGATTCTCCATCCAATTATTCCCCCAACATATTCCCCTCAATCTCTCAGCAAACCATGTGTGACTGTTTTTTTTTTTTTTTCTCCCCCCTTTCATAGACAAATTTCAGTGTAAAAGTGCGATTTAAGGAGCCACTCGTGGAACACTTCGCCTCCTTTTTTTGTGCCGAGGAGAAAGGGAAGTACTTCTGAGGCTGGCCCGAGCGGGAGGCTAGAATGCGACCTATAGTCGCCCGAGGGAGCTCCTATTCCTTGGGACGAGGGGGACAGGAGCTGATTGAGAGCCTCTCGTAGCTTCCTGTGCACGGCATTAGTAGACTCCATAGATTTTCCGACGCTTGAAGCGAAGAACGCTTTCCCCATTTCTTTAACCCGGCAAGTGAAAAAGGGACGTCTGTTGGTGCCGTAAGGAGCGCGCCTTGGTGTGCAGCTTTATCTGCGGCTTCATTTCCCGGTATTGAGGCGTGTCCTGGAACCCACCGGACTTTGACCTCACCCTGAGAAATATGTGCAAGGCGATATCTTGCTTGTCAACTTGCATTTATGTTTAGGAACTCGTCAAAAATGGATTGTGAAGAGCCGGTAAAAGGATTCAAGAGCCGGACTGCAACCTCCAGGTTATCCAGACATACCCAAAGGTTCGTGGCAAGCTTTGTTGTTGGAAATTCTAAGACAGCTTTGGCCCCCGCGAGAGCTCCTTTAGCTTCCGCATCAAAAACTTCATCTCCAAGCCCCAATGCAAGACTCCGACTCAGAATTTGGACTCCGCCTTGATACGCCACAAATCCTGCCTCTGTCAAGCCATTCGCCTGCTTGGATCCGTCTGAGTACAGAACAATATCTTGTGTCGGGATGGTGAGAAGAAACGCAAGAAATTTTTCTTTGGCCTAGTCTCTGGATTCTCCGTTAGGGCCCCCGACACGTACAAGTGCTGCTTCTCGACTCTCGTGCAATATCCAGGGTGGGTATACGATGGGGTTTGTTTGCTCGGAGTTGGGGAGGGCTAGTACTCGTCAGGCAAAGCGAGAAGATGCTTGTTCTAAAGACTCTATCCAATTGGCCCGTCGTAGGAGAGGATGGCGGGGGACCAGTCGTCGCAAACGTATCGCTCCCGCTAGTGCGCGCTTATTCAGCGCGATCTCCGGAGGGGCTAGGCCTGATTCGCGGTGTAAGGCTGCAGTCGGGGTAGTCCTATATATAGGAAGGATAGCCCGCGATGAAGTTAGAATGACCTTAGAAAGCTGTTGTAACAGCCCATCGACCCGATTTGAGATGCGCCCTCGCGGCCAGTCCCGTGATCTACCTGGCCACCAGGTCTGGGCACCGTAGTATGCTACAGGAAGAACACACGAAATGACAGCTTGACGTACCAGATGCGGAGATACTCCACGCACTGTGTTTCCTAATGAAAGGAGAGCGTGACTTATCTTTTGAGCTCTTGCAGCTAATGTGCGCACGTACCATTTGAACGTCAGCTTCTTATCGAACAACACTCCGAGCCATTGGGAGTAGGGTTTGTCTATATTCTCGGACACCGTGAGGGTATCGCAGTTGATTGCAGGAGTCCTTGTCGGGTCTTGATCATCGCGCTTGCGGGAGAAGTGGATAAGTTCCGTTTTGCTGAGGTCGAACGATATTCCCTCGCTGTTTCCCCAGCAGAGTGTATCCTGTAAGTCCTGAGAGAGTAGGCGTGCGTTGCTCTGAAGAGAAGAAGTCCGCAGAAGTGCTGCGTCATCAGCATACCCAAATCTATTAGACTGATTTCCGAGACAGAATAGAGGAGACATGTAGAGGGTGAAGAGGATGGGAGAGGCCGGTGAGCCTTGAGAATGATGATTTTTTTTTTTTTATTACTTTGCGTTGTGCCTGCGCGCAGCATGTGATACAAGGTACCACGTGCCGGTTAGCTCAGCCTCGTAGAAAGCTACCCGACGTGCTGGCGTCTTTAGAGACCCAGCATTTTCTAAAGGGGCCTAGATCTATCCATCTAGCGCCTTACTATACAATTATTTTACAAAGAAACGAACTCTTCCTCTGAGCCGCTTTAAGTTTATCTAGTAGAGATTACATCGACAGGATTTATACGGGGATAAGTACTTGTCAGTGAAAGTACAGGATATAAATACGGTGGGAGGTGATTACCCAAAGGGTAGTCCTGTGATCGGTTAAAAATCTGTCGTTTTAATGGCGAAGTTAGATTTCGTCGAAAAAGAGAGTTTTCTTCACCCACTTTCCGAAGGCGAGTGCGCCATCTTTCGAGCCTAAGATCCAACGGATACCTGTAGGCGGGTGTCGAGGTCCGTCAAGTCTCGCCCGGAGGCGGCCGAGCTGGCAGAAGAAGAAGTGATCCGGGGTTTTTTCTTCTCCACAGGTACATTCTAGTAAGGCATCATCGTGGTGAAACCGCCGGTGGTAGTCGGCAAAGTCGCCATGTCCTGTACGAGCTGCAATAAGCAGGCCGAGGGTGCGGCGGTCGAGGTAGGCGAGTTCTGGGGATATTTTGACGTTGAAGTTGATCCCGAGGTCCTTATATCTCGTGGGTGCGTTTTCTTGCCAGTAGGCGCTGACGTGTGACTGGTATCGTGCTTTTAAATCCCTCTTAGCCCTTGCAATAGAGGTAGGGAGTATTGGGGATTGAGTCGTGCAGGCCGATTTCGCAAGGGCGTCTGCAATTTCGTTTCCAGGAATACCGGCATGACCAGGGCACCATCTAACATTAACTGATCCTGGGAGAGTATTTTGGCTGCGGGATCTTTGTGTCCAGGTGGATACGAGCTCTCGAAAGAGAGCTATACGTGGGGAGCTTGTTGCAGTGGGAGTGTCTATGAGAAGGCGAAGAGCAGCTTCTTGGTTATCTAGGCAGACCGTGACGTTGGTGGCATAGTAAGCCATAGGATTTGTGAGAGCTGCGGATAGGCCCGCGGTGGCTCCGGCTACTTCTGCGTCATATACTTCTGCGAAAGATCCAAGTGGTAGAGATCCTTGTCCAACCTTCTGCGTTAGGCCCCGGTATATGGAGTATCCGGCACCGGCCCGGTCTTCAATTAGTGCCCCGTCTGAGAAAACGAAGAGATTTAAGGGGGGGCGGTTAGCTTGCCAGTTTTTAAACGCTCGTGCGCCAGCTGCTCTCCCTACGGCACTGATGGCGCTGAGGTTTTCCTCTCTACTTCTGGACCAGGGGGGGGGGGGGAATGGTGTCTCTAGCGAGTTCAGGGTTTATTCTTTGACGAGCACATAGCATGCGTGTAGAGTTCCAACGTCTGCGGAGTGGATGTCGGGGGTCTACCGAGGCAGTTCGTATGGTCAGACAGTCGTGTATTTGGTCGAGCCAAGCGCGCTGGACCCCAGCCGATCTCACGCAATAGAGCGGGGACTGGTGTTGTGCGGTAGACGGGGAGGGCGATACGAGCGGCATCGTTTATTCGCAGCTGAATTCGCTCAAGAAGATCCTTGGGCGTATTATTAGAATACCAAGTCTCAGCTCCATAGAAAAGAGTTGCGAAGGCTGCTCCTTGGAGAGTTTGACGAAGTAAGAGGGGGCGGATACCTCGAGTGGTTAGAGAGATTCTCTTTAAGTGTCGGGTTATTGCTAGTGATCTTTCACAGGCCTTCTTAACGTGGTTTTGGAATTTAAGGCCACGGTCGAAGAAAACGCCCAGCCAGCGAGTGACGTCATTAGGCCTAATTTCGACTCCATTGGCAAAGAGACTTGGCTCCACAGGTGAGCCATGTTTCCTTTGAAAGTACTGGAGTTCAGTTTTGGAAATTTCGAAGGTGAGGCCATTCTCCCGTCCCCATTCGAAAGTCCGATCTAGCTGGGTTTGGAGGAGGTTTGCACAGCAGGCAAGTGAGGGTGCTGATGCCAACAAGTTGATGTCGTCGGCGTATCCGAGACGGCCCGGTGAGAGGCGAAGTACACCTTCAGTTACTAGTAGAAATAAGATCGGCGAGACAAGAGAGCCCTGTGGGAGGCCGCAGGAGATTTGGAACGGGGTTGACTTAGAGCCATCAATCGAGATACTAGCCTCACGTTGTTCCATGAACGAGGTGACCCATCGAACAAGATTTGGAGGCCAGCCTTGGCTTCGGAGGCAGAGACTAAGACGCCCCTTTTGAATGCCATCGAAAGCGCCCTTCACGTCGACGGTGACCATGCCTGCAATTTTTTTCTGGGCCCAGGCGGACTGTATATCACAGGCCAAAGCAGTGGTGAGGTCTACGGCGGAGCGTCGAGGGACTGCACTGCATTGGTCCTTGGCGAGAACTCTATATTGGAGAGCTAGGTAGGAAAGCCGCCGAGCTATTAGTCGCTCGAACCCTTTACCAAGGCAGGAAAAGAGGGCGATTGGTCTGTACGAGTTAGGGAGGGAGAAGTTTCGATCCCCAGACTTCGGGAGTATGATTACGCTAGCTTTTTTGAAGGATAGTGGGTGGTGTCCAAGCAAATCACATTGGCGGAAAAGGGCGGCAACACGGTTGCCGATGATTAGCCAAGCGTTTCTCAAAGCAATGACTGTTATCTCATCGGGTCCAGGTGCAGAAGAGGTGACCTGACAGCAAGAGCGATATATCTCCTGATCTGTAAGTTTCGGCCAGGGGATAGTCCGTATAGCCACAGTTGGTACATCTGTTGAGATATCGAGTTGGCCTAGGTGTCTGCTAAGAAGAGTGTTGCGAAAAATTTGTGCTTTCGCTTCGGGAGTAATGACAGGCCCGTTAGGTCCTTCGATAGGAGGGGTATGGAAGTGTGACTTGTTTTTGTGCCAGCCGGTGATTCGATAGGCTTCTGATACGGTAGAGACACCTTCAATTTTTTTGTGCCAGTATTCACGCTTGGCTCTCTTCACAGTTCTACCGAAATTCCGTCGCTCTTCTAATGCAGTGAAGCCGAGACGGCGGGCGCGACAGAATTCCCTGTGGGCCTTCGCGCACTCTTGTGTCCACCATGGGGCCCCTGTTTCTCTTTCCTGTGATCTGGGACAGGCTATTCTTAGGGCTCCCGAGAGGGAGTTCGCGAGCAGTTTGGCTTCATCGTCCGGGTTAGTTAGAGGGGGGGTTACGAGCAGGTCCTTGAGGGCATTACAAAAGATCGCCCAGTCGCAGGCCGAGTATATGAGTCGACCTTGGGCGGGAGCCTCGGGACTCTCGTCTGAGATCCGAGAGAATATTTTCCGGTGGTCTGCTCCGCAATCCAGGTCTTGGCGGACTGTACAGCATGAATTTGGGCCGAGGCGGGTGAAACACAGGTCAAGAACAGCACCAGCGTCGTGTGTTGGGACCCCGGGAGGATTAATTAGGAAAAGCCCTTTAGCAGTTGTCTATGATAATAGAGTTTCCCCATCGGGTGCGTCGCTTCTTGAAATAGGATTCCAAGCAGAGTGGTGTAGATTGAAGTCACCGGCAAGAATATCTGGGCGTTCTGCCAGGGCGAGTAGTTTTTGGAGGCCTTCGCCAGGGTTGCGAGAGCCTATTGGGGCGTTGTAAATATTACAACAGTCAATCACACGTCTTCCCCGTCGGTGAATGCACACTCGAATGAGATCACGGGAGTGCGTGCTTGGTTGAAATGGAGAAAGCCCTCTGCCCTTGCGGGTATACGTCATAACTCGTGGACGATCTGATCAGTCAGGGAGGGAGCAAATGCAAGGAAACTTGGGTGGGTTTTTGTGGTCCGGCGGGAGTAGTCGGAGAAGATCCACGGCTCTTGGATTAATATGAGATCAGCTCCAGATTGGAATGCGAGCTGAAGAGCGGCGTCGTGGGCTGAGCCACTTTTGCCGACGTTAACTTGGAAAATGCAGAGGCCCTGGGCTATCTGCTCATTGCGTCCTCGGCCTCGGACCATTACAATTGTTCTTCGGTGGTGGTAGGGGTGGCCGAGCTGGTCAGTGGAAGAGATGGAATGGGAGAGCTCGGGGATACTTGTGACGACCCTTGCGAAGCTGACACTGGGGCTTGTGCTTGAGCTGTAGTATGGTCTTTAGGCGACGAGAGTGGAGTTGAAGGGTGTCATGTAGACCAGGCTTTTTGGCCTTCACGACGGATGGACTGCAACCTTACCCTATCAGGGCGAACATAGATTGCATTTTCCCGACGAGGTCGGGCGGGGCATTTTTCCCATGACGAAGGGTGAGGGCCATGGCAGTTGAGGCATCTCTCTGGGTTGTTACATGGGCCGACGTGTGAGTCAGCAGCGCACAGACTACAGCGAGCTCGTCTAGTACATGCGTTAATGTTGTGGAAACCGTGACATCTAGGACAAGTCGGTAGTTGCGGGCGGTTATCAACAGGTCTGAGTCAGGCTGCTCTAGCGAAGAGACGGATGTTGTTCGGGAGGTTCACAGCTGCCTTAGCTGAGATTACCAAGCGAAGGGTGCCCTCTGGTTGAGGGGACTCGTTAGATCGGCGTGTCCATGCCATAGCGAAGATAGATTTGACGTCGACCTTCTCTGTACTAAGCTCCTGGCGAATTTCGTCGAAAGTTAAGGCTTCGCGGACTCCGTACGCATTACAGCCGTATTTTGGAACTGGCCCTAATAGGTAATTCAGGCGCTTCTCTTGGCATTCAACCGGAGAATCCCCTATTAACGGTTGAAGCGCCTTGGTAGCTTTAAGGAGCTCTGCAGCCTGGGTGGGGTTTGGCGCTACTAGGGCAATCCCAGTGGGAACTGTCCGAATATTTTTTATGAGCCCTGGTTTTTTCAGAAGCCGCCGGAGCTTTGTGCGCACTAAGAGCGCGTCTTCGGAGCGGAGAGGATGGTCGGCTAGCAGGCGTATGATGACTCTAGAATCGGGTTTTGGCGCGTAGCTGGGGGCGCCGGAGGAAATAGATGTTGGATTGGGGGTTCGAGTCCCTTTGCTGGCGGTTGTTACGTAGGAGGATGAAGCAGGAGCTTGTTGTGCAGCTACTTTCGCGTACGAGATTTTGGAGGATTGTCCGGGTCTTTTACTGGAGATGAGGATACGGGGGGTAGGAGGAGTAAAGGCATGGGAGGCTTTAGGCACAAGCGCTTGTTGGTCTAGGCGCTGAGAGTTGGGAACACTTGATGACGGGGTCTTGCTGGGAGGGTGGTCAAAGACTGGCAGGCCAGCAATTACGCGTGCTGCGCTTCGCGTGATAATAGCTCGTAGGTCAGCTGCGATTGCTGGGAGTAGACTTCGGAGGTAACGGGCGCCTGCATTCTGCCACGCGGTTAGCGCGGCAGCGTAGTCATTGGTGGCCTTTGACGATATGTGGGAGAATACGCGCGAGGCATCAAGGGTATGGGGAGTTGGAGATTTGGTTTGAGTCCTGGGCTGTGCGTGAAGCGACTCCGCAAGACCACTAGCCGGAGGTTTGGGGGAACTGGCTCTCAGTGATTGGCGAGGGGCGAGCGAAATACTATCGCTAGCTGTAGATATGGTGGTGTCTTATAGAGGGTCTCTGTGGACTTCCGGTTGGTATTCATTGTCGGAATCGACGACAATATCGTCCTCCGACAAGTGCATTTCTGTATCATTGGAGAGTGTTTGGTCTTCAGTTCCGATTTTCACCAGGTTGGTACGGCGAGAAGAGCGGAGTTTTAGGTGTTTAGAAGCGCGTGAAGCGTGAATCTTTGCAGACTGAGAAGCAGTCGCGCGAGGCTTTCTGGATTTCGTTGACGGCATCAGAAAAGTATGGGGCTGCGATATATTCTTGTTGGGTGACTGGATGAGGATGATGATTTTTGATTTGATTTGATTACATGTCGTATCAGGCTTACGCCCTACACCCAATAGGCGTGATACGGGTGTGTGATCCATATGGACTCACTGCTACCTATATGCATGGCTTTACTTGCCAGATAATCTATGTGACATAGAAAGAAAATAAATAACGAAAAACTTTGTGTCCGAACAAAAACGCCCTGCGCCTTGTCCTATATTTTCCTAACGCTTAACTAAAGGAAATAACAACCGCTGTCCCTGGGAAATTCTTAAGCCTCCCGGTCTGTAGTTTGTGCGCCATAACATCTGGTTATAGACACGAATTCAAGAAATTCCTTCCATCCATTTTCTGCTAACATTTCGCTCACCCTTGGGGGAGGTTCCTGTTTCGCACTTCTCCAACGCTGGGGAGCCGATCGGCATTCTGCAAAGTGCCACGAGCGTCTTTCTCGACCGCATTCGCACTTGCCATCAACACCTTCATGTTTGAATCTTTCATGATATTTGGCGAAGTCGCCGTGTCCTGTCCTTGCAGCTATCAGTCTATGGTATGCCCATCTGGGTAGAGCAAGCTCTGGAGGTCGCTTCCGAGTCATCTTGAGATCTAACTTCATGTACTGCCTGGGTCGATTTTCTTGCCACCATGATGATACTAATTTGTCCGCGCGCTCCCTGGCGAACCTGTTTACTGATGCAAATGTATACTTTAGACCGCAATTCAATTCTGTGGAGTGTATCGCATTTGTTGCTTCCTCTGGGAGGTCCTTTAGAGCTGCTTTCGCAACCTTATCAGCCTTCACGTTCCCCTCAATTCCTGAGTGTCCTGGTATCCACCGGATTTCGACTGATCGGTGCCTTTGACAGTCCAAAACAAACCTCTCAACTATTCCTTGGGAGGACCTCGACCTGCCGCTACGCAGAGCCTGGACCGCATCCGAGTTATCCAGGAGCACCTTGATTGGATTAGTTCCAGCCACTCTTATTGCTGCTTCAAGGGCTTTCTGGGCCCCTAAAAGTTCGGCGTCGTAAGCCTCTGCACCCCGCAACGGGCCTGCATCGCTTCCAATCATTTTTCCTTCTCTGAATAGAGTGTAGCCCCATGCTGATTTCGCCAGGCCACAGGACGAGCCATCTGAGTACGCACACACAGTGTTCGTTGACAGGTTCCCTATCCATTGTTTGGCCAGCAAAGCTTCAGACTGTTTGTCGAGTCTCACTGGCTGGCTGTTTCGTTCCGCTTTCGGGCTGAAGAGTTTACCGGTCTCCACAGCGGCCGGCACGGTCTGTAGGCTGGTCTGTAGTCGTGTGAGATATCTCTCCGGATTCGTGAACGCACGGCTTTTCTGTCCTGCGCGCAGTCCTAGGCGATTAATAGTTTCTTTGGGCCCCTCGTGAGATCTGATAAAGAGGGGATGCCATGTATCTAGTTTCTGGATTCGCGTCGCGGCCCTCAACTGTTTTTGTTGGAGGATGATTGTTGCCGGAGGAATGCCTGACTCCCTGTGTAGAGCCTTATTTGGAGTAGTTCGCCATACAGGTAGTGCCGCCCGGACTGCCTTGATGATTGTGTTGTCAAGCAGATCAGTGTGCCATCCGACTCCTGTGCTCACCTTCTTGGTTCGCTGTGTGGTGATTCGGGTCAGCCCTGGCCACCATGCTTCTGCTCCGTAGAACGCCGTACTCAGAATGCACGCCTGCACTGCCTTTATCATTGGCCCTGGGTCTGCGCCACGCTGTACGGTGTTAATTCAACGTATAAACTGTGTTATACGTTGCGCTTTTCCGCACCACTCTTGCACGTGTTGCTTGAAGTTGAGTTGGGAGTCTATCCATACCCCTAGCCATCTCACATGTGGAGATGGAAAAATTGTATGACCTTGGATCTGGACAGCTAGGCCTACCGTATCCATCTTTTTCTTGGGGCCCCCTCCGATTACCAGTAAGTCTGATTTGGCCGGGTCAAAGCTTATCTTGTGCTCATTTGCGAGCCGCACAAGGGTTTCAACTTCTGCTTGAGCAATTGCCACCGCTTCGGCAGCTGTGCTTCCTATACTTAAGACTGCGATGTCGTCTGCATACCCAAACTTGTTGTCCTTGTTTCCGTCTTGAACTAGGACAGCGATGTAGAGAAGAAATAACAGTGGTGACAACGGCGAGCCCTGCGGGACTCCGCACTCGGCGACTTTGTCCTGAGTTATTCCTTCTTGGTGTCGGACCCGTATGATTCGTCGGGTCAGAAAAGACTCGACCCATTGACACAGAGAACTAGGCCAACCCTGATTACGCATCCGGTGTAGTAGCCTGTTGTGGAGGACAGCGTCGAAGGCGCCCTGCACATCGAGAGTCACCATTGCTGTGACTTTATTGTTTCGCATTGCAGCTTCTGCGTCGTGTATAACACATGAGACAAGGTCGACTGCTGAGCGTCCCGGGAGAGCACCGAAAAGCTGCTTAGGCACAACTCGATGTTTGATTGCTAACCAAGCCATTCTCTTAGCCACTAAACGCTCCAGTCCTTTGCCCAGGCAGGAGAGAAGGGAAATCGGTCGCCATCCTTTAGCTGTTGTTAAGTCCCGCGCTGGTTTGGGAAGCAGAATAACTTCAGCAACTCGAAAAGCAGAAGGAAAATGTCCGTTCTCCAGGCACGCTTGAAAGAGACATTTTACCTGTTCTCCTATGGCTTCCCAGCATGCTCTAAGTAGTCTTACTGTGATTCTGTCCGCTCCTGGAGATTTGTCGCCTGTGCTAAGAGTGTTTGCTGTTACATCCTCTAGTGTCAGTGAAGTATTCCACGGGATTGATGCATTTTGTCCAGTTTCCCATGTATCAAGGTCCTGGGCTGCGTTGAATCTGGTCATGAGACTGTCTCGGAGGGACTCAGTTCGCTCAAGAGGGTCAGTCAACCACTTGTCTCCTGAACCTTTTAAGGGTGGAGCATTTTGCCCTGCCCTGGGTTTAGCCCACCGCATGACCTTAAAAACTTGTGCGTCTGTAGTGGCATTCTCGACTTGCTTTCTCCAGTAGTCTCTCTTTGCCCTTTTGACAGCATGTCTAAAGTCCTTCCGGGCTTCTGCCGCTGGTGTGGAAGACTTTCTGGCTTCTATAAACGCACTGTATTTGAGTCTGCATTCCTCGTTCCACCATGGTGCTGTCCTCCCGCGTACTCTAGACGGTTTTTGCCCCACAGCCTTACGAGCGTCTCCCAGAACCTTCAGCAAACTTGCTACTTGTGTTTCAATGTCACTTACGCTATTTATGGGACCCGGCTTGACCCAAGCTTTGACGTATTGTGCAAACTTTTCTAAATCTTGGTCGCGGATGCGCAGTTCTTGAGTCACTTTCGATATATCTGGCCTTGCCGTCACTTGGACAAGCCCAGCAATTGTCCGGTGGTCTGATGTACAGTCGACCTCGTTTGAAACCCATGCCTCAGCGGACGTGTTACTCCACACTAGATCTAGGACATTGCCATCTCTATGTGTTGGTACTCCTGCTGTGGTAACTAGATGCAGGTCCTGAGCTGTGGCCCACTCCATGATCTGATCGCCATTGCCATACTGACGGGATGCCTGAGGTTGCCAGTGTCTTGACACAGCGTTAAAGTCACCCCCCACTATTGTCGGACCTCTAGGCACCCATTCGAGTAGAGGCTCCAATGTTCCGCTGGGTCCGGGTGCTCGATAAACGTTCGCAAACGTCAGGCCAGCTACTTGTACGAAACAGTAGTCGCCCGTTTTGCCTGGTGATGAAGGAAATATTTGAGTTGCGTGAATATCCTTTCGACTGAAGGTGATTGCCCGGGGTCGAGCTCCTCTATCGCCAATTGGTTTATGGCATATGTAACCAGGATGACTTTTAGTAATATACTCCCCATCTTTTTTCATAGTCCACGGTTCTTGCACCAAAACTACATGTGCCTCAGCATCCCATGCTTGCTGCAGTGCGATATCCATGTTTGGTCCGCCCTTTCCCACATTCACTTGGTGAAAGAGAAGGGTGTTCAATCTTCCTGTTGGTTGTCGTGAGTTAGGTATACTTCTCATGAGTTTTCCATTGTTACTTCCTGAGTGCGAGGTACCTCAACAATCTTGCCCTTAGTCTCTGACTCTGCCAAAGCGGCTTTGAAATCGCGATGACCACGCTCTCGGATGACTCGAAGTTCGGCAGGAGTGCGTGGTACCACAAAGCCATCCTGTCTTCTGGGTCTAGCCATACATTTGAGGTCAGTCGACTCATGTGGCCCGGCACAATTTGAGCATTTGGGAACCCTGTTTGGGCAGGTCGATGTCTCATGTCCACCGGTGCATCTTCCACAACGACTTCCTTTGACGCAGGACCTGGTTGCGTGGAAACCCCAGCATTTTTGGCATTGCTCTATGGGCCGTCGTCGTACGAATGGCATGGTCGGTCCACTTTCTTCAAAGAGCCTAAATTTTAGATTTGCTGGTTTTTGCTTGAAGTGAATGATCCAGCTTGTGGAGTACTGGCCTTCCTTCACGTTGTTGGGACGAACCTGGACTGGTGTTACGCCGCATGCGGATTCACATTCCTTTATCACCATTTCTTTTGTCACTGCTAGTCTGCAGTCTAATGTTTTAATAAAAGGGGTACGTGCGGCACGATCACGGACGTCCAGTTCGACGCTGCCTCGATGGTTAAGTTGTCTTTTTCTAAGGCTGGTGCCACTCTCAGGATCGATTCTCTGAGCGCGTCTGACGCACACTCGATTGCCAAGCCAGACCTGACTTGGGACACCGCCAAGATAGCTGAGGGCGCTACTCCAGCCCGCTCAGTGATTATCTTTTTGATCGTGACGAGAGATAACTTGCGCCAATCATGTTCTGGGGCCATTCGAAGGAAAAGGCGTTTGTCTTCTCTTGGTGGGTCTTGCTCGGCTGGCTTCTTCTGTGAAGAAGGCTTTTGAAATGTCGGCCCTTTGGGTGGTGTTGGTAGCTTTGCCGCTTTTCTGGCGATTGTGACCCACGGAGACTTGGTTTCTTGTGGCTTTTTTGGGAGAGCTAGTTTAGGCCCCTCGGCCGGTTTTGTGACCCTAGGACCAGCTGTTGTTACCGTGTTCGTTCTAGGGTGAGGATTCTTACAGGGTGATTCGGGGATTCGTGCATTGCCAATCGCAAACGCGGTTGCGATGGGTGCAATCCTTTCAATGAACGGCGCCAGTAACGACGCCTCTTCTGTTCCTACCTTGGTTTTGGCCCAGGCATCAATGGTTCCTAAAAATTCCTGGGCCAGGCCCATTCTTTGCTTTCTTTGGCGTTCTGCTTCTTCCATGGCGGCAGCTATGCCGAGGAGACTGGGGTGAAGGCCCTCACCTAAATTGGGGGGCATCGTGGATGGCTGAGCGCTGGTGGAAGCCATTGCGCCGTCTGGATGGTCTGTGTCGGTGAATACGGGGAGGGAGGATGCGTAGTGAGTATATTTGTTGTGGTGCTTCTCACTTTATATCTAAACTGCGTTCTATTGTAGTTGTAGTTGTGGTATTTAAAAACTGATTTCTATGACAAAGATGTTGAGCATCGATTAAATTTACCCTTTCAGCTCTTTGTCCCATGAGGATGATGATTTTGATTTGATTTGATACTTTTAACGTGGTCAGGCGCAAGCCCAGCACCTAGGAGGCATGGCACGGGTAGTCCAGATCTAACTTCGCTACCTACATGAATAGTTCTTATGAACCATGGAAACAGATAAAAACACCATATCTAAGGAGCTAGTGCCCTGCACTGCACCTTATTCCCCGCGCTATCTAATATTGAACACTAACATAAAACAACGCGCAGAGAGGCTTCAGTCGTAATTCAATACTCCTGCTTAAATATCGTTCTTGCTGTAACACTTTGTTACAGTTAGGAAGCGCAAAAAGGTACGCCATCCGTCTTCTCCTATCATATCTCTGATTATAGGTTTGTTTTCCTTGGCGCTTGACCGCCATTTCTGGACAGCCGGGCGACATTCGGCAAAATGCCATGGCCGTTTCTCTCGTCCGCACTTGCACCGCATTTCTTCGTTTTCGTGTTTGAACCGTCTGTGATAACTCGCGAAGTCACCATGTCCAGTCCGTGCTGCTATTAGGCGGTGGTATGCCCATCGTGGGAGTGCTAACTCCGGGGGCCGTTTTCGTCGCATTGTTAGATCCAGTTCTTCGTACCTAAGTGGTCTATTTTTGCGCCACCATTTTTCCGATAGGTCCTGTAAACGTATTGTGACTTGCCGTTTAAGTGCCGCAAATGTTAGTAGGACATGGTGTTCGCTACTTACCGTTTCAGAGATCAAACTGTTGTGAGCCATATTTATTGGTGCCAATGCTGCTTTAGCTAGTGCATCAGACTTTTCGTTCCCTATAATACCGCAATGTCCCGGGATCCAGCGGACCTCGACCGCGGGTCGAGCCTTACATAGTTCTGAGAATTGTTTTACTTTACTTTGCGAGGAGTTTGATATGCCGCTCCTGAGAGCACTGACTGCCTCCTCGTTATCAAGGAGCACCTTGATATCTGCTCTGTCTCCGATTTCTAATGCTGTCTCTAGGCCTTGTAAGGCCCCGGTGATTTCTGCATCAAAGACTTCAGCTCCAGGGATAAATTTTCCACCGCTTGCAATGAGCATTCTGTTTTTGTAGATGGCGTAGCCATGAGGATGATGATGATGATGATGATTTTATTTAACGTCTATGCTAAAGTCATGTGACTCAAAAGCACACGACCTTGAATTTGTTTTTCAGGACAAAGGACGCTAGGGCCGGAGTCCTAGTTTACAAGACTTTTACAAGTTACATTTACAAAGCTACGCTGCGTTATTTGAAACCGCAGGTATAGAAAAAAAAAAATAGAGATTGATAATAATGATAATAATAGTAAAAAATGCTGAGAAATTCAGATGACTTTTAAATAAAAATCGTGTACCTCTCATCGAGGACAAATGTCCTCAAAAAACCGTGTGCTTTCCAGCCATTTACTTAATATGAATGTCACAGATCAACTAGTAGAAAGCAATGGGCGTTTGTATAGGAGATGGTAAAGTAATAATTCAACTATGAAGATCTATCTGGAGAATTTGGCAGTAACATATATACATCTTTAGTATCCCTTGCTCAACAGTCTCTTCTAGAAGGTTCTGTCCACTTAATATTTCCATCTGTAACTCTAGTAGTTCTAGCTGATTCTATCCCCTTCTTTGAGATTCTCCAGTGCTCGCTTACTGGTGTTTGCATAATGGTCTCGAAGAATATTCTAGAACACTCCTAAGTATCCCAGGAGCTATGAGTCTATCCCTTCCCTTAATTGTAACAAAGCCTACGCTGGCTATCGTAGGCTACAGGTGAAAATCGGCTCACTAGCCGTCACAATGAATGCCCCTTCGGAAGTATCGAGAAGATAAGGGATAAGTTGTTTGATAGGCCCAGAAGGTCGACCCCCACGACGTCGGAGAATGCGACAAAATAAAAAGTGAGTGGGTGTTTTTGCGGACCCGCAGCGGCAGGTTGTTTTGGCTTCCTCGTGTTTGAAACGCGTATGGTAGGTAGCAAAATCTCCATGTCCTGTCCTGGCGGCAATAATTTTGCCCAGTGCTTTTCTTTCTAAGTAAAGCTCCTTGGGAAAGCTTGGAGCCTCTTTAATTTCAAGGTTTTCGTATGACTTCGGAATATGATCTTTCCACCAACTATCCCTGAGTTGAGTCGCCTTCTCGGCGTGCCATTTTCTTAGAGCTGCGAGCGAGAACTTTGACTCCTCCAAGAAGGGCATCCTTGCTCCTCTCTTTGCCTCAAGGTGTGCTAGTTCATTCCCCGAAATTCCTGAGTGGCTAGGGATCCATCTAACATTGACCTGGCCTGTGTGTGTGTGTGTGGAAGCCTAGGACGGTTCTTCCATTTTTCTGCTATCTCTAGGAAACTAAGAAATGAGGACTGGGATGACGTGAATGATGGCTTTGTTAGTAACTTTTTTGCAACCTCAATATTATCAACAAATATCCAAAGATTATTTGCAAAACGTGCTGTAGGAAGGACAATGGCAGCTTGTATGCCTCTGATGGCCGCATGGACCTCCGTATCATAAGCTTCTTGGTGAGTTCCCAGAGGGAACGCCCCTGAACTGATTTGACGTACAAGTTGGTAAATGACAAAACCTCCGCCTGATTTACCATCTGGAAGTTTTGACCCATCTGTATAAACCAAAATATCATTTTTTGGGAGATTATCGATGAAGTTACGAATGTTATTTGCACTTGCCCTAGACGATCCGGTGATTGCCCTTATACGTAGGAGGGATTCTTGGACTGTTTCCTTATGCTCCCATGGCGCATTCAGTAAAGGGTCAAGCTGCTCTGAAAGCGGGACACTCCTGCAAGAGCGAGCAAATCTAGTCTTTGGGGTAGATAGTGAGGAAGATTGAGTGCGCAGAAACAAGGGGTGTCGCGGATCTAACCTTCGTGTGCGTATAACTGCTCTTCTGCTTATTTTATCGAGAGCAATCTCAGCTGGTGAAATCCCGGCTTCTCTGAGCAGAGCTGCAGTGGGGGTGGTGCGAAATACGGGCAAGATGGCCCTGGCAGCAGTTGTGTGTACCTTATCAAGCATTTTGAGGCGTGATATGACATTGTTGCTAACAATTTTTCTCCCTTTGTTTCTAGTTTTTCCTGGCCACCAGGTCTCAGCCCCAAAGAAGGCAATGGGTAGGACACACGTAACTACTGCCTGTCTTGACAGATGTGGTGGAGCCCCTCGTCACGTATTTCCCAGGCAGCGCAGGGCGTGTGCAACTTTGAGAGCTTTAGCTGTTTGAATTTCCACGTGCTTTTTAAAGGTGAGCCTCTTGTCGAAATGTACTCCTAACCATTTAAGATACGGTCTTTGAAGGTTTTCAGAGATGGTAAAATGACTTGTAACAATCTCAGGGCTAACTTCCCTGTCACTGTTTCTTCGAGAGAAATGCAGGAGCTCTGATTTTGCTGGGTCAAAAGATACCCCTTCAGCAGTGCCCCAAGCTAAGGCTAGATTTATAGACGAGCCAATGGTTACAGCATTTTCTTCAAGTGACGGCGAAGTATTGAGAATCGCAAAGTTATCCGCGTACCCGAAAGCATTTTCAAGACAATCTAGCTTAAAAAGAGGAGCGATGTGTAGCATGAATAGAATTGGTGAAACAGGAGAGCCTAGTGGTAGTCAACAATCAATCTGCCTTGGCCCCCCGATTTCCCCATCTAGCCGGACACAAACTTTGTGCTCAGTGGCAAATGAGGCAACCCAATTACAAAGGTGTGCTGGCCATCCCTGCTCCCTGAGGCGTCTTACAAGTCGGCCGGGTAGGACGGAATCAAAACCGCCTTTGATATCGAGCGTGGCTACTGAGGCTGTTTGATTTCTGGCTAAGGCGGTTTCGACATCATGTGTGAGATACGTAGTCAGGTCCACGCTTGAGCGTTGTGGTAAAGCTCCGAATTGCTGTTGAGCGAGTATACCATGCTGGATGGCTAGCCATGACATCCGTCTTGCTATCAATCTTTCTAGTCCTTTGCCTAAAACTGAGAGGAGTGCTATTGGCCTGTACGAGCGAGGAGATGACATATCCACTTTATTAGGTTTTCCTATATTGCTAGAATCGCAATATGAAAGCATTTTGGGTGGTGGCCTAAATCAATACATGCTTGGAAAAGTTCTAATACTAGGTTTGAAATGTGAGGCCAGGCAAGGCGTAGAACCGCAGTGGGTATCTCATCTTTCCCCGGAGTAGTATTACCAGCGCCCAGGATTGAGCTTGATACTTCTTCTGGAGTAAGCTTCGGAAAAGGGAGAGAGTTTCTTGCCACTAATGGAGAAGATAGAGGTATATCCTCTACCTCAGTTTATTTTGTCAGGAGATTTCTCGCAATCACTTCTATTTTTTCCGCAGTAGACTGTGCTGGGGGCGAGTCTGGTGAGAGGGGGTCTCTTAGTGGAGGACTGCGGAAGGATCCCTGTGTTTTATGCCATTTTGCTATATCAAAGACTTCCTTCGGATTTGAAGCATTTTCCACGAGCTTCTGGAAGAAAGAAGACTTTACCTGTTTTATTATCTTTCGGAAAGCCTTCTTATCTTCAAGGCACAGGTGGCCGCTGCGAATTTTTTCTCGATACGCTTTCCTAGCCTCTTTGCAGCTGTTGTTCCACCATGGCTGTCCCCTATTATGAGGTAGGGTCCTCTTTGCCGATCCAGAGTATGCACCGTGTAAGATTTGAGTTAGTTCTTCTGCTCTCTTATCTAGACTAGCAGGCGATGTGCGTGATAATTGGATTAGCGTATTTAATTGGGTAGTGAGTAAGGAAAAAAAAGAATGTTAATCCATAGTTGCAAAGCGAAGTCTGTTGGAAGGGACAGGATCTTGTCTACGACATGGTACATTAATGGACGCAGGAAAATGGCCAGAAGTAACGTCCAAATCTTGTTGGACTGAAGCGGAAGTGCCTAAGGCTAGTAGAGGGTTAGAAGCGAAAGCTAGGTCGAGGACGTTCCCTCGACAGTGAGTTGGAATATCAATATCTGAGATGAATGTGAGGCTCCTTGATTCGAGCCAGCGAACCAGGTCTTCTTCCTGTCTTGATGAAGAGCCCTAATAAGACGGGTGCCAGTTGTGATGGTGAAGATTAAAGTCTCCAGCCAGAAGAGTTTTTGAGGGAAAATGTGAATCTGGTAATGAAAAAAGAAATGATAGTCCTGCACCTGGATTAGTACCTCCAGGAGGCGCGTTGTAAATATTTATGACCTGGATAGGGGAAATTCCTCTACACTTAATGGTAAGGAGTAAAACATCTTCTTCTCCTTGCTCTAAATTTCCTAGAGGGCGGTCTTGAGTGACTGAAAAATTGCTGTTTTTCCTTGTATAAGTTAATACCCGAGGCCGTCTCGTCCAATCATCCACCGGTGTGAAGCAGTCAAAAGAAGGATGCTTGCGTGTAATTCTTCGAGCAAGATCTCTGTAAATATATGGCTCCTGTACCAGCAGGACGTCAATTTGAGATTTGAAGGCTAGTTCAAGAGCGATCTCGTGTGCGGCCGAGCTTCGTCCAACATTAGTTGAAATTATTTTAATTGACGTAAGTTTATTACTCATTAGTACTCCTCTGAGTCATCCCGTAGGCTATTTTGAGCAAGACCAGATAAGGCTGAAGAGTTGTTACCATTAGAGATCGGTGATTCAGAGAATAGCCTTCTCACTGAGGGTGGAGTTTTAGGAAATATATCCATTCGATCATCAGTTTGAGTAACTGAAACTGGATCCACATTTGCAGCAGCTAGAGCTCCCGGGATCATATCTATTTCCGCAGTGGGTTGAGTACCTCGAGCTGCGTCTGATTGTGTAACGTGTGGGGCTTTCGAAGCTGAACGCTCTTGTTCAGGTTGCTTTGCAATCGCTTGCGCCTTAATCGCATCGCAGTGGGCCGCCTTTAAG
This sequence comes from Podosphaera xanthii, assembly GCA_028751805.1. Classification (NCBI taxonomy): domain Eukaryota; kingdom Fungi; phylum Ascomycota; class Leotiomycetes; order Helotiales; family Erysiphaceae; genus Podosphaera; species Podosphaera xanthii. The sequence continues at coordinate 1,471,131 of JAPWIX010000023.1, forward strand.
CGTAACCTGGCTGCCGCTGCTGTCACGGAACGGCCCGCTGAAGCTAGTCGTTTCGGCTTGAATTCATTTAGTTCTTTTGCATAAATTTTATTCACATATTGTCTTTAATTAATTGGCGTGAGTTTTCATGCATTTTGTCGATCTTCATCAATGGCTTCAATGACGTTGATAAATTATTTTGCCGATCGTCACTAATTACTTAATATTGTTATTATTGTTGGACTTTTCCTGTTAATCGTTATTAACGATTGAATTCCAGGCATTGCATAGTTCTATGGAATTCTGTTTCAATCGACGGTATTTCGGGTGTTCTACAATATTCGCTGGCGTTCGATGGGATGGGGTTCTAGTAACCAATATTAGGGAATGCACTAGGTGGACTCATGTATAAATGGTGGTTAGGCCTTCTAGTTGAAAGCTCTCCAGCTTTCAGTCTTGTATTTATTCTACGCATCTAGTCTAGTCAGGATTCAAGAAGTCAGGTTATCCACATCTACACTTGTCATTTGTTACAAAAGTTTACGTGACATTATCTGCTATCGTCAGTGTCCCAGAGTTCCAGGTATTCAGTATTTCAAGAGATTGTTCACCAAGATCAAGCCCAAGCTAAACCATCAAGATCCAAGTACAAGGAGTCACGACAGCTGCTGCCTGTCTTATATGGGAAATTTCAGAGTTTGAAGGCATCGACCGATCTTTCCTGGGTCTGATTAGGCATTCGAGAGAGTCAGCAGGGTGAGGGCCGTGGCAGTTAGTACATTTTGCCGGGCACCGGTGCTTGATTTCAGGGTTGCAAGAAACATGGTTAATTTCCAAGTGCTGAGTTGAGCCGCATAGCCTGCAACGAGGAAGTCTGATGCAAGATCTTTCATTGTGCCAGCCAAAATATTTACTGCACTGAGGCGTTTTCATTCTACGGGGAAGATATTTTGCCCTTACTCGCACTCCACAAAGTGGTAGGCTCCAGGAAAGTTTGCTTCCTTTAGGGTAAAGGACTATCCAGCTCTTCGTGTCGGCGAATTCAGATTCGAAAGCCCCTCGTGATTCAAGTACGTTGATTGGAGCAATATGAGTCAAATCTCTCAAGGCTTCGGCTACAACTGCAGCAGTGATTTCAATCAATTCAATTGATGTACCATTGTAACCTGCGTAAGTCCGAGGTACGCCAGAGAGTCTGTAAGTTATATGCTGCTCTGCTTTCTCAACCTTGCACGATCCTCTAGAGCAAAGATGATTCTCTTTTTCACTCATACGAGCGATAAGAGCTTCTTGGGCAGCTGTCGAGATAGGACAAATCGCAAATCCAGTCCTGGTAGTCTGTATCTCGCGGACTAGTTTTTCTCCGAGGAACAAATTAAGTTCCAACATAATTGCGTACGGTGACATGCTGAGTGTAGGGTGACCAGCAGTGACTCGAACTAGAAGCCGATTGTCATCGCTGATTTCCCTTTTTTTGGCATTATTCTTGCGGATAAGAGTGGTTGGCCGTGCAGGTGGCGTGGGCTGTCTTTGAGCCACTGCTTTCACCGCAGCAGCAAACATGTGTCGCTGTAGTACCTTTTGAAAAGGAGTAGCTGTAGGAGGCGATTGCATGGACCGTTGAACGGGTGAAGTTGGATCCAATCTTGTTTGCGTGCTACCCGTAGACTCCTGTAATGTGTCATGTGATTTGGGGGCCTCTTGCAAGCCTCTGGCGACGATGTATGGTGGTGGAGGCCTGCGGGAGCCTCTAAAGTGACGCTCGAAATGCCTTCGAGCCACAGTATTTATATCCGCCACGAATTCGCGGAAGGGTCGTTGAAGGTGTTGAGGGAGATTGGACCCATTCATAGCGTCGTCTAGGACACATGCAATATTCTAGAAGAGTAATATGGCCTCTTCATTCCTGGTGGTAGCTGATGAGGTAGTTGACAAAAGTAAATCAGTCAACGAAACCTCTCCATCCTACTGGACGGGAACTTGTACGTGGGGATAAGGAAAGGGAGGGGGAGGTGGAGGTGGGGTAGAGTAAAAGATGTAGCTGGGATTTTTGACATCACCATTAATTCGAATGAGTGATGCAATTTGTTGTGATGAGATAAAGTATGTGGTGTGTAGCATGAACAGGATATTAGTAACTAGATTAAATAGTTACGTTTATCATGTGGTCAGAGTCACGTGCTACACGGTCTCCATTACATATTCTGTAAGATCATAATTTTCAATGATTTACTATCCCTCTCTGAGCTGGAGTAGCGCCGTAGGTTACACCTCAAGAGGTTGACTGTACGGAGGACGTTTTCTAGAGTATTATTAAAGCTGGCTTGCAAGATTCTCGGCATTGTACAAGTGATTCTTTTTAGGTAAAGACATGCCATCCAAAATCTAGCTGCAAAATTTGTTTGTTTGTCAGTTTCATGTGGACTACAGATGCGCACTGGATTTCTTAGCTGATAATGTGTGGCTTAATTTATGTTACCGAGCGTATAATTTAGAGTAGATCAGGTGACTGTTCGTTACTTAGATCTTAATAAGCATTTTCACTCCCATGATTTATTCGGTGTTTCGTGAGCACTTTAATCAGCTATCTCTCCTGCAAGCGAGACCGAGGGAGCTTGATTCTATTAATCACTTGGAAAAAATTTTAAGGCCGGAAGCATATGTCTCATTAACGGGCATAACTATCTTTTTTTATTCCCATTTCCAAATGCTCCGAAACTCCATCACACCAGACAAGTAACCTCCAACTAACGTTCCAAAATCATATGCCAGTTTATTTTTTAGCTATTAATTGAAAGTTAGCAAGTACTTTATACTGATGTTAATTAATTACTTACCACCGGCTTTGACGGCCGCTTTGGTTACTTTGCCGGTCTTCTCGACCTTTTCCACACTTTTGATAACACCGACCGCGACCTAAAATAAATTAGCATTAACTTCATACTTCCGAACCAAAATAAAATCAAGTCGTAAATTGTACGAAAATATTTAAAGCTAGCGCCCGTTTGGAGAGAACTCACAGTTTGTCTCATATCTATTAACACAAAGTTAGTCTTATTATTCGAATGCATAGTTAACAATTCAACTTACCACGGACAGCAAAACGACCAAGGGGAGGGTATTCCGTGAAAGCCTCCACACACATAGGTTTGGAAGGCACCATGTTCACAATTGCCGCATCACCGGACTATTACGTAGTTAGTTCTTAATTCAATTTAAAGACTAACAACATACCTTGATGAACTTGGGTAAGTCCTCAATAGATTTACCAGTTCGACGATCAATCTTTTCTTTTATTTCATTGAACTTGCAGGCAATGTGAGCAGTGTGGCAATCAAGCACTGGAGCGTAGCCAGCGCCAATCTGGCCGGGGTGATTGAGCACGATGACCTGTGCCATGAAGGATGCGGCACCTTTGGGTGGGTCATTCTTAGAGTCTCCGGCAACGTTTCCTCGGCGAATTTCCTTCACGGACACGTTCTTGACGTTGAATCCGACGTTGTCACCTGGAACACCTTCGACAAGTTGCTCGTGATGCATTTCGACCGACTTCACTTCAGTTGTGACCCCAGCGGGGGCAAAGGTAACAATCATACCAGCCTGAGTTATTAGCGGATGTAAACAAACCTGCGGTGCAGACAATAATTACCTTAATAATACCAGTTTCAACACGACCGACAGGAACCGTGCCAATACCTCCGATCTTGTAAACATCCTGGAGAGGGAGACGAAGAGGCTTATCGGTAGGGCGAGATGGAGGGTCAATGGAGTCAATCGCCTCGAGGAGAGTCTTTCCAGTAGATTTTCCGGCCTTGGTCTCTTTTTCCCACCCCTTATACCATGGGCAGTTGGTGGAGTTGTCAATCATATTATCACCATTAAATCCAGAGATAGGAACGAAAGCAACAGTCTTTGGATTGTAGCCAACCTTCTTAATAAAGTTGGAAGTTTCTTTGATAATCTCCTGGAATCTTTGTTCTGACCATTTAGTGGTGTCCATCTTGTTAATTGCAACAATCAACTGCTTGACACCGAGGGTATAGGCAAGGAGAGCGTGTTCACGAGTTTGTCCATCCTTAGAGATACCAGCTTCAAATTCACCAGTTCCAGCAGCGATGATAAGGATAGCACAATCAGCTTGAGAAGTACCAGTGATCATGTTCTTAATAAAGTCACGATGGCCAGGGGCATCTTGATCAAGTCAGTGATGGAGTATTCCTTAGGGTCTTGGTTATCTTACCAATGACTGTGACATAGTACTTTGGAGTTTCGAATTTCCATAACGCAATATCAATGGTGATACCACGCTCACGCTCAGCCTTTAGTTTATCAAGAACCCAAGCATATTTGAAAGAACCCTTGCCAAGTTCGGCAGCTTCCTATAATTAAATGTAAGCAAAAGTGCCCCATTATTCAGTTTTGTGGGCCTTGATTGGCGTGGTTGTTTAAGCGAAGTTTTGCTAACACTTTCACAATAATAAATTTCCTTACCTTCTCGAATTTTTCAATGGTTCGCTTATCAATACCACCACATTTGTAGATTAAATGTCCTGTAGTGAGTTAGTCATTAATCGCGAGGTGAATGGTGATATTTACCAGTTGTCGTTGACTTTCCACTGTCGACGTGACCGATAACCACGACGTTGATGTGGATCTTCTCCTTACCTTCAGAAAAATTAGCCATTTCTCATGGACTGCATATATTGAGATGAAAGTACATCTCATGTATTATATTCAGGATGATAAAAGACATACCCATTTTGATGAAAAAATCGAATTGATCTTAAATTGTGTTGTAAGTTCTTGCGAGAGATAATAGAAACTATTTGATATTAGGTCAAGAGTAAACTTGACAGTTTACTTCCGAATCGATGACTTACTACACAGGTATTGATTGCTTGAACCAAGGTATGTGTTGACAAGGAGGGAAGAGGAAGTGGCTGGGCGGACTTAATGTAGTTTTTCAAAATTCACGGACTGCGCTAAAGCCTAAACTAGAATGATACATGCCTTGGCATTAGGGCTAATGCTGAGGGATAAACATCTCAAAGCGTAGCAACATACATGGCTAGTAAAAGTAGTGTAACAGAGAAGTAGATGATTTCAGTATCGATCTTATACCACAGCCCATTTATAATCATGCTTTCTCAGGCGCAGTAAATACCGCCTGGGCAACTAAAATTACCACATCCTTGCACCAAGACGATAATTTCATTTTGTAGGTCAGGAGGAATAATGATATGTACCTCCAATCATTTCATTTTGCTGTCTCCAAATTTATCTCCGTTTGATTCTTTTCCACCAAAACCCCACCTTTGTTCAACAAAACTCAATGAGATGAGGATGTGTGAGACAGAATGAGCCTGCACAAAAAATTCCTAGATCAAGCATATCCTTCACGAACAGTACGTAGATGATATGATGGCTTTTACATGTACAGTCGTCCCTCTCTAACTCGATAGTGGGTCCCGGTATAAATGTTGAAAATATTCATCGTAACTTGGACTTTTATGTTTGCAACACTTACCCTTACAGGTCATTTTGCTCGCAGGGGTAAGAATTGCAAATGTAAATGGTTGAATTTTGATGAATATTTTCAACACTTATACCTGGACCCACTATCGAGTTAGAGAGGGACGAATGTATACGGAACTAAAAAAGACTTGTTACGGGTTGGCAACAAGATGAAACTGCACCTGGGAAATTTACATGATTTACTCGAACATATACAACTATAATACAAATTAAATGTTCTAGCACATTTTTATGTACAAGCTATCGGGTGCAATTAGTTTTACTTGCATGTAGTATGGCAGCCCTAATAATTGTTACTAATTAGACTAAATTAGCGCTGCTTAGTAACAATTTTTAGGTCTGCAATACTACATGCAAGTAAGACTAATTGCCCCTGATAATCTGTAAACAGTGTTGCAGCCCTAAAGATTGATAGACGTAGGCGTTCATCTTATAGGTTGAGCTACGAGTTAGAAGGTCAATGACATACAAAATTAACGCTAATTAGTAATAATCTTCAGGGTTGAGATACTGTACAATAGAGCCCCTCTTAGCTAATAGTGGGTCCCGGTATAAGTGTTGAAAAAACTCATCGCAACCTGGACTTTTATATTTGCAACACTTACCCTTACAGGTCATTTTGCGTGCAGGAGTAAATATTGCAAAAATAAACGGTAAAATTTCTTTGGATCTCTTCAGTAATTATACCGGGACCAACTATTAACTAAGAGGGGCTCTACTGTATACAGTCGCCTCTCGTTGTGACGATGTGGGGCAAGACTTAAAAACGAGCTCTCATTGGCCAATCTAATGAATTCTTCCAATGAGGAGCCTGATTTTAGTCTTACCCCACATCGTTATAACGAGAGGCGACTGTACTCTCTTTCTGGAATTTACGCTGTTCCTTGTCCCATGCAAATACGGTAGAGCCTCTCAAAACTGGGAGTCGATCCCGGTAAAAATTTTTTCAACATTTATACCGGGACCCACCATAGGTTTTGAGATAGTAGATAGTAGTTTTGTTTATTCGTGCTATGTAGAGTCCAAGACTATTATAACACTAGAGCTCCTCTCTGACCCAGGCCACACCTTTTACAGTGCTCCTATCCCCTTTTACCTCGAACCTAAGATCATTGATACATTGACCCATAACAGGTAGCCATTTAGCTCAGTAATTACCCGTAGAATTCAACCACCTTTTCTACGGAACCTTCTGCTCAAAAAAAATTGAAAAAGAGCAGCCATGGAAACCGGTACGCGGGAAAAAGTCTCAAAAAACCTGTAACTCCAGCCAGGCGAGGCCTAGACACCAGAGCCACACGAGGTGCGTATCCCCATCTGTATCTCCCTAATATCCCATAGTCCAGATATCCTCCTTATACCGACACCACCAGCGCTCAGGTAGCGGTGCTCTTTCCTCGGGAGACAGTATAATGCCAGAATATCTGTAAACAGTGAGAATTCATCTTGGTAAAAAGGGCCAACTTAGTCTGATCCATCACCACCATAACGGGAGCTGGGTACGCCCCGGAAACTCGTTTGGATGACTTTTCCTCCGTGACCAAGTAATGCGTGTTTCTGTTGGCTCTGAAGATAAACTCCAGGTTCGTAGGGGACACCACGTACAGGTAGAAACGCCGTCTTCGTCCCCCATAGGTTTTGAGAGGTTCTACTGTCTTTTGTATTTATATTCTTGATGACGGCGTTGTTGATCAATATTCTACTTCACCAATTTGGAACTCGACAAATTTTCGGTGTAATAACATATGAATCATGATTTTTTTGCTTAGCACGAAACACCAACAAGCCGGCTAATAATCTCTTGTAAGCTTCATCAAATTTCTGACAAGCGGATGAGTATAAGTAGGTATTTGTATGCTGCTAACCAAGAAAAGAGAGGAAATTTACTTGTGAGCGCCTAGCAAGTTAACAGCGGATGGAATAGTTAAGACGTCTCTAGTGTTGTCTTGAAAATTGGATCGGCCCCGCGGGGATTGATTTTTAGCCCCTCATACGTGTATAGCAGAACCCTTCTTAGCTAATAGTTGGTCCCGATATAATTACTGAAGAGATTCACAGAAATTTTACCGTTTATATTTGCAATACTTACCCCTGCCCGCAAAATGACCTGTTAGGGTAAGTGTTGCAAATATAAAAGACCAAGTTATGATGAATCTTTTCAAGATTTATACCGGGATCCACTATTAGCTAAGAGGGGTTCTACTGTATAGGGGGTCAAGGTTAAGTGAAGTCGCCTGTCATTTACAGGGATTTTTTGCCGATATTTACCCAAATATAGAAATCTATCGTGATGATTACGATTAAGCGAGGCCGAGTATGGTAAAGCTTAAAACTCTGTTCAAAAATAAGGTGAGAGAAATTGAGGTCGATAAAAGTAAAGTCGCCTGTCTCTCCCCACTTTGTTTCGCACTAAGCCTAAAAAATCAAGTTCATACGTCATATTAAAACTTGCAATTCAGGTTTGCTGTTGAGACAGATTTTAAGCCTGATGTGAAATAGGACCCCGTTTGCATTTAATACTTCCTCACATCTTCTAGCCATACTCACAATCAGTTGTGAGCTTTTCCTCTATTATACTATGGTACCATGCCTCTAGCACATTGGATCGAATCTCCGCCCTGTTCCACTGTCTCGTCCGCTCAAACTCCGGCTATCGTTCTTGTATATAGTATTTCATCATGCTCCGTACATTCTCAATTGGATTTAGGTCAGGAGTGTTGGCAGGCCAGGGCATACATTCAACTCCATTGGCATCGAGAGACTCCCTAGCCGGACGTTCTTTTTGAACAGAGGCGTTGTCGTGCATAAAGATATAATCATGGCCCGTCTCTTCTCTCTTTTCTCTGATCCAATTACCTATCCTTGGGAAAATATGTTTACTATATCCTTCAGAAGTCATACTCCCCCACTCCCGCTCCCAAATGACATAAGGACCTCGTTCAATTCCCGCGAGGCTTCCCCAGAACAACCAAGGGTTGTTTTTCTTGTAACGATCGATAACACAAGTGTCATCAAAGTCTTGGCCTCTCTTTTGTCACTATTAGAGTATGAGATATTTTTGAAAATGAATAAGATTAGACTAACCTTTCTAGTAACATATCCAGACATTATTCAGCTATCGTTTATGCATGTCTTGTCACTCCAAAGAACTCCTAACCTCTCTTGACGCCAATCTAGATGCTGTTCGCTTCACCATATTCGGACCGCACGATTATTTTCAGAAAGCAGGGGAGAGCTACATGGAATTCGCCGCTCGTGACCTCGTTTTCTGAGCACGTTCCGAATCGCGTATTCTCCAGCACTCCAACGACGAAAGTGGAGAGCCAGTTTAAGAAACGATATTTGCCTAGTTTCCCGCGAAGAACAAACAAATGCTTCCAGCTCATAAACTTGGGCTGAGCTTAAGAGCTGTGGACGTCCTGTCCGAGGTTGGGGAGAGGCACGACCAGATCTGACCGTATTCCGAACTTAAATGATTATGGCTTCAAGTTAATCTACTATTTCTCTAATAGAGAGTCCGGCTCTGTGGAGTGTGAGTATCTAAATGTAGTTAATTTATGGGGAAAGTTTTCTTATAGCTGAATTCCTGTAATCTGCAATGTTTGATCTCGAGTAAGATAGAGCGCACGTCTGCTAACAGGTGGAGTGATTTGAGTATTCGTTCTGCTAAAGTTTTTGTTAGCAATGAGGTACATTTATCTGTTTGATTGAAAATTACATAATTGTATTGAAAGCATGAAACTAATTGTATTTTCTATCGCGCTATAGATTTGGCAAAGTATGTGTAATGAAGGAAAATGTTGATCCAGATGTCTGGTGAAATTTGAGGTCGGCGAATATGAACAGATCAGAATATGATGGAAACGAATTTGGAGGATATTTTGGAAGAAATGAAACTTAGCACAGAAAATTATGTGATAGTACTGGGATGCCCTGTTTTAGGGACTTCACTGTGCCTTCACCGCCTGCTGTTTAAGGCTGACAAACACCCTGCACGATACCCCCTGCCGATCGAGCGAAGACTTCACTTACGCTTGACCCCTTGTAAGTGAATGAGTCACGCTTAGAAGGCGTAACCCCTCTTTTTCAATATTTTTTTATTGAAAATTTCTTTTTATCGGGTCGCAAGCTACCCCACCAGGTTACAGCGTTACACCAACCTTGTGGGAATTCGGATTAACGATCAGGTAATTTTAGTTTCAAATACATAAAATCAAAATAATAAAAGATATAAAGATGCACATTAGATCAACCCTATATTGGTATCGGCGAACGCTTCCTTCGGATGAGTATGCAGCGTCAAGAATGTCTTATCTTAGTTCAAGTGACTGAGGATAGCGTATTCTTTCTGAGCTCTTGCGTCCCAATAGGGAACTTTAGGGTGCATGGCTGCACCTTATCCGTAGACTTAATAATCGTTTAACAACAAAGGCACATTAGATCTAACAGTTACAGGTGACGGATGGGTATTGGGATGCGGAAAAGAGAAGAACAGTCTTTTTCATCACAAAAATTATTGAGAAATACTGACTATGATGCGTTGTGCATATGCTAGGATAAATGAACTACAGTAGAACCCCTCTTAGCTAATAGTTGGTCCCGATATAATTACTGAAGAGATTCACAGAAATTTTACCGTTTACATTTGCAATACTTACCCCTGCCCGCAAAATTACCTGTAAGGGTAAGTGTTGCAAATATAAAAGACCAAGTTACGATGAATCTTTTCAACATTTGTACCGGGACCCACTATTAGCTAAGAGGGGTTCTACTGTACTGCCAACACTCTACATGGAAATGCCGGCAACTATCCGATATTTTATCACTAACCTTGTGCTCAAGGCTGCCTGTGCTCCCTCAGTTGGCGAGATGTATTCGAGGAACGACACTACTTCATTCAATCGATTTTTCATACTAGTTTTTTCTCCATTAAAACGTAAAATCTCAATGGGTGGTTAGGGAGAGCAGTTTAAATGTAAAAAGCAGTGGAATTACTGAGCTGAAATACAAGGACTCAGGGATAAGTGAGCGCAGGCTAGGTCATAAGTTATTTGTACTCTATATACATATGTACACTATCGGAATAAACAGAACTTACTATCTCGACTGCCTTCACTTAGCCCTGAGCCCCTGTAGATGGTCAAAAGATAGAATGGGCTTACGTGAATCTCATTGGGCGCGGGTGAGGGTAGGAGGGTTATTCACATGTACCCCAGTGCAAGGATATAATTTCTTCCTAATCACAAGCAAATTTGTATGGGATTAGAGACAAAGCACATCTGTGTGCCAATGAAGGTGGAAAACCGTAATTAGTTTGACGCGTCAGATAGCCCATTTTTTTTTTATGTCATATTACGTTCAGCCTATAAGCTATGACAAAGGGTAGTCATTTACTATGGTAGAATCTGTCTAAGCCGATAACGGCTCCCGGTTTTAATATCGAGAAGATTAATTGTAACTTGATCATGTATAACGCGCTTTACCAATTGGCCGGTCATTTTGCGTAAGCGAGTATTTCACTTGGTCGGGCATTATGTAGAGAAATTGGCCAACAAAAGAGCACGATTATAAAAAAGTGACTGGCCAAGTTGTAAAGCACGTCATTTGCATCACTTATCCTTGCAAAAAGAAATGGCCCATAGGGGTAAGTGTTGCAAAGGTGTGTCGTTATAATTCGATAAATATTTACAGTACTTAAACCCAAGATCCACTATGGGTTTTGACAGGCTCTAAGCCGAGACCCAATATCGGCTCGTACACGCTCTATTGTATGTTCTTGGAACATACAGTAGAACCTCTCATAGCTAATAATGGGTCCCGATATAATTACTGAAGAGATTCATAGAAATTTTACCGTTTATTTTTGCAATACTTACCCCTGTCAGCAAAATAACCTGTAAGGGTAAGTATTGTAAATATAGAAGTCTAAGTTACAATGAATCTTTTCAATCTTTATACCGGGACCCACTATCAGCTATGAGAGGTTCTTTTGTAAAGGTAAATGTGGATTTTAAATACGAGAATATTTTATCGGCTCTTTTTTCATCATTGACTGTAAGTAGTATTAAATTAAATATTTTACTACTGACACTGGAAAAAGAGAAAAAAATATACACTTTGCCCTATCCTCTTGAAATATAGTACTTCGGATCAACTATAAACTTTACATCCATGTCTTAAAGGTAGGGCTCTTTTGATGATCTTTATACAGATGGGATTATTTATGGCACATCTTAGCGTCGAATCAATTGTTTCTAGATCGCGTTGGGTAATGAGTCTCACTAGTAACCTTTCAATACTTGGGATTTCGTAGAACGAACCGCTTCAGAAGAATTGTATCTATATATATTCTACCTATGTATTTAGGGGTTTAAATTTTATACAAAAAGACAAAGCTGCCAAGCCGCTAATAGTGGCCTGTGCATAGCTCACATTCCAACACACCTTCCCAGATAAGTCTCCATAAGGCTTTCTGCATTAAACCCCACATCTATCATCTCTCTGAGGAGGTATCTCAAGACCTAGCTGAACCACAAACTTCTCAAATAACTGTTTCGGAAGCAACTTCGTAAAACCATCCGCTTGCTGCTCGGATGTAGGAATCCACTTAACCACCATGTTACCTTTCAACGTCTCCTGTCTAATCCAATGTTGGTGAATGTCAACATGCCTCAGCTTCGTTTGTATGCAGTCAGACTCAGCGTTGGCAATTCGTACAGTTTGCTTATTGTCGCAAAGAACTGTTGGCTTGAGACCTGTATGAAAATGTAATGAAGAAAAAAGTCGATGCCACCAATAACTTGAGCTTCCTATTGATGATAAGGCAAGAAGTTCGGGTTCAGTCGTTGACGTGGTAACAGTCTTTTGCTTGGTAGCTTTCCAGTCTACAGCACCACCAAACATTTTGAAATATAATCCTTGCGAACTTTTCCGATCCTGATTATCTGCGTGCGATGCATCACAAAATATATTCCAGGGAGACTCAATTCCATTGAATGATAGCGCCAAATTTCTAGACCCGTAGAGATATGAAAGTAAGTGATCGGCCATTTCAAGACACCTTTCACATGGATTTTGTAGAAATTGAGCCAAAACTGCATGTGCTTTAGCGACATCAGGACGAGTTGAGACTGCTGCATGTCCAATAGATCCGACTTTTTGCTGATATCCCTGAATTTGAGATTTTTTAGCTTGATGTTCGTTTTTACAGAGAGTAATATTCGGTGGAATCGGGACTTTCGGATATGAACTTCGCCCTTCAAGATTAAATTTTTCTCCTAATCTTTCAATATACGATCGTTGTGAGAGCCAGAGCCTCTTATTTTCCTTGTCTCGGATTATTTCAATGCCGAGAAACCATTTCGCCTCGCCTAAAGATGTGCTTTTAAAATTGGATGAGAGGTACTTTTCAAAATCATTCGCTACAGAAAGATCTTGAGGCCAGAAGAGCAGTAATATGTCGTCAACATACACCAAAACAATTGCATTTCGCCCTCTCATCAAGCAATTAACTCCAGGAATTTCTTCAAGTCCAAATTCGTTAGGCACCTGTTTCAATGTCCGAGACCACAAAAGAGGAGATTCACGGAGTCCATAGAGCGCCCTTTAGACCTTCAAAGCTTCGCCAAGATGTTCAAATCCAGGAGGAACTTTTGAATAAATAGGAGGAGACAGCCTAGCGTTACAAAACGCATTAACTAGATCAAACTGACGAGTTTCCAATCCGAAGGCACAGGTCAACGCCATCATGGCTCGAAAAGTCTTGATTGCGAGTGTGGCTGAATAGGTTTCTTGAAGGGTTGGGAGTTGCAAGTCACCTCTAACACATAGTCGTGCCTTAAATTTAGTTACGTAGCCATCCGGATCAAACTTGTACGTCCAGACCCATTTAAGAGGTACCATGTGACCGTCATAATGACCGACAACTTCAAATGTTTCAGCTCTAAGGTGATTAAACTCGAGATACGTTGCCGCGAGAAATTGATCGTGGTAAGGATGCTTTAGTAACGATTTCCAAGTAGTTGGTGGTGGAGGAAGACTATCTCGATGTATCCTCACGGAAAGGGACTCAAATTTCTTGATCATCGTGTTTGCTGAAAAAGCTTCAATATAGAAACTTGACCCAGAAATATTGAGAGTACTCAAAGTATCGAGAGAATCATACATAGAGATATTGCTCCCTTGTTCAATTTCTTGAGACAAATCACGAGATGCAGTAGGAGAAGGGGTTGGATAGGGTCCTTTCCAAACGGGTGATTGCGATGAATCATTATCTTTTGCAGGCTCTGTTGGTTGCTGAACTTGGAAAATCGGGGTACTTGTGCAAATATACGGATCCAGATCTAAAGGAACCACTTCTTCCGGAATTTCTATACTTTGCACTGCTAACATATGTTGCTTCTTATCAATCAATTGGCCGAGGGTGATATCGTGAAGAGGATTGTATAGTTCATCTTTAAAAATAACATCTCGAGTTCTGATAACTTTTTTCATTGTTGGGATCCACACATGAAAGATGTTGGTTGATGCATATCCTACTAGGTAGCCTATGTTTGCCCGCTCTTCCATCTTATCCCTCTTTGGAATTCCACGCACAAGACAATAAGCCTTAGAACCTATTCGATGTAGATGGGCCACGGACGGCCTTTTTCCTGTTACTAATTCGAACGGGGTCCGATACTCAAGTTTCTTGGTAGGCGTTCGATTAAGAAGGTAAGCGGCAGTCTCACACAACCATGGCCAGAGGTTCTTGGGTAGAGAGGAAGCTATTCTGATAGTCCTAGCCGTATTAACAATCACCTTCCCACAGGCTTCTGCGGCGCCATTTTGAGCAGGAGTCTCTGGAGTAGACGGTAATCGAGTGTCAGAGTAGTGACCTGCACGTGACTCGATGGCGAAAGGCTGAAGACTGAAGGCTGAAGACTAAAGGCTAAAGGCTAAAGGCTGAAGGCTGAAGATCGGAAGGGCGGAAGCGCAAGGCTGAGGTATGGAAACTTAAGGGCCGAAAAGGTAGCTCTAGACTAATGCTGAACGTCCAATAAAGGAGTAAGGGAGCGGAGGTAAAGACAAGAGATTAGGAACTGAAGAAGTCTGAGAGCTGAAAGGCACTGAAGACTGAAAAGTACTGTAGGCTAACAGACATCGAAGGCTGAAAGACAATGAAGACTGAAGGTGACTAACTTGAATTCTATAGTCTCGAGATGACGGAAAACTAAGCGTAAGGAGCTCATCTAGCAATCAGTGCCCTACTATATATCCAGAATAACATCTCAAACTACTAAAAACATCTTGTCACACTAAGGGAGAATATCGGGAGAACTCCTAAAACACCGGAGTTCCTCCGATACCAAATACAACACCGGAATACATGAAGCCAAACTATTAAAAACATCCGACGCTATTCCCCTGACCTAAAACACAACTTAAACAAAAGTCGAATCGGTGTACGAACTCTAACATTACACCCTCCTTTTTTCTACGGCGAGCTCCTGTGAGCCTGGAGCTCTTGGGTATGTCTTATGAAACTCCAGAAGCAATTCCTTACAGTTATCCAGATTACTAGTTGGTTCCCAAGTGGTTTCATCATATCCTGTCCAACGAACTAGATACTGAATCTTCTTTCGTCGAATTCTAGAGTCCAGTATGGCTTCTACTTCGTAGATGTTGTGTTCCTCGGTGCCTTGCTCAAGTGGAGGGGGCCGTTGTTGCTGTTGCGATGGGAAACCCGAGTAAGCTGGGCGCAAGAGATTGACATGGAAGTTATTGTCAATTTTTAGCTGCGGCGGGAGCTCCAACTTAGCAACAAGCGGTATTTTCATTTCTAATATTTTCCAAGGGCCTGCCCTGAGATGGTCCAATTTCTTGGAAGGTCTTGATAGTGCTATATTTTTCAATGATAGGTATACCATATCTCCTGGTTGATATCGAGGGGCTGGGAGACGTTTTTCGTTAGCATAGGTTGAATGGTATGCCTGTGCTAAAGTAATCTGTTCAGAGCAATGTTGTGTGACCTCAATCATTTTTTGAACGAACTGGGGTGCATCTCGCGCTGATGAGGATTCAGATTCAGGTCGAAAGTTGAGTCTTGGATGATGGCCAAAACATGCAAAAAATGGAGTTATACCTGTAGATGCGTTGATATTGTTGTTATAGCAGAACTCTGCTAGGGCTAAATGTTTTACCCAATCATTCTGATAGTGGTTGACGTAGTGTCGTAGGTAAACTTCCAATGTCTTGTTAGCTCTCTCCGTTTGTCCGTCAGTCTCTGGATGATACGAGGAAGAAAGTTTATGTGAAATACTTAAACAAGAGCAGATTTCTTTCCAAGTCTTATCGATAAAAGCCCTGCCTTGATCTGAGACGAGAGAATCGGGGAGTCCTGCGAATCGAACGACATGATTAATAAATGCTTCTGCCGTGTCTTTGGAAGATGGTCGTTCCAGCGGTATAATCCAAACTCTTCTGGTCAAACGGTCAACAACTTGGAGAATAAATCTGTAATCAAAGTTTCGGACGTTACAAATTGGTAGTGGGCCTATAAAGTCAAGAGTGAGGTGGCGAAATGAGGATTTAGGAGCAGGAAGTGGCTGTAAAAAGCCATGTGGTTTTTGGGTGGATGGGTTATTCCTCTGGCAGTCTTCACATCCACGAGCATATTTTTTTGAATCAGTGTGACAGTTTGGCCACCAATATTGGCGGGTGAGTAGACTGTAGAGGGCAGCTGATCCTCGATGACCATAGAGAGGGGTATTGTGAAGTTGTTTTAGAAGGGATTCACGAAGAACAACTGGAACATATTCTTTATGATCTAATGAGAATGAGTGAGGTGTTAGTTTGCAACTTGCTAGTTGTATGTCTTTTCGCGCAAGACTTTTATTTTCTAAGGCCGAGCGAATTTCTTGACAAAATTTATCTTCTTTGCAAGAGGTAATCCAGTTATCTGTCGTTATTTCGACAATAGGTGAAATTTCCTGACCAGAGGAAGTATCGAGATTGCGAAGTATTTGGTGTGGCTTTAGCAGTGTTTGGAACTGGTGTTGATTTCTTACATCCTCGTTAGTCGAAGGTTTATCAGAGCTAATTCTGGTTAGGGCATCAGGTTTTCCTGAACTTTTACCTGGTCGGAACACGATTTTGAAGTCATATTCTGACAAGAGCTCGTTCCAGCGAGCTTGTCTCCGATTTAATTTTTTGGTAGTGGTAAAGTATTCGAGATTCTTATGATCGGTGAGTACCAAGGTGGATGCGTCTACGGATCCCAGCTCTGCAGTCCAGGTTTCGAAAGAATTAACAATGGCTATGAGTTCCTTGTCGTAGATATCGTAGTTACACTCTGCTGGAAGCATTTTCTTTGACATGAACGCTACAGGCCGAAGTACTCCAGAGGTATCATACTGTGATAGGACTGCAGCTGTAACAAAATCAGAGGCGTCAGTTTCTAGGATTGTCTGGAGCCTAGGGTCAAAATGAGCCAGTACAGACCCCTCCTTGAAAGCTTTCATAATCTGAAAAAATGAGGATTCGCATGTGTCATCCCATTTGAAAGGGGTATCTTTTTTTGTAAGTTTAGTCAGAGGAGTGGCCAGTCGGGAGAATTCAGGAATGAATCGTCGATAGAAATTTGCAAACCCGAGAAATCCTTGTACGTCCCGGACAGAGCGTGGGGTTGGCCATTCTTGCACACAGGCAACTTTCTTAGGATCCATTGAAATTCCATTTGTTGAAACTATTAGCCCGAGATATGTTACTTGAGTTGTCTCAAAGCTGCACTTCGAGATATCCACTTGAAGACCGTGTTCACGAAGGCGCTGAAGGACCTTCTTGACATCGCAACGATGATCTATCAAATTCTCAGAATATATTAAAATATCATCCATATAAGCGGTGCAGAATTGATCTAAATAACCTCGAAGAGCATGGTTAATATATGACTGGAACGATGCTGGTCCATTTGCTAGACCAAAGGGAAGGACAAGGGGCTCAAAGAGACCGTATCGGCATGTAAAAGCAGCTTTCCACTCGTCTCCTTTCTTAATTCTGAGCTTATTAAACGCTGATATGATGTCAAGTTTAGTGTAATATTTAGCCTGTGAGAGTTGACTTAGCGTTTCTAATATCAAGGGAAGAGAATGTCGATTTTTCACCGAAACAGCGTTAAGACCTCGGTAATCAATACAAAAACGAAGGTCCCCGTTCGATTTCTTAACAAATAATACAAGGGCTGCAGCTGGGGAGCGAGAAACACGAATAAATCCCTTTGAAAGCTCGGTATCCAAATACTCACGGAGAGCCTTAAGTTCGTGCAAATTCATCGAGTAAGGTCTTGCTGCGGGTGGTTCTTTACCAGGTTGAAGGTCAATAGGATGGTCCCAAGGTCGATGAGGGGGTAACATATTTGCTCTTTTTCTATCGAACACATCTAGGTAATCGTGATACTGCGCTGGCAAGTAACTTTTGGGGTCAGCGTTCTTAGATATAACTGTAGCAGTGTCACCGACTCGAACACTTGCTAGCCGCTGCATAGGTTCGTCTAGTAAGAGGTCGAGTTCGCGAAGACTGAGAGCAAATGAACGGCTGTCGGTTAGCTGTACTGCTGCCACAAATGCAGGTGCTGTAATTTGAATAGGCTTAGGGATAGGGAGTGTGGCTAATTTCTTAGGCTGGCTTGGAGTTTGTGTTAGGATTGACTTTGATTTATCAGGACTTATTTTCGAAGAGTTAACATAGGGAATAGTTGTTTCAAAGGTACAACAGGATCTTTCTAAACATGGTTATCCAAAGGTTATTGTATGTTCCTTCCAGTTGACGTAAGGCTCGTGCTTCTCCAACCATGGTAGACCAAGAATGAGGTCGTACTTACAGGTCTCTGTAACGTATCCCAAGAGCTGTTCTGAGTGATTACCAAGAGCTAAATGGAAAGAGACCTTGTGGGTAATTTTAGGACCAGAATTTCCATCGAATCCTACAAGGGATATAGGCGACGGAAGATTCACAATAGTGAGACGTAGGCGATTGCACAGAGATCTAGAGATAAATACGCAGCCAGAGGCGCCGGTGTCAATGAGGGCAACCAAGTTTTCATTTCCTATCTTTCCGTGTACATACATGTGACGAGAACATGAAAAGTCAGAAATCCCTGCAGATCCAACCGTAAATGACTCCAACACGCGACTTACTGTTGGAGTGTCTCTTTTAAAATCCTCTTTTGACATCGCTGTTCCTTCAACAGTTGTTGATGCCACCGTCTGTGATCCCAAGGGACAACTTCTCGCAAAATGACCAAACTCGTTACACTAGACGCATCGACCCAATCTTCTCCGAGCATTTTTTGCTTGTTGTGTTAATCGGCCATCTGGTCCTTTTTCTCTGGACAAAATATCGAGATCCATTGCCGTACCGCCCTGTGAAACCGTCAACGTTGAAGAGTGAGGCACTTGATGAGAGGGTGAATGAGAGACAGGAAAAGGAATGGGGGCCGAGAAGGGGGGAGGATATGGTGTAGGGGAGACGACTGGCCCGGGAGAAGTCTTGATAGACTGATTGACAGCATCCTTTCCGCGCAAATAATTCACAAACGCATGATATTCCGCTGGTGCGTCTGAGACTGCATTCAGTAAAGTGCGTAACTCTTTCGAAAGACGTCTGTGCAACATCTTTTTCCAGTGGGTCTTGTCGAACTCGCTATACACCGAGTCTGCCATGTTATCCTCGAAGATGGTGATAAAATCATGGAATTTCATATTCCCTTGACAAAGCGACTCTACCACTTTTTTTTTTTTTTTTTTTAAATCATTTTTGCGTATGCAGCCTGAGGCTATGACGCGAATGATTACGGAAGATATGTATGTGACGCAGAATAACTCTGTTTGACGTTTGGAACACTCATATTCAGATTTCATTTGCAGATACCACTACGAGAATGACGCCTTACGACATGTACCCTCTTCCGTGAATACCCACCATGACTCTACCACTTGTGTTGCTTGATCTTCCCTTGCCGGGTCTTGGCATCGTTGTTTTAGTGCAGAGATAAACTGCGTCAGGGTCGTGATTTCTTCTGGTATTGAAGGGTCTTCCAAGCATCGGAACGATGATCTCATCTTCGAAATGGCACCTGGACCAAGGCATTGGTAAGCATAGCTTACTTTAGCTGCTTCTGTGGAGAATTGACCAGGGTTGCTCCGTATTTGATTCGTCAGTTGTGAACAAAAAGAACGTAGGGATGATGGTTGTCCGTCGTAAGGGCTAATGGGTGGGGCGGAGATTCGAAATACCGGGGGTGGTTGCGGGGCAAGGACAGGGATAGAAGGCGCCTGAGGTGGGGGTATACTTGGGATTTGTGCCTCAAAAAGACGGCTTACCCTTACAGGATCCATTTTAATTGCAGCATTCAATGTCTCAGTCGAGCTCTGAAGGTAGGGGATATTCCAAAGGTTTGGGGGAAGCATAAGAAGCTGAGGTGGCGGTGCTTGAGGCTGAATTTCTGAAGTACTTGAAGGGTGGGTTTGGGAGATATCCATGTCAGCTTCGTCATCAGAGGGGGGCTGATATGAATTGCCTGTTCCAGATTGTTGGTTAAAGAAATTCATAATTAAATATTTTTGGACGCTTAGTAATGTTAAGTAGTGACCTGCACGTGACTCGATGGCGAAAGGCTGAAGACTGAAGGCTGAAGACTAAAGGCTAAAGGCTAAAGGCTGAAGGCTGAAGATCGGAAGGGCGGAAGCGCAAGGCTGAGGTATGGAAACTTAAGGGCCGAAAAGGTAGCTCTAGACTAATGCTGAACGTCCAATAAAGGAGTAAGGGAGCGGAGGTAAAGACAAGAGATTAGGAACTGAAGAAGTCTGAGAGCTGAAAGGCACTGAAGACTGAAAAGTACTGTAGGCTAACAGACATCGAAGGCTGAAAGACACTGAAGACTGAAGGTGACTAACTTGAATTCTATAGTCTCGAGATGACGGAAAACTAAGCGTAAGGAGCTCATCTAGCAATCAGTGCCCTACTATATATCCAGAATAACATCTCAAACTACTAAAAACATCTTGTCACACTAAGGGAGAATATCGGGAGAACTCCTAAAACACCGGAGTTCCTCCGATACCAAATACAACACCGGAATACATGAAGCCAAACTATTAAAAACATCCGACGCTATTCCCCTGACCTAAAACACAACTTAAACAAAAGTCGAATCGGTGTACGAACTCTAACATCGAGTTAGTTTAAATTTATCAGGGATTTTAGAGGCTTCCTTTCCTATCGATCCTTCCATATCTGATCTCAAGAAAACTGTACACGCACCAAAAAGCTGCTCTGCTTTTGGGAACCAAGTTTTGAAATACGCTGCTGCTTCTGACTTTGTTTTCGTGCATTTTACATGATGAAAACATTCAGCATCATAGTAAAAATGCGACATGTACTTAGATCCTTCAAGGCCTTGGGTAAATTCAACAATGTCCCATGATACAACAACCATGTGTTTAGCTTCATTTATTCTAGAAATCTCGCGATTTGATTCAGAACGTCGGGAGACTACAGCCTTAGCCTTTGAAAGAAGACATGGCTCACAATCAATAGTTGATAATGTCTCTTTGGAAATGAATTCACAGCCTTCAACGTTATCAGGGAGAGACTCAATTGCTTTAATCCCAGGATGGCCAAGAATTTCATGCCATTTCGATGGAGATGCTGATAAAGGCTTCCGAGATTTCGAAAAAGAGGCTGCAAAAGAAGCCATTTCGAAGCTACTCTCAAGATTTTCGAGTATCCAATGTTCACTTTTGCTAAGTAGTAAATCTGCCCAGGGCTTTCTTTCTCCATCAATGTAGCGAAATAATATCAGTGGATTTAAAGAATCGTGGTGTACGTTAACCTTAGCAAGGCGTTTTAATGACACAAGATTGCTCATATAGTCCGGTATATATAGCGCATCATGAAGAGTCAAAATCTTCGATTTTTCGCCACATTTTAAGTGAACCTCAGCGCTAACTACTGCAGTTGCTTGAATTATACTTTGACCTGAGTGAACTTTGTCTTTAGAAGTGGCTTCCCGAGATTCAATTATCCGATGACTCATTGCATTGTTGATGATGTGAACGTTGGTTCCAGAGTCTAATATCACAGAGTCATACAATGAACATGATGCTGACTTAGTCAATGACGCAGCTCCTACATTTTCATCTTCAGATTCATCTTCGATATTACCACTGGCTGCAACATTATTCGAATCTTTATTTTTAGCCTTTTTTGCTT
This sequence comes from Podosphaera xanthii, assembly GCA_028751805.1. Classification (NCBI taxonomy): domain Eukaryota; kingdom Fungi; phylum Ascomycota; class Leotiomycetes; order Helotiales; family Erysiphaceae; genus Podosphaera; species Podosphaera xanthii. Next base: position 1,492,896 of record JAPWIX010000023.1, read on the forward strand.
CCCATCGACTAAGCTCCTCTTGTACTTTCAAAACAAATTCAGGATGGTTTTTGCAATGTCTTTCAATTTTTGCTTTGATCTCTTTATTTGGCTTCCACCATCCAGGACGCGAACGCTTTGGGTTCAGATAGTTACAGTAAGGAATGTTGTGAAACTTGCCACAAATACATTCGGGATGCTCAGATCGAGATGACTTAGACGAATTTGATGGCATATCTTTGGGCTTTCGATCAAGGGGCGTACCATCCAGTGAGACCGACGAGAATGCAGCATTTTTAGCATTATTTAACTTTGATGGAAACTTGACTATTCCCTTCGATTGTAAAAATGTCTCCCACGACTTAATTTCGTCTGCCAAGTTCACTTCAATTCCTGAGTTAACTTTATCATTGACCATGTTTGTTCGAAAGATTGAAGTGACAGGATGGATTGGTTGTAAAGCTTGGTGTAGGGCAAGTGAAGGATCTTCTTCACCAGTTGTAAAGATCGAGTGCTCCTTTGCCCGGCACTTGATATTCAGGATTTGCCACCGGGAAAAATTTTCAGTAACGGGGCTCCCATATGGAGTAGCCTTTAATATCTCGTACTCTGCCTTAAGATTTGCTTTAGTCGATGCGATAGGTGGCCTGACCTGTTGAACCAGAGACTTTAGTTTAGCTCTTTCAGTCATTTTTCCCATTAGATGTTGCTTGAAATTGTTGTCGACTGTACTATTAATCGTTTCGTCCAATTGTTTCAATGCAATATCTTTATCCTTCCACAGACGCAAACTGTTCGAATATACTGCGTTTTCAATCTGAAAATTTGCTCGGGATTCATTATCAAGCATGGTAGGAAGTTGTGGTGCTACCGGTCTCTGATTTAGCAGTTGTTCTCCTTCAGCTTCGGGGTTTACATCATCCCAGATTTCATTTCTAATACACCATATTTTTAGTTGATCGTACCATAAGGGCCAGTCCTGCCATCGATCAAGTCGTATACCAGTTGAACCTTTTAAAGTCACTCTAATAGACTCAGGATCCATTCCGATGTTAAGGACGTCTTCAAAACTTTCAACGACAAATTCTGGTGATTCTTGATGTATATTTGTAGTGGCTGACTGATTGCCACTTGAATTCTCTACTAGTTTTCTCGAACGAAGTTCCATTCAAAATAATGACGAATAAGTATCACTGCGCACCGATAGAGACTACCGGGCTCATAACTCGTAGAACGTGTTGGATTTTCAGGCTCGTTGTTTTCCTGAGCGTACATGAATTGATTTTGTGATATGATCAGCAAGATCATCACCGAGGACATTTTTAGTCGTTTTAATCCGACATGTTTTTTCTTAAAGTGATCGGCAATATCAGGGGAATAACCAGTATGCGAACCACTGAGAGAATAAAAAATAAAAGGGGTCATGGGGGTCTCAGTATTATGTATTTAGATGAGTTTTCCTTACTATCTATAATCTGTAATCTTCTTAGGATTTTATATATACAATCTTATTATATCTGGTCAGAAGAAAAACCGATATTCTACATCAGCTTGCTATTAAAGTGTTCTTTTTGTGTTGTAACCCTTGTTCTTCGAGATATTCCTCTTTGAACTCTCTACAACATTCAACAGAACGAACCGCTTCAGAAGAATTGTATCTATATATATTCTACCAATGTATTTAGGGGTTTAAATTTTATACAAAAAGACAAAGCTGCCAAGCCGCTAGTAGTGGCCTGTGCATAGCTCACATTCTATAAAAAATCAAGTAGCAGTTTCAAGGTTTAATTATATGTGGAAGCGTATACACTCACTGGGAAAATAATTTGTTAATGTTTGTAAGTGTTTATGTATAACCAAGAAATACTTTTAGATGAGAAGTATTGTGTGTTGGGTAAGATATGTATTTTGTGGAGTTGTGTTATTTGTGTATATTCATAATTTATGTATTTTTGTGTATATTCATTATTTATGTATTGTTTGTGTATATTCATAATTTATGTATTGTTTGTGTATATGAGTGTTATTCTCATTGTAGCTCTAATTATAATGATTTTCGGCTAGTATTATTCTATATTCTTACAGCCCCCCGTAAGAGCATTCTGCTATTGTAAATATAGTGATTGTAGAAAGCTCTTATGTTTTACAGTATCTAGCCCTTTGGTAAAACCATCAGCTAATTGCATTTTTGTATTGACATAGAGCAGTTGTATTTGATTTTCTTTGATTGTATCACGAATAAAGTGATATGTTATGTCAATATGTTTTGTTCTTTTATGAAATTCTGGATTATTTGCCAGTTTCATAGCAGACTCACTGTCTGTCAATAGTTTTGGTATTGTTGTCTTTATTGATTTTTCTAGCAGGTTGTAGTAATAAGATAGTAAGTTGTTGAGATATATACTCTCTTTTATAGCTTCTTTGAGAGCCATATATTCTGCTTCACAGCTTGATAGAGCAACGGTTCTTTGTTGCATGCTGAGCCAGCTTATAATGTTTCCATTTAATTGGAATAAATATCCACTTGTGCTTTTTCTGGTTATTGTATCACCTCCCCAGTCAGCATCTGTGTAGCCAAGTATATTTGTGTCTATAGTTTGACAATTGTATGATAGGCTTAGTTTGGGAAACTTATTCAAATATTTCCAGACTCGATCTAAGGCTCTGAAATGGCTCTTGTTTGGATTTGCCATGTATCTGGCACAGCGATTTACCGCATAGGATATATCTGGTCTCGTGTTTATTGCCAAGTAAATTAATGACCCAACTTGTTGTTGATATAGATTGATATCTTCGTTACTAGCTGTATGAGTTGATTTCTCTAAATTTATGCCAAGTTCCACTGGTGAGGTAACTGGATTCATTTTGTTTTTCTGGAATCTCTCAAGGAGATTTGCAGTGTATTTATTCTGATTTAATTGTATTTTTTGATTCTCATATTCTGTAGTAATTTGCATCCCTAGAGAATGGTTGATATTTCCAATTGTTTCTATTTTAATATGTTTTGATATTTGTTGGATAAGATTATTTATTTCTTTTTGGTTTGGTCCAGTAAATATAAGATCATCTACATGGCAAATGATGATAATTTTTTGTATAGGATTTATAAAAATAGCATTGTCATAAGGCATTGTACTAAAGCCAAAATTGTTCAAAATGCCAAGTAGGTGTTCGTATCAAAGTCTTGGTGATTGTTTGAGTCCATACAGAGCTTTATTAAGCCTGCAATACTTTTTGTCTTGATTCTGTTGTATTTTCTTCTGTTTTTGGTTTTGGTTATGATTTGGAATGTGTTCGTTTGTAGTTTGTCCATTGGCAAACCCATGTGGTTGCTCAACATAAATTTCTTTATCAATTTCTGCATGTATAAAAGCATTTTTAACATCATATTGGTTTAATTTCCATTTATTGTGTAGAGCAAGAATGAAAATAATTCTGTATGATTCCGGCCTGCAAGTAGTTGAGAAAGTATCAAGGTAATCAACTCCTAGAACTTGATTGAATCCTTTAACAACCCATCTTGCTTTATATTTTATAATATTTCCGTTTAAATCTGTTTTTATTTTATATATCCATCTTCCTTTGAGAGGAACTTTATTTGGAGGTAAATCTGCAAGTGACCAAGTCTTTTGATTTTGAAGCTCATTAATCTCAGCCTGCATTGCATTTATCCATTCTTTGCTATGTGGAGATGTAATTGCTTCTTTATATGTATTTGGTTCACAATTGATGTTTGTTAACAATGCTAACTCATCTATATCATTGTCTCTATTGTTATATTCTGGTGATATTTGCATGGATTTTTGTATCATCATTGGTTGCTTTTGATATAGTGTTTTATCAACCTCAATGATATTATCTTCATTTTCTGAATTATTTATTGTAGTGTTGTCACTAATTGACTCTCTTATATGTGTTTGTGGTATTTGTTCTTTGTTTATTTGATTTGTAACTTGATTACTCTGAATCTTATTACTGAAGTAAATTTCTTGTAATGGTGTTTCTATTTTCCTTAATTCTGTTTTATCAGTTAGGAACTGATTTTCTAGTATATGTATATCCCTAACCCATATGGATTTTTTGGTTACAGGATTAAAAATTTTAAAAATATTTTCATTGAATCCTACTAGAATTCCTTGATATGCTTTAGGATTAAGCTTTTTTAGATTATCGCCTTTTGCTTTATAATAGCAAACTGATCCAAAAACTCTGATTTTTGATATATCTGGTTTGGTTTGATTTTTCATTTCATATGGAGTTCTAAAACCTAAACTTGTATGTGGTGTTCTATTATATAAATATACTGCTGTGAGGCAAGCTTCTCCCTAGAGAATTTTAGGTAGTTTGGCTTGTTCTAACATACATCTGATTTTATTCAGTAATGTACGATTTATTCTTTCAATTATGCCATTTGGTTCTTTAGTATAGACAGGTGATAGTTGATGAACAATCCCTTTGTTATCTAATAGTGTCTTAAATCTCTTATTTGTATATTCTGTGCCATTATCTGTGGCTAAAATGCGGATTCTCTTGTTATAGGTATTATTTTCATATATATTAGCAAATTGTGTGAAAGCAGTTATAGTTTCATCTTTAGTTCTCAAAAGCTTGACTTCTAAATATCTGGTTTTGATATCTAGAAACGTTATAAAATATTTATAATTGTCAAATGTAGGAGGGTCTATAGGCCCACATATATCACTGGAAACTTTTTCCAAATATGTAAATTCTTTGTGATTTATCTCTTTGTTTATCTTATTTGTGAATTTACCCTTAAGGCAAATTTCACAGTTATTTATCTTTTCAGCTTGTATATTGTTTATCTTAGAATATCCATGGCTTGATTCTAGTATTTTGTTCATGGCTGGAATGCTGATATGGCCCATTCTTGCATGAAGTTTGAGGTAGTCTATTGTATTATTTTCTTGTGAGAAATTTGTATGACTAGATGTTGTATGGTTTATAGTATTATAATTTTCTAAGGTTTTTGTAGTTTTTTCAGTATTTCTGTTTATGTTGTTTGTACTCTGATTGTGAATATATTCAGAAGAGATAGTTGATGGATTTAATGCCAGGACTTTATTATGATATATTATTTTCTCAATGTTCATATAGAAAAAATTCTGAAACTTGTATCCTTCTGCAATGACTTCTTTATCTGTTTGTATGTATACTTTATTATTTTTAATAATTGTGGTATAATTCCCAGTCAATTCACTTTGACTTATAATATTTATACCAATTTCTGGCATGTAATAACAGTTTTGTAATTTAAACATTTGTTTATGAATATGAAATTTTATATATACATCGCCAATATCATTTATTTTTATACTGCCAGCAGTACCCCAATTTATCAATTTTTGACATGGTTCGTACCTAGCAAACAAAGATTTATTACAAATTATATGCTTTGTCACAGCCGTATCCAATATAAATTTATTTTGTGGGGATGATATTGTAGTATAAAAATATTCAGGGACTAAATCTCCTGTTGTTTGTTTAGCTGATGTATATTTGTTGTGTACAGAGGTAAGTACCTGTGCTTCATCTAAATTTATATTTGTGTAAAATGATGAGATGTCATCAGATTTGGAATGCATTATATTATCATTTGTTTTTGAATTATTATCATTTTTTTCATGAGACATGGTTTCCCTTGTCCTACTAGATGTGGTTGTAGATTTGCTTCTCCATTCCTTAGGGGCTTTATGAGGAAAGAGGAAATAGCAATCATTTATATTATGTGATGTTTTCTTGCAGTTTCTGCAATATTTTGTTTTGGTTATCTTGAATGATTTTGTATGATTTGTGGGTTTATTTTTCTGTCCACTATTTGTATTAGCAAACAATGCCACCTCATGTTCTGTTAGAGACGTAATTCTCTTTGACTCATCTATTAAGTTGGAAAATATAGATTCCAAATTGTATGATTTTCTATCATTTCTGAGGCTTTGTGTGATATTTGATACAATTGAATTGTATTCTGTTGTGAGGTTGTTCAAAACCCAAGCTATAGTTACCTGGATCGGTAATTTTATTTCTTTTATCTCCAGATCGTTTGTCAGTTGTTTTACTTTGTTCAAATATTCCTCCATCGAGGCAAACTTAGAAAGTTTGCACGAGAAAAATTCTTTCAATGTGAGGAATTCAGAACTAAACCCTTTTGGGCTATATAAATTCTGGAGAGACAACCAAGCTGTGTGCGCCCTTTCTATGGTGTGTATTTGGACAAGGGGACCGTCTTCCAGGCAGAGTTGGATGTCTGCCAAAGCATTCTTATTTACTTCGTCTGTGACATCGTTTGTAGTCAAAACATCGCTGAGTCCAGCTTTCGTTAGGTATGCTTTCATTCTTATAGCCCATAACGGGTAATTTGTAGACCCAGAGAGTTTAACTATTGAGAATTTCTCCATTGTGTTGTTGAGAATAGTTGTGGTTTTTGAGATTTTCCGAAATTTCTATATTAGCTTTTGTTTATAATTGTAATATTATATCTTAATATTTATTTGTAAAGGGGGTTAATAGTTGTAGTTATGACTTATTCTTTCTATTTCTATTGTTATTTCCTGGTTATTTGAGCAACCCGGGCTCATAACCTATAAAAAATCAAGTAGCAGTTTTATGAAAATAAAGTAGCAGATTCAAGGTTTAATCGTTTGTGGAAGCGTATACACTTTACCGTGAGAATAATTTTTATGTTTGGCAGTGTATATGTAACCAAGAAATACTTTATGAGAATATTTGTGTATTAGGCAAAATTTATATTTTGTGGAATATATGTTATGCAGTTTCATGTTTTCCTTGAAGGAAAACTTCCTCTATTTATACATGAAGCCATTAGCTAGTCCAAAAATAACTTAGTTTCTAATCCCTCTAAAATGTTCTAAGATATTTTGGCTAAGAGAGAAACTCTTTGACATAGGTGTTGCTATGACCGATGATCTTAATATCCAAGGGTTGTTGTGTCTGTGCACATCTGAGTTAAGTCTTAAAGATGTTGCAATGGTCTGTGCTGTATTAATTTAGAACCCATGCATAGACTAGTGCTAGTACTTCTTGTACTATTAATTTTAATATTATTGATCTGCATCATACGTTTGCCGATCTTAGTCTTGTTAGCCCTTGTAATAATAATTTATTTATTTATACCCAATCTATTCAGCTGTATAATTTGTATATTTATGTATATTTTATGTAAAAAAAAAATAATGTATAATTTATAAGCATGTATAATTTATGTATATAATCTATATTTGTGTTATTTGTGTATATTCATAATTTATGTATTATTTGTGTATATTAATAATTTGTGTATTGTTTGTGTATATTCATAATTTGTGTGTTATTTGTGTTCTTGAGTGTTGTTCTTATTGTAGCTCTAATTGTAATGATTTTCGGCTAATATTATTCTATATTCTTACAAGTTTCAAGGTTTAATTATATGTGGAAGCGTATACACTTACTGGGAAAATAATTTGTTAATGTTTGTAAGTGTTTATGTATAACCAAGAAATACTTTTAGATGAGAAGTATTGTGTGTTGGGTAAGATATGTATTTTGTGGAGTTGTGTTATTTGTGTATATTCATAATTTATGTATTGTTTGTGTATATGAGTGTAATTCTCATTGTAGCTCTAATTATAATGATTTTCGGCTAGTATTATTCTATATTCTTACACATTCCAACAGGATTTTGGTGATGAAAAGTCTTGGCGTCCTAGATTTTATATCCTAGCAATTGCTTTTAATATTACTGTAGTAGTAGTTTTGTTTATTTGTGCTATGTAGAGTCTAAGACTATTATAACACTAGGGCTCCTCTCTGACCCAAGCCACACCTTTTACAGTGCTCCTATCCCCTTTTACCTCGAACCTAAGATCATTGATACATTGACCCATGACGGGTAGCCATTTAGCTCAGTAATTACCCGTAGAATTCAACCACCTTTTCTACGGAACCTTCTTCTCAAAAAAAAAATTGAAAAAGAGCAGCTGTTGAGGCACCTATGTCACATGACCCTGCTTAGTCATGAAGGGCCCATTTTATATTTGTAAATTAGAGAGTAGACAGAAAGGAAATCTATTTCAACTGGACCCAACAATCGCCTCCACGAACCCCTTACTTTTCTGGTGCCCATTCGCGGAAACTTGGAGTGCTGAGTACTGACCTGTTCATTTTGACCTCAAATTAGATACATACAGAAGTGCTTCCACGGCTGTAGGAATTCGTGAGTGTGTGTGCAGCTTTTGAGACTTTCGAACGCGTCACTTTAGTTCAGCTCCGCAAACTGGAACTAGGGGGTTCCGGAAGCCAGATATAGGGATCATTGCACAATTAATCTGCATCATCATCATACCGTTTTCAGCGTCTATTTCAGAGAAGCACGCTGGCAGAGACAGGTACGAATTTTGGAACGCGTCGTTGTTTTGTTTACTTTTGACGCGCGAGGACCATCGCGATAACGTCCAAAAAAAAAAAAAAAAACTGAGATCAAAAACGGTTCTTGATTTTTCTTTTAAATAAAAAGGATTCGAATATTGAAGGCTGCGTTGGAGCGCATGTCAGGACCTGATCAGACTTCAGGCCTCGCGACGTTATATGATTACCTGTTCGAAGATCCAGGTCCAGGGCGTATAAGCTTTCTTCCAAACGGCGCACAATTGAAAGAGAAGAAAAGACTAGAATTGTTAAGCAACAGCGAAGAGAGTGCAGAGATGTCGTCTGCGCAGTCTAGCGGTGTAGGAGGAAATTTCGGGAGAGATTTTGCAGGACGCATGCCTTCTGATCTGAAGGATTTGGTGGTTAGGTATACTGGCAACAGCAAGGGCACTGCCACACTATTCCGGCAAATTAACACTTGCTTTGAATGCGCGGGTATTGAGTTGACCCCTCGGAGGTTTTTCAACTCAATCATTGTACGTGTAGGTGGGGAAGTTTTGGAGGTCCTCAAACAGAACCGACGGTTGTTGGAATGCCTCAATGATACCGGCACTGCCACTGACGACGACGTGGTGGCTTGCAAGGATTTGTTGATGACTCGTTCTGCGCCAAGCACCCAGGATACGAAAAAGGATTGGATGGAGGATTTAAAAAGTTTGAAACAAGAAGGTACGGAAAGCTTGGAGTCGTACCATAACCGGGCATCGACCATATTGAGGAATTTGGAACTAGTGGATGGTGCGGCTAGTCATACGACAGCTGAAGGGCATCTGCTGTCCACCATTTGCATGGCATACTACACCGGGCTGCATGACGCAACCTTGAAGCGACGGATTTTGCAGGTCAGAGGGTGGTCAAATTGTACATCGCTGCAACAAATTCACAGGCTTGCGATGGATGAGAAAAGAGACATGGAGCAACAAGAGCAGGTGGAGCTGCAGATAAAGGATGCTGAATGCATTCAGATGATGCAGGATTTGAGATTGGGCACAGTTTCCCATGATGAGTTCAACACGTTCCTTTCGTCGCTAGGTCCAACTTTGAGCTTTTCAACCGAGGTTTCGCTCCCATCTGCTGCAGGACGAGATGCCGGAAGAATAGATAAAGGCCGCGGCAATATTGACTCCACTCGCGCTCAAAATCCCCAAGTAAATTCAAGACAGAATCAGCACCAAGGAGCCCGCCCACCTACCGGCCATCCTGGTCAGGGTGCCAGATACACCCCACCTCAAGGTAGACCGGCGAGAGGCCACAATCCCAACCCTCGGGCAAATGACCCTCCTCGGAGAAACCTGGACATACCCGATAACTACGACAGAACTACATCGGCAAACCCGTATGTAAATGTGTCAAGGACAATTCAAGGTGAGCAGGTATGTCTACTATGCGGGAATAGTGGCCACGTTGCAGTCAGGGGCGGCGGAAACTGCCTACCGGGTGCGAGAAGGTTAGATCTGATTGAGGCCGCGATCCTGCGAAGTCTCGTATTTCCCAATGACAGATCCGTGGAGGCCAACATGGGACATATCAGGGATAGATATTTTGACGAGTTCAATCCGGCTCGCCAAGCTCGTCGGCTGTCAACACCTCAATTTGTCCCTGACAATGTCCAGGCGAATATGATTCGTCTTGACTACGAATCAGATGTCGAGATATCTCAGATTAAGGGGGACGCATTTCTAGGTGGTCTCGGTGAGGTGGATGCAGATGTGTTTGGGTATGAGCCAGCAGGGCCAAAGCGGGTTAGGATAGACGACGATTCGGAGGAGAATTCTTATCGCATTCGGCGGGCAGCGGAGGCGAATGAATGTGAGCGTCGTGAACGTCTCGAGCGTCTTCGCCAGCCAGAAGATGTCATAGACAAGGTCAACAGAGAGTCATCAAGCCAGGGTCACGTTGCGAAGAGGGCTAACACAAAATTGCGCACCATAGTAGGTCGTGAAGGGAAGGGCCCCTTGGATTACAAGAAGATGTTAGAAGATACTACCATCACAATGAGCATGATGTACTTTTATCAGGCTAGCCCGGATTTCTCAAAGTCCTGTCGCAAGTTGTCCACGCGAATTAACGAGAAGCGCCCTAGACGGAATAAACTACCGAACCTGAGACCAGAGCCAGTGCCCGAAGAGGAGGAGATTTTAATGGTTGAGGTTTCCGGCGTGACCTCTAAAGCACGCTCAGCGGTTAGATCAGCCTCTAACTTTGTTAAAAGAAGCTCCACCCTCAATTGCAACAGCGCCTCAACCAGTGAAATTCCGAAAGTCAATTTAAATATGCAGCCTTTAGTAGAAACCACTGCCAGAAAAGATAGAGCTTTTCGGGTTCCCGGAGAAGTGTTATTGGTGAGGGATGGAAAGTCTGGCAGAACCCACTTGAATGCTTCAATAGTCTGTGCCGATCAAGGTTCTGACTTGGTTTTGATATCGCCACAATTAGTGCGGGTTCTTAATCTGAAGAAAAATGCACTTTCCAACACTAACGGCCATGCCATCACCATGGGTACTGCCGATGGCGCATCTCATAGGATCATGGAATGGGTGTCGTTTGTTTTTGCTTCAGGAGGCGTCAGCCGTGAAGTCCATGCCTTCGTCCGACCAGACAAGGGAGCGACGAGTGATCTCTTTCTTCTCTTAGGATTTCCTTGGCTCCATAGTGTCAAAGCCGTCCTAGATATCCAGAGGTCCCAGATAAGGCTTGGAGATAGAAAACAGGGCGAGAAGCGCACGATCCTTCAAGGACCCACATTCGAGTTCACGAAGTATCACTGTCTTTTACTCCAGCCGACAAAGATCCCGTTTCAGGGAGCCTTGAGGGAGAAGCATGGCGAAGATAGGTCGGAATCAAAGGGTAAGAATGTTCTCAGGGATGACTGGTCGACATCTGGGGACGAAGATTCTACGAGCTCCAGTAATGGCGAGCAAAGGTCAAGGACTCGATCGAGTAGGCAGATTTCTGATGCCGGAAGTTAAGTGTCGGCGTCTACTGACTCAGATTCTTCCATCAAAGGAGAATACTCAACGGATGAGAATTCGTCAGATCTCATCTCTGAGGATTCTTTAAATTAAGGCGTCACTGGCACGACGTAAAAGTGCGAAGTCCACATGGAAATGGTAGGCATATAAAAGCCCCCAGGCCAATGGTCTACCATTGTGCGATATGTCCTAGTTCGGCTAGAAATAACAGTGCTGGAGATCATGACGGAAAACGGCGCGCCTCACGTCTGGTAGGCGATCCACAGTTGAATTGGCTCCCCATGCGAAAGAGGGGTAACATCTGTGAGTCAAATATACTAATTTACAATCACTCGACCGAGGAAGTGCATAATGTCCCAGCGAACATGATAGAGCCCAGGGAAATGTATCAAACTCGTTATCAATTTAATGATGACCAGGAAGATGATCTGAGGCTCAGGGTCCCGTTTCCTACGTCCCGACGACCCTGGCGAAGACCTCTGTCCAAGGCGCACGAATCAACTATCGATGGGTGGTTTACCACGTCCCAAATCGAGATTGCGACGTGTGATGAAAAAATCTTCAAGGATACCAAGAGGTTGATATACACTTATAGGGACTTGAATGCGATGGAGATTAAAGATATCCCGGCAACCGATCTTTTTGTTCATCGAGCGCTTCTGAAGCCAGGAACGAAACCCCATCGTGAAAAGCGCATTCTACAGCAAACTGATCGACAGAAGTTTTGGCTGCAGAAGACAATTGAGGAGGGTATGGAGTCGGGCATGTATGAAAGGGTCCCGATTAAGAACGGAGGATTTTCAGATTGGTCGGCGGGAGCGCGGGTTGTAGAGAAACCAGGCAGCGTCACGGACATGAGGGTAACGTTCAACTATCACAACGTGCGCGAGGAGATTCCGGGAACATTCATGGAATTGATGTCCGAAGTTCGCAATTACCTGTCATTGCCCCAGCATGGATGCTTTCTTCAAATGGACATCAAACATGCCTATTGGTCCATTCCCGTCCACGAAAGCAATAGGCATATTTACGCCTTCTTCATTCCTGGTATTGGCCAATTGCAACCCACGAGAATGCCTCAAGGCTGTGGCACGTCTGGTTTTAGCATGCAAGAACTCATGCAAATTGTGTGGGGAGCGTTGCCTCCAATTCCAAGGCATTTACGGAATGACCAAGATCACCTAATTCAGTCCGACTTTTCAGTGGATGGTTCGGAACCCTCCCTGCTAAGGGCACATACCGAAACGGACGCAGCAACAGTTCATTTTTACGTCGATGATATCTTCGCTGGTTGCACCTCCACTCTGGAAGCTTATAATACTTTGCGATATCACCTTTTGCCTCGCTTGGATTGGGCCAACCTGCGGCTCTCCCTCAAAAAGCTCAAACTCTTCTCGACGAGTATAACTGCCCTCGGCCTCGTACATAAGGCGGGAGGCATAGTCGAACCAAAGACCGGCCGGGCAGACAAAATCCGACTGTTTCCAGCGCCGACGAACCAGACAGAGATTCGTAGCTTTCTGGGTATGATGGGGATCATGCGGAGATTCATCCCAAACTACTCCGAAGTGTCCCGACCATTGTCGAGATTACAAAGTGATGTCCCTTGGCGTTGGGGTGCTTGCGAACAAGTTTCGTTTGACGTACTGAAAGAACGCGTGGCTTCCGTCACCGACTCAAATGGTCACGACCCACACAGAGCCTGTTTTCTTTATTCTGATGTCTCGGGATTTGCGGCAGGCTGCTGTATTACTCAAAAGCGGCTTGTACAAGGCTCTAGATCCTCTCGCCAGCAAGAACATCCGATTCTTTTTGACTCCTTTCTGTTGAACAAGACTGAGAGGAATTACGGTACATACAAGAGGGAGCTATACGGAATTGTATCTTTCTGTAGAAAATTCTCCTGGATGTTCATGTCACATGAGACATCCACAATCTTCACTGACCACATGCCACTAACGTATTTCATGAACTCTCATCTAGTCCATGGAATTTATAGTCGCTGGGCCGAAGAGCTCAATCTCCTAAATGTTAAGATTGACTATGTACCGGGAGAAAGGAATCGGATCGCGGATGCTTTGTCTCGTGCAGTGTTTCCTAACGAAGATTGCTCGATTGATGAAATACTAGCAGGAATGGGTAGTATGACATGGGACGACGACAACCAACCACGTTGGGTTTGAAAAATGGAACAGGAGGCTACCAAGACTTACTCGACGCCTATCAAGTGAAAGACCAACATGATAGACCAAGCGATCAGGTCATTCAGGCCTTTGCCGCCTGCATAGCGAGTTCCACGCGGCCAACTGGACAAACAATTCCGCCCGCCTTTACCCATGAGGAAACTTTTGTCGGTAGTTATGGTCCTGAAGACATCGCGTTTGAAGTCTACTTGTCGACAGTCGCTGGGAATAATGAAGCGCCTCCACCAGGTAGCAAGTATACAAACGATGAATGGTACGGGGAGATTTACAATTTTTTACTTTTCGCTAAATATCCTCCTGCCCGCGATCGTATTCAGCAGTTGTCTCTGCAGCGGAGAGCTTCAGATTTTCGGTTAGTCGAGGGCGACTTATTTAAGGTTGTGCGGGGGGTGATGAAGAGGTGTGTGGTCAAATCGGAGGTGGCATCGGTTTTGGAAGCAGCGCACGACTTGGAAGGGCATTGGAAACTCCGGTTAACGTTGATGAAGTTGAGTGGTGTGACAGCTGATAAGCTGAATTAATCCTGTAGCCTATGTGGCGCATAGGCAGGCCCAAACTCTGTAGGGATAAAGGTATGGCGCATGGGGCATGTGGCAAAGGGCAGGGTACTATACGGCAGGGGGGTTCTCGCTATTGTGAAACTTCCTGGAATACAGAGACTAGCTGAGACTCGGAGGCAAGCTGAGGCGTGGAGACTCCTTGATACACCTGGGTTTTCTATTACGAGGACTTTCTGATACACGAGGATTTCCCAGAGACCCTCAGTCATGTTAGGGCCAAGGCGAGTTATTAGATTGGAGAGAAACTGTATATATATATGTGTTGAGGAACGAAATAGTTCACATCCTTATAGATTTGAATATTAATTACCTCTACCCATTTAGCAGCGCAAGCGCTCTTGTCTAGACTGTGACAAGTGGGGTTTTTTGGCCGAATATGACGAGGGATACAGCGGATTTCATTGCAGGATGTCTGAGGTGTGGGAAACATGGGAATGTGCAAAGGACT